>LR738551.1:18715500-19328600 GCA_902685375.1 Neostethus bicornis | reverse complement strand
TGGAATGAATGAAGAATAGTCAGGTGGGGTGTGTAATAAGAGTTTCAGCTTAAATGAAAGTCATTGATATTTTGAACTGCTTATCCCTAATGAGGTCATGGTGGATGCTGGAGCCTATCCCGGCTGATTACAGTTTAGAGGAAGTGTACACCCCATTTAGGTCTGTTGCAGAGCCACACACAAACAACCATCTACACACACATTCATTCCTTGGGGCAACTATTTAGCGGCCAATGAACCTGACATCCATGTTTTTGGAGGGCGAGAGGAAAACAGAATACCTGGTGTAAACCCATGCGTACACAGGGAGAACATGCAAACTCCAAAAAAGGCCAATGATGTAAGCTTCGCATCACTCCAGTACTCAAACCCCCAACCTCCTTGCTGTGAGACCACTATGCTAACTAGTGCGCCACCAAACAGCCCTTAAATGAAAGTAGAAGTATACAAATCTGTGGTGAGAGCAGCCATGGTATTTGGTCTAAAGACTGTGGCACTGAGAAAGAGACAGAAAGCAGATCTGGAGGTAACAGAGATGAAAATGCTGAGGTTTTGTTTGGAAGTGAGTAGGATAGACAGAATGAGTACATCAAAGGGACAGCACATGTTAAAGATCTTGGAGATAAAGTCAAGCGATGCCAAACTGAGAATTATGTGTGTTTTTTTGCTTTCTAAGGTTGCTTTTTGCTTCGTTTACACAACTATTCTCGCACTTCTTTACACAGAATTCCATAGCGGTTCTTCAGCATGCAGGATTTACAAAGGTAGCATCTTCTGAAAGACTAAAAACACTTTGATTCCTGTCACAACTTAACCTAAAAGCGTACACCCACTCTTCCAGGTCAACTTGGCCTTAGACAGAAGCTGAGTACCATTGTGATTTGGTCAATTTGACATTTAAACTTCAAAGGAAATATACCTGACCTTTTTAACCACCACTAATCAAACTTCTGAAGTTCATAATTCTGCTTCTCATTCTCACACAGTCTGCTGGTTTATTTCGGAATCGGGAAATGATCTCCCTCTTACATTTATACTCTTTCATAGACATCCAATGTGACAACCATGCATGAGATTTCACACAATTTAAATATAAATCATCTCAATAACTTTAAAAGCAAGTAAGTACTTTATGAAATATCCCCAGTCCAAGAGCTCAAACTGAAAATGTATCTTATATTACATCAGACTGATGGAATAATACCAAACTGAATTTCTAAATTTTTCTTGCCCTGCACATTGGCTGTAAATGATTGGTATTGAACACTTTACAGGCACGTTGTCATTATAAATCTTATTAAACTGGCCTAGGCTACAAAAGGCTGCAGCACAACTGGACTGAAGTTATATAGTCAGTTGCTACATCATTTCATTGTCAGGTTGTGTGACATTGACTCAAATAATTTTTTTTCTTTTTTAATTTAGTTTTTTTTTTTTAGAAAATACATGATACATTGTACAATGCTTTCCTATCAACCAATGCAATTGGTTGCATTTTCACCAATAAGCATGGCAGAAAAGTGGGAAGAATCTCTGTAACTTTACAAACCACTGTAGGAGGTATATACGCACTTGCTTACATCTTGCACTGAGTCACCCCAAAAATGGAACTTTGTTACTACTGTAATCAAAAACAAAAATGTCATATACTCTCACTAAATATTAGACACAATCCAAATACCTTCACATATATATTAATAAAATACTTAAATTTGTGGTGGAAAGTTTAGTATTTCCTTCTAAAAGAAAAAAAGTACTTTTTTTTTAAATGTAAAAGATCACTTTGTGTTCAATTTTATTTTACCTTTGATGTGGCCCATTTTTGTTCTATAAATAAATAAATAATAGACAACATTGATTTCAGGTGAAACACAGATTAAATATTAGATACTTTTGAAACCGTTTTAAGAATCACGTTCCTCAAATTAGATTTTGAAGAAATCTACCAGGGATACAAGTGCTGATTTGTTCGAATCAATGCGTAGTTTTAACACTTGAAATAGGAAGCTAACGTTTGGGAAATCCGAGCTTTGCTGACGTCCCTGCTAAAACTCAGTCAAATCTTTCAAATCCGTCACTGAACTTTGAATAAAATGTGTATAAAATCAAATGAGACATTTTTGTTGCAGCAAAGGTAGAAACAAAACTAAATTATTTAATGTGAGCTTCTTTATATTCATGCTGATGTGCTCCAGTTTAACCCATCAAGACCTTGTACCATATGAATGAAAATACAGTATATTATGTGTCTGTGAATAAAAGTTATCTGAGGACACATTTATAAGCCGTAGAGCAAAATCCTCCTACATAAACGTTAGATAATCACCAAGAATCAGGCGCTATAGCAAGGACTGTAAAGAGGTTGACGCTTTACAAAGAAATGACACAAAACTTGTGTAACACTGCTTGGTTTATACTAATCTTTTAGAGGGATTGTTTGTGGTCACTATGAGGAACTTTATTTCTTCTTTCCCTCCCATTATGTTTGGTGTCCCGCAAGATTCTAATTTAGGCCCAGTTTTAGATCAGGTGTTTAAGGAGAGTTGGAGAAATCCGTACAGACAAACTTGATATTTAGGAAAAAAACCTGCTTTCCATCTTTTATTTCTGGGATTTATTGGTCTTTAACCACTTCAAATTAAAATTTTTTACATTATTTTTCTAACAATGTCTACGTTAACCATTTTGAATGGTCTTGTACACAAAATGTGCTTTATAAACCAATTTACCGTGCCTTTTTATTCTTCTGTCTTTAAAGCACTTTGTAAAATTTCTTTTTAGATAGTCATTTTTATTAACACAGTGTGTTATTTTACTAATCCCCCTGCTAAATGACTCAGGCTAAGAAATGGAAAAGTCTAGTTTAATGTTTGAACTTCACACCATGACAGAACATCCAGGTGTTCTGGGACGTGGGGACAATCTTGATGTACACATCTCATTTTCTTTTTTTTTTTATTTTCTTTCCATCTGCCGGCCTCCTGCTGCTTTGTGTTATCTCATATGGCAGACATGTTGGGATTGATCAAATCTATTTGCACTCTATCTGGTGCTGCTTCAGAGCGTGAACTGTGGGGAGCAAAGAGGGGAGGGGAGCAGAGATTTTGTCTGAGCCAGGGCAGGGGGTTTTGGGGCAGGCATGAAGTATTATGGTATGCATTTTGACTTACATGGTAATCTGACCCCGCCTGGTACTCTTCTTTTTTACCACCCCTCTGCTTATCTCCATGACAACCTGCAGCACAGAAGCACTATTATGGTCTGTACACTCCCCCCTCTTTTCCTTTTTGCCTCAGAAATGATATTATTTTCATTATGAGATATGCAATTCTGCAAGTGGCAGTGGGGTGAAGTGGGAGGGGCATTAAGAGCTGTGAACAAGGTTTCTATGACAACTGCCCCTGGTATTCTTCTGATTGGTGATTATGGGATGTTACCCCCCCTCCTCACCTACTCCCCAAACAACACCCTCCACATCTACCCATAGCCTTCATCTTGCACACACCCCTACTAAAATTCACACATGAACACTGTGTCCATTGCCAAGGAAAAAGACACGTGGGGGAGGGGGGAAGATGCAGAGCAGGGGCAAAAAAAGATATAAAAATGGAAAGAGAAGAACAAGGCGAGTTGATTCTTTAGATTCATATTGTTTGTATTTATTGATTTATTTACGTACACTGGTCTGTGTGTGAGGGATGAGGCCGGTAAGGCATACAGACACAAAGGAAAAAACATTTTTAATGAAAGTGTGCTGAGTCAGAAAAGAAAGTGGACCAGTGGGGGGGCCTGGAGTTAAAGCCAAGCAGGACAGCTTGGAGTAGGTTAAAAGCCATGGAGTTAGGGCATTGCAACAATATGCTGACATGAATAATTTGTGAGGTGATTCCTGAATCCTCCGGAGATTAAAACAACCTCATTATGCTCCTGATGTTCAGTAGAAATGATGCAGTGTGAGTTGTGTGCACTGCGACATTGTGATAAATCTCACTGCAGCGGTCATCACGGAACAACACTCTTTCCAGCACAATAAGTCATTCATATTACATGAATGAAGTACACTCACCAAGAAAAACTACCACCAGCTGTCATCTGTGCATCCTTATACATCTCCCTGCAACCCAGTTTTCTTGGGACTGTTCAGTTCAGGTGGCTTTTTATGTTTTAGGAAGGCCAAATAAAAATAATTACGACAATGAAATAGTTAAATTGGCATTGCATGGCAAATATGACTTTTTTTGGCAGAGCAAATTATCCTCGAATATTTCAGACTATTTACACATAACTACATACAAGAGTCTGGTTAAAACACAAGAAACTGGTTTAATAAATTTGTCGTTTTGCTTCAAAAACTTGATAGGTTGCACAGTGACGCACGGGATAGTACTGTGGCGTCAGGCCGAGGATTGAGTCCCGCAGAAGGACGAGGCTTGAAACACTGGCCTTTATATGTTTTAAAAAATATGCATTTTGCAAACACATACGTATAATGTTACATGATTACATGGGTTGCACGGTGGCGCGATGGTTAGGACAGCGGCCTAGCAGCAGGAAGGTTGATTTAAAGTCCTAGGTGGGATGAGGCTTGAAACACTGGTCTTTCTGTGTGGAGTTTGCATGTTCTCCCTGAGTATGCGTGGATTGTATGCATACTCTAGTTAATTCCCACCCTCCAAAAACATGCATATTAGGTTGATAGGCCGCTATGAAATTGCCCCTAGAATAATTGTGTGTGTGGACGGTTGGGAGTGTGTGAGCACCGCAACAAATTGAGGTTTACCCTTCCTCTTACCTGTGAATAGCTGGGATGGACTCCGGCACGCCCCGCGAACCTGTTAGGGATAATTGGTTCAGAAGAAGAGACAACATATGATTACACGGACGTGTATATGAACGATCAGAAACAATTAAAATCATTGTTGACATTTTTTTTAACCATTTCCGTTCCGTCATCTTCCGCTTGTTCCGGGGTCGGGTCGCAGGGGCAACAGCCTTAAGCGGGCAGCCCAGGCCTCTCTCTCCCCGGCTGCATCCTCTAGCTCACCTGGAAGGATCCCAAGTCGTTCCCTGGCCAGCTGTGAGACATAGTCTCTCCAGCAGGTCCGAGGTCTGCCCCTTGGTCTCCTCCCGGTGGGACGTGCCTGAAACACCTCGCCCACGAGGCGCTCGGGGGGCATCCTGACCAGATGCCCGAACCGGGTCCTCTCGACCTGGAGGAGGAGCGGCTCGACACCGAGCTCCTCCCGGATGGCAGAGCTCCCCACCTGATCTCTGAGTGAGAGCCCAGCCACCCTGCGGAGGAAGCTCATTTCGGCCGCTTGTACCCGCGATCTCATTCTTTCGGTCACCACCCACAGCTGGTGACTATAGGTGAGGGTTGGAACGTAGATCGACTTGTAAATCGAGAGCTTTGCTTTTCGGCTCAGCTCTCTCTTTACCACGACGGACCGATGCAGCGTCCTAGTTATTGCTGATGCCGCACCAATCAATCATAAATGTAAATTTATTGGTTTCTACCTGAGATAAGGTTTTATAGTAAATTAATTTTATGTGGGAATACTTTAAATGAATTTTATATATTTATTTCAAATTTTCATAAATTAATTACAACACATCACTTTATCAATAATTTAATAGTGAGCATACCTAATTTGTATACTTATTTATTTTATAATCCATTAGAAAATTTATATATATTTTGGATGCATGTATTATCCACACATGTGCACAATTGATAAGTTTTAAAACATGTAACTGTTTTTAGTTTTTACATCTAACACTGATAGGATGAAACAGTTATTCTCCACAGGTTCCCAAAACAAACCCCCTCATTAGTCCACATGCTCTGAGTTAATTTCCCATGCAGTGAAATGTCATTGTGCAGCATCTCCGCCACAGTAAGCAGCAGCAGTTGAGTATTTAGTCCCACAGTCTCTACTGCACAGCCAGTCAATGGTGGGAAAAAGCTGTCTAGGACCCAGACGTTTTTCCCACCATTGACTCCAATGTATTTCCTCTCAGCCTGTGGAGTAAGCCAGCGTGTGCATGTGTGCAGACAGCTTAAGTCAGCTGTTGGCTTGGCGCTTGTATTTCTGGGCTCCTCTGCTTTGAGTTTTGCGGGGGGACTTACAGCTGATAGTCCTGACAGCACGTGACCTCTGTGACCTTTTACTGGTATCCTCTCCAGAGAGCCCAGTCTGGCCTTTTTAACCTCAGTCTGACCTGCTCGCAAAATTGTCCAAGCTCTTTATCCTTCATGTGCTGACTAAGTGAAACGTGGTGATCATGCTGAGTAACGCATGTAAAGCAGACTGAAGTGTGTCTGAACTTCTGAAGGCCAGAGATGGAGATAAGTTTAGGGTCGTCACACAGTTTCCGACCCGACCCTGTAGTGAGAGTAACTTCTAGCTTTGTGTTGTGTGTGGATCTCGTGCAGCATCTCCAACAGCTCATATACAGTATGCTGCTGCATGCATGCAAACATGCACTCTCAAGTTAAGCAGTCATGTGGCACACAGTTGCCATGTGACGGCTTTTCCTTTCTCCCCCCTCCTCCTCCTCCTTTCTCCTATCTCTCTCTTTTTGGAGTTATGCTTATTGTGGGATGTCAGTGACTGCACTCATTACTATTATGGGATGTCACAACGAGTGGGAGGGGTGAGCGTGTCCATGGCAACCGTGGTTGCTAAGGGAGGGGTGGAGGTGTGTGAGGGGGTGATGTGCATGGAGGAATGGGGAAGAGACTGTAGAAGAGGGAGGGGGGGTGAGTTGACTATTATGGTCTGTACGTTGCAAGGTAACTATGCAGAGTGGGGGAGGGGTGAGTGAAGTGTGTATATGTATGCGAGTGTGTGTGGTGGTGGGGGGGGGATATTATGGGATGCCTGCCCCCTGATCTCTTTGTGTGTGCGCGCGCGGGGTGTGTGGTGTGCGAGGAAGAGAAAGAGGAGACGGCGTCGTGCGCACTCTACCACAAAAAAACACGGAAATCTATTAAAATAGTGTTTACAGCCAGAAGAAATAGATTTGAAGTGTTTACTTAGTGAGCTTGGAGTGTTGTGAGTATCTGAGTTTTGTGATCTTGTGAATTGATCTTTGATCGAAGAAGCTTTAGATTGACATGGGAGCGTTTTTCTAGAAAGATGTCAGAAAATCAGCCTCGTGTCTGGAGTTTGGCTCCAATTTAGATGGAGCTACCGGTTCAGTTAGCACACATGCTAATTGTACTCAAAGTAGTGATAGTAAGAAGATAAACAGTCTGACATTTAAACACAAAGACGATCTGATCGCTAAGGAAGCTAACATTTCAACTTAATCAAAGTTAGCTTTATTCTCCATGTGCTCTGTGTTGATCTTCCTCACTGTTGCTGTGTTTTGAAATCTGATTATAAAGTCTCTTTCTTTTCTTGTCCCGTTAAGCTCGACCAGTTACTGCCTCCTCTACCACGACTGAACTACGACTTTGGAAAAACGTTTCAAACTGGGTCCAAAAATCTGGATTAAAATCCCTCAACTTTTATTCTGTTAGCTAAACTGCTAGCTAACTAAAGAAAGTTTCCCGCTATGTCTGGAAGTGAAGATGACAGAGATGATTATGGAGATGATCGCTTAATGCAAGGTAAGCTGGTTAGTTAGTTGGTTAGTTAAGTTAGCTTAAATGCTGCTAACATAAGCAGATGTTTTTGACATCCACATCAATCATGCTGCGTTAGCATGATGCTAACTAGCATATGGCTAACTACCGGGTTGCTAACACAACAACAAAAAAAAACATTTTGCATTTTTTGTTACATGTTGGATCAAATCTAAAAAGTTAAATTGTGTTACTTAAGTCACATTGAGAAGTTGTGTAGCTGGTAGATGGTTTGTTGTGAAGTGACGCCGATAAGCCGGTGTGTTTTCCCCGGGCCTAATGTTAGCAGCTACCGGTATTTTTTTTACGTTTCGATGACAAGATGGAGGCAGCCAGTTAGCTTTGAAAGCTGTAGGATGACGTTCATCACCGGCGCTTAGCTTTAACTTAAAGAAAAATAAAGTGGAAAAACTCATCTTAAAGTTAATAGTAACCCACAAACTGGTTAGTCACTTTGATATTATTTGTTTATTTTTCATAGTGTTGTGGTTTGAATTAGTTTTGTATGATGCTAACTAGCAGCACAGTGGATTCCACACAACTAATTATACTTCTTCACAGCAGAAAAAAAAGTGTTAAAAATCAACCTGAAACAATATTTTAAACAAGTGAATTCTTGAAATGATCACGTGCAAGTCCCAACAACGTCTCATAGAAAAAAAAAGAAAAACTGTTTTTATTCAAACGAATAAATTTTCTTAAGTAAACGCCATTGTTCTTCTCAATGGCTCATAACATTATAGGAGATTTGTACTGCATATGGATTCATATTAATTAGATTAAATCAGGAGAGGGGATGCACGGTGGCGCAGGGATGGGATTAGCACAGTAGCCTCACAGCAAGAAGGTCAGGGTTCAAGTCCCGGAGTAAGGCGAGGCTTCAAACATTACCCTTTCTGTGTGGAGTTTGCATGTTCTCCATGTATACGTGGGTCTTTCCCACCAAAGACTTGCATGTTAGGTTGAATGCCCACTATGACATTGACCCTAGGAATGAGTGTGTGTGTGGACTGTTGTGAGACTGGCTAGGTGTTCGGGTGCACCCTGCCTCTCGCCTTAAATTATCCGGAATAGGCTCTGCCACCTTCACGACTCTGTTAGTGATAAGCGGTTCAGAAGACGAATATTTAATTTGTGTAAATGTAATTAGCAGCTTGTTTATCTGCTCTGCAGGAAATCTACTAAGGTAGGACATAGAAGAACTGAAACTCCAGCCAGGACGAAATATACTACCAGCTTGGTAACAGTTGGACAGAACTCAAGAAGACACTTAAATGACAGGCGAAACGTCTTATAACCAGAAACTTTGCCCAATTGATGTTTTTTTTTTTTTTTTTTTTTACTTTTTTCTTTTTCATAACATCTAACATAAGTAATGGGCTGACCATTGGTCATCTGGACTGAATTTTTTTGTGGAGGAATATTTTCTGATACAGTTCATCCAACATAACCTCTGCTAGTCAACTGTAAGATGTTACTTTCTTCATGCAACACTGTATTTTTGAATTTGCCACAAGCAGAGATTGAAACTACAGTGTTGTAGCCACATTCCAATCTGTCCCTCTGTTCACATGCAAACTGGTCTCCTTTATATGACCGAAAAGGCCGTTTAATTAAGTCTTCTTCCCTGCAATCTACATTTTTAATGGCAGCTTGCCACTTAGTTTTTATCATAGACAAGTCCATTAATAGGCTTAGAGTATGAGTATGGCAGTCTAAGACAAGTGACTGAGATCTTCTGTTGTAAGGCGTGCAGATGTGTGGTAAATTATGAAGACTAATCAGTTGTAAATGATCGTTTAACCACTAGAGTAAAACTGATTTTAAACACCCGCTGAGGCCTTGGTCAGACCTTTTATTTACGTACAACCTCTTTACGCTCTTTTAAGACCTCTAAATATGGAGCTACCAATAAGAGAAATTTATTTTATAGGTGTTCAAATATAAATTATATTCTATTTTTAAATTTTTAAAGCATAGTTTTCACAGTTTACTACCTAGATTGGTCATTTTAAGCACACAAAGTCTCATAAAAATGAACCATGTTTGAAGATTTATTGGTTGTTATTTTTGGACTGATTTTTAAAGTTTTTTTGTTTTTATAGATGATGAGGAAGACGAGATCTCGGAGGCTGAGACTCCAAAGATAAAGAAGAAGAAAAAAGCGAAGAAGAATAAAGAAAGCAAAGTCAAGAGGCGGTCGCGCAGAGAGGTAACCAGGAGCAAAACCTTCTGAAACCTTCCCAGATGATAACTTGTGTCCACCTGGGATTCTTTTTTTGTGAAATTGTTCTTCTCACTCTGTTTTTATTAAATTAGGTAATAAAACCCATTTATTTTGCTTAGTAGTTCTGCTAGAGGATTTTTATAGCATTGTTTTTAAGGTTTTAATCATCTGGATTTTGCCTCATCACAGGAGCTCGCCATCAGCTCCCCAGAGCCAATGGACATGGGTGGGTTGGAGGACGTGGAGGATGGAGGCCGGGCTCAACGTTCTGACAGTGAGGGCAGCGACTACACTCCAGGGCGCAAGAAAAAGAAGAGAGGCGGCAGCAGCAAGGAAAAAAAGAGAAATAGCACCGGGTAGAGAGGAGCTCCAAGAGGAAGGAACCGGAGCCAGAAGAAGACGACGATGACGACGACGACGATTCTTCGGTAAGGAAGACATTCAAACTTTTAGATAAAGTTTTTCTATTTGTGTCGAACTAAAAGGATTCTACATGTTTTAATTGCTAGTATTTACCTAAATACCCCTTTTTAATTTAATTTGAATATCAAGGTAAACTGTTCTTATTGATTAAAGTAATTGACTTGTACAAATTTATCAAATTGCTTATACATGCGAAAACAAAGGTGTAGTTGTCAATTTATTTTTGGTATTCTACATTTTTCTGGAAGTTTGTAAGACTTTTTTTTCTCAAAGGTTTGTACATTGAATTTTTCTCAAGTTTAAGTCTTAAAAAAACCCTTTTTCTCTCTGTAATGAATATTTTTTTCTGTTTTTTCTTCGCTTTGTGACGAACACCTTTTGACCATTTACCTGTAATGGAGTCCTCTGTGTTTTGACAAACGGATGATACGAGATGGTTGAACAAAGAACTGTGCCTGATGGACTTGGATCCTCTCAGCCAATAGGGGGTCTTGTAGTTAATGACACTTATGCAAGGGGGAAGGTTTGGGGTGTGTGCGTGTGTGTCTGGGAGGGACATAGAGGGGGAGGGGGTTTGCTTTTATTAAGAAAAAATGAAAAAAATATATATGTGTACACTCAATATGCATGCGTGTGTGCTGTTACCATGGCAACGCTCCCAGAACTGCACTGCGCACCCAGGCCTTTCTTTTCTTTTTGGTGGATAAATGCATTTTAATTTGTTGGCGGAGCCTCTCCTGTCTGCAGCCTGTTCTGTAAGACAGCGGGTCGCACTGCAGCTTTCATCAAAGAATGCAAAAAGAGATGAGATGGTGTTTTTATTTGAAATAAACCTGTTTGTTTATCTTTTCTGGTATTTCAAACTTAAGGGTAGTCACATTTTTTTTCAGAAACTGTTTAGATAACAAAAGAGCTTTAAGCTAGAGTAATATCCCAAGTAAATGTCCCAAGTAATATTGTGGCAGAGTACACCCTATACAGGTCACCATTTAGTCACAAAGTTTGATTTAAAATTTAAGAAGACGTACACATTCAAAATGTACGTCTTATTTTAAGAGAAATACTAAAAAATGTTTTTTTTTTCTTGGTTAATAGTTTCTTTTTTAGTGTAGTTTTTTTCTCCATATATTTTCTATTTTATGTTTACTGGTAGTTCAAAAATACGTAATTTGTTTTGCCTGAACTTGAACTAATAATAATATTTCCACGGTCCGTTCAATCCAGTTCTGTGCACCTTAAAAGTTGGCGTTATTTAAATTTTTGAAATACGGCAAAAAATTGTTGTACTTAAATAAGAAAAATATAAATTTATAAAAATGAGAATTCATATAAAAAACAGCTAGATTTTCTACAATTGAGTGCTGCTTTTCCACATGTCTTTCTATCTGCCAACATGCCAAAAATGTAATTGCTTTGGACTTTGATGTCATCTGTTTAATACGTGGGTGGTGCAGAAACAATGCGAGTGGAAGAAAAAAATTACAATCGCAGGCTGCGACCAAAGCCAGGATTGCAATAAATTAGAAGATTTTAGAACAGATTGAGGCTTATTTGCTCCCACACCAGCAGTCATTTCTAAGACTATAAATGCTGCCATGTTGAACAAAAACTGAATTTTTGGGAAAATACCAGGAAGTATCAGTGTGTTGAAAAATTTAAATGCATTTGATTATCAGGTTTTTAGACACACTAGAAACAATGATTGTATAGAAACTGAACAATGTCACCTCCATCCCCCTGTGCTCCAAATATGACTTTCTGGGTGGCTCCTAAATATTCTTGGCGCACATAGACTTCTAATTAAAAAATCGGCAGGCATGACTATTTCAGTCACAATAACCATTTTGGCCCTACTTGCTAGGTTAAAACAGATTTTTGATAGTCTGTGTTTTTTTTGTTTTTTGCCACATAGCATGAGTCAACTAAAAAATCAGATCAACCAATGTAGCAGATGTTCACACGTTGGAATGTTTGTCACATTATCACATAAAAACCATACATAAAGCATACATAGATAAGCAAAAAAAAAAAAGGAATGAGTATAGGCAGGTTTGATTGACTGATTTTACCAACAGCAAGTTTTATTGACCAATGATAAAAATGGCAAATGAATTGGTTTAATTTTCTCTAGAGCCAACCATTAGGTCCACGTCTTCAGTCAATGGCAAGTACCAAACCCATCTAGGTACAAAGGATTGTGTCAGGAAGAGCATCTGACAAGAAAAAAAAAACTGGACCATGCTGAGTGGGTGAAGGTCTGGATTAATGGCCCCCGTCAATTTGGGGATCCTAGAGGACGTTGGTGGAAATTGGATTACTGCCAATCAAAGGACAGGGTTGTGTGTCCATAGGAAGATAGAGAAGTGTTGTGTTAAATATAAAGGACTAAGATTGGGTATTTTGGGGTAATTTGGGAGTTTTGCTTTTTGGCTCAACTCTCTTTTCATGCTGATGGATCAATGCAGCATCTGAATCACTGTAGACACTGCACACAACTAGATTCATCACTATACTTCTAAACCAGACTTTTGGATACTCAGAACTGTTCTGAAATCTTACCAGTTTTACCGATTGCAAATTTATAGAATATCAAAATATCTGTTTTTAATCAGCTTTTTCTCACATCTTTGATTTCTTTTTCATGTAGACCAGAAAAGTTTTCTCTCGCTAAATCTTTAGCTTTTCTGCTGGACTCATTCACAGTTATTCTCATAAATTTGTGTGAAGGTTTACTGGTGGTTTTTGTGTTTAAGTCATACAGTAGGTGTATTGGTCTCCCAAGAAGTCTGTGATCGGTCAGAATTACAACATATCTGGACCCTCAAGTGTTTTACCATGTTCATAATATAACCAAGAGAGTTCTGCTTGTGGTCAGATTTGTTTTTAAGGAGGTCTAATTTATTTTCACTTTTTTTTTCTTTTAAGATAAAAAAGGCAAATCAGTGGTTTTGTCGTCCTTTTGATCCTGTTTTCTTTCTAGTGGCATGCCGTTGTAGCATGAATTCCTAGCTTGTGCAAAGTGTTTTACTCTTACTAATAAAAATTGAGATGAGATTATTTGTAAACAGCAAAAGACCTCTGAAATTTTCATATTGTTTAATTTATAACTTTTATCTTTACAAAATTAACATCCATCTTTGTTTTTCTTAACCTTGTAGGAACCCAAGACATCGTCTCAGCTGCTGGACGACTGGGGCATGGAGGATATCGACCATGTTTTCACCGAGGAAGACTACCGATCTCTTACCAACTACAAAGCTTTCAGCCAGTTTGTCAGGTAGATTCTCACTTTGATTACTTCTGTAGAACTATTTAAGTAGTTTTACCACATTGTGTTTGTTACATCTCACAAGTGGCCAGCTAGTTAATTTTGTAACATTTTTTAAAAAAATGAAATCAAAACTGACCATTTATGAGATGCTTCTCTTCTTTCTTTCAGACCGCTTATTGCAGCCAAGAACCCTAAAATTGCCGTGTCAAAGATGATGATGGTTCTGGGTGCAAAGTGGCGCGAATTCAGCACCAACAATCCTCTGAGAGGGGCGGCTGCTGCTAACGCCGCGCTGGCTACCGCTAATGTACCGGCTGCTGTAGACACCATGGTTGCAGAGGTCGCCCCGGTGGCTGCAGCTGCTCCAGTTGTAGCCGAAACTCCTCCTGCACCTCCACTCCGCAAGGCCAAGACCAAGGAAGGCAAAGGTATATAAGATTTTTTCTTATATTCATTCACAGACATAGATTGCATGTCTGTCGAGCTTGTCAAATTGTATTTATATGGATAGAGATGTTAAAAGAAATTCATTTTTTTTGTTCTTCAGGTCCCAATGCCCGCAAAAAATCTAAACCTGCAGCAAAACCACAAGAGAAGAAGAATAGTGCCAAGACGAAGAAAGTTGCTCCTTTAAAAATCAAACTGGGAGGTTTCAATAGCAAGAGGAAACGTTCATCGGTACAATCTCTTCTTTTCCATCTGTTCACTAAACTGACAACTTGTCAAACACACGAATGTGCCCGGAAACATGTGGAAAACTCAGTGTTTGTTTCTTATGTTCGCAGAGTGAAGAGGACGAGCCTGACGTTGAAAGTGATTTTGAAAACGGCAGCATCAACAGCGTCTCCATTTCAGAAGGTTCAAACAGTCGTCGCGGCAAGAGGAAAACGTCCAAGAACAAACCCAAGAGAAAAAGAGGTTAGTCTTTGCAAGAGAAAGGGATTTATTTTATATATATTTTTTTTTACTTTTCAGACCAGTCTCAGTCCAACATGGCATCTTTGTAAACCTTTGCATTGTGACAGCTTGTAGTTTCCGACTGTGCTAACCACGCAGAGATTGCAGGTTAACATCTCAGCAGTTCAGCAGAGCTTTGAGAGTGTGTGGAACGCACAGCGTGAGGTGCACAGATGCACATTAGTCAGTGAGGCTGAGTCAGACACGTTTGATATATTTAGAAGGACTTCTTCTACGTTGTGGCAAGTAGACGTCTTCTGTTGCTGCTGTGATAAGATTCAGGGACCAATCAGAAGGAGTTACAGGTGGATTTAAGTTTACTGGGAAATCCTTTTAACAGCAGTAATGCTGGTGCTGGTTTGAACCTTTTATTGGTTGTTGCTGAACATACAGACCATACAGAACATGTAGATGTTAAAAATAATTTGAGAGATGCCCATCTGTAACAATCAGTCTAAAACCTCATTAGCACAGGATTAGTTTTCTTTGAGGAAAAGGACAATTTCCTTGACGTTTGTAAAATCTCTGAAATGACTGAGATTTATTTGCTCTGAGAAAAGAGTCCATAAAAAACACAACTTTTGGGACAGCAATTCCCAAAACTTAAGGAACATTTGGAGTCAAAGCTTCTCCCATACAATGTTCCTTAAGTTTTTTCTTCTATATGTATTTGAAAGTGAAAATCTTTCAAATTGTTTTTTAATCAAGATAAACTGGCAAAGCAAACACTGTCACCAATTTGTGCCCATCCTGCCACACTGTGATTTTGTGCCCCATCCATGTTTCCGATGTTAAGGGAGAGATTTGTTTTTCACCTTTATTTGCTCCCTATCAGAAACCGAGGATGGCGATGGATACGAAACAGACCACCAGGACTACTGCGAGGTTTGCCAGCAGGGCGGAGAAATCATCCTGTGCGATACTTGTCCAAGAGCCTACCACATGGTGTGTTTGGATCCTGATATGGAGAAAGCGCCCGAGGGTACCTGGAGTTGCCCACACTGTGTAAGAAACACACCTTTTTATGTTTTATTTACCGGGGACATCCCACAAAATCAGAAACATTAAAAAGTTGTATTTGCTTCTCTTTTTCTCAGGAGAAAGAAGGCATCCAATGGGAAGCCAGGGAGGAAGCCTCGGAGGGGGAGGACGACAATGGTGAAGTAGGAGAGACGGAAGAGGACGACCATCACATGGAGTTCTGCAGAGTTTGTAAAGATGGAGGAGAGCTCCTCTGCTGCGACTCATGTCCATCGTCGTACCACATCCACTGCCTCAACCCACCGCTGCCAGAGATTCCCAACGGAGAATGGATCTGCCCCCGCTGCACGGTGAGAGGGACACAAAGGATGTCACAGCAGTGTATAAAGGGTGTTTTCAGTCAGATAGTTTGAAGGAAATTGTTATAACTTTTTTCTTTTCTAGTGTCCTCCAATGAAGGGGAAAGTACAGAAGATCCTGACGTGGCGATGGGGAGACCCTCCTCCTCCTACACCGGTACCACGCCCTCCAGACCTTCCTGCCGAAGCCCCAGATCCAGCCCCGCTGGCAGGGCGCCCAGAGAGGGAGTTTTTTGCCAAATGGTGCAACATGTCGTACTGGCACTGCTCTTGGGTTACGGAGCTCCAGGTGTGTAGCGCTGCAACAAAAATGATCCAATTACTAATTTTCCACAAAAAAAAAACCCAACAAACAAACAAAAAAAACCCCTTTCCTTTCATTGACCCATCTAGCTGGAGATGCACTGCCAGGTAATGTTTAGGAACTACCAAAGAAAGACAGACATGGATGAGCCCCCACCCATTGACTTTGGGGATGGAGAGGAGGACAAATGTCACAAGAGAAAAAACAAAGATCCAACATATGTTCAGCTGGAGGAGAAATATCTTCGCTTCGGAATCAAGATGGAGTGGCTGATGATTCACCGAATCCTGAACCATAGGTGAGAAGTTCAACCAACGCGCGCACACACACACACAGCAACTTCAAATGGTGACGTTTCAATTTAGAAATAGTCTTAGAGCCATAGCATCCACCATCTAGTAGTAATGTATGGGTCTTGTATTTGTCATCTAAGAGGTTTTTAGAATGATTCAGCAGATTTTGAAAAAATTATAATTAGTATTTCTACCCTACTTTGATGTGAAAAGCAAACGAGTGCAGGCTACAGCGGCAATGCTTTGTACGTAACAGGAAGCATTTCACATATGTTCAACCTCTCCCCTCATCCTCAGCTTTGAGTTGTGCAGAGAAGGGGTGCTTCACTCACAAGGTCAAAAAGTTGTTTTGCATGATATGAAACTTTTAATGTTACATTCAGGGTAATTTTGCAAATTCCACAAATGAAGGATGCGCATTGGCGGTAGCGCTATTTAAAAGGACAAGGACATGTCAGACTTGTTGCATTTGAAAAACTTTTTTCTCAGACTTAAGCTTTGCTGTATTCAAGTTTCAGAATAAAACAGGGGCGTGCTTCTATTAGGAAAGTGTGCCTCTAATAAGATGGAATACTGGAATAATATGGTACATGTTTTGTTGCGTTATGGTAGTCGCTTGGTTGGCCTAAAGAAAAAAAAAAAAGTTTACAACTTGTTCAGTGGGTTTTTTGGTGATCTTTTATTTGCTATCTGAGGATAGCAGAAAAAATAAATCAGAAGGTTTTGTTTTTAGACCGTATCGCCTATTGTATGATAAATTTGGGGGAGCAGAGATGTATATTAAAGCAGTGCAGGACGTCTGATAGAAGACAGTGGTTAGTTGTACTATAGGTGTGATAGAGGAGCTGGGACTACAACAGGTATCTGCTCTGCTTCTTGTTGCTGTGATGATGGGCAGGCTAAGGCTAACAAGAGATTGGACATGAATCTTAAAGGACAATGTTTGCAAGTGACAAAGTGGCATATAGAAAGAGCAGGGAACAGGTGGAGGAATGAAAACGAGATAAAGATGGTGGAACAACAGGTGGTCAAAGGTGGACAACTTTTAGGTCCAAGTGTTGTGTGCTGCTTTTTGCCACAACTAAGATTTTCCGTAGATAAGATTGACGAGGTTTTTATGAATTGTTTTTTGAGAGAAAACAAACCTCTTCTCTCGTTTTTTTCAGTGTGGACAGAAAGAACAACGTCCACTATCTAATCAAGTGGCGAGAGCTGGCCTACGACCAGGCAACCTGGGAGGCTGAGGACATGGATTTGCCTGAATTTGACCCTTACAAGCTGCAGTATTGGAACCACAGGTATGACAGAGAGACACATCCAAGTCAAATGCAACCAGGACATTTTTAAACTGTGTGTAGATCTTCATCCACTGTGTGTTTCTTACAGAGAGCTCATGATGGGAGATGATGGCAGACCGGGGAAGAAAATGAAGATAAAAGGAAGAGTGAAGCGGGTAGATCGGCCTCCAGAGAACCCAGTAATAGATGTAAGTCCACTTGCATGACATTTGTTGAGCTGCTGTTTATTCACATCCCCTGATCCAAAGTGTCCAAAGCCGTTGAACATCCTCTTTAAGAGGTTTATAGAACATTCCTTGCTGTTTTAGAGCATTTAATCCAACCAAACACTCAATTTTGGATTTTATTTTTAATATTTGTTCTATTTCCTGTTTTCAGCCAACTATAAAGTTTGATCGCCAGCCAGAGTACCTGGACACTACTGGGGGGAATCTGCACCCCTATCAGCTGGAGGGTCTGAACTGGCTGCGGTTCTCCTGGGCACAGGGAACAGACACCATCCTGGCGGATGAAATGGGTCTGGGAAAAACGGTGCAGACAGCAGTTTTCCTCTACTCGCTGTATAAAGAGGTAGGAGTCACAATAAGACCAGGTGTGGGGTTACCTCGGAAAACATTCAGACCAACTGTTTCTTTTGAAGTCTGTTAAGAAAGATTAATGTCACTCACTCAGTAAATGCAGTTTAACTTTTCCAGGGTGTAGCCGCTGGAAGTGGTCCCACTAGTTAATAATAATAATAATAAAAATTTTATTTGTAACACACTTTATATCTCCAGTGGAGATCTCAAAGTGCTACAATGACCAAAAAGAACAGCAAAATTAAACAAAACAACAACATAGTTTGCAGTCGAAAGCGTCTGTGGCAACTCATGCTAGAAAACAAGATTATTTGAGTTTCCCGTTGGTTCAGATAAAAAAGATATAAAACGTGTGACTGTGAAAGGGTTAAACATTTTTTTTGTTCTTAATTTTTTTTTTCAAAAATAGTTTAGAAGAGACCAAATTAATTTTTTTCTCAATTCTTAAAATTTTAGATGCTTGATTTGTGATTATGTTTTTGTGGGCTTGTTTAGTTCCCTGCATGTTCTCTTACTGGTCAGGAGCTATCCAGCCATTTTGTTTAAGTCAGGTGAAATCTGACGACATTAAGTTGGATCTGAAACTGTAAACATTCACACATTGATAATGTGTGTCGCTGCTGTCCCCTGCAGATAAGAGGCTGAATTTACACCCTGCTGAAGCTGCAGGGAGCGTGTGACTGAACGATCCTATTTATTGTTCCTAATATATGAACTGGTCGATGTCTTTCATTACTGGTTAGATACACATCTTTTATTCTTTCTTTTTAATTGGTAAAAGAATTGGATTAAAAAATAAGTGATTTTAATGCAGTCAACAGAAACACAAGCTGCACGCGGATTAAATCTTTGGTTAAATTGAAAATAATTTATGTAAATATGGCATAAAAAGGTCATCTTAATATTTCCATCTACTAATTACAAAAATGTCTCATGCATGAAAAGCAAGCCTTTCTGTGTGGAGTTTGCATGTTCTCCTTGTGTATGTGGGGGTTTTGTCCGGGCACTTCAGTTTCCTCTCACCCTCCAAAAACATGCTTGTTAGGTTGCTTGGCCACTATGAAATTTGCCCCGAGGAATGAGTGTGCCCCACACCTGTTTGAGGTGTGCCACACTCCTGTTTGAAGTGTACTTGCCTCTCACCTGAAATCACCCAGGATAGGCTCTGGCACCCCTTGTGACCCATGTAGGGTTAAGTGGTACTCTGTCTTTGTATCACTGCGTCTGTTAAAAACAATTCACGCTGGTTCTGTTTGTTTCCATGAAAATAAAGGTTTTACGTGAGGTTTTTTTTTGGTTTTTTGTTGGTATTTATGAGGTTTATTAAGCCGTTAGCATTAATTCTCCTGACCCTTAGAGTTAATTGAGATATTCATCACACACGCTGATGAGTTTCTCAGATAATAACCTCATAATTTATAATGGTACCATCTCTAGTTTTTTGTGAGAGTAATTTTCACTGAGAATAAAGTCAAATTAGTGTTGTTTTTTTTTTTTTTTAAGAGATTGTGATCTCTCACACATGCTTGTATCTATGAAGATGTACTTTTATTTTGAGAAAACCAACCTCTGGATGGAGATTTGATTTGGTTGAGGTTTCATTTAATTTAAATTTGCTTGAATACAGTGATGTAGAAGAGCCACAATTACAGCCCAGAGAAATGTCTTGATAAATGCCTCTCTGGAATGATAAATATTATCAATGTTCCAGGATGAGATTGTTAATTATTATTTATTGGGTATTCACTTAGTGTGATTATTTGAACAGTTTTTTTTTTTTTTTTTAATTCGGAAATGCTAGAATGTGTCGATTCTGCTTGCTTAGCTGTACAGAAGCATGTAAAGCTGTGGATGCATTGAACTTCTCTCAGAAATTTTTTCTCAACGGCCATGGAAACATTCCTACAAGCCCTTATGTCTCAAGAGACGTTTACTTTGACTTATTTGTTTTAAATGAATGGAGGATTTAATTAGGTTTTTCTTCACAGAGATATCGGTTTCTTTATAGTCCTCGCATTAAAGTGAAGGACGGAGTTAAATTTGATCCTTCGGGAGTCTAACACTGAACTTTAGTCCAGTGAAATATTTCTGCTGTGTGCTGACCTTCTCTGTCCATCTCTAAGGGTCACTCCAAAGGGCCGTTCTTGGTCAGCGCACCTCTCTCCACCATCATCAACTGGGAGAGAGAGTTTGAAATGTGGGCCCCCGACATGTATGTGGTGACATACGTGGGAGACAAAGACAGCAGAGCGGTCATCAGAGAGAACGAGTTCTCCTTTGAGGATAACGCCATCCGAGGAGGAAAGAAGGCGTCCAGGATGAAGGTAAGAACAAAAAAAAGGTAAATAAAATTAGCAATCTAAGCAAAAACTTGAGTTTCCTGCTTTTTTTGTCCCCCAAATAGAAAGACTCGTCCATCAAGTTCCACGTTCTGTTGACGTCGTATGAGCTGATCACCATTGACATGGCCGTGCTTGGCTCCATAGACTGGGCCTGCCTGGTTGTGGACGAGGCCCACAGGCTGAAAAACAACCAGTCTAAAGTAAGCAAATAAATCAGACAATTTAAACTGACTCAATAGATAACAAGTTTAAACCTGGTTGGATCCCACCTTTTAGTATTTTTATTTTAATTCAATAAATTTTCAAACTTGCATAAAAATCTTTGTCTCCTTTTCAGTTTTTCCGGGTATTGAACAACTACTCCCTGCAGCACAAACTGCTGCTGACTGGAACGCCTCTGCAGAACAACTTAGAAGAGCTATTTCACCTGCTTAACTTCCTCACACCTGAGAGGTTCAAGTAAGTCTGGACTCGCCTGCTTTTCTTTTTTTTCCAAGTTTAATAAAATGGATTTAAAGTCAAGTTTAGGCATAAAAATAGACTAAATTTATTTAAAGTTAAAAAAAAAAGCTCAATATATATTTTGAGGTTTTAGAACAACTCTTGTCTTTTCAACTTAGTTTGTAGCGCATGACTGTGCTTTTCGCCTAAAAGGGTATCTTTCTATATCTGCAGCAATCTAGAGGTGTTCCTGGAGGAGTTTGCTGACATCGCTAAGGAGGACCAAATCAAGAAGCTGCATGACATGTTGGGCCCGCACATGCTCAGGAGATTGAAGGCTGACGTCTTCAAGCACATGCCCTCCAAGACTGAACTCATTGTCAGAGTGGAGCTCAGTCCCATGCAGAAGTGAGTACGGAAAAAAGATGAAGACGAGTTAGAAAAAGAACAAAACAAGACGATAAAAATGTGTCTACTGTTTGCAGGAAATATTACAAATTCATTTTGACTAAAAACTTTGAGGCCCTGAACACGAAAGGAGGAGGAAACCAGGTTTCACTGCTGAACGTTGTCATGGATCTGAAGAAATGCTGCAATCACCCCTACCTGTTCCCCGCTGCTGCTATGGTACGATATAACTCATAGAGCAAGAGACTATTTTAGTTTCTCCAGGTTTTCTGTTAAAGCAGGGCAGTGCAACTTGTAGCTCTTTCAGCCAAACGTTGAAGATCATCCTTAGAGCTTCTTAGCAGGCTTTTAAAGGGAGTTGTTTTTCCAAATCCAGTTTGTTTCTAAAGCCATTTTTACTTTCTGACCTCTTGATAAAGTACTGGACAGATGTTAACAAAGCTTACAAATTCAAGTCAGAGCCATCCTTGAAGGGTGAATCTGCTTAAGCTGTGCAGCCCAATTCCACATTAGTGTAGCAGGTTAAACACTTGTACAGTATTGTCTTCCTTTCAGAAGTTGAAGGTGATTTTCATGTTCTGGTGTTTTCTTTCTTGTGGAAGCGCTAACGGTTCGAAAATTGCTGATCCCCAGGTTGGAAGAACTCCGGTTAGACGTGGCTTTCTCGGAATGAAATATTTTGCTAATGTTTTATTTCTGATCACTCGTGTCAAACAGGAAGCTCCGAAGATGCCCAATGGTATGTACGACGGCAACGCACTCACAAAATCTTCTGGAAAACTGATGTTATTGCAGAAGATGATGAGAAAACTGAAGGAAGGAGGTCACAGAGTGCTGGTTTTCTCTCAGGTCAGTCACCCGTAAAAGCTCCTCTCCTTCCAGCCAGGATTAGCCAACCTAAATATATTAGTGTTTATTTTTTTTTATTTACCGTCAATTCACCTCTGTGTTTTCAGATGACCAAGATGTTGGATCTTCTTGAGGACTTCCTGGAGAACGAGGGTTACAAATACGAGAGGATTGATGGAGGAATCACTGGTGGGATGAGACAGGAAGCCATTGATCGTTTTAATGGTGAGTTTTTACTCATTAATAACCTATAATTCATTTTTCTCTCGCCATACCTGGTTACTCTGCGCTCTAATCCAAGGGTTGGAAAATTAAACTTTTTTTTGTATGTCTTAACGTTCCTCCACCTGCTCTTCAGCTCCTGGTGCTCAGCAGTTCGCCTTCCTGTTGTCAACGCGTGCTGGAGGTTTGGGCATCAACTTGGCAACAGCAGACACTGTCATCATCTACGACTCCGACTGGAATCCTCACAATGACATCCAGGTAGGGCACAGCTGGGAATTTGAATCTATAAAACCCAGTTTCAAACCATTTTTAAGCTATTTATATGATTGTGTCTATAATCTGGTTTAGGCCTTCAGCAGAGCTCATCGAATCGGTCAGAATAAGAAGGTGATGATCTACCGCTTTGTCACTAAGGCCTCAGTGGAGGAGAGAATTACTCAGGTAAAAATTGTAAAATGTTATTTCACTTGAGATATATTACCTGTTTTTGAAAAGACATAGCTTTAAATACATCCCAGTAAAGGTTAGTCTACGCTGAGTCATAAATATTATCAGTCTTTAGACGTCAGGTAATTTAATTATAATCAGAAAGACTTTTCGTGATTGTTTTAATCATTTTTATGCCTGACAAAAATGACTTAAACTAAAATGTCAATTCAGCTTGTTAAGCTGCACATAACAGTGTGAGATCAAGCGGTAGTTTGCATTGAACTTCTCAGGCCTGGAAACATTTTTTTTTAAAACACAGATTTTTTTTAATGTAACAGAAAAACATTTATTTTAATTAATTGGATTATTTAAAGTGGTATTTTTAAACTAGAGATATTGGTGAGAGGAAGAAGTTGAGATTTTTTTTTTCTCTCTTTTTTTCCAGGTTGCAAAGAAAAAGATGATGCTGACTCACCTGGTGGTCCGACCTGGTCTCGGCTCCAAGACCGGTTCCATGTCCAAACAAGAACTGGACGACATCCTTAAGTTTGGAACAGAGCAGCTGTTTAAAGATGAAGGAGAAGGTGATGAGGAGAAAGTTTATAATGTTTCTGTTAGAGTGTACTGAGACCTGGATGTGCTTCTGTTCATCCAGGCGAGAAAGAGGAGGATAGCAGCATCATTCACTATGATGACAAAGCCATCGACCGGCTGCTGGACAGAAACCAAGACGCCACCGATGACACAGAATTGCAGAGTATGAACGAATACCTGAGCTCCTTTAAGGTGGCTCAATATGTGGTGAAAGATGAAGAAGAAGAGGTGAGCTTCAAACCTGCTGGTATTTCTGTCTCCCTTTGACCATTTTTACTTCATGGTGTGACCATTCTGTTTGCTCAGGAGGAGGAGGTGCAGCGAGAGATCATCAAACAGGAAGAAAGCGTGGATCCAGACTACTGGGAGAAACTGTTGAGGCATCATTATGAGCAGCAGCAGGAAGATCTAGCCAGAAACCTGGGAAAAGGCAAACGCATCCGCAAGCAGGTCAACTACAACGATGGCTCACAAGAAGACCGAGGTAGAGCTTTTGTTTTAAACTAGACATGCACAGAAAACCCTGTTTGGTATTTTTATCATAAACCTGGAGAAAAGAGGTGCACATAATCTTTTTGGTCTAAAACTCAGATGAGCACCCGGAAATGTTACCGAGTCACAACCTGCCTCAAAGAATGGCTAAACAAGGGACATGAGGTTGAAATATTTATAAGCAAGAACTTGGTTGACTCATCCAAACTTGAACACACTTTTCTGATCATTTTCAGAACAGAAAACATCTTCCGTCTCTAAAGTGTTAGAAATTTGCCCCTGCACGTGGACCCGTGGCAAATACATTGCCACGGGTCAACACTTTATCTGTGGTAAACTCGAGTTCGAATCCCGTGCAGGGTGCACCCTCTCTCCTATGTAATCTAAATGTAAAAATATATACCTGCATCCATGAAGACTTACAGGAATATAATATAAATGTATAATATCAATACCTGAACTGATAAATAAAAGTGTTAGAAATTTATTTGTTTTTCTGTTTTCCTTCACAGCTGATTGGCAAGATGATCAGTCTGATGGCCAATCGGATTACTCGGTGGCGTCTGAGGAAGGTGACGAAGATTTTGATGAGAGATCAGAAGGTAATGAGCAATATGTTTTATAAATGATTATAAAAAGTATACCTTGGATTTCTTTATATTTGGTGCTCATGGCGCTGGTTCACTTCAGAAGCAGCTCTGCCTCTTTTCAAACGTCTGTTTCTGACTCTGTGTGTGTTTCCTGTGCAGCAAACTCTCGCAGGCCGAACAGGAAGGGTCTGAGGAACGACAAAGACAAACCATTGCCCCCCCTGCTGGCCAGAGTGGGAGGCAACATTGAGGTGAGTCCTAAAAAAAAAGGAAATTCTGAGAAAATTAAACCAGCTGAGTTTAAATGTTTATTCCTCTGTTGCTTCACAGGTCTTAGGTTTTAACTCTCGCCAGAGGAAGGCCTTCTTGAACGCAGTGATGCGTTATGGGATGCCTCCTCAGGACGCCTTCACTACTCAGTGGCTGGTCAGAGACCTGCGAGGAAAATCCGAGAAAGAGTTCAAGTGAGTTTTATGTTTGACTGCAGTTTGTTTGTCAGTCCAACGTCCTAGATTACAGATTTATTCTGAGATTATTTCTTCTTCTCTCCTACTCAGAGCCTACGTCTCTCTATTCATGCGTCACCTGTGTGAACCCGGCGCAGATGGCGCTGAGACTTTCGCAGACGGTGTTCCCAGAGAAGGATTGTCACGGCAACATGTCCTCACCCGCATCGGTGTTATGTCACTTATTCGTAAAAAGGTAAAGAAAAAAACCTTTAAAAAAGGTAACTTTTTTAGTTTGGTTTTTAAGATCTATTTTTGCTGCTTGATTTTTCTTGTTGCTCAAGAAGATTGAATAACGCTCAAATTTCTTTTTTCTGAACATAGGAAAGAATCATTCAACCAAAAATACAAACGGCTTCAAAATCAATGTGAAGTTTAATAAAGGATCTCTCTGTCTTCAGGTCCAGGAGTTTGAACATGTGAACGGTCAGTGGTCGATGCCCTGGATGGCTGAGTTAGAGGAGAATAAGAGAGCTGCCGCTCAGCCGGAGTCTCCTGGTAAAACTCCATCTACTGGCACGCCGGCTGACACGCAACCCAACACCCCCGCTCCAGGTCAGAGAGAAAGTTCTGTCGACAGGCTGAGTTAGTGTTCTCTTAAGTGTTTAGTAACCGGTAACACTTCTTTTTTTGTAGCTGATGAATCCTCCAAAAACGACGATGCAGCAAAAGACGGAGAGAAGGTGGTGAAGAAAGAAGGCGAGGCTGAGAAAAACGGGAAGGAGCCAATCAAATCAGACGAGGTGAAGAATTTGTGGTGATTTCACAAGAGAAATCAAAAAGTCTTTCAATAACCATAACATTTCTCGTAAAATGCTCAGGTGATCGCCATCCCGGATGACGACGAAGTCAGCCCGGCGCTTGAGCAGGAGAAAAAGAACGGCGAGGAGCCAATGGAGACGGAGAAAACCAGCAATGGCGAAGCGGACGGCGTGAAAATGAAGCAACCTGAGAAGGAAGTAGAGAATGAGAAGAAGAGTCCAGATGAAGAAGAATCCAAACAGTCCACAGAAACAAAGATGGAGGTTTCTGAGATCAAACCCGATGACTCTGAGAGTAAAGGTAAAACCAGTAAACTTTGAAAATCTTCACCTCCTTCTAACACCTTTGTTTTGTGTTGCAGCAGAAGAAAAGAAGGAAGAAAAAGCTGAAAAGATGGACACGGTCGCACCTGCAGATGAAAAGAAAGGTAATAAAGACGTTTCTTTCTCAGGACGTTGAAGGGCTTCCTTAGCGTGGCTCTGATGTCCATACGTCTTCTTCTTGCAGAAATTAAGGATGAGAAGGAGCCTCCGAAGTCAGAGGAGTCCACCAAGCTGCAGAACGGAGACACCAACAAGGAGAGCGTCGCAGCAGCGCCTTCCACAGCCAGCGGGATCAGCGAGGAGAAGAAGAAGGCTAAAAGCCGTTTCATGTTTAACATCGCAGATGGAGGCTTCACAGGTCCGTAGAAACCTGGACGTGATTTAAGGCTTTCGCTGAGTTTATCTGACGTCCACTTTCATCCTCAGAGCTCCATTCTTTGTGGCAAAATGAGGAGCGTGCTGCCACGGTTACCAAGAAAACGAATGAGATCTGGCATCGTCGCCATGACTACTGGCTGCTGGCCGGCATCATTCAGTATCCTTTAACCATCTTAGCACAGATAAAGTGTAGACCCAGGACTTCTGGGATTCAGTCGTGTTTTTACTGAAATAAAATTGGTTGTCTGTGTGTGGCATTGCAACAGCTGCCTCTCGACTTGAATCAGCCAGGATAACCTCCGGCACTCCCGTAACCTTGTTAGGGATGGAAGTCTCAGAAGATGAATGAAAAACCAATCTGCTGACAGCCGTTGCTTTTTCTTGACCACCACCCTCTTAAGACACGGGTACGCTCGCTGGCAGGACATCCAGAACGACGTGCGGTACGCCATCCTGAACGAGCCTTTTAAAGGAGAGATGAACAGGGGGAACTTCCTGGAAATAAAGAACAAGTTTCTTGCCAGAAGATTTAAGGTACGAGAGAATTTTTTTACTAAATGTAACAGTAAATTTGAAAATAAATCCAGATTCATTTTTGTACCAAACAAAAAGACTAGTTTTGTGACTTGCTGATGGTTTTATTATTGATGTCCAGCTGCTGGAACAAGCGCTGGTGATTGAAGAGCAGCTCCGCCGTGCCGCCTACCTCAACATGTCCGAGGACCCCTCACACCCCTCCATGGCACTCAACACTCGCTTCAGTGAGGTCGAGTGTCTGGCCGAGTCTCACCAGCACCTCAGCAAGGAGTCCATGTCTGGGAATAAACCAGCAAATGCTGTCCTGCACAAAGGTAAGCATCAGGAGGAGATGATCTAAGCTAGGACCGTTAAACTCATTTCAATACAAAGTTTAAGTCTCATGCTTTCCAAACGGCATCCAGATTGTAAAAAATACTCTGCTGCAACTTTATTTCAGTGCTGAAACAGCTGGAGGAGCTGCTGAGTGACATGAAGGCGGATGTAACTCGCCTACCAGCAACCATCGCCCGTATACCCCCGGTTGCCGTTCGACTCCAGATGTCTGAAAGGAATATCCTGAGCCGCCTCGCGAGCCGTGGACCCGAAACTCAGGCACAGACACAACAGGTTTGTCGCAGATTTTACACAACCTCTAATTTTAACTGTATAGTAATGTGTTCTATTTGTACATACACACGTGTGTATTTATATAGGAATAATATTTTTGTCTCGGATTGTAATGCTTTGCTTTGTAAATGTATTTTTCTTCCAGATGTCACAGCAGTAGACTGAAAATTGTCTTTAACTTTGAGAACCCCCCCTGACTCATGTCTACATTCCTGACTGGTGCACAGCGAATTGACGGACAACACGCCCAAGCCTCAAGCTACATCCCATTCTCTCTCTTTTTTTTTAAATCACTGTCCCCTCAACAAGGAACTTTACAGTTTTTCTGAAGGATCAAATTCTCCTTCAATCCCTGAGAATGAGGCTGTGGACAGAATAAAAGAATTTTTTTCTTCCCAATTTTTTTTTTTTTCCAATTCTTGTATTAATATTATTGATATAATGTTATTATGATGGTTTTTTGGGACCTAAATAAAAAATAAACATTTCCTTGTTTGATTATTGAAGAAGAAGAAGATGGTTATAAAACATAACCTTGACATTTTATCACTTAAAAAGTGATTAAAAAAATGGGGTTTGAAATATGTACTATAAAAATGCATAAAAAGGGGAATTCAAGGACTGCCGAAAAAAAAACTTTAACAATAATGAAATCAGTTGATGTGTCCGATATAAAATTGATTAAATCCCAGTGAGTTATTTTGCTAACACTATTTAGACACAATAGATGTATAAGGATGGCCACCTCCAGCAGGTTAATAACTTACATTAGGTAGCCATCGGAACTACCACTTTTTAAAATGTCATATTAACAGGTGTCTGTTACAATGGTATAGAACAAATTTTGATCACAGATGTGCAGCAACTGCGTGATTCTATCAATTCCACGTCGAGTAAAATCTGAGGAATGGTTTTAAAATGTTTGTCAGGGAGGTTTTGAAGGTCAAATGAGGTTTCAGAAGTCATTTAGGAAGTATTTGATTCTGTAGAATTTGTCATCTTGAACCGGTTATCCTTAACGGTGTGCCAGAGCCTATGCCAGCTGATTTCAGGCAAAAGGGAGGATACACCCTTAACAGGCCACCAGTCTGCAGTGAGGCCACACAGACACATTTAATTCCATGGGGCAATTTTGTAGCTGCCAATCAACCTAACATGATGATTTTGGAGGTTGGGAGGAAACTGGAGTACCTGGAGAAAACCCACACATACATAGGGAGAACATGGAAACTCCACATAGAAAGGCCAGAGTTTCAAGCCCCGTCCCAACCGGGTCTCAAGCCCCAACCTTCTTGCTGGCCCCACCGGGGCGGAATTAAACTTTTGAAATTAATGTTAAATTTGCAGTTTTATTTACCATATTTAAAAAGCAAAAACATTATTTAATTTAACATTCAAACTTAGTAGCTCTCAAATGAAATGAGAGGGGAGGCCATAGCTTAGTGATAGAGATTCCGCCCTTGGACCGGGAGAAGCTGGTTCAAATCTCACTATGCTCATGCCTAGGTGTCTTTGGAGAAGACACCTAATCCCCGTTTCTCCCACCGTTGGCGCCGTCGTAGCTGCCTGCTGTGGTACAATGCAGCACACTAATTTCCCCGTTGATGGATCAATATAATACGTTTTTAAAAAAAAAACAAAGTCAAAAAGATGTGTAATTGCAAACATTTATTTGAAAAGTCAGGCTTCTTCTGTTCATCAGTGCCTGTTTACTATTCTTAGCACACAGTTGTATCCTTACTGTTCCATATTCATAAAATATTTCCTCTCATATGATCTTAACTTACGAGTCTAATTTAATCGTACACAAATCAAATGCGTCGAAAACATCTTGTACATGCAGAGGAATTAGATTCTTACAAAACAAAGAAACACATTGGACAAAAAAAACACTAAAAACATTCTGAAAGTTCACAACAGAAAGGAAACTAAGGACAGGAGCCACATCATGACAAGTAAAGTAAGTTTTTAAAAAGATAGATTCATTAAACATCCTTAGAGGAGAGATAAAAACTACAAAAGGAGCTGAAGCAACGCTGCAGGCCATGCAGGAAGCTTATGTAGAAGATTTAAAGAACAGGAGGAGAACGTTGAGGAAAAGCACTGAAGGTGAACTGGATTTGGTTTGGCTTTGATTGTTGATGCACTTGGACTCTGATGATCCATGAAGAGCAGCTCAGTAGAAGAAATACACTGAGGATTGCAAACAGATGATTATTATTTCATAAAACGTACATATAGATATCTGTATGTATACAAAAAGAATCTAAATGTATTTATTTTTACTTACAGAAGATGACACCAACAAATATAACACCTATAACGGCCATCATGATCATCATCTGGAAGACAGAAGATAACAATGATTTGATCAGACTCACATCAGAAAGATGGGAAGATTCTATGATGAAAATGTACAAGTGTTTAAACACACACAAATGAATATGTGTGTACACATGCTTTGTTACATATGCGTAATCCCTGATGCAAATCAGTGTGAGGCTGACAGGAAATCACATCACCTCAAAAAGGGAGGGGAGAGATTAAAAACCAGGTTTCAGAGAAAGATGGAGTGTGTGTTGTGATTTGATTTTGGGTGGAGTCAGAAATCTGATTCATGATGGGAAATGAATAAATAGCTGTAAAATTCACATTTATAATCAAGAGGGTGTAGTGTTAGCCAATCAAATGTTTGAAACTATTTTTATGATGGATCAGGATTTTCTATCACACCATGTGAGTGTGTGATACATTCTGTGAGAGAACGTGGATGGGAGGAGTTATGTCACAAATCACAGCTGGCTCTTTAATCCCAGAGCATCACTGTAATCCAGAATAACTCTCTTCCTCTCTGCTAAAATAATCCTTCTCCATTTGTCCAATGACTGGTTGATTTGAGCGACACAAGAGGAGGTGGAGCTTAATGGACTGACATTTAGACAAAAAAAGGATCGATGGAAAATAAATGAACAAGAAGTGATCATTTGATTAGAAAATAAGAGGTTAAAATATAGCTAATGGAAATTAAAATATTTTATCAATTGGAATACGACCAGGGGTGTCAAATTCTGGTCCTGGAAGGCTGGTTTCCTGAAGGTTCTCCATGTGGTCTTGTATCTACTCACCTGATCCAAGATATTGAGTCAATGTGCCAAATTTGATTGACTCTAGATTTCACTTAATATACATCAGCTGTATTGAACCAGGAATGCAATTAAAACCTTCAGGACACCGGCCTCCAGGACTGGAGTTGGACACCCCTGGATTATGCCGTGGTTAGTACTGTGGCCTCAGAGCAAGAGGGTTTGGGGTCAGAGTCCTGGGTGTGGTGAGACTTGAGTCACTAAGTGGTTCAGAAAATGAACGAACGGAGAGGTTAACTTATCCAATCAAATGTCCTCCAAACCAGATTACTTAGTATAACCATTTTCTGGTCTTATTTGACCTCTTAGTACACTTTAAATGAACAGTATTTGATAGATTTATGCTAAGTGTGTTAATAACCACCATGTGACTCATCTCATGCCTAATAACTCTTTTCTTATTGAGTCTTGTACACATTAGCAACCACAATCTGGGTTTTGTAACATCAGAATCAGAATGTACTTTAATGATCCCACACATGGGAAATTTGTGTATCTGTTACATCTGTAACATCTGTTACACAATAGTTATGAAGACTGGTTTGTAAAGCTTTATCTTAGTCCAGAAAGTGTGAAAGTCTGACTATTGCTCATTCTTTCCACCCTTCTTGAGAAAGCACCGATTTTTGCCTCCAAAATCTGAGTTTTTCCTAGTATTTGGGAGGTTCAAGTCCCAGACTAATGAAACTTCAATCACTAGTCTTTTCCTGTGGAGTTTGCATGTTCTCCTCGTGGATGGGTGATTTTACTCTGGTTTCCTTCCACCCTACAAAAACATGCACATTAGATTGATTGGCCACTGAGAAATTTCCCCTCGAAAGGAATATGTGCATAGATGGTTGTCTGAGTGTGACCCTGCAACAGACTAACAACCTGTTCAGGGTATACCCTGCCTCTCAAATGAATGAATTGATGTTAAGGGCACAAAGTTTAGAGGTAGTTTCAATGAGTATTTTAAAGTAGTCATTGCCAAACCCAAACTCTATCAAATATTTTATTTGGTTGAGAATCGCAAGATTTTTTTTTTTTTTAATTTAACAATATAATGATTCCATTTTGAAACAGATTTTTGGAAATGAGTGTATCTAGTACTTCCAGAACAAAAAAATATTATATCGTCCTCAAAGGGAGCAAGTTACAATATTTTGACATCTTTTTTATATACATTAAAAACAAACCAAAAAAAAAATATGTATAGATAAAAAAGAAAGGTTCCAGTACAGAGCCTTATGGAACACCACAATAAGTTTCTTGGTATTTTATTGAATGCAATTTTTCCCCCAATTGTTTTTTTTAGAAAACTGAGAGAATAAAGCTATAAAATCGACCCATGATTATGAATACTGTGCTCATCACTTGATTTGAATAATGATATTATTTTGTTATTTTTTATATCAGCTATTCTAGAATATCGGATCAGAATATTAGTTCTAATTAGAGAGTAGAAGGTTGTGAAAAGTGTCTTTGCTTTGGATGAGACCTTTAAAGACAGTCAAATTAAGAATGTTTTCATAAAACAAGAAGGACAAGAAGAGAACACCTCAGAGCCCCACCTGGGTATTTCACAGTAAAAACAAAAATGTTTTAGGGTTCAGTGTATTGAAACATTTTTGTGTGTATTCAATACTTAAAGTCTGATCTCACTCTGTGTGGGGAAGAGGTTGATGATGTGTAACTGAACGTCTCTCTAAATTAAGCTTACCTTGCAGTTTTTCCACCAGTATTTGTTCTTGAGTTTGGCTGCACTGCTCTCGAACTGCGAGGCGCCAGCCTGCAGGGCATCGGCCCGATCATCCAATTCTGACAGCTTCTGATCTCGCTCCAAGACTTTGTCCACATTCACACGCATGATGTCCACCACCTGAGCCCCAAAAATGGGATTTTTAAAAATCAATCAACTGTGTGAAGCCTATGAAGACAGCTGTGTCGTAAATAAAATCCAAGTCAATTGAACCTCACATTGGAGGAATATCTCAGCTTAATGATCCAACTTTAACAAAAGAGAGAATAATCTTTTTCATTTTAACAAACCCACTTATTTTATTTTACAAACTTCCATGTTTTGATCATTAGTTTGTTACCTTCTAAATTTGTTTTCTTAAGTAAAATATAAAACTGAACTTATTTTTTGCACGTTTTAATTTAATTTATTCTTTCAGATTTTCTCACCTCGTCCACCTGTGCCTGTGTTTGCTGAAGTCTTCTATTACTTGTCAGGTTTGGAGCTGGAGCTGGGGGCCCTCCCTCGCCTTCTGGGGCTCCTGGAGCTCCTGGAGTTCCTGCATCAGGAGTGGACCTACGTATAGAGATGTTAAAGTAAAGAAAAAATGGATATACTGGTTTAAAATAATGAACTATTAGGATTTTATTTTTTACGTTGAAGTGACTTTCATAGAAAACTGAAAGATTTAAGAATATCAGTTCTTCTCTAACTTTCATAAACCAGGAGCGTGTTGTATTTTTGCAATCATGCAGGAGACAAACTGGGAGGTGATGTGTTGATGCTCAGGTCCAATGATTTGTCTCTTTATAGAATTACAATAAGCTTCATTCACAAGGCAACTTTTACAAATAATTCTAACCGAATGAGAATATTGTCTAATACATTTAGTTTCTAACTCATCATAAGATTGAAGGAAAAAAAATATCTAACCAGTGTAAAACTGATCATTAAAGAGCATGCAGAAAATTTTAAAGGACCCCAGTAGTGATCCTTGAGGAACTACAAAGTTAATCCGCTCCCTAGTGTTTGTGTTAGTTTAGCAGCAACCAATACAAAACTAATACTCTGATATGGTGAAAAACAGTCACATATTCTTTGTCATTTTCAATTAATTCTCTTGATTGAACTGTCATTTTGTTTTTAGATTTTCAGATTTATATTTTTTGGGGTGTTTTTTAATCATCTCAGTCTCAACACATTTGCTCAAACTAAATGATTATGAAAAGATTGACACAAAATTCAACTGCAAGTTAGAGCGAAAGTAGGTGCAAAGCAAGAAAACATGTCAAACCTGCTCTTACAAATAATAAAAAAATCTTTATCTTAACTTTGAAAAAAAAATAAAATTCTGGGTTAAGTTCTGCAAAAACAGTGATTAGTCTTTCAGTTAAAACCTCTTAACACCAGTTTGGTGTGCAAATCTAACCATCTAATTATTTAATATATTTGTGTAAAATAACAGTTTGTTCCATTAATAACCTTCATGCTTTCATCAATAACTTATGAGAGTTGGAATCATCAACAAAGCAAACAATAAAAAGTAGATTTGTTGGTCTGAAGAAAAACCAAATGAAATCACATGTTCAAATCCTCAAAGGTCCTGCTTTATTACAGAAATGATAGACATTTTTGTCAAACTCAGTTTGCATTGAGTTTAAAAGTTCACATTGACATCAAATCTAGAAATTCCCACTAAGTTTCATTTAGTGATTTTTTTCCTTTAGATTTTGCTGAACTTTTACACACACAGCAGGTGATGTTGTGCATGGTTCAGTTTTACTGCCAGAGCTTTTTTCCAGAAGCAAAATGGAGAGAGATTAGTGCAGCAGCAGCAGATCAACATGCACACTGTAATCTGTCCACCCTTCCCCCAGAGAGGCAGCAGAAGAAATTTTTTTTTATGGATTTTTAAAATGGTAAATATATCAAATAGACTGATAAGTTTTATATGTGGTGATTAAATCAGCCTTTGATAAAGTGTGTTGTTTTAAGCAACAAAAAATGTGTTAGATAAAATCAAGTGATGCTGCAAAGAAGATGCAACATGCAAAAAAAAAGATGGAGAGTTTGGTAAATCAGGATTTTATTCCAAAACCTGCCAATTTTAGTCAGATTATATGTTTCTTTTAAGAAAAAAGGAAAAATGCAAAGTTTTTAAAATGAGAAACAGAGTTGTCTCTGTAAAAAAAGCACCCCTTTCCATTTTACTTTTTCATATTATTACAAGTTTACATAAAACCTCGAAATTATTTTCAAATATTAAGATTTTTATATAAAGAGAAAGATAAATGAAAGATGAGAGTACTCACATGTCAGTGGATGGAGGATGGAGATAATCTAAGAGGGTTAAAGGAGGTCAAATCAGTTAAAAAGAAGAAAAAAACTAAAAAAAACTAAAATAAAACTTCAGTTTGATTCTTTTATTAACTTTTAAATCTAGAAACAAAAAGAAAAGCAGCTGCACAGAAGAAACCAGAAAAAAAATTAAACTGTCCTTCACACTGAAGCCCCTCCTACAGACACAGGCACACACACACACATGCATACACACACATGAATGTTTAGCCCTATTTCCAGTCTTCTTTCTGTTTTAAACATTTTAACCATTTTCCTGAAAACTGTGGAAAAAAAAGTTTTTGAAAATATTATAGTCCATATTTGTCTGTTTGAGGTGTTTTTTATTTGATCAGCTGAACAACATAATTGAAATTATTTTGATTTTATTAATGCCTTATTACAGCAGATGATAGATCAACATTAAAAAAATAGTTCCAACCTTTTATTGCCTGATTATTAACATGAAGTTCATGATATAACACTTCTACATGAGGAAGCACACAGACACAGTTATTCTAATTTTGAATACTTTTTGTTAATTGGAACTTTTCAATAATTAGATTTTGTTCTTTTTTAAAGATTACCTTTGACTCTGGAATACAGAAGATGAAAACTGTATTTTAAGTGTGGAAAATAAATGCAACAGAAATGATAAAATTTCCACACCTAGCAATCTATACATTGATCCATTTTTACACATGTTTACACACATTGAGATATATGTCTGAAATATGTGCGTTTTCATATCCAAACATTGCAGTCATCTTCACATGAACACATACATTTATAGATAAATGTTGAATTATGTCTGCACTCTCACACATAAATACACACACACAGAGCTGTGTGAGTCCATGCTGTTTGGTCTAGAGACAGTGACATTGAGGAAAAGACAGGAAACAGTGATGGAGGTAGCAGAGGTGAAGATGCTGAGGATCTCTCTGGGAGTGACCAGGATGGACAGGATTAGAAATGAGTATATAAGAGGAACAGCACATATTCGAGGTTTTGGAGATAAAGTCAGAGAGGCCAAACTGAGATGGTTTGGACATGTGCTCAGAAGAGAGAGCGAGTAGAAGGATGCTGGATTTGGAACCACCAAGAAAGAGGCCTAGAGGAAGACCAAAGAGGAGGTTCATGGGCGCAGTGAAGGAAGACATGAAGATAGTTGGTGTGACCAAAGAGGATGCAGCAGATAGGGTTAGATGGAAGAAACTGACTTGTTGTGCCGACCCCTGAAGGGAAATGCCAAAAGAAGAAGACAGACAAATAATGTGGAGAAACATTAAGCAGCAGTTTTTCAGAGTGCTGAGAATCTCAGATCGATGCAGCTCAGTGATTTTCGTTTAGCAGCAATCTGTGGTCCTGATCCTCTTCTTTCATTTGTAGAGTTACCTTCCTCTCTTAAAGAGTTTAGAATCAGACTCTGCTGTAATATTAAAACATATTCAAAAATAGAATATTATTAATATCGAGCCAGATGGAAACATTTAAATATTTAAATTTCAAGAAGATTATTCTATATGCGAGAAATATTGGGATAAATGTTTGCAAAGAAATGCTTTCTTCATTTTTCTTGCAAATTCAGCAGAAAAGTTTTAACTGAAACAAACACTCTGAAATCTGAAGAATTATTTGCTAAAGTTTTTCTTAAAAAAAGTCTGGTCTTGCTTTTATCTTCTGTAATAAAATTTTTACAGACTGACTTTATTTATTTGTCAAAACACTTGATTAAAGTAAGATGAAAAAGTTTGTTTGCAAAATGTTCAAAGTAATGTTTAACGGAACAATGAGCAGTCAATGTAGTTTTTTTTTTCAGTCAATGAAAACACAGAAGTTTCAGACATGATTTATTTTGTGCATCAACTCACATTCATTTGTTAAACTTCTTCAAACATCTCACATGATTTCTTTCTGTTACACTTCTCTTGATTTTTTTTAGAAGACAAACCTGCAGGATTTGATCTTACTTTAACAAATTGTCTTCTTTTCTCTCTTTTGTTCTGACTGAACTCAAACTATTCAACAGCTTTAACCTGCAGTTAATTTAAATCGACATCAGGATCGTTCGGTTTAGAAAGAGATGCAATGTTTAACTTGATCAGGATGAAGAATTTCTACACTTTTTCTTCATAATTAAAGAACAAGATTTTCTTTTTTGATACATTTTTTCTATTAAATGAATAAAATGTGGGAACATTTTTAAATGAGACACAAAAGAACTTTTGTCTTTCCTCAGTCCAAGTGGAAATGTGAACAGTAAACTAAAAATAACAAAAAGTTTTGAATCATTTTTCTGTTTTTCACAATATATAGGGTAACTTATAAAATGAATAAATATTAATAAAATAAAAAAAATGTGACAGCAGAACTTAAAACATACAAACCTTGAAACTTCATTTCATTTATTCATGGTCTTCTTCAGCTTTTCTGGGGTCAGAAAGCGAAGGCTTCAAGTCATGGATGTGGCATGTTCATGAAAAAAACAGGGGAATTCCAGAGTGTTTTTACAAAGTACTTTGTAGGTCAGTTCAGAGATTTAGTCTCTCCAGTATGTCCTTGGTCATTTCTCGGACATGTTTCTCATGGATTTTGTCACGGGGAGGCATCCCTACCAGATGCCCAAGGCACCTCATCTGATTCCTCTAAACTTAGATTAGCAACTTCTCCTGAATGGAAGCCCGTTACTCTGTCGTTAAGCGAGAGCCTGGCCACTTTGAAGAAGAAACTCATTTTGCTTGCTTGAATTTGTGATCTTGTTCTTTTGATCCTCTCCAAAGTGGGTGATCATAGTTAAGAGTCAGAATTCCTCCATTATCACAATAAAACAAAAATGATGCAGCGTCCTATTTATAGTAGACGCAGCACTAATCCATCTGTTCATCGCCTGCTCCTCCTTTCCCAAAGATGGGATCCTTGTGGCTCAGCCTTTAGCCATAAAGACTGTTAGACTCAACTAGAAAGAAAAGCATGGGTCCCACCAGCAGTAGGATGGGTCCACAGGTGTGTTTATGCAACACATTCTCATTACTTTTACAATCAAAGCAAATAATCAATCCAGAAAAACTGACTGCACCACATTCGATACGTCTAATTCATTATTCTAAACACTGGTTCAATAAAAGGCCAAAGCAAAACTTTTTTTTTTTCTGAATTAACATCTTGAGATGGAAAACTCGCAGCATGATGAGCAGCGCACACAGAAAGTACCGGTATAACTTTTACAAACTGGTACAGCACAGAAAAATACTCTACAAGTCTGATCCAGCACTTTTACAAAAAAAGAATAAAGTAGTTGGATTATTTAAATCTATTAAATATGAAGCTAAATATGATGAAAGTTAACCACCAAAAAGAAAAATAAATTTTGCAACTTTTAAATGATTTGTGTTGGAAAAAAAATGTAGAAAAAATTATTATATTAATTATTGCAAACTTGACATATCAGATTAAGTCTAAAAAATGTAGCAAATGTCTGAAAATTTAATTGGAAAAAAAAAACTTTGGAGCACATTTACATTTTTAATTATCAGTATGATCTACAAATGCAACATTTTGGGATCATTTTTTTTCTAAGTTCAGATGAAATATTTACAAACCTGATTGAAGACTTTCTTACACTGTTCAGCATAACATATCTGTATTTAATATTTAAATCAAAGAAAACAATATTTTAGCTTTATCCTTTGTTAAAATGCAAAAAAACCCCCCAAGTTTTAGGAGCTGCCTTAACCAAATTCTGATACTTCAAGTAGTCTTTTTTGCCGTTTCACACACACTTTCTTTCATAGAATCAGTTTAAGGGACGATTGGCTTAAGCAGCAAGATTAAAAAAAAAAAAACTTTACTTTAAACAGTTTATAATTATAATTTTGAAATATTTTAAGGCTGTTAAAGCTGTAACTTTACAAACATTCTGCTTTGGTTTTGACTATTTTCTTCATGCGTTCTTGCTTTTCTTTGCAGGTAAAAAGCAGCTTTACTGATGACGTGTTAAAAAAAGTACCAGAAAAACTGCTGTAAAGATTCAAATAAAATAAATTCTGTTTCTTTTTAACTATCAAACAGGACCTAATCAGTATTTATGTGCAGTTTTCTATCAACTCATTGGATGCTGCTGCAGCTTGTAACCACTTAGAGAGCAGAAGCTAACAAATATACTTGATTCTTGATACTTGGTTTTGTCCTCTCAACCGCTTATCTCTAACGAGTTGTGGGCAGTGCCAGAGCCTTTCCCGGCCGATTTCAGGTGGCAGGCAGGATACACCCAAAACAGGTCGCCAGTTTCGCGGGGCCACACACTCACAACTATCCACACACACACTCATTCCTAGGGACAATTTCATCGCGGCCAATCAACCTAACATGCATGTTTTTGGAGCGGAGTACCTGGAAAAAACCCACACATACATGAGGAAAACATGCAAATTCCACACAGAAAGGCCAGTGTTTGTAGTCTCGTCCCATTCGGTACTGCAACCCCAACCGTCTTGCTGCGAGGTCACTGTGCTACACTGCACCAGCATGCCACCTTAAATCTGATTTATTCATCTTCATTTTTCTTTAAACACTAAAAATGACTCACTGCGTTGTTCATTATTAATGCCAGAAAATTCTAAGTCTATCATGAAACTAGCGAAGCATAAAATAGACACAAAACATCCTTCTGCAGCAGAATTTTTTATAGCAGTTTCTGCTGAGTCATCATCTGGTTACTTTTTTTATGAAAATAAACCAAAATTTATCAGCAAATTTGTCTAAACTCTTCCAACTTTAAATGAGCACAAATCTGACACAAAGTCACATGTCACATTAGTATAACAAGAGGAAGTGGAAGCTTTGTGTGCTCGGTGTTAGGGTTTCCTCCATGTCAGAGGAGGAATGGCAGCGTTAACATCTCTGCTCTCATGGTTGGCAGGTAGAGCTGGCTTTTTCCTCTCCTTTTCTTCGCTGTCCAAATCCTCCACTGTTAGAGTGATGAGAGAAGTGGACTTCCTGTGAAGGAGAACGGGGCAAATGTAGCAACTTATTCTGACATAATGAAGAGATGGACATAGGATGCACATTTAAAGGTCTCATCTCATGTGAAATAACTTTACTTATTTTAAAATCCATTTGGGTTTGTAGCATCTAATACACACTAGTGTGTAATGGACACCTCTCTGTAAACATCTTATTTAACCAGGTGAGATAAACCTCCTCCAGAAATCTTTTCTTCCTCTCTCTCAACTTTGTAATGACAACTAGCTTTCCCAAAAATGGTTGCACCTACCACTGAGAAGCATTGCGGCCCTCGCAGTCCGTATTTACTTCTAAATTCTGCAAGTCTATTTTGTAATGTACTATTTTCATCCCTCAATGGGGAAATTTCTGTGCTGCATTGCACTGCAGCAGGCAGCCACGGCAGCACCAATGATGTGAGATATGGGGGGTCAGCTGTCTTCCCCAAGTACACCTAGACATGAGCTTGGTGGGATTTGAACCAGCTCTCCCAGTCCAAGGTCGGACACTCTACCACTGAGCTATCGCCTCCCCCTAAGATATGCCAACAAACTCAGTATATTTCCTAAACAAGGGATTCATACAGCAATGTACTAATATTGGTGCTACTAGACAATGAGGTTTTATAGTCTACAATTAGTCTACCATAAAGTACATGTAATTTTTTTCCACTTTCTGTTTAATTGGGAGTTTATGTCCCCCGATCCTGATAGTTGGTTTGGTGCAATGAATTGAGAGAATTGGACTGTATGGCGATTGCATGCAGTATGGTACCTGTCTCCACTTTGCGTTATGAGCCTCCTGCAGGTCTCCATCTGGACGTCCAGGCCTCTTTTCATTGAACACATCTCCATGTATTCATGCAGGTGACGGTTCATGTCGCTCTTTGCTGTGGCCAGTTCCAGCTGAGGACGTCACAAAGAATAAAGCTCACATTGACTTTCAAAACTTTTTTTCATTCATGCTAATATGAGTAATTTGCAAGCTCTCATGTCCGGTATCTGGATACTACGCAAACACGTTGCCACGCCCACATTCTTACATAATGAAATATTTCAGTACATGTGCTCTAATCATGCCAGGTTGTCAAAAATGAATGTCAAACTGATTAATTATATAGAGTTTTTTTCTCCAAATATTGCATTTTTGAGCAAACAAAAGCTATAATTATTGCCTTCATATGCAATGGGAACAGAATAATTACCCCTCAAAAACAAAGTTTACATTTTGGGTTTCTGCATGCCATGAAGGCATAGAATGGTAAACATTCTACCTCAATTTGGTCGATGGTTTCTTGGTATTCCTTCTCCCTGGATTTAAACAAAGATTCTGTGTCTTTAATAACTTCTTCTATAGATTCCTCCTGCACCTGCAAGCAGCAAACATTAGAAATTAGTAGAAGAACAAATAGAAAATAAATTCTAACATATAAAGCAAAATATAGAATAAGAAAAGATTTCTGTTATCATTCAATAGCCCAAGAGGCATAACAATATTTTCAGATTGGACTGGCTGAACATCAGATTGGACTTGATGGCTGACGGCAAAAAAAAAGGACTGTTTTATAGAAACAATCTAAAAAATAATAATACATTTTATTTATATAATATTTTAAAATGGTTGCATGTGAATGCCACAGAGGGGCTGTGTTTGTTTTGTGTTTAGTTTGGGTGTGTTTGAACTAATTAGATATACAGAGTAAAGCTCCACTCTGTGCATGCGTAAGTAGGCCTAGCCATGGGGATTGTAGTCCATTTTCAACTTTTTTTAAAAAGGATTTCAGCATAACAAGGCGGCAGCAAGGCATCAAACGGCTGTTTATCTAAAACAGAACATTCTAGTTGTGGTGTGAGGCCTTTTAGGCCTGCTTGTTTGTTTTTTTTCTCCCCCAAAACTCACAGGTGCTGGATGGCTTCTAACGGGAGGATTGGCTGATTGCTCCCAGCTGCACAGACTTACCGGTGGCTATAAAAGACCTGGTGTCACCCACAGTCTCTGTCAGGTCTTCAACGATTCTAGTGGTAAACTGACCACCTCTAAGCTGAGTCAAATTTTGATATCAGACTAGTTTTCTTATTCTCCTCACAGGAACCTTCAGCCCTTCCTCTTGGCCATCCAGCACTGCCTGAAGCCGTTATCTCTCTGCTGTGGATTCCTTTGTTCAACACTTAATAAACTGTTAAACCTGCATTTGGATCCTCCTCATTCCCTCTCCTACACAACACTAGTTGTAAACTAATTCTTAGCTATATTTTTTAAATTCTACTATTTGATTTTTGAATATTTTCTTTAAATTGTTATCTTTTTGTTTCTTTAAAGCACTTTGAATTACTTTTTGTTTGAACTGTGCTAAAAAACAAAGCTTACATTTATCACTACAAATTCACTGCAAAAGCATCTATTTTGACAGCTTATTAACAATGAGTGGATTAAAAGACTCAGAAAGCTTTTTAGTTGTACTGTGAGCATTTAATCTCTTATAGTTTCCTGTCAGTGTTTCAATAAGCAGCTCGTTGACCTTCAAGAGCTTAGACGTCATCACACTGATCTTAGGATCTACGTCACTACCCACAGAAAATAAAATTGCACAACCTGTGCACTAATCACCTCCGCAGACTAAAAACAGCTCATTCATCAGTGTGTCACTGAAGCGAGGGATTAATGTGACCACTGAGATCTGAAAAGAACAAAGCCTGGTTCTATGAAGCAGCTCTGATGTCTTCAATAGTTTAAAGACATAGATTTGATTTTCATATTAACTTTGCTACTTTTTTATCAAGAACATTTTCATTTTAGTTTCACACACTTCAAATACATCCTTTATGCACAGTTTTTGTTTTGCTTTTTAAGTTTAAAGTGTAAGTTCTATTATTTATGCAAGCACTCAACTTTTTTATTCATATAATCTCACTAATGTGATGTGCATGGTTCACGTTTTTAATTAACTTCAAGTTTTTACTATCTTCACTTCACTTTCTTTTCTGATCAGGATGCAATCTCCCTCTTGCCTGCTGACAAAAAGACAGACTTCACCAGCCCTCATTATAAAAGCGGATCAAAGGATGGATAGATGGAGACCTCTGTACCTCTCCCTGTGTTTCTACTCCCAGTGTGCATCCAGGAAAATCTTCCCACAGCAGCAGAGTTTCTTCTGTTTCCTCCCAGGTCAGACTGTCGCAGTCATCTTCAAACTCACACTCCCTCCTTGGACACACACACATACATGATGATTTATCTCTTTGTTTCCAATAGATCTTTTCAAAAATGCCATTCTTACAGCTGATTGAGGACCCTCTGCATCTGCTCGTTGATCTGATTGGCCGACGTGCTGCACGATTCCTCCTCTTTGGCTCCGCCTCCCTCCGTCGAAGACACACTCTGTTCTTCACCATCGCCGCTTTTTGACGACTGTCCGCTCAGGTTCCTGATGCGGCGGCTCAGAGTGGAAGGAGGAGTGGGAACCTGCTGCATGAACACGTGCATGCATTAATGCAATGCTGAGCCACAGCAACATCTAAATACATGCTTTTTTATTTCAGATTTGATTCATCTACATAAATGATATTTTAGTTATAATGGTGAATTTTAATCCTTTAATAGAATTAAGAAGAAGAACATAGTGAATGGTGTCACAAATAGCGTTTCAACAGGACAGAGATTGGGGTTGTTTAGTTGCAATGATTTAAAATGAATCCAGTGTTTTTAAGGAGCCTTTGTAAGACCCGAGGGAAATTAAAGGCCAGCTTATTGGGGAAAAAAGATTTTAAAAAGAGTTTGTTGTTGGTTGTTGGAAGGATGGCTCGGTGGGTAGGGCAAACGGCCTGTAACTGGAAAGGCCTCTTGTTTGATCCGTTGCCCAGAGTGCATGTCGAGATGTCCTTGAACAAGACACTGAACTCCTAATTGCTCCTAATGATAGAGGTATGCGCCTTACATGACAGCTCCCATCATCAGGTATGAACGTGTGTGTGAAAGGGTGTATCTAATATAGAGTGAATGAATCATTCCTATGTGAAGCGTCTTTGTGTGTCCAGAAAAGTGCCATATAAATTCAGTGCATTATTATTGTTAGATTATTATTGTTCTTTGCAGAATAAATGTACCTGGAACATGTTGATCACATCCTCGCAGTTCCTCTGCTGGGCCACATCACACAGACGGGCAGTGATGTCGATACGCCGACAAATATCCATGTCCACCTTCATGGCTTTTTCCTGAATTTTACTGTCCAAGTCTGACAAATTCTAAAATAAATAAATAAATTTAAAAAAAAAAAAAAAAAGACTTCTTTTGTTGAATTACCTCAAATTAGAAAAATATGACATAGATAAGTTTAGCTCCCATACTTGTTAAAAAAGATAGAGTTGTTGAGCTGAATCCTAGTTCACAACCGATTCCCTATCTGGATGAACTCCATCCGCTACTAAGATTATGTTCTTGAAATCGGGGACAATTTCGACAAAAATCACATCAAATTTGATTTAGATTTAAACAATACTGCTTGCAGTGCTGGGATAGAACTTAAAAAGAGTACTTTATTGATACTCCTTTGAATATAAATGTAAGAATATGGTGTGAAAACCAGAAGGAAAAAGACAAACTTGAAAATGAACTTGGATTGGAAGTGTTACATTTAAATTAGTTTTTTATTATTTTATGTCTGGTAATTTATTTCTATGAGATGCAATACAAACTTTTAGCTTGTTTGCATCTATTTAGAAAAAAATATAGACACCCTTTTTGCTTGAAGTGGCTCTAACATACCAACTTGTGGCTCAATGACAGGGTGTGCATCTCCACGCTTTCACAGCACAGCAGAAAAAGAAAGCAGTGAGGAAAGAGGGTGCAAGACGACCCGTCCTATAGTATGTAGTATCCATGCTATTACCATGTCACTTCATCGGTACAGCTAACATTAAGACTGTAACTTTTCAGACCGGCAAAATTTGATGACGTGACACCGGGACCAAAAAGACTGGAATTGGCATCAAATCGATATGTCCGCCCCGTTTATAGACATGCAAAAACAATGGGCCAATCTGAGGACCGACTCACATTGCTGACGAGTCCTTTGAAAAGAACGAGCTCTGCTTTAAGCTGCTTCACCCTGAGAGCCAGTTCATCCTGATACACCTCGCTTTCCTGGAGTTCCTTCAAAACACAAACAAAACGAGTTCTCTGATTCAGATTACAAAAAGAAGTTTATCATCTGTCTGTGCCTGCTAAAGTTACATAACAAAAAATCTTATAAAGTTCTCAACTGTTTGAATACCTCTTCAAGTTCAGCTACTTTCTCCTGTAGGTCTATCCTGACTGTGTACTCCTCTTCCCACCTAGAAAAAAAAATGATGACAATAAGCCTGTTTTACATGCATCATGTGTCAAAACAGATCAAAGCATTTCTCATTGTGGAGACAAAAATGTACTTTTTGGGATTTTTAGTGTTAAAATGTTCTGGAATAACAACATTGCTGTATGTAACACAAAATATGCCACAACATCATGTTTTTCCATGTGTTCCTGGTTCAATACAGCTGACGCACATAAAGTGAAATCAACAATCAATCAAATTTGGCACAATGACTCAACCTGGATACAGTGAAGGAAGACATGAAGATAGTTGGTGTGACTGAAGAGGATTTGTGACAAGAAACTGACTTGCTGTGGCGACCCCTGAAGGGAAATGCCAAAAGAAGAAGATGTGTGTAGATGCAAGAACACAGAAAACCTTCAGAACACCGACCCCTAGCACCAGAGTTTGACACCCCTGATCTAGGGTATTTGTTTTGATTGGTTCTGATCTGCTAAAGTTTGGTCCATTCTTTATGAACAGGTTTTTTTTTACATTCAAGTAAACATTTCAACCTCAAACCTAAAAATCACCAATTAAACTGAAACAACACAAACTTTACATCAACTATTTCCATCCTGTTAGTCTACATGTTTTCTGGCCGTTCTTAAACAGGGCAACAAGTTTGGGATTCAAATCGCGGACAAGCCCCCAATCATCACCAACTTGACTTGAGTTAGCGACAAATGAAGCAGCCCAATCATTTATGCTTTTCCCCACCAGCTTTAATTGGAGTAAACACCTGATTAAGGGTTTGGTGTGTGTCTAGTAGAGGTACCTCTGCTCTTGCAGACTTTTGTAGGCACTGACACCTTTAAACCCAAAATCACACACATGGACAAGAAATATCAAAAAATTGCTTTTCATTTCAATGAGATAATATTTGGGACAGGTGTTGGACTTGCTAGTGTTACTGGAATCATTGATAGTATTTAGCTCCACTTTGAAGTCTTATTATGTTGTTTAAATTCATCAAGATAAACAGGAGCTGTTGCTCGATGAAACTTACAGACGCTCATAGAAAAACAAACTCAATTCTTAGAGTTAATCTACTTTTAACGTGTTTTTCTATCTTTTTTTCCACAACATTAGACGGTGCCTTAAGCTTTAATGGATTTGTGTAACTACACTTCTGTGTACACTGATTGATTTTTGTTCAACTGGTGGTGATAAACTTGGCCGGTTTGTACATTTTGGATCAAAACCTCCCTGGAAAGAAGCCACCTTGAGACTAATCGAACAAGGAGGATGAGAGAAAGAAATCCATTCAGGATTTTGCTGCTGTGTTGGGGTAATGATCTGTAACATGACTAAGCTGATGATGTCAGCTACTGTGGGGCTCTCGGGGGGCGCAGGAAGGAGGTGAAACAAGGTGTGTGCGTAAGCAAACAGGCAGAGACGAAACAGGCATCCGCAAGGACAGTGGGAAGACAAGCAGAAAGAGATTTACAGAGCAAGTCTGGGATGAAAAAAAGAGGATATAAAATGAAGAATGAGAATATTGAGATGTAAAAATACCCAGAGAGAGAGTAGGGGATGAAAAAGAGAAACAGAGCTGGAGCTGGTGGAGCTGGTGACATCACTGGTGCATTGCAGGTAGCAAAATAAAACTCAGCAAGGAGCTAGAGGAGGACAGGAGCTAGAGGAGGACAGGGGAGGAAAGAGGATAAAAATACATAACAAGGGGGTCAAGACAGAGAAAAAGTTAAAGATTTGCTTGGTTCATATTTTGTTTTAATGATCAAATTCTAACGTAATGAATCAATCTGGAGTTTGATGCAATTAGGTTTTTGCAAACTTTTTCATTGATTTGTAAATAGATCATGAGTTAAAACTAACTGGTGACCTATCCAGGATGTATCCTGCCTCTCCCACTTGGATAGACTCTAGCGTCCCCTCGCCAAAGGGTTGGACGATCAGTGATCCTTTGACACACATAAACCAAAGTTTACCCATTAGTAAAAACCAATTTGCTCTGTTAAAATCTTCATCATTGTAATTGAGGCACTGTTTCCATGGAGATGAGTTTGGCTGTTTTTACAATATTCAATTGGATTCAAAGGGACAAAAATGACTATTGGAATTAAAGTTTTAAACATCATAAAGTTTTCTCAAACTAATTAGTCAAAACATTTTACTCAAGCAATTTAAAAAGATCTGACATCAGTAACATTGACAATAATAATAGCAATATAGTAGAAGGTGTTTTACCCCTAAGGAAGGGTATTGTGCTTTCATTGGGCTTTAATTCTTGTTTCACGGCATAAAAAGATAAACATAAAATCTTTTCTTAGCTCATCGCTACGTCCCGGTCTCTAGTGGTATGTACAACACAGCATAAAACTCATTTGAGAATTCAGTGCGAAAACATTAAACACTTTTAAAAAAGAAATAGTAGGATCCTGAAAAACAGTGAAACAGTTAGTAAAGCTAGAGAATATTCTTTTATATTCTAAAAATGTGAGGGAACGGGAAAGCAGGCCCTGAAAAGAGGGACCGATTGGGAGTAGAGCGTGTGGACTGTTTCTACAAAAATACTTCATGCCTACGTGATATGGCTGTGGTGGAGAACAAAATCCATGGCCAAGAACACCCTGTGGTTTGAAAAATATTTGAATAATGGGCAGGAGAATTCAGAAACTGCTCAAACATGCATGAATAAAATAGATTCAGGAATGTTTTTGATGTTGGAAAAACGCTAAAACACAATTGAAACCTTCAAAAAGTTGAAAACACATTATAACTTTTCTTTAATAGGATGAAGCTCATCTGCAACATTCTAAACAGCTGAACAATGTAATAAGAAGAACTAATCTTTAGTTAATGACCCCGGGCTACTGAGAACAAAACTCGGTAATACTTGCCAAGGTCGGCCCTTGGTGCTGACCTTGGTGGAATAAATTTTTCCATCAAAACTTCATCATAGAGTTTGTCACAACGCCAGACAGGACAGGATTGAAAAAATCCTTAATTGTTCTAAAATGTCAAATTTGTGCAGCAGTCCATACGAACCGCCTGAAATGGGTTGTCCATGTATGAAAACGCAAGAGGTGATGGAGGATAGGTACATTTTGCATGTCTATCCAAGCATATGCAACTGGGTCTCCATGTGGTTTCTGTTTTTGCTCTAATGGGGTTTTAAATAGTATTTTCCTAGCAGAGAAAGAGGGTCTAAAGTCCCTGATGTTCTGCTCTGTTTAGAGGAGTAATTACTTAAATCTGATTGTGTGATGTCTTTGAAGTTGACTTGCAGTGAAATAGAGAAGTACAATATACAGGAACATACAAAGGGATGGACGAATGAATGAAACAGAAACACAGAATAGTCACATAAATAAAGTGGGGGATTTTTACATGAAAACTTTCGTTTAAACATAAATTTTGCTAGTTATTTCTTTAAGGACAATGTTTTAATTCATAATCCTGATGGTGAATTCTCACTCTTATCTTAATAAATCTAAATAGTTGGTGTTGAATTGGACCAAAGTGGTACACCAAAAAGTCCTAAATACAAAAAAAGATCCACAATCAACAAAGAATTACAAAAGAGCAAACTCCCAATATTTTTACTGACAGTTGAATCTCGTTTCTGTTTACTTTGTTAAATTAATGATGATGTTGCTTATTTGGATAAATCTACCAACTCCAGGCCTGCCCTCACTGACCTCTTTAAGAGGCTAATAATGAATAAATTCAAAGTAAATCAGATTATATAGCTTATATTTTTAAAACGTCTCAGAATCATATGTGTATGTGTCATTCAGTGCCACATAGAAAGTTTAAGCTGGTTTGGTTGTATCTTACCTTCTCTTGTATTCATCCCTTTCTCTTTTCACCTTGGCAAGCACATTGTACAGAGCCCTGATTTCAGGTGTGATGGTATCTATCTGCACCCCCACCCCATCAGGGTGAGTCCAGGAGACGCCGGGTCCCATCACGCACGACTCCCTCCCTGTGCCAAAGCGGCGGGTGTGATTGAAGGACCAGATGGTTCCTGGCATGAATCGTGGTGGTGGAGGGAGAGGGTTGGTGTGAGGAACCTGCCTCTCATTGATGTTAGAAATGGATCTGGAAGGGTTGCTTGGACTCAGAGTTGGACTGGTGGGGAAACCAGACCCTGTGAGGTTGGAGTTTGAATCTGTGTTGAGGTTGTGTTTCTCATCAGAGAATGGAGGTGGGTTCAGAGTGGGAGAGAGGAGACCACCAGGCAGGTAGGCTGAGTTGATGTTATGCAGTGGGATGAGGTTTGGCCTGGTTGTAATTGGACCAATAAATCCAGTCTGGACACCCATATCCTTGTTAGGGTGTCTCTGTCTGTCGCCCCCACTGTTGTCCTCCAATGCCTGCTGGAGCTGCTTCTCTAGTAACTTGTTCCTGCGCTCTAACTCATGCACTTTGGCCAGAAAGCAGCGGAATCTGAGGTTGAGGGTCTTCAGGACGCTGATGTTGGATCCCAGGTCATTCCGGAGCGCAGTGGCTGCAGGAGGTGCACGGTGCAGGTAGGCCAGACCTGAAGGAGGGAAAGGACCCAGATCCAAACCAGACCAACCATCAGACCCAAAACCTCCATGATCTCCAAGGAGATACCCTGCTTCTGGCAGAGAGGGGTCCGTTTGGCCCCCCATGTGATGCTGAGGCGCCAGGAAACCGCTCTCCCCCAGGACTGGATTCATGCTGGAGTAAGAAAATCTGAAATGCTCAAAATCAGGCATGAACTCAGACTTTTACTGATTCAACCTGCTGGTAATTCAGTGGAAACTATTTGATGAACCAAAAACCAGAATGAGATGCAGCTTCTTTTCTTTAAAAACCTCCAGCAGAGAGAGACCTGTAAGCCAGAAGTAACGTGGTTTAAGGAATTTAACTTATAGGACAAATATTAGTACAAAATATGTTCAAAACTCACAAATAAATACACACTATTCTTTGCACTAAACCGATGAGCTGATTTTACGCAGCATGCAAATGTAAAAATGATGCGCATGTTTCTCATCTAAACCTTCCAGAAAAAAAAAATACAGAAAGATATTTTATAATTGAAAAATATTTAGGCATCATACTTGGAAGCTGGAGGAAGAAAATCAGACCGATTCCAGAGAATGAAGAAAAACCAGAGGAGATGCAGCACAGCTTAGAAATAAACACAAGTGAAGGACTGCGGCTATTTGTTACCGTAATGCATGGAAGATTTTTTATTACCGTAATATGACGAATAGAAAAACTTGGTGGAAGAAGACTCTGTATGATGGGATGCCCATGCTCTATGATGAAATGGTTATGTATGTAAATGGAACTTATTTCTGGGAACTGTTACTCTCACTGTCTGCCTACATTCATTTCACTGCCTGTTGATTTTAGTTACTACAATTATCACTGCTTTAATTAATCATACTTTATTAATCCCTCATAGGAAAATTTCTGTACTGCAATGCACAGCAACAGGCAACCATGACAGCACCAATAGTGGGAGTATCTGGGGGTTAGTTGTCTTCTCCAGTGACACTTAGGCATGTGTTCATCAGGAATCAAACCGGTAACTCTTCAGTTCAAAGAACCAGCCATTCTACTGTTGACCTTCTCTTTAGATCTTTTTGAGGTAAATTTAATCAGATGTAGCGCTGCAGGTGCGCACCAATTCCTTCCTGCCATCATATACCTACCTGCAGAGCATTAGACAGGTTATACAAAAAACCCCTACTAAATCTAAATATTTTGTGTTGATTTGAATCCTCTCAAACAGTGAAACATTCCCAGGGCAACAAATTGTGCAAGATCATCTCACAGTACGACTCATTTTAGGTTGAAACCACTTTATTTCACCAAACAATGCACTTTATTTAACTTTACATCAGCTCGTGAGGAGCAAAAGGGAAAAATTCTGTTTGTAAAAATGTACTCTAAGATAACTGTCATCAACAAAAAAAAAAGGAATATAGTGATGACTTTATTCTTTGGTGGACATGTGGAGAATCAGGTCACACACTCGGTTGCTGTAACCAAACTCGTTGTCGTACCTGTGACCAGAACAGAAATTGAGGCGTTAGGGTCATGTGGAAAACGGATATTATAAACTTAACCATGAAGATAATCTAAAACTAGTTCATACTCACCATGAAACCAACTTTACAAAGTTCTCATTGAGAGCAATCCCAGCACCAGCATCAAAGATGGAGGAGCGGGCGTCACCGTTGAAGTCAGTGGAAACAACCTGAATAGATGGAGTAAATGTTTTTGTGTCAGTGTTAAGTTGTAAACACAACAGACTGGATTGTTAGAGCTACGCTGCCACCTGGTGGTTTCTGTTTGTACCTGATCTTCGGTGTATCCGAGAATCCCTTTCATGGGACCCTGGGAAGCCTCTTTAATGGCCTTCTTGATGTCGTCGTACTTTGCCTTAAAAGTAAGAGAACAAAAACTTGAATGTGTCTGAAACAGAGCTGTTTCATGACATCAGGTACAACTAACAGGTTTTATGAAAGGAATGTGATGGTCTAAACTCATGAGAACTTACAGGCTTCTCCAGACGCACAGTGAGGTCAACCACAGACACATTGGGGGTGGGCACACGGAAAGCCATGCCAGTCAGTTTTCTGTTAGGAGACAGTTTTTTTCTCTACATACTGATGTTTGTTAAGAAATATTGATGATTTATTTCCAATTATTCCCTTAGAGGACCATAAATACAGTTACCGTATTTTCCGCCCTCTAAGGCGCACCTTCAATAAATGACTATTTTTAAAACTTTTTCCACATATAAGGCGCACCGCATTATAAGGCGCTACAGTAAAGGCTGTTCATCTTTGTCCTCTAACTGTAGCCATCTCGCTTTGTTCCGCGGAAACTCTGTTTAGTCTTGTTTACTTGGTGCAGCGCATCCTCTTGCTTCCTCCACATTGATTCATTGATGTTAAACTCTGTCGCTGCGGCCAGAGGTACGATCTTAAGCCCGACCCAAAATTCGGGTCGGGCCTAAAAATGTCAATCATTACGTCGGGTCAGGCTTCTCTCTCGCTGACTTTTTTTTTTTTTTAAATAAATATATTTTATAAAATGTAAACTAAAACAATGTGTGTGTACTAAACTAAGGAATACTTGTTATAAAATTAATAATTTGGATAAAACAGAGAAGTAATGTTTAACTACTAAACAGGATCCACAGAGCCAGCTCATATTCTGCGCACCTGAACGCCTCCTCTTAATTTGGTAATCCTCTCCTGCACACGTCTTTATTTTATTTATTTTGAACTGGTATCCCCGATATGAAGGAGTAAGAAGTTAAGGATAAACTAAATTGCTTTCATACAACACCAAAAAGACTGGCAAAAGTGATGATCACTATTTTATCATTTGTTTTAAAGACCGTTCCTCCTCTTCGCGCTAAGCAGGCCATCACAGACAAGTGTGTTAGGGGTCCGATAGTGTGATTTTTTTTAATAAAAAAGGTGTGTTTTTGAAAATGTTCCAATTTATAAATTTTTATATGTAATTTTTTTACCGCAAGCCCGCGGTTTTAATTTTATCCGCGGGCTCGGGTCGGATTTTTTAGGTCCGATCTCCCCACTGGCTGCGGCTCTATTCCTGTGTTTTACTGCGTGACCGATCACCTTGAGTTTAAACTCTGCGGTGTAACAGTGTCTCTTGGTAGAAGCCATTTCCGGGTCTTTACACAAATGGAAATGAGAAGCCCTTTCATGTATCCCAGCATGCACCGCGCACTACTTCTTCTACGGAGGAAATGGAGTCGGCGGCTGCTTACCGCAGTTGCAACACCTGTTGTAGCTCAATATTAATCCATATATAAGGCGCTCCGGGTTATAAGGCGCACCGTGGACTTTAGAGAAAATTTAAGATTTTTAGGTGCGCCTTATAGTGCGGAAAATACGGTAGATAAAACGTACCCATCCAGCTCGGGCACCACTTTCCCCACAGCTTTGGCGGCCCCGGTGGAAGCAGGGATGATGTTCTGAGACGCACCACGTCCATCTCTCCACATTTTCCCGGAGGGGCCGTCCACAGTCTTCTGAGTGGCTGTGACAGAGTGAACGGTACTCTGGAACAGACAACACATGTACAAATTACACTTTAGTGAAACACCCCAATCATCATGTTTAAGAGTGAGATGGATCCAATCACTTGTTTAAACAAAGTAGTTCTCTTGTTCTTGACTAACTGTACCCACCCACCCAAAAGCAGTGTGTTCGTGCAGCAGTGGCTTTGCTTTAGCTGCTCCTAATGTTTGTGTCCCTGTGCTCTTAAGTGTGAGTTTTAAACAGTGTTTGTGGAGAAGCGGTTGTAGTTCCTCACCATCAGACCCTCAACGATACCAAACTTGTCATTGATGACCTTAGCGAGGGGTGCCAGGCAGTTGGTGGTGCAAGAAGCGTTGCTAAGAAGGCATTTCAGTCAAAGTTGAATTAGTTAGTATTGATTACAAAAACTTTAGAAAAGTAAAAAAAGACAAAGCAGGATTCTTCCTTCCTGGTGTCCAGCAGGTCCACTCACCTCACAACCTTCATCGTCTTGTCATACTTGTCATGGTTGACACCCATGACAAACATGGGAGCATCGGCGCTTGGAGCAGAAATCACCACCCTTTTAGCTCCGCCCTTCAGATGAGCCTGTAGAAACAAACTTAGAATTAGAGCAAAAAGATTATGCGTTTAATTGTTAAAAGATCATTTTCTTTCGCACAAACAACCTTCTTTGCGCTCTTGCTGCACAATCAAACATTTTATAAATAAAGGGGATAAAGGTTTGGCGATAAAGTTAGCAACACAGTTTAGGAAGAATTAGAAAAAAACGTACAGAAGCCTTGTCGATAGTGGTGAAAACACCAGTGGACTCCACCACGTAATCCACACCAGCATCCCCCCATTTGATGGATGCAGGGTCTCTTCTGTGAGGAGATATGAACTGCATTACCAAACATTCACAGGATGTGCAGGTAGAAGTTACCATGGATACGCACTCGCTGGAAACAGTGATTTTCATCTTGCCGATGATCAGGTGGCCACCTTCAGCTTTCACATCGCCATGCTTCCAGGTTCCGTGAGTGGAGTCGTACTTAAACATGTAAACCTCAAGAAAAAAAGGAGTAAAACTTTTTAAAATGCAAGTTTTAAAATTCAAATATCAAACACATTCTAAATATATTTTGAAAGTGATTTATTGGGAAAAAAAATCAACGAGTCTCACCATGTAGTCCAGGTCGATGAAAGGGTCATTTATGGCAACAACCTCGACTTTGCCTCCCAGAACGGCAGCGCGGGTCACAAGGCGCCCGATACGCCCAAATCTGAAAAGCAATAAAAAGTTTGTCAGTCACACACACCTACTTATCCGTCTATCCCTTATGGAGTTGCGGGTTTGTAAACAACATAAAAAAAATCTCACTGAGAAAAATAAACCAAAAACTTTCATTAAGATATAATTAATCTCTTTAGTGACAGCTTAGTTATGAGCCACATGTGATGTTTGAAAAGTGTAAGAATTCAAACATTAACTGAGGTCAAACGTGGTCCTAGAACTAATTTTTTTAACCAGCAGGTGGCGCCAGCGGATCATTTATGACCTAATATCGCCAGCGGTGTGAAGTCAAAATAATACAGATGCAGTGGAGTTAAAGCAGTCTTCAAGCAAGACTAAACAAGTCTTCAAGCTCAGATTACAGAAAAAAACATAAGTTTTTGTGTGTTCTGATTCACACAAATGATCAGAAATACTTCCTATATTTTAAGGTTCACCAGAGGGAGAGGTTTGAAGTTAAACGTTCATCTATAATTCAGAAAACTGCAGGATGTCAGCGAACAGCTGAAATCAAAATACACACACACCAAGCTGGTTGAGATGAGGGTAACCAGCAAAGTTACTGGCAAATGTTGCTGAGTCATTTCGTCACATTGTGAACTATTTCAGAGACCGAGTGTGTGTGTAATAACACACACACACACACACACACACACACACACACACACACACACACACACACACACACACACGGGTTTTACGAGAAAAACTAGCAGCACTCAGAGAGAAGACCTCTGACATGTCACAGTAACTTTTTCTTGTAATGATAGGAATCATATAATTTACCACTTTAAAAAATAAAAAGTGACTGCAAAACTCTTTTTAGACTGGTCCGATTGGCCCGATGGCATGTGTGTTCCTGGACCAGTTACTACTACCGATCCATCCTGTCAGAGTGTAGGAAGCCGAAATAAACAGTTTAATAAAACTCAAACACTTAGTTCATCATATATTGCTGTAACCTAACACATGCAATGTGTGAAGCACAAATTAAATGTTGTAGGCTGAAACACTATGGATATGAGATGTTCATCATAGCTGAACACCATGTAATGCACTTCATCCCTCAAGGATAGAAAATAACACTTTAAATGAGGTAATCAGGCAAGCTGACATTTTATTATAAATTGCTTAAAATTTAATTAAAACACTGAACAGTGAAAATGCCAACAGGCTTGTTGTTCCTGTTAGATTTGGGAATCCAAGAGGAAAGATAAACAGGCCAGAGTGAGCCTCTGCCTCAGAACAAAGAGATTTGAAACATCTCAAATCTGAGCAGCATCCAGAAACTGCTGGAGGAATAATCTCTGGACTTATGCAGAAAGGTTAGGGAGTTAAATTTAGACAAGAAGTGGACAAAAGGCATGTGACAGCTGAGGAGGATGAAGATCCAGAGTGAGCGAAAGAGGAGGGAGACTCTAAACCAATACAGCTGGACTAAAAATAACCACAAAAATGAAGAAGTGAAAAGCAAACTTGTAACAGTGCATCATGATGTGTGAGCATGGCTATAAATTACACAATTACTATAGAAAAAAAATAAATAAATCAATTGTCTTTCACTCTAAGTTTCACTAGACAATAGATCTTACTTCAGGAAAAGTTTAAATTCTTTTCCTAAAAAAAAAAAAAAAAACAACCCTAAAACTGAACTTTTTTTCTTATGATTCCACTGATTTCACTAAAATTCAACCAAATCATATTTGCAATCAATTTCCACCACTTTGTAGATTGTTTTTAACCATTTAAAGAAAAAAGGAAACAATTTATCAACACGTCTTTTGCATTTATGTTATTTTTTTTAAAATATAGAATAAACATTATTTTGTTAATGAAGTGTCATCAGTAGTGAAACGATGTTAAAATGTATTAAATTTAACTACAAACAGATCGAGCAGACGTCTGCGCTCTAAAATGCACAATTCCACTTCATCACACCGCCCTCTGCTGGTGTGGAAGAGTAACACTACAACCTCTACGCTCTTCCGGCCATGCGTACAGACACTTTCCATTACCGCCACTTTTCAAATAAAAAACGGCGGCAAAATTACATTTCACTATTGAATAAACTCAATTTGTTCTTCAAAAAAGGACAACACTGATTTCCACTGATTTATGGGTTTCAAAATCCCACAAATGGAAAAATTATTACAACCAATTTTTTTTGATGGAACTTCAAACGCTAGCCGCCAATTTAAAACGAAAGTAAATATACATTTTTTTTAATCACTTAAATTTTTAAAGCTAATATCGTGCCTGATTACATTTTCAAATCCAGTTTTAAGTAGTTTTTAGCTGATAAATAGATGAAAATGGACGTGCTATTTTCATCTAATAGCTAGTAGCTAATAGTCGATGCTAAGCCTCGTGGCGGAGAGCTACAGCTAACACCTACTGTAAAAATAAAAAATAGAAATCTTACTCACCCATTGATTCCAATTTTCACCATTTTGCGTGTTTATTTAGAACGATTGCTGAAAAAAAAAAACACTTTTAGTGTCTAAAGTTAAATAAAGCAGAAAATAGTTTGAACTAGTAAAAAACGTGACTAATATTTTTCCCTTTCTTCTGGTTTTAGTTGAAAACTAACGAAACTTTGTTTTAACCATTAAAAATATTGCAAACAGTGAAAAAATAAAAAATAAATGTAAAAAATTACCTGAAATTTTGAAAATGTTGTGTTAAATCGAAGCTGAACGGGGTTCTACTTTCAAATGTGCGTGTGTCATCATTTATACCCTATACGTCATCAGGCTGCGCCTTATAGCCGTAATATGTAAATTTTAAACTGTTTTAAGCAATTTTAACCTTCCAGCTTCCTTTAAAACATTAAAAACTAATATGGGTCCAAAGAAAAAAAGGATATTTTTTCTCTTTTTGAGACTTTAAAGAAAAAAATAGACGGAATTTTTAACAACGATAGACGGAATTTGTTTTTAACTAAAAACTGACTCATCCGCCAAGGAAAGTAGTTCCTAAATTACTACGCAGTAGAATTAATATTTTACTATAATAGTTGAAAAAAAATACAAGAGTAGAGAGTAAGTTTATATAAATCAAACTAACTCAGCCTATAACTCATAAGAAATCAGAAATAGGAATAAGAAAGAGTCGTTACAAAATGAGAACATTTTACTCAGACAAAAAATGACTGACAATTTTGAGCAAAACAAATGAGTTGGCTTGTAAAAAAGAATATATTTATATGGTTGAATCTTAATGAACCTATTTGGTTCACTCTTTACTGACAAACATAAAATAAAAAAAAATTATGTTTGACAGTAAAGAGTGAAATCATTCATGTAATTTATAAAATGTTTTCTGAAACATAGTGATTAGCCATCAGCATGCCTTCTGGTTACAGTTGCCTTAAGTAGTGTTTGATTTTCCATGCAATACTCTAAAAATTGAACTGTATTTGAATTGAAAATACTTTATCAATGTGCAAAGAAAAATGTGAGGGTTGCAGTTCAAACAGAAGAACCAAAATAAGAACCCACAGGAAGAAGAAACCAATAATGGAAAATGTATTACATATGTACATGTAAATAAAGTAAATACTATAAAACTTGTTTGTACAATGGTAATTATAGCCTCGAGTATGAAAGGTTAAAAAGTGTGATGAAGGACTGCAGAAATGATTTTCTATACCTTTCCTTTGAGCAGTGAGGTTGCAGGAGTCTGTTACTGAAGCTAGTCCTCGGGTGGTACACAGATTTATAGAGCGACTCGCAGGACGTATAATATCAAACAATTTCAAAGCAGATATTTTATATTTAGTCAAACATAGAACTTTTAGAATAAGGCATGTGAAAATGTGGGCCTGTTTGTGCAATACGGTCAACTTTTGTCTGCAAGTTGCTCACACAGTGAGAAAGGGCAAAAGAGGACGTTTAAACATTTGTTTAGACAGATGTTATCCCTTTAGCAATATTTGTTGGCCCTCAATCGGAAATCTGTCCGTTTAAAAATTTGTCCAATACTTATTTTAATACTCAACATGTAACAGCTGGACATGTAAATCTGCTACTTGTAGAACATTTATGCAAAGGTGAAATAGAAAAAAAGATGCAGAGGGCTACAGCAACAGCTTTTCAACCTTTGAAAAACCCAGCTTTTCAAAGGCTGGGTTTATTTTCAATATTTACTTTGAAATAATTGACAAAACCATTGGTCGATCAAACTATGGAGACTTCACATCATTATAAGCTCCAAATGTTATAATAGTTTTTCTTTCTTTTTTTTTTTCGGTTTTCTTGGGGTATATTATTGACCCCAAAATTGCAGGATTAGAATATTATTCTACTGTTAAAATCAGCTCTTTACTAGCTCTATTAGCTCTATGGCTAGTAAAGAAAAAAACCTTATTCACGCATTCTGTATTTGAATTGGCTAAAAAACAGACATTTAGGAATCCAAATTTAGCCCGAGGGAGCTAAGTTCAATGGACCTTAGGGGTCTTTAAGTGAGACTCTGGCGAGCGAAGCAAACATCATATTATAAATATGCAGTCCAAGTGTCTTCTGGATGTTGTCCTCATCATATAGTCTCCTAATGTCCTCTCATAATGTTCTCATCAGGTTCATGAATGGAATGATTTAGGACATGAATGCAGTCGGTATTAGAGAAGAAGGTGCAGAAGACCGAGTTAAACGGTGGAAAATGACTCACTGTGATGACCCCCGAGAGAGAAAAGCCAAAAGGTAAGGAAGAATGATATTTTAAAAAATTGACAACGAGGTTGGCCAGACATTACTTGTTTTGGTCAAAGATACCTGTAAGGTAGTCACTTTGATGAGCAGTCACAAATATCTATCTGATCTCTACACAAACAATCTACCTTATTGTGTGAAGATATCTGCATCAAAATTGCAAGTATGAATACAGGCTAAGTGGATGTAGACTTACAGGTGGAAATTTGAAGGTCAACACCTAGAATCCCCCAATTAGAGAAATTAGAGACTTTGAGTCAGTTGACCTAAACAGAGGCTTGAAATTTTAAAAGCCACCCAGGAGTCTGACTGTAGCACGGTGAGAAAAGCTGTTTGATCTGGAAATCTTACAATTTTATGAAATATCATATACATATACAATAGTATATCCAATTTGATGATGGAACAAAGTGTGAAGGTCTAAGGTCTCCATGGCGGAGGAGTTAGCTTTCATGTGCCTTGTTGGTGAGATGCTCTGCAGAGAAAGTATGAGTGTGATTTTAACTGAAGTATCTTTGTTGTGTGCAAGCATTTGCTGGATAACACAGTATTGCGACTGGCTCTGAAAGATAAAACGGAGACCTTTGCGAGGTGATCAGCAAACACATTAAACTTTATTAGACCCCTAAAAGTAGAATTGTCAAAAGTAATATTTAAATGAAAATTTCTAACCACTTATGCTTTGTTTCTTTAAATTAGGAAACAAGTGTTTTATACCGTGATCTATAACTTTTAAACATTCAAGATCTAAACAGTTTCAGAGCTCATTTGACATAAAATGGCCTATGTTTTTCCCACCAAATTAATCTAAAGATGATAAAGTTCCAATATAATCCAACATAAAGAGCACTCACTCGCAAAAAAATCTTGTATTTCCTCTCAAATTTTTTGTGTACCTGTCAATCCCTCATAAATGTAGAAGATTTTCACAATAACGAGTTAAAGACTTCAAAAAACTCGAGCTTGATTAACACAGCAATGCTTTCCTGCATCGTGCATCAAGTTTCTGTGAAAACTAAGTGCACCATTAAGGCTTTTAACAAAGATTAAGATGTTAAGTAACAGTCTTCTCTTAATCAAATTTATTTCAATAATTGATCATCATGTGTTAAGTGCATCTACTGAAGCAGATGCTTTTGTAATTTACCGCCGCAAATCCCAGAGGAATGTGTTACACCGCCAAGGATGAATGACATCAGCAATATTACAGAGGCTAACATTGTTGTCCATCAATCTCGAAAGAGTTATGAGGCCATTTTCAATCCCTTTGGAGACCATCATTCTATAGTGCGAGTGATTTCTCCTTAATGGAAACCATTAACGACAGCTGCCAGTATTCCCAGCAATGGACATCCTTGCAAGTTCAACTCAAAGTCAAACTGTCTGCTACTCAGAGAAAATATTGAGAACAAAAAACAGGACAGCAAAAAAAAAAAAAAAAGTCAATGTCAGACTTTTAGGAGGCTCAGTTGGGATGTCCATTGTAAGAACTACCACATCACAAATTGAAATAAAATATGTAACATTGTGAACCTCCACTCATGACAAAGCAAAAATCTTTGAAACTTTAAAGAAAAAACACTCAGTACAAAGTATTCATCATTTATCAAGTCTCTTGCGTCTCATTTGGCTTCTAATTTATTATTTACAACGAGATGATTTAATCCAATCTGCCTCCGGAGGCTCCAACTTTCTATGAGGATGACCTTTTCTCATTTATTTTTAAGCTGATGACATTTCTAGTATTTTTTTCTATCTTTCTTATTAAAAACTGAATGTGACAGCAGGAGAAGGATGAAAGAGAGAAAAAGTCATGTTACAAAGGTCAAGAAGCAGATTTAAACCTCGATGACAGGAGTAGGCGATTAAACCTGCCAAGCCACCAGAACTTCAACAGGAACAACCAGGAGCCTTTAACAACATCTTTAAAAGAACAGTTTGAATCACCATGACCACTTTGGTGTCTCACTGCCAACTCATTTACTCTAAAAGAATAAAAGGTTTTGTTAGACTACATTAAAAAATATAAATTAAATTTGGCAAGAAGAGAAAGATATCGTCCAAAAACTAGTCAAGTAATAATAATACACCAACTAAAATTTCTGGTCTGCAATTTAATATTTACCCAATATGTAAAAGCTGAGAGTTAAAAAAAAATAATTTAAAAGTTCAATTTGAGTGAGAGAATAGACACCCCTCGAGGACCCACCCGCATCCCCCCCCAAAAAAAAATTGTCTGGAGTGCTATGTTTAATTGAGATCAACAAGAAATGATTTTGAGGGAAAAATACATTTAACACATTCTTAAAGCTTTAGATGGAAATAAATATAGAGCTGTTGCTCCTCTCAGTTCATAACTCAGATAGGATGGTTCTGGCATGTGGTTAGGATGCCTCCCGAATGTCTTGCTAGTGTCTTGCTAGTGAGGTGTTACGGGCACGTCCCAATAGGAGGAGACTCAGATTCAGACCTCGGACCTTCTGGAGAGACTTTGTCTCACAGCTGGACAGGGAACACCTCAGGATCCTCTCGGGTGAGCTGGAGGATGCAGCCGGGTTGAGAGAAGGCTGGGCTTCCCGTCAGAGGCTACTGGCCCTGTGACCCGGCTCCAGATAAGTGGAAGACAATGGAACGAAACGGGAATAAGAATAATAACTTCACTAACTTCCTACCGATAGTAAGCTATCATAGTACATATGCATATGTACTGCTTATATGAATTATAAAAAACTGTAAAACTCCTGCATCAGAAAAAAAAACACAATTTTGGGTCCACGTTTTAAAGACTAATGAGACAAAGTCTTCACCAAAGTGATGGAAATGATGAAGGTATGAGAAAGAAAGGATCTGTTCATCATCCTAATGACACCATTTATCTATGAAACACAATGTGAGGACATGTGCTTACATGACGTCGCCGTTGGACTCATTAATCTTCATTGATGATGTCACGCATACCGGCATCAGTGAATTATGTCTCTGAATCAACTATTTTAAACAAGAACACAATTGAAATAGAAGATACAAAACCACACAACAGGTAAACGACTCATGATCAACAAAACACTCTCGTATGACTTGCAGGACATTTTGATGAAAAGATATGAGCTAGTCTTTGCTGAGAAAATGGACGTTTTTCGAGGGTCATTGAATGGCACATTCAGATTCCGTCCTCTAATACTATCTCCTATTCTATCTACAAATTCTATCTCTAATTCTACTGCTAGATGTATCCACATCACCCCTGGCTGATCTCTGGCTTTTCTTTCTAGTGACCCACTCCCCATCTCCTTCATCGTTCTCTGATGTACTTTTATTTCAAATTTTTATACCATTCTTATATTTTATATGTGCCAACTGTATTTTTATACACTTGAGAGAGAGAGTTCTGTTTCACAATCCTGACGATCCTCCGTGTTCCTGTCCTGGGCAGTACCATCCCGTTTTCATCAGGATGAAGACCATCTACTGATTTCCTCAGATATAGAGCAGTGGAATAGTCGGTCAGTCACCTTCTTAACCGTATATCCCTTTCGGCGTTGCAAGGGGTGCAGGAGCCCCTCCCGGCTGATTTGAGGCTAGATTCAGGGTACACGCCAAACAGGTCGGCGGTATGTCGTGGGGCTACACGCATATTACCCCCCTGCCCCCTCCCGTGAAGGAGGATGCCAAAATTGTTTAGCTAACTTTTGTTTAGTTAGCTGGAAATTTGTATATTGATTTTTTGTTTCATTTTCGGTCCTTTTTTAAAAAAAATCTACAATAATTTAATCGAAGCATCTAAATTTTTTGTAATATACTGTATGTTTTAGGATCTTGAAGAGTTTATCTACACTCATATTTTTAATACATTGAGTGGCTGCTAATTATCGCATGAGTATAATAAATGATGTCATTATCTTGTTGTTTCATTTTTTTGCCTCATTAAGTAGACTAATTTAGACATTTAGAAATTAATTGTAGATCAGAAATAAATAATAAAGAGAATACTAATTAAAGAATCCATTTACTTCTAAGCACTAGAGAGTTGTATTTCATGTTGTGTTCAGCTTGTGGTTACTTGCTGCCACTGGTCCTGGGATCTAGATAATGAATAGACGCTATAAACCTTTTTATATTTATTCTGAACCCATCAGGCTCATTTTGTTTGCTGAAATATTACTTTGGTTGGAAAAAATGTCGGGAAAGTGGACAATAAAATTAAACATTACAATTTAAATCAGGAATGTGCAAACAATACCTCAATATCGTATTTTTTCTGCCTTTCACATCCAGTAACTGGTGTGCTATAAAATGATTGATAATTACTGTTGATGCACACCCACTCTTTGGAACGGAAAGTGTCAAATTATTATTTTTTTAAAATAGTATTAAGATTTGGGGCCGTTTACGTAATTTTTTTAGTCGAAAAACCCATGTCTTGGTGGCAAAAAGGGGTTGAAGTTTACCTAACTTAATTAACAGGCAAGATTTACTGTGATCAGGATAAGAAAAAAAAATGTTGTGAGAGTGGGTTGAGAACTTTTTATCTGTAGCCTAACTCTAGATCTACAGCTATAAAGTTTTTAATCCTTCATAATATAATCAGAGAAGACACACAAACACACACAGTCTCTCTAGGCCAAACACAAAGGTAAATAAAATAGATGAGCAACTATCTGACAGCACACAGCAACAGGCTGGAGCACTTTGTGATTATTTAATTAAATGAAGTCCTATGTGACACCCACTTTGCTAACGGCCATTTTAACCCATCTTTACCCAGAGCATCCATCATGATGGAGCTGCAGCGTCTGCCTCGGCTTCTCCTGGCGGATGAGAGAGCGCTTCGACCTTGTGTCGTCCTCTGTTACAGGAAGGGGCCTTTAATCAGCTCTGCAGAGAGGATGTGGGGATAACTGGCAGGAAACCAGGTGAGCAGAAGTAAATGAGATGTTGGAGAGAAAGGCTGAGGAAGACCGTGTGGGATTTTTCATTCATATTTTATGCCCCCTGTTGTTTATTCCATGGCACAGAGGTGTGGATGAGTCAGAGTGACATTTAGGAAGTTATAAGATGACATTCAAAGAAAATCTTTCCCTGATTTAAAGAAATAAGTGTTGCTTAGAAACCAGTGACTAAGAGGATATGATTGAGGAAAATTTATCCTCAAAAAGAATAAAAACAACTAAACTACTCATGATTCAATTCAATACACATTATTCTAATTTACTTTAACTATTATGTATGTATCCTAGTTCCGAGATGTCCTCAGATGAGCAGAGAGAAATGGTCCGTGCCGTCTGGGTCAGTGTTTTTCAACCAGTGTTCCACGGCACAGTAGCGTGCTGTGAGAGATTGTCAGGTGTTCCATAGAAAATGATCTTATTTCATAATACGTTGATCCGAATCAACTGGCAGCTCCCAACAATTGTTTTGGTAAATCTTGTGGTGTCAATGTTAAGAAAAATGACTTCAAGTGTATTTATCCTTCTTAGTAAGATGTTTCCTCTTTTTTTCAAATAGGCTTAGGTTATTTACTGTAACCATAGCAACCCACTCTACCATCTGTGCTGGTGGAGTGCTTCTCGAATTTTTTAGATTAAAAAATGTACTGTGGCTTAAAAAAGGTTGAAAAATGCTAATCAGGGTGACTCTTTTTAGGAGGTTGCTCCTCTAACCAAGTATAGGGAAAGATAATTATACAGACTGTATCAAAAAGCAAAAATTAGAACAAAACAAAATAAACATAGAACAAAATGGCTTTGCTAAATCCTTCTCCAACTCTGACTCTAAGTTTAATATCCGTAAATTACCGAAAGCAGGACATTTTTACTTCTTCATTTCATTCAATGGCTTTGGTTCTGTCATCTTTACATGTCATCATCTCAGAGCAGCAGGAACTCTTTTCAGTGGTGAAATACCCTGAGCAGGCAGAAAGAAAGCTGGATCATGTTCACAGTCAGACGTAAAGTGGAAACTGGAGACGTGGGTATACACTTGATTTCTGTGCTGGTCGTTTCTGAGCTTGTTTTGCAAAGAAAAAAAATTAAGTGTATTATGTTAAATAAAACTATGTGACTGAACTGATATGTGTGATTCAGTAAGAGAGTTTAATATTTTTGTAATGTAATTGCTCCTAAAAGCATAAAAATGTAGTATAATTTTGCAGGTTTCAAATAAAGTCAGCCATTGAAAGCTGTTTTGGTCACAGAAGTGTGAGGAGAGGAGTTAATTCTGCTTTAGATGCCAGTGCGGAGTAAAACAGCAGAACCACACTGTGAGCAGAAAAACAAACTCTATCGATTCAGTTGGACTCAGTTGTATGATCAATTGTTATGACATTTACTGAGAGATCTGTCAAGCATTCAAGCTGTCGCTGGACTTTGGATCTGTGACGCTGTCTGAATGTCAGTGTGTGATAGTATTTTGTTTACACGCTTCATGTGGAGAAATTTGTGTTGATAATTCACACATTTGAGAGAAAAAGGAACAGTAGTAAAAGCGTATCAGAACAAAATGAACTGTAAAAAATGCAGAAGAAATGCTTCATGATTAGAATATTACGTATAAAATAACAATTTAACAGAGTTCTCGTTTTGGACACAGGTGACAAATGTTTTACAGAATTCAACCAAAATCCAATTATCTACCAGCTTGAAACATGTTGGAGCATTAAAAAGAAAAGTCAACTTTTAAAATTAGAAATACATGAGCTATCACTATTGTATATTAGGTTAGTACAAAAGCTGAACAAATCTTACATTTTTATGTATAGACATGAACTGTTGTGATGTGGGAGGAGGTGGAGGACCCAAATGCAGGACAAAAACAGGATATAGTAACAGAAATCAGGTGAGTCTGTAAGACAAAGGGCACAGGATTAACTCAGGATCAAAAGGTTCAAATGATATAACAGAGTTCAGAGATCAAACTTATGGAGAGGCAGCCAGGAGGACCTGGCTGGGAAGGATGACAATGACCGGACCTTGAAGTCCGGGGTGATTGCCCTTGAACAGGCAGCAGGGTCCACAGGTGTGTGGCATCAGAATAATCACCCTCAGGTCTCCCAATCAGGGTAATGAGGGAAGGTCCAGGGCTCCCTCTGGTGGCAGGTGAGGGGATCATGACATGAACACACAATATACAGTATAGTGTCAATCTAGCTACTACCCACATGGGTTTGATTAGAAATAACTCTAACTACACACACACACACACACACACACACACACACACACACACACACACGGACAGATAAAGATAGACCCATCTATACATGTCTTTGTTGAGATATACATAGTGTGTGTGAGAGAAGGAAAGAGAGAGAAATGGTGACTGCAAACTGAACTGTTTGGTAATACACATCTCAGCAAATAAATTCTTTCGCTGATGTAGACTGGGTTCAGATGCCTTCAAGTTCAAATGGAGGATGAGGGTGAGACAGAAAGAGGATTTGGGTTACTTTGAATGTGGTATTAAGGTTTTGGTGCAGACAGCCTGGTCTGGTTATTTGTAGAAACTGCTGATTTAATGGGATTTTCACACACATGTTTCACAGAGAAAGTCTAGGAAAGAGAGAAAAAAACCCAACGAGTTGCAGTTGTGGAGGCCAAATTGTCTAGTTGAGGCCAAAGCAGAATGACAAGACTGTTTGGTGATAGTGAAAAAAAATACTCAAACAATCACATCTTGAAACCAGTAAAACATACCTGAGTTCAATTAATCCATGAGAGAGATTGCAACAAAATAGAAGCTCAAAATATTTTCTCAGGGAGGGGTTTGTTTTCTCTGACCAGACTGCTAATTAGGCTGCTTTTCACATCGACATCAACACAAACTAGTCAACAGCAGGTAAAAAAACATTACCTGGTTTGATGGATTTTGGTTCAGCATTTAGATGCTAAAGTCACAATTTATATTATTACAGAGTGGCAGTTATTGATCTTTTCCAAGGCTAAAACTATTCTATTTTTCCCTCCTAACATTTTATACAGTTTTATGAAAACAATCCGAGCACCTTTAGAATGTGAAGCAAACAGGTTTGCTGTAACTGTTAAACGCCAACAAACTAACATACAGTAGGTTATATGTCTGAAAAAGGTTTTAAAAATCCAGGTAAAATCTTGAAACAAAGATTTATGAAGGGAAGCAAAAGGTAACAGAGGACCAAAAATATTTGTAAGATGTCCAAGAAGTGAACTTAAAGTACAGCAAGAGACCCAACGACTTCAACTTTCCTATTTTTATCCATGAGGATAAGAGCAGGTAGGGGGTCACACCGCCTGTAAGAAGTGGGATTCCTCATCAGAGAGGCCAATAGGACTGCTCAATATATCAACATAGCTGATTCTTAATAGTTTATGGTTAATACTTTACAAAGAAGTTTGTTTCAAATGCATTCAATTTCAAATTGATATTGCAGTACCAAACAAAAAAATCACAACATGATTGTCATTTTGTGGCAAACCTAGAATTCAAAGCTCTGCCGAGTGTATACCACAATAATTTTTTTTATTACCACTAAAATCCTGCAAAAATATTTGCACTTTGAAAAGTTGGTTTTTAAAGTGAGTCTCCTTTGATATAAAATGTGAAACACAATTATTATGACATGCTTTGATGTCTACTTATTCCTTCTACCCTAAAAGAGGAAACCCTGATTTTCAAAGCAGACTTAAGGACTGAGTGATCCTCTCAGGCTGCCGGGACAGGATTAGATTCCTGCTGTTGCTTTCACCCTATCCTGACTCTGACTCTTACTCACTTTTACAGCTTTTTATGAAAACTTCAGCTTCCTCTCACCCTCTTTGATTTGAGATCAAATCATACAAAGGCAAAGCTTCTGGTAATCAGTGAACTGGGACTGATTTTTGATATCATCATCAGCATCAACAGCAAAGAAATAAGAAAAAGAAAAGGAGCATTTGACCTTTAAACTGGATGTCAGCCAAACCAATCATTTTCTCATATTACTTCCATTTTCTGTTCTTCCAGCCATACACTGTCTTTCAGTTTGATTCACAACCTGCTCATCTTTCTAATTGGAGTTAAAGTGTAATTTTTGCAAAATAACTTTGAATCATTTGTATAAAATATTTTCTACAGCAACAGGACAGCTTGTGTATGCGTGATTGTGCAGGAGCTCAAAATAAAATCTGGTAGGTAATAAAATGTTGAATAACAGGAAAATACGTTTTTGTTTTGTCTTCTGAACCACTTATTCCTAACGCGGTCGTGGAAGGTGCGGGAGACTATCGATGCTGATTTTAGATGAGGCAGGGTACACCCCGAATAGGTCGTCAGTCTTTTGCGGGGCCACACACTCACAACCATCCACTCACACACTCATTCCTAAGGGCAATTTTATAATGATCAATCAATCTAACGCACATGTTTTTGGAAGGTGAGAGGAAACCAGAGTACCTGGAGAAAATGCAAACACCACACAGAAAGGTCAGAGTTTCAAGCCTTGTCCTACCCGGCATGCGAACTGTGATCTTCCTCTGTACCACCGTGCAGCCGCTGAAAAATATGATATCTGTTCTAATTCCAACATAATCTGACTAAACATAATCTGAGTAAATTTTATATGCAAAAAACAGTTGATACCGACATCAATTCCATAGATTCGGATTTTGTCTTCAAAATGAGTGTAATCCAACAAAAGTGAAGAAAAATTAAATCTGGATTAATATGCTAATAGAGACTAATAGGAGTTAACAATAGATCTTGAAATGCATGTTAACATTTTACAGGACCTGATATTCAATATAACAAAGAATAAACAAGACAAGGAAAGAGAAACACTGCGGTGTGACTAAAACAGTGGACCAATGACTTTGCAATAGGTCTGATGGCAGGATGGCTCTTCCTGAGAGTTCAGATCTTAACTGTGTGAAATCACTTTGACAGGTTATCTTGCTTGTCATGTGCAGTTTTTGTGTAGTTTATTGCATTGGATCAAATCTGAAAGTAAATGTTTCACTGAGAAAGACTGCTGGGACACACTAAAACATCCTTTTATATTGAAGTATGAGTCATCAGACAATTTAATAATTCTGCAGCAACACTGTGGAAAGAAAGCAAAGGACAAAGCAAACAGGAAACAGTGTGACACTGCATGTGTGTTTTTGTGTGGGTGAGAGTAAACACACACTGCCGAGGTGTACCTTGAAAATACTTATTTCTCATTCATAAAAACAAAATGTTTTGAACTTGCACACAAATGTACTTTTGCATTCTCTCTTTTGCATGTGTTAAATGTATCAATCTATGTAGATTAATTTTTAAGGTTCGGCTTGTTTGAAACTCTTTGTATCTATCACTTGATCTTATTCACGTCATTTTCTTCATATACTGTTTAGTAAGAAAACAGATCACAAAATACCAATTCTCTTTTTTTGGTAATAAAATAACAAATAGTTTTGAAATAACCAAAGATTATGGTTGATGAAAGGCAGAATTAAACATCTCCCAATGCCAACAGTCCAGCAACTCTGGATGAATACTTTCATTTATAGATAGAAAAACATATAAAATACTTACCAGACACTAAAAGCATGTGTAGAGGAGAGAGAGTACAACGGCACAAGGATGCTGGGTTTGGAACCACCAGGAAAGAGGACTAGAGGAAGACCAAAGAGGATGTACAGTGAAGGAAGAAGTGAAGCTAGTTAGCGTTACCAAAAAGGATGCTTCAGATAAGGTTAGATGGAAGAAACTGACTTGCTGTGGCGACCCCTGAAGGGAAATGTCTAAAGGAGAAGAAGAAAGCAGGGAATTAGAGTGATTGAAAGGTTGTGGGTGAATGGTTTTTATTTACCATACAAAAAAGAATAATTAGTAGAGGTTGTCAAAGTCCCTCAGAGTTCATAAGGTTATTTTTAGTGAATGTTTCAAAAGCACAATTCCATCCAGTCAAGATAGATTTAAGTTAATTAAGATCTTAATTAATTTTTAACACTTAAAAAAAAAAAACACATAGATGTGTCGTTTTAGTTCAGTTTGAAGAACAATTAGAAAAATATTTTACCGCTATGGTCCCCTAATTTTTAATTTTTATAAAGAGTTTGACAGAACTTTTCGTTACTTTTTCTCTTTTTAACACACTTTTAAAAGTGTGTTAAAAAGTGTCTTTTGTTAATCATTCATTCACAGTTGTGTAGTTTCATGCTGAGACACTGACTTTAATTCCAGCAAAGAGCTTTATTTTACAGGTTTTTCCAGTTTCTCTTACGCTTCATTCTTTAGTTTTGGTCTTTTCTCTTTCTCGCACACGGAATACTAATAAATGTCTCTTTTCCATCTCCCCCTCTTTCTCTTCCTCTTAAGTTATTTTTTATTGCTATAGCAGTACCTCCATAAATTTTCTCTGCTTGAATTCTTGTTTCTCATTTTCTGTATGACTCACACACCCTCTGACACCAGCACTTCTCCCCCATCATCCCTCTATCTGACTGGATTTTACCTCCCACTTGCTCTTCTCATAATTCTTCTTCACCCAACCTTGCTCCTTCTTTTTTAATATTCTTCACCGAAAAACCTCCCACTCTCGCCTCATGCCTCCGCCCGAAGATGACAAGAGTTCTGCTGTGGGCTGAGCACAGTTTGCAGGATGTTCTGTCATTCTTCTGCCTTGAAACGTTCCTTCACACAATTTAAAGTTTTGGTGCATGTGAAGACGGAGATTACTTTCCTCTCGGATCTGGTAGTTCTTATTTTTTTCTGCAGGACAGAAATCTAAGAGAAAAATGAGTCACGCTGTCTTGGATTGGTGCAGAATGGCGAATGACTGTGGCTCTTTCTCCAAAATCATGTGACTGCTTTCAATATCCTCTAAGTGAACACCTGTCAGCCTGCACAATCTCTGCAGGTCATTCAGAAAATATTAACCTGTACAAGAAAGAAATATCTTCGTTTTTGTAACGTTGCTGCATTTTATAGTAGAAAAAGTTTAAAAAAAGTCTTCTGGACAGTTTAATTCTGTCCAGAAGACTTTTTTGAAACTTTTTCTACTATGGATCACTCCTGGATGAATGAGGGACTACACGGATTTGTTGCTGCATTTTAGAAAAACAAAAAAGTGGATATGTTCTTTTATATTGTTAGTTATTATTAACTAATTAAATTACAGCAAAATAAATTGTTCCACTATTTGATTTATTTACATGGGTCAAGAAACTCTTCTAATTTCATTAACATTACATGTTCGTGTTCGTTATATCACCGGTCTCCTGCAAACAGCTGAAATAGCTTGTATTGATGTTTTCTGTCAGACTTACTGCATGAGTTGGTTTTTTTTTGTTTGTTTTTTTAAACTTTCAGGCTGTCCATTTAGGTGACACCACAGTAAGTCATTTCCCCCCAGCTTAACAGAAACAAAAAAACAGTAAAAAAAAAAAAAAACTCCTGATGGCTGTTCCATATTATTAAGTGGATCAATATTTCCACCAATTTGGAAAAAAAAATCTCTGTTGCTAGAAAGTAGTTGGGTGAAGACTTTCCATTTCTCAAGAAACCCAAGCAATCAAAGAGATATGCATGATGGGGAAAGATTCTGCCAGACAAGAGTGTAGCTGCTAAAATGACTTTACAAAGCAGCCCACAGGAAGTGTGGAGGATCCACCGGATACAGAAATCTCTACAGAAAATATCCCCTGCAGAATCATTTGGAACTTAGTGTACAAAATATTTTTTTCTAATTTGTTGGCATCCCTCTGTCAAGAGAGACAATGGAGTCTGCACCTTGGAACTGATTTGTTTGTGCAGTGTCAGCTCAGCTGAATAAGCCGAAGTGGGAGCCGCAGTTCCTTCCACACTTGCTGCAAATGTGATAAGTTGTATGAGTCATGGAGGGAGCAATGACAGACTGACTTTTTTTTGCTGTTTGTGGGTCTTTGTGGCCTCGCATTGGATTTTTCTGTTCTCCTCGGCCTGCTTAATTTCTTCTAATTACACAGTAAAATAGAACATCCATTGTTGGGTTGCGGAGCTAGCTGGTGATTGGTGGGGTATACTCTGTACAGATCACAGCCACAATACTAAACTGAGACACACACCTCCAATCAAACTCATGCAAATTGTCAATTTAAAGTCATTATGAGAAAAATATGCTTAACAAATATATGAGTGTTAAGACGATGGTCTTCCTCCTGGCCCTGATACCCTGCAAAAAGACTGATCAGATTAGTCAGTGATTGGACATCTTGTCTCCTTTCACTGATGTAAGGATCACGGAGGATAGAAAATTTATCAGGCACTTCCCAGCGGTAGTATAACACTGACATCAGTGAATGGCTGACACACTGTGAAAGTCAAGCTGCCTGGTCTGAAGCCAGTCTTTAAATATGAAATAAAGACCATTGGGATTACAGAAAGATAGAAGATTTGTATCTCAAACTAAGTGTTGCAAAAAAAGTACCAATAAAACTATCACTAATTGAAAAAGAAGAAAAAGGAAAGAAAAATGCAGAGACTTGGTGGAGTTCAGAGGGGAAGTTATGAGTTGCTCTTCTGCCCTCAGACTGAAATGAAGATCTGAGTTGATAGAATTGGCAGCAGCCGCCATCCTGTCTGCTCTTGGTAGCTGAATCACTATGTTTTCACTCTGTGTGAGATGAGGAGGTGAGGGCAGAAATGTTTGGAGGAGGGAAACATCAGCTTTGTATTGTGAGGGGGAGAAAGGAGTGTGTGGAGAGCCTGGCTGCAGAGTGAGGTGTTATGCATTTTACATGCATCGGATATTGCCTGTGTCAACACTCGCTCACCTTTTCTCGAACACAAAGGGACTTTCTCACTATCCAGCCGTGGAAAATCAGAGTTGACTTTAAATATCTCACTATTAAAGTCGTGCTGAGATATTTAAAATGAAAACACTTGCAGTATAATGAAAGGCTGCATTGAAAACTGTAGCAAACTGAATGGCTCAAGGACATTAACTCAAAAATATTTTAAAACATTTGACTTTTTCTAATGATGACGCTTCTGTGAGTTTAATTGCAAAACACGCAAGAAGAAAAAATAGTGTGTCAAATAGTGTGTCAAATAGTGTGTCAAATAGTGACGGAATGTTTTAATTGCGAAGATTGATGACCTTTTTTGATTGGTTGAAATGAAGCTTTAGTATGAAGGACTTTTCAATAATTTTCATTTCAGTTCTTGTACAAAAATCGAGCAATAGTGTTCATTTTGGATAAATCATCATGTGATCCTTCCACATCAAGTCCCTGATACTAAAAGTAAAATAAACTGGGTTAGGATATGACACATTACCCCACATCTTGAGCCACCTGAACAGGGTTCTATTGTAATGCTGGGTTGTTATAACTACGCATTCACTCTTTTAGAAACATAACAGCAGCTATTGAAATTAAAGATCCCAAAGGAAAAAAAAAATCAACTTAAAGTACTTTATCGACCAGTTATAATCCAACCAGGTAAATGTTCAATGATTGAATGTAACCACAACACTCTCTTGGACCAGTTTGTTATCTTTCCATGGTACACAAAGAAATCTATTCAACTCAACATTCATGCAGGTTGCCTTGACAACAAAAAACCTCACTGCTGCTGGACAGTAGAGCACAATATGATGCTAGCTTAGAGACCATTTTTTCCCAGCAGATATTTTGACTCAAATCTGAAAAATTAAAACTAAAGAGCACAAAATGTTGTTATGATAATTACAACTGATAGTCACTGCTAATTTGAATGCAATGGAGCTGATGTTTTTAGTGCTGGTTCTGCTTTGAAAGGTCAAAATACTTGCTGTTTATGCTTTAGCCTCCAGTGTACATAATGATCACATAAACAGATTTATGACCTGTAATAAACTGCATAACTATGGCACTGTAATATTATTATAATTGAAGAACTTGCTGCATAATTACCCCTAAGCTTCTGAATTAAAAAGTCAAATAAGATGTTTTGACGTCTTTCTGACTAAAATCACTAGGGTGCTTTTATGTGAAGCAGCACATAAATTTTATTCTGTGCATTAGAACACATTTGTATGTAGTTTACGTAATAAAGAAAAACTATTTTATTTTTCCCTTACTTCATTTTTTTATTTGGTAACAATTTGGTAACACTCTAAGAGAACACACATTATCTTAAAATCTTTAATTATTTTGAAATGTCTGTTCAGGGCGTTGTGTGAAGTTAAATCAAACAAAGATGGAGGCATGCTAAGGATAAAATGAGCAGGAAATCTGATTTCTGCCCCTAATCAGCTTTTAGAACATTTTTGAAAATGTAATATCTTATTAAAATTTGTAATCAGTATTGGGAATAATGCATGACGAATGTAATGAGTGCAACACGGTTGTTTCTACAGAAACGCAGTAATATAGCACATTATTGAGAAAAAATGTTTTGTTTTCGTCTTCTGAACCACTCATCCATAGGTATTAATTAATGGGTAGCAAATTCTGTTACCTTTCATTTAACAAGTCGCTGTTCTTCTTCTTCTTCTCCTTTCGGCATTTCCCTTCACGGGTCGCCACAGCAAGCCAGTTTCTTCCATCTAAACCTATCTGCTGAATCCTCTTCGGTCACGCCAACTATCTTCATGTCTTCCTTCACGGTATCCATGAACCTCCTCTTTGGCCTTCCTCTATCTTTGCTCTTAATTTAAGAAAAAAAACACATTCTAGCCCTACTCTTAATTCTGCGTTTGTATATAAAAAATTGCTGAGTGGTAAACGACTTGCTTAAGATTACAAACAGGTCTTGTTCACGAGTGGGGGAAGGGTGGAGCGGGAGATCGACAGGCGAATCGGTGTGGCATCAGCAATAACTGGGACGCTGCATCGATTCGTCGTGGTAAAGAAAGAGCTGAGCCGAAAAGCAAAGCACTCGATTTACAAGTCGATCTATGTTCCCATCCTTGCCTATGGTCACCAGCTTGTGTGGTGACTGAAAGGATGAGATCGCAGATACAAGCGGCCAAAATAAGCTACCTCTGCATGGTGGCTAGGCTCTCATTCGGACATCGGCTGAGGAGCTCTGCTATTCGGGAGGAGCTCAGTGTCAAGCCGCTTCTTCTCCTGGTTGAAAGAAGACAGATGGGTTGGTTGGGGCACCTGGTGGATGCCCGAACCACAGGATGCCCCCCGAGCTCTTACTACTGCTACTACTACTACTCCCCTACTGGGAAGAGACCAAAAGGCAGACCCCAGACCTGCTGGAGAGACTATGTCTCCAGCAGAGAGACTATGACTATGTCTCTCTGCTGGAGAGACTATGTCTCTACAGCTGGCTGGGGAACGACTCGGGAATGTTCCGGTTGAGTTGGAGGATGCAGCTGGGGTGAGAGAAGCCTGGGCTTCCCATCTGAGGCTGTTGCCCCTGCAACCCAACCCAGGATAAGCGGAAGATGACGGAACGGAACATTGGAATTTTTCTCAGCATAAGCGGTTAAAGAGCATGTAAATAACTTGATGCATGTGTTCACTGTGAAGGATCCACTGTGATCCACCGTTGATGGAAATTCTGCAAATTGGTATCTTTTTGAAAGATCATTGTTTGTACACTTAGGAATCAGATATATTGTGCAGCTTTGCATTTAATAGTTTACCAAAAACAACTTTAAGGTTATGTCTAATCTGAATTCTTGTGACTTTTGGCTTGTATATGTTGGTCACTTTATTTTCCACCACACAGTCTTGGATGAAAGAAATGTTTTTATGTGTAGCATTGAAAAAGCTAACTTTAAATGTCTGGGCTAGAACACAAGAATTTGTGGATGTTTTGGCTAATTGTCCGAACTTTCTGAAATTGAAATAACTTTTTGAGGAATGTGAAATGTCAACATAAATAATTTATTGATGACCATCGCCCATGTTTGATTATTTTATTTGTGTATCTTTTGAGTTTATCTTTATTTACTTAATTTGAGTGTTTTTGATAGCATTTAGCAACAGATGCTAATTTAGAGGAAAGACTGGTTTAGAGAAAATTGCGCATGAAGTTTCTGAGAACCCTGTAGGTCTGATTTTAGAGGCTGTTGCTCATATTTATGTCAAAGCTAAAAGTTATATTTCCAAATAAACTTAAAATCTTTACATTTAGATTATTATTCAACCTCATGTCCAACAAGTAAAACCCAACACATATTTGATTTTAAAAGAAAAAAAAAGATGTACTCTGATATGGTTTTGCCGTCAATCCGAGCGGCTAATAAGATGCTGACGTACGTAGAAAATTAACATAAATTGCTTAACTTTTTCTTCAAAATAGGTTAAATAAAGACATTAACAGGACAGGAACATGTTTTTTAAAATGACCTCTTCATTTTTTTTTCAAAGTAAAACCTAAACAGTGCATGAAAGCTGCGTGAAAACCCGCGCCTTTTTTGGCACATGCGCCTTTGCATTCACTCACTCACACACTCACAGAGACACAGAGCCTGTGTTTGTCTCATACGGAGGAGTGGAGGATAGTGAGGAGGACAGAGTGGATCCAGCAGGGCAGGGAGAAATGCTCTCTGGACGGATGGATTTGATTTTTCCTGATCTCTACGAGCCTCTGTAAGACAACATGGGCTGCATTGGATCCCGGACGATCAGTAAGGAAGCCTTTCTTATGTTGCCATGTGGACGGAGGGATGGATGAATGTGGGAATGATAGAAACACATGAAAACGTTGCAAAGAAGAGAAATGTGACTAGTTTTGCAGGGAGTTGGAGAACAGCAAAGTGAGGGAATACTACTGAACCCCAATAATGTGTGGGTGGATTTGGGGTGTTTATGTGTGAGCGGAATTAAGAATGCGCTTTGGCGTTTCCTTCCCACATGGATGACACCGGGTGTGCAGACAATGCGTGCGTGTCAGACGTGAGGAGAGGGAGACATGAATCTAAGGTCATTGCATGCTGGGCGTCTGAGAAGGATCCCTGTCTCCTCCTCCCTTCATCCGTTCTTACCCTCTACCCCCCCATGGTCCTCTCCTCTTGTCTCTACTGTGCGTCATGCTGCAACGTAATATATTGAAGATGCAGGCTGTGCACACCGGGCATCTCTCACACGCACACTGATGTGAGATTCTGAGATTGACTGGGGCAGGATGACTCAGTTCCCTGACTGGGGAAACTCAGGTGTGAGCCCAAACAGTGCTGCACATGTAGGTCAATCCTGCCTTTCTGCACACACAATTACTCACAATGTTCCTTTGAACCCCTGACCTTAAGTTTTAACCCCACTTTTCATCAGGTTTAAATGTCACCACACTGCCAGGTGCTTTTTTTTGTGCAATCCTACGTCCAATGAAAGGCTGAGCAGGCATCACATGCTGATATAAGTATTTTAAGATACTTGTTGAAAGTGTCTGAGTAACATTGGTTGTGGTTAGTTTTTATGTAATTGGCTGTCTTGTGGAGAACTCAGCAATGTTTAAATGATGGTGATAGCAAATGGAAAATGAAATCCACTTATCATAAAGTGCTCACCCACTCTGTGATTCAAACATTTATTTTTATGTTTGGGTTTGATTGCATACTGTGAAACACAGTTCATGCAAGCTTTTTTGGTACAGAGGAATTCCACTTATTTGTTTAGTGTTTTTAAAACCAAATGTTATCTTTCAGTTACAAATAAGAGTGTTTCGAAGTGAAATCCAGATGTTTGGGAAGAGTTTTCTTTTTAATATTGGCAGCTGAAGGAAAATATTGAAAATAAAACAAATTTCATGATTTGTTTCAGACACTTTTTTTTTCTTTATTTCAAACTCTTACTTTCTAAAATATAGGCAAAGACATATTCTAATTTTTCTATGCATTACTAAGATGTTTAGAACAGTAGAGCAGGAGAGTTTTTTTTCTGACTTGTTTTTCTTAATAAAACTAGCTAAACTTTTGTGATTGACATAAAAAACAATTTGGTCATAGCAGCTCAGTTTATGTTTCCAGCTTTGACATATTTACATTAAGTTATCAAAAAGACAAAAATTATGCAAGTGTATTGATGACACGAAATCTAGATTTGATATGGTCACATAGAACTTTCTCACAAACAAATCTAAATAGATAACACTGACTTACATACTTTTACGAAACACTATACATGTAATATTATTTGTAATTCCTCGATTTTTCAAAAACAGTTAAAAACTCTTTAGAAAAAAAACTTGTGTCTATAAAAAATTTCTTTGCATAAAATTTTTGGTCTTGACTGATAAAAGCAAAAAAGTTTTAATCAGCATGTACTCAGCTTTATTTATCTAAACTGAGTTTTTCCTCCCAAAACTTTAGTGGTCAAATTTTAAAAATACAAATTGGCTCATTTGTGTCAAAATGAACTCTTAAAAAAATTAATGTTAAAAGTAAGAAGAGACATTTTTCTTACGTTCACATTTTACAAAAATAAATAGATTTATCTAATTTTTTCCCCCAATAAAATCGAGGTGGTCTTTTAATTTATACAAACAAACTTTCCTTTAGTTATTCCACTTGATAACAGAAAGTGCCTGATCTAAAACTTCTTCTAGTCTACAAACACTATCCTGATCCTGGAGACGCACATCAAAGCGTCGACACAGAAAACATGGTCACCCCCATGAAAGCGTGCATCATCAGTCAGTTCCCATTAAGTGCTGCTGGTGTGTCCCGGCTTTGCATGCTCGTAAATGTGCACGCACACATCATAGCAGAAGACAACCCCACACCCAACCTCTTCTGTTAATGCACCATCAAAGCCTCATCAGCTCCTTTATGAAAACAAATGGAGGGTGCTGGAGGATTTCAATAAAAGAAAGGAGGGGAGTTGTGACCTTTGCTTGTCATTGAGCTGGATCTTAACAGCGTAGGACAGATTAGGATGGACGCTTTCTTTCCTTTAGAAGCGTAAATTGGAAGGTTAAATTTTTTTAAATTGATTTTGTCTTCATAACTGACTGTGCTTCCTTTGAATATGTTTTTTTTTTTTTTTTAATTCCAACCTATTTGTCTGTCTCTTTTCCATCCTCAGCCTCTCCTTATTTTCTATCAGAATTAGATCAAAGCATGTTGTTACACCAGACTGGGCACATTGAGCTGTTCGGTTGGGAAAATGTCGCTTGAGATGTTCTCAGATGAAGAGAAAACGTGTAGATTTTTACTTGTAAAGTAGGCAGTCTGGATGCAGTGTGCAGTGAGTGGAAAGAGGAACAGATGTGCGATTGTTGCCTCTTATCGTTTGCTCAATCCAAAGTCTAGACATTTATGCTTCTCTTGTATCTATTTGGTCCACTTTCAGTTTTGAAAATGACAAAACTTTTGAGTGAATGCTGTGTTGGTTGTAAGCCGTAATAAAAGATAATGTTTGGAAGGAGATTTGGAGGAAACCTTCAACAACACTAGACCTTCAAAACCAATAGATGAGAAGTATTAGAGATGAAGATGCTGAGGTTCTCTTTAGGAAAAACCAGGTTTGACAGGATCAGGAATGTGTGCATCAGGACAGCATGTTGGAGGTTTTGGAGATAAAGTCAAAAAGGCCAGATTACAATGGTTCAGAAATGTCCAGTGGAGAAGGAGAGATGCAGAGTTCAGAACTGCAAAGTAGGATGCAGAGAGGAAGACCAAAGAGGAGGTTTATGAGTGTAGTGAAGGATTAAGTGAGGGTAGATCATGTTAGAGGATGCAAAGACAGGGTTAGATGATGGAGAAGATTTGCCGTGGTATCCCCAGACAAGTACATTTCGGAAAAGTTCTCTTCTTTTGAAATAAAGACATCAATACTAAATCCATTGTGAAGCTACGCCCATCGTTGTTATTGTGCTGTAAACAACTCGCATTAGAAACATGCAGCTTGCTCATACATTCATGCATTCAATTTCCAGTAGAGAGGCTCCTACTGTGAAGTCCACACGAGAACAGAAGAGAGCGTAATTCTACTTATGCTGATTATTCAGGCCTGGCAATTTGGCAACAAACATGATGCATTTCAAGGCAAGTGCTCGTGACATTTCTGGCACTGCATCCAAGCATCACGCATTTATGTAACCTCTCGGTGAATGTAAAAAACACAACTTTCAGAAATAATGCATTCGTATTTTACAGGCTGTTCTATTTGGTCATCAGAATGAGAAACAAGAGTAGTTAAGAGGACATAATTTAAATTGCTCATGTATTTATTGAGTAATACAGGAAATAAGTTGAAAGAGGAATTGAAAGAGAAGTCAGAAAAGACCAAGACATGTTGTACTGCTTGCCCATTTTTTTACAAAAAATTGAAGGGCTGTCGAGACTAGAAAAACTTCCATACTGCCTTCAAGAATTTTTATCTTAAGTGGAGCTAACTGCCAAATAAGAAGCTAACCACATCTCCAGCAAAAATTGGAATTGAGCGCAGGAGTTTTCTCCACTTTGACAGTGGAGGCATAAGAATTTTTTGAGTTCACATTTAACTTTATGACATTGTTTGTCATTATATGCTGCTGAGTGTGAAGCAGCCAGGATGGGAATCAGCACCTCCAAATACTAGAACATGGTCCTTGCCCAGAAAAGGGTGGAATGCCCCCTGCAGATCAGGGACAAGATCCCGCCCCAAGTACAGGAGTTTAAGTATCACCGGGTGTTGACGAGTGGGTGAAGGATGGAGTGGGAGATCATCAGATGGATTGGTGTGGCATCTGCAATAATCAGTATGCTGCATTGGCTCATTGTGAGCTGAGCCGAAAAGCAAAGCTCTCGATTTATTAAGTGATCCACGTGCCTACCTTCACCTATGATCACCAGCTGTGGGTGGTGACCGAAAGAATGAGATTGTGGATACAAGGCTGAAATGAGCTTCCTCTGCAGGACGGCTGGGCTCTCACTCAGAGAAAGAGTGATCTGGGAGGAGCTCAGAGTTGAGCCGTTACTCCCCCGGGTCGAAAGAAGCAGATGGGGTGGTTCGGGCATCTTGTTAGGGTGCCTCCTGAGTCCCTCGCTGGTGAGGTGTTTCAGGCCCCTCCCACAAGGAGGAGACCCCGAGATAGACCCCAAACCCGCTGGAGAAACTATGTCTCACAACTGGACGGGGAACGCCTCGGGATCCTCCCAGGTGAGTTGGAGGATGCAGCTGGAGTGAGAGAAGCCTGGATTTCCCGTCTAAGGCTGTTCCCCCCTCGACCCGGCCCTGGATAAGCGGAAGACAACAAAATGGAAACATTATTTAAAATGTATTTTTCAATCATTCTGACAGTAAACAAGCAACAGTTACGTACATATAAGCGTCAACTTGTATGGAACTGAGGCATCTCAAACGTCTTTATAAAAATGAGCTCACTGCTTGGGGCGAGAAGAACACGTGCATACAGTATGTCTCCACTGCTACAAAATGCCTTAAATGCCATAAAATGTCATTAAACAATTGCAAGCTGTACATACAGTACTTAAATGTGTAGTCATCATTAAAGACCTTTATCAAGTTTTCTTAATGTCTATGGTGAAAAAAACAAATACTTATTTGCATCAAAATTGATGCATCCTTATTTAGCCCTGTAGGAAAATCCATGTGCAATGCAGAGTTTTCAACTTGAAGAAGGGAACACCAAGACCATTTTAGACCATGTCAGATTAAACAAGTTTACAAAAAAGTTTGAAAACTGCACAGTTACAAGTCAACAGCGCCTTATCACTACATTTAACTATGCTGTTGTTTGATTCTAAGAAGCTGCCTGTGTGCTGCAAACATCATCAGACACCAAAACGAACACACACGAGCTTTGTTAAATTTAGTGCGAGAAAATCAGTGTAAGAGGCTGTTCACCTCTTATGTGAGTTTACATTTTTTTATTCAAAGAACTAAACCACTTCAGTATATCAGACTGAAGGGTTGATTTGAAGTGTGGCGAGCACGAGACGTAAACAGCATGACGGAGCAGTTTAAATCAGTCAGAGTGACAGGACAGTAGCCACCCCTCCTTCACACTTATTGCCTGAAGAATATTTCCTGCCGCGCTTCTTCTGAGGAACATCTATTCTTATATTAGGCCTAAGTGAGAGTGGCTGTGGCTAAAAATAAACCTGGGGTAAAGGAGGGAGGTCAATGAGAGACGGAGGAAAGGGGAAGATAAATGTTACAGTAAACACTGGTCAACAGCTGATTTTCTTTGGGCTCTTTTCTTCTGTGTCTTTGTTTTTTTTTTTTTTTTTAAGTCGATGGATCTTTTTTAAGCTCTTCCAGAAACCAGAAAACAATGTTGCATTGTGTCTGTGTTTCAATCAATTACTTCATCACATCACATGTTGCTCTGATCTATTGTTTCCCCTGCTGAGTGCCATTTAACCAGAGCATCACCACCTGTTATTACACCCGATTATCTTCCGGTTACGTTAAACCTGATGTCTAACACTCACACAGCCAGCGTCACAAACAGAGACTTCGAAGCAGAGACGCATCTCTTTCTGAATTTTGCAGACGGGGTTAGAAAGGCTCTGTCTTTTTTAGAAGCCACCACTAATTAGAAATGATCACCGTGGAGGACTGACGCATCGACTGTCTGAGGCCCCAAAGTTTTACAAGCTGTCAAATTATTACAGTAGAGAGATCATTATAATAGATTTTAGACCAAAACTGGTTACTCAGTATGAGTTTTATTGGCCTGAAATTAAATTCGAAGATAATTGTCATTGTGGCGGTACGGTGGGGCAGTGGTTAGCACAATAGCCTCACAGCAAGAAGGTCAGAGCTCGAATCCTGGAAGAGGACGAGGCTGAGAACACTGTCCTTTCTGTGTGGAGTTTGCATGTTCTCCCCATGTATGTGTGGGTGTTCTCCAGGTACTCCGGTTTCCTCTCACTCTCCAAAAACATGCACGTTAGGTTGATTAGCCGCTATGAAATTGCCTGTAGGAATGAGTGTGTGTGGATTGTCTGTGTATGTGTCTGGCTTTGCAGCAGACTGGCGACCTGTACGAAGTGTACTCTGCCACTCGCTTTGAATCAGCTGGGGGCTGCAGCACTCATGCAACCGCGTTATAATAAACGGTTCAGAAGATGAATGAATGAATAAATGATTGTTATCATTTAGTAATTTGACAAGTGTTTCTAACTCTTTAACATTGATGTTAAAAGCTAATAAAAGTTAAATCAAGAAGTTTGTTAAGAACTACACGTAAAAAAAGTAGTTAATTTGGATCATTTACGCAACCAAAACTCTTCAATTTTGGCTTTAAAATGCACTTTATTAAAACATTTAGTTTGAATTGTATTTGTAAGTTTTATTGGACATATTCTTACAGCTGATAAAATCTCCTCACTCCTAGTTATTTCTTTGTCACATATTTCTGAAAAATTCAATTATTCACCCTTTCAATGAAGTTTAACAAGGAAAGAACATGGAAGCCAAACTGAGGGATAGTTCTCAGACTTTAATAGTCTCATTTTTTTGTCCTCAGTTTCTTTATAATCTACAGGTCTGCTGGATAGTTGTTTCTGGTGTGACACCTGCGTAAACAGCCATTTAGATGCAACCCGAATAGTCACTTTACACTTAACAAACCGGCCAGTTTTGCACAAAATGAAATAAAAAGGGAATAAACACAAGAATACAAAACAGACAAAAAGCAAAGCAATCAACCAAATGAAGGTGCTGCAGCAATAAAACTTTAGGTGCATAACAAGCAGAAAACAATTGACCAGCAGAATGAAATGAGGTGGAAACAGCACAAAATTTAATGTCAAGGTCAGAACATGATCAGACGAAGGACAAATCCACCTGTTTGTGTCCATAAAAAGAAGTTTAAACACACCACTCTGAGGTGATAAACCAAAAAAAGAGATTTAAACATCTAAACAACTTACAGTAAAATGCCATTTTAGAGAAAATCAATGAGTGGATACAAAAATCCTAACTACACATTAAAGCAGGTAGTTTAAAGTTTCCATTTCTTCCATTTGTGTTTGTTTTTTTTCTCCAGAAAGTAAATTTCCTTCACAGTCTCTCACTATTGATGCAGTCTCAATGCTCCACTTGTCAGCTCGTTCTGACTTTTTTCTGGCCAACATCTCACTTCAAACAAGTTCATGTCCTGCTCTTGTGGGTGCATGGCCGTGGTAGCTGATATTTTATACCTTTTAACATTCATAAGGAAGTTTTCACCCACAAAACGAAGGCATCCTAACCTAATGCTCTAACCACCCGTCTGGCTCTTTTCAATACGGAGAAGAAACAACTTTATCCAGGAGTGTTATCCACGGCTGTATACAGTGCCTGTATAGGGTTGGAACAAGGTCATAAAGAAGTCCTTTAAATGGACAAATAACCAGAAATGTCCAATTAAACATAGCTGCCACTATGTTTTCAGAGATAAAATAGATACATAGGTCCATTTCTTTAATTTATGTTTTATAAGCATTTATGGTCCTGAGAAACTGGTTAAAATCATAAAGTTTTCACCAAAATACAAATTACGTAAATGTAAATTTTCTATTTGAACAAATCTTCTAAATCCTAGACAGTTGCTGTCAAAGTGTGAAGTTTCATGAGGACTGTTTTGAGGACGCCCATTCTCCCTTGTGACAACAGCATCCCACTGTTTGTGTGTTAAAAGGAGATGATAATGCTCACATTTATCTAATGTGTTACTCCAAATGAGGCCTTTATACGTGCTACTGGCACTGTCACTAACAATACCTAAAACATTTTTGGAGTTACAGGACGAGACATTAAAAAATTTGTTAACAAGAGAAGATTGTAGGAAAAATAACATTTACTACTTCATCCAGCAATCGGCTGGTGCTTTAGAAAAAAAAGCTGAATATGATTGTTTGGAAAAAAAAAGAAAATTATACTTATTGAACATTGGAGTTCACTTTAATGTTTTATTTCATCTTCTGAATAGTTTATTGGAGGGTCCATGACCCAGCCAATTCCAGTGGATTTCAGGGAAGAGGCAGGGTACACCTTGAACAAGTCACCTGTCTGCTGTGGGGCCATACACACACTTATTCCTAGAGGCAGTTTCATAGCGGCCAATTAACCTAACATTCATATTTTTGAAAGGTGGGAAGAAACCAGAGTACCTGGGGAAAACCCTCGCACACACAGGGAGAACATGCAAACTCCACACAGAAAGGCCAGTGTTTAAAGCCTCTGCCTGTATTGTGCATTACTTTATTAACTTTGCTATCTGAGATGTAAAAAAAAAAAATTCCTTTATTCTGCCCATTCTAAACATCCTTTTTTTTAGGTTCTGAGTTTCAGTTGGCTGTATCTAAGTGAAACACTGGACAAGTAAAAAACACACTGCCACTTTGGCAGGCAGCAGCTTGATTTCCACATAAATAAACACAGGTTGGATGATTCAAGTCGCATTCGATGTGACACTCTCGGCTGCGCGGTCATCTGCGAATCCAACAGGATCAGAATCCTGCTGCTTTTATTTTTAGCCATATTGATTCAGGCCAGTAATGGAAAACGGAGGTGACGCCTCCTTTGGGCTAGTCTTTTTCTGGGTCTCTCGTTTCCCGTTTTCTTCTCTAAATTTGCTATGCAGTGACTCTCTAGCTCCAGGTTCTCGACATGGTAGCCCAATGCTGCCACATAAATTTAGGATGCAGCTTTGATAGACACGAAAGCTGCTCTGAGCAATTTCACCATTTATTTATGGCACCCAAAGAAATAACTTCAATTTCAATTTGACACAAATCTTAAAAAGTCAGTAAACTGCAACAAATACTTCTGTCACTTATGTCATTTAAAAATAATAAAAAAAAACAACTGGTTGAATTTTGTGCAAAAGTTTTTGCTTAAAGGTGAGATTTCACACGATTAGGAAATGGTTCAGATGAAGCGCTAATGCAGACCTCAGTGGCTAAAACTGTCCTCAGACATTTCTTAATTAATTGTCTCAACCCACTTCCCTTCTGCAAGGTCACAGAGGGGTTAGAGTCTGTCCCTGCACACACTCTGCTTTCAGAAAGGCCACCATTAAGACAAGCACTATAGTTTATCTATTGACTCTTGGAATTCTCTGATAGTGCAACCGGACCCTCATGGTCATACTGTCTGCTCCTTTTATCACTTATTAACTCTGACAAGGACAATTAGTTTGGAACATCTTTGACAAACAATTGAAATTGTGTTATCTAATGGCTCAATGTCATTACATAAATAATACCAGACATAAAAACCACTTCATCTCTAGTTATTTTGTTTTTCTAGTGCAGCCACACTGTACATATGACATATATGTTGCATGAATACGAGCCAGAAAAGAAAGCTATAGAAAAATAAAATAAAAGGTAGTGCAAAGAGAATGATAAATTGATAAATGATTACGGTACTTGTTGTTATATTAGTTTTACTAAAAATGTAAATAATTTGTAAACATTTTTAGCTTAATGGTACATAGAGAGTATTAGGTTGTGCAGAGTTGTGGTAACGACAGAGGAATAAAACTAATCAGACACACAATGAAGTTATGGGAAAAAGTTGTCAAAGCTAGGCTAAGGTCTGAAGTAAGAATTTGTGAGCAGCAGCAAAACAGAACACTACAGATGAAGTACTTGCCTTGAGGATGCTGATTGAGAAGTACAGAGAAGGTCAGAGGGAGCTGCACTGTCTTTGTAGATCTTGAGAAAGCGTATGACAGGGTACCTAGAGAAGAACTATGGTATTGTATGAGGAAGTCTGGTGTGACAGAGAAGCATGTTAGAGCGGTGGAGGACATGTATGAGGACTGTAAGACAGTGGTGAGGTGTGCTGTAGGTGTGACAGAGGAGTTCAGTGTGGGGGTGGGACTGCACCAGGGATCTGATCTGAGTCCTTTGCTGTTTGCTATGGTGATGGACAGGCTGACACACGAGGTCAGACAGGAATCTCCATGGACAATGATGTTTGCAGATGACATTGTGAGAGAGGGAAGAGGTGGAGGAAAAGATGGAGAGGCAGAGGTTTGCGCCAGAAAAATTATTGGTATGAAGATTACATTAGCGTAAGACAGAGTACATGTGTGTGAATGAGAGGGATCCAAATGGAAAAGTGAGGTTAAAGGGAGAAGAAATAAAGAAGGTGGAAAATTTTGATAAAAATACTGTATATCAGTGAAACAGTGCATTAAATTACATCTACGAAAGAGTGTCGTTGAGCATGAGGTCACTAGGGAAAAGCAAAAAGGTGATGATGTGAAGCCTAGTGGATCACGTACAAAGCTTCACACAAACATTGAAAATAAAAATGATGTAAAAGCTGAATCATCTACTTCTTTTTGTCCCGTTTGTGTTTCTCTGAGTGTGAAGTGACACACAATATGTGATGTTAATCTAAAGTGAGGTCTTGAGTCTGACTCACCTCTCCTTTAGAGGTGGGTACTCGGAGCTGACACCAAGCCCTCTGCTTACTATGATTTGTTAAGAGTAATCCATCCGTCCATCCGTCCATCCATCATCCTCTGCTGGTCACGCGTGTCATGTTGAATGATGCGCTTTGCTTGATGAACATGACAAAACAGCAAATTTTAGTCAGTCAGAGGAAAAGAAACACAGAATACTGAGAAAGAATGGCAGCTGGTGTTGTGCTCACTGTGTAAACATTACTTTTTCAGTTTATATTTTTTGACATATCAATAAGTAATAAAAGAAAAAAAAAAACCTTAAATCACTGGCATGAAGATTTGGACAGGACTATAATTATCAGAGGGAGTCAGTGTTGGGTGAATCAGCAGAGGTCATTTTTTAGATCAGTTTTACAGACATTATTTGGACATGATTGATTTCCAGAGGATGAAAATCACAAACAAGCTGTGTGGTTATTACAAATGACCAGAAGTTCCTGGATAAAATTAATTATTTGCAAAAAAGGTATTGGTACAAATGCACTGGTCAAGTGTACTGTTCACAAGTGTTCAAGTTTTCCGTAACAAAACAACCAACGAATAGGTCAAATTCCATCAGTCAGTCACATTCTAAATCGTCTATCCTTTTCGGAGTAGCGGGGGGTGCCTGAGCCCATCCTGGATGAGTCGAGGGGCAGGGTACACCCCGAACAGCTCACCAGTCTGTCGCAGGGGCACAAACACACTCATTCCTATGGGCAATCATGTTGTGGCCAATCAACCTAGCATGCATGTTTTTGGAGGGTGGAAGAAAACCCACACATACGTGGGGAAAACACGCACATGCCACACAGAAAGGCCAGTGTTCCAAGCCTCGTCCCTACCTGGGACTCGAACTCACAACCTTCTCGCTGTGAGGCCACCGAGCCACTAATTGGTCAAATTATCAGAGATTAACTGTTCAGTGAATGTGAATTGCGACACTTTTATTTGCCATTTTTATTCCTCAACAATTTTGTACATAATTTGTTGTGTTAGAAGCCGATTGCTAAATAATTTTTACCTTCTGTTGGTGAGCACTAATTTGAATTCCTGGATTTCCATGAGAATTCCAACAACAAATAAAATAGCTTTTCTTTCCTTTCCTAAATATTTCATCACAATCCACTTGCAGAAAATCCTACTGACAAATTCACACTTGTATTTCAAACCATAATTTATACTTTTATTTTGTACAATAAGGAATGAAACTAGGATCAATATTGATTAGGCTTTTTTTTTTAATTTATTCCAACATAGCACTCCTGCTGACTCTCAGTCCAACATGCAAGTTACTTGTGTGTTGACAGTTGATGTACTGAATGTGTCTGCTTTTCACTTTTTAAACCGGATTATTTTACTCTAGGTGTATTTTTATTTCAGAATCATACAACGATTTCAGCCGTCACTGTCAGTCAAATGTATAATTGCGTCCATTTCTTCTGCAACCAAAATGTAGAACACATAAACTGACAGGCCTCTCGGTTACGTTTCAGAGCTTGACAAGTACTACTGCTCAAAAAATTTTCACTTTATTTCTGGGAGGTTGCGAATGTTGACATACTGATGGCATTCAGCATATACTGTACGTAGATGCTGCAACCATGATCCACTGCCTCTAGCTTAGACATTCACACCACACTTTCAGTATTCTCCTTCAGGGGGCTCCACAGTGAGCATACTTCCTCCTCCAACCCTGTCTTCTGCATCATCTTCTCTCACACCACTTACCTTCATGTCCTCCTACAGATTATATTAAGAGCTTGAAAAGCAGTCTAAGAGCACAAGGAATTAAATCAATACCGTATGTGTGTAGTGATATATTAAGTATATAATAAGGGATTCCGTCAAAGGTGGCGCTAATAGTAACATTTATTCTTTATAAACTCCAGACTCAGTCAAAATTTTTTCATAAATAAAAGCTCTTCAAATGCTGGTTTTCTTCTGCTTTGTCAGGTTCGGTATTGTCTTCCACAGGAAAGCCCTCGTCCCTCCCCCCTGCTAAAATATCGACTGAGATGCCTCTGCTGACCAACAAAAAGATGCGCTTGTAGATAAACACAAATATGCATCAGAGGATGAATTGTGTGATCCTAGTTCAGTGGGATATCTTTGTACGTTTGGTCTGGAAAACTTGAGGAGCGCTGAATGTTTTTAATGTTTCTCAGCTTCAACTATGATTTAACTTCTCTATTTTATCCCGAATATCTCCACAGTTTGTTTTCTAGTTAATTAAATGTCTTTGCTTGCTGAATGAAGGGATTTACCCCATTCAGCCGTCAAGGAATTAGCATGATGCTGCGTTGATGCTGCGTTCACAGTCTGACTTTAATTTCACTGTAAAATTTGATTTGTGGTGGCCAGTTCATCTTTTTTCCTCCTGTATTACAAAACACAAAACCCAATCTTCCCACAATGTCCTCTTATCGTTTCCACAGAGTTTGGAAAGTGTCACAACAAACTCTACCTAAGTTGTTTTTATCCACCAAAAATTGACGTCATTGTTCTTGAGGAGAAAATCCTGAGATTGTGTTCTGTGTAAAGTAGCTCAGCAGACGCAAATGCTTGTTTAGCTCTATGTTTGATGAGATCTTTTGGTTTTTGTCTTATGAAAGGAAGGCAGAGTTTAAATTTAATTTAATTGATTACATCTTTGTGTTTCTTAAGTCAATTTTTGGGCCAGGCAAAGTACAAAAAACTAAAATGTTCAATTTCTCCAATCAGGACGGTCCATCACGTCAAAGTCAGGTCTCAACACAGTCTACTGGTGGTCAGTTTGAAAAAAAAAATCTATCCTTCTCTAAAAATCTAAGAAGCAGATTAAACAAAACAGGATGAAACAAGGTTTAGGATATGTGTTTCCATTGACAGAACTCACAGGATATCATCAGAATGCAGAATTTGCTTCTATAGAAGGTCTGATTTTATGAGGCAAAATGATTTTTTTCCCCCTTCGCTTAAACATATTACGACGTTTTAGTTTCTTCCATCTAACCCTTTCTGCTGGATCCTCTTTGGTCACACCAACTATCTTCACGTCTTCCTTCACTGTATCCATGAACCTTCTCTTTGGTCTTCCTCTAGTCCTCTTTCCTGGTGGTTCCAAACCCTGCATCATTCTGCCGATGTACTCTCTCTCTCCTCTACATATGTCCAAACCATCTCAGTTTGGCCTCTCTGACTTTATCCCCAAAACCTCTAATATGTGCTGATTCTCTGATAAACTCATTTCTAATCCTGTCCATCCTGGTCACTCCCAGAGATTTCCTCAGCATCTTCATCTCTGCTACCTCCATCTATGTTTCATGTCTTTTCCTTAGTGCCACTGCCTCTAGACCAAACACTTTCTTTCCCTTTCATTTTAGCTGAAACTTTTCTATCACACATCACACCTGATACTGTTCTTCACCCGTTCCAGCCTGCCAGCACACACTTCTTAGGGGGAGACGGTGGCCGCGTGGTTAGAGCGTTCGCGCGTGGACCGGAAGGTCGTGGGCTCGCGTCCCACGGAGAGCACGTCTAGGGTCCTTGGAGAAGACACCTAACCTCGCTTCTCCCACCATTGGCGCCGTTGAAGGGCAGCCTGCTGCGGTGTAAGGAGTGCAGCAAACAAACTGGACTGTTGATCCTAAGTGCTTCAAATCTTTCACCTTCTTTATTTCATCTCCCTGTAATCTCACTTTTCTGTTAGGGTCAAAAGTGAGGTTAGACATTTATATGATTTGTAAAATAACCAAAAGATCAAATTATTTTACCGTACTATTAACAAATGATATAAGATGTAACTCAAAGACAACAATGATAAAATCAAATTACCAAATAGATAAATTTAAACCAAAATTCAGCTTAGCATAAAAAATGTAATGCAAGATATCTTAAAGTTAACAACAAAATCTTTTTTTTAACAGAGACTATGTGAATCTATAGTTTTTTGTTGAATTCTATCTATTGAACCATCTGACTTCCTCTCAATTTTTGTTTTGCAAATGCATGTTTAACCAAAATTGGCCCTTGCTGTCTTCAAGGATTTTAACATATGTGTAGCAGCAGGGAGACACTGGACACCTGCAGGATTGTGTTCTTCAAAGACCAGAACTAGAAATCCCTGCTGAAGATAAACAAAAATCAAAACATTTCCTCAGTTTAGCTTCTTCCTTTCTGTTCTGGCCACAGCGAACTATCTTTCCTCATTTCTATTAAACTTCAACAACAAAGTCATCTCTCCTGGCGACTATGCTCAGTCAGTCATGACAACACTGATTGAAACATGTGTAAAAGTGTATTTTGTTTTATATGCAAAAAGCTCTAAAGAAAAAACTGTTTGTGTTTTATAAATATAAAAATAATTCTTGTAAAAGTACAAAAAGTGAACATAATGTTCATGTCAAGTGGCAAAGTTTACTTGAGCGACTTATCTTGCTCAACAAGGCAATGATGCAGAAATTCTTAAGAAGCAACAAAAAAAAGACATAAGAAAAGAATTATATAAAAATTATTATATTTTAAAATTATTAAAAAATATAATAAAAAAATCAAAATCCTTTGAATGCCATTTGACGTTGACGTAATTCAGAAATCTATGTGGAGTTTCAGCCTTACAGCTACGAGAAAATAGGCCCACAATTACTCAGTACCAACAACCAACCACCTAATAGACCACATCTCAGTTGTCAATTTCTTTTTACCACTAATAACTGGACTCTCACTCAGAAATAGTGTGAAAAGCTCTGCCATTTGGGAGAGGCTTGGAGTAGAACCGTAGCTCTTCCGGGTCAAGACAAGCCATATGGGGTGGCATGGGTATCTGTTTAGGATGCCTCCTGAACGCCTTGCTGGTGAGATGTTTAGGCATATCCCACCTGAAACAGGTGAGACCCCACTGGGGGTCCTCTGTAGACCCCACTGGACTCCAGAGTGGAGCGTGACTAGATAGTGTCTCCAGTCACGCTCCTTCTGGAGAGACTATGTCACACAGCTGGCCGAGGAATGCCTCAGGATCCTCCCGGGTTGGAGAATGCAGCCGGTGTGAGAGAAGGAATGGAATTGCAAATGTGCTACAGCCCTTTGAACTCAATATAAAATCTACACTAACTCCACCTAGTCACTTGATCAAATAATATATAAAAAATGTGTGTTTCTTTTATTATTTGCTGAACAACAAACAGATTTCTAAGGTAATATCGCAGAACAATTGACCGGAGTACAGAGGGCGGCCTGACTGTAAACAACTTCACAAGAAGAAATTGAATTGCTTAAAACTTGTTAGCAACATGTTCATTATTAATTGTATCCTGTAAACGATAAGCGGTCTCAAAAAAGCTTTCACACCTGCTGGCTTTTAATTTGGAATTTTCTGACTGGTTGGGCAACAACAAAGATTCTAACTTCAAACCCTAAATAAAACCAAATAAAGGCATGCGTATGTTCAGAACGCTTTAACAAACTAGACGCACACATCACACTTTTGTGCTGATTGTTTAAGTTATACATGGTATTAATGTGACAAATCAACCTAATTTTTCTCATAAAATCTCTTTTTTTCCCCCCTAATAATACAAAGTAAGATAATAGGATTGTTATGTCTCCGCTGCTTCACGGGAAACTGGATTAGTATAATAAAATAACTCAGTTTGTAGTGAATACAGTTGTATCTGAATTAATAATTGCTAAAAACAATAACAGGATGAAAAAAATACAAGCATGTAATCCAGTCAGTCACATTTGTGAGTTATGAATCTATCCAGTTAGGAAGTGATAAAGATTATGAATCAGTTGAACCTTAATTTGTTTTACAAATTAAATGGAACAGTTGGAAATAAGAGACAATTAAAAAGACAACTCTGGTTGTGTAGACGGTGACTACAGACTATTTTTTCATCTTCGTCATTTCCGCATGGCTTATTTTTGGTCATGTTGGATTTCCACCAGTTCTTCCATCACCCCTAAAGGTAACATGAGTTAGTGTCTGCAGCCTGGAGAAGTGTCAAGGGATGTTCAGCTCATCAAGGTTGGCACACCAATGCACAATGTTGGAGTGTTGAGAGAAAGAGGGAGACCTGCAGACCAGCAGACATGGTGGAAGTTTTATGTGTGTTTCTGCACAAACTGTCAAAAATGGACTAAATGAGGGTGGCATGTGGCTATGACAGCTATAAAGGAAGCAGTGCTCAAGAGTCAAACTCTAGACAGCCTTGCTGGCTGTTAAGAAACCAGAATTTGCAAAGAACTACAGTATAGGGAATGGATGCATGGTGTGTTTTGATAAACCACTGTGTTTTCATTTCAATTAAAAACCCAAGATTCCCTGTGTACTTTTCTTAGCTTTATCTCTACAGGAGAATTGACATGTTGAGGATAAAGATTAAAACATGTTCAAGTGCCATCGGGAAATCAGCAAAAAATATTTTCTGATTGGAAAATTCCAATTAAGTTGCTAAAAGCTAATGGCAAATCTGATCTTTTTGCACGTCCTAAATGCACCACACTCCAACTTGTCAATGTGTCAAAAAAAAAAAAAAAGAGCAGGCTTTGTTTAGTCTTTTATTCAAGTTTGGACAAGCCAATTGAAAGGCCTTACAGGCAGAATAAGATCCTTGGGTTTTAGTTTGCTGACCCCATCTCTAGAGTGTGTGAGTAGTAAATTTTGCTTAATAATGTTTCTTTCTGCACGTGCATATCAATAAGTTCCACTGCATCTTTTATTTCTGTCATTTGTTATTCATTACTTTTAAAACCATTTTAGATTTTGTTTTTTTTCCCCCACCATGCTTTAAACGTTTTTATGTGAAGTACTTTGCATTGTTTCAATTTGTCTACTGAACCGCAACATACTGGTGACCTGTTCAGGGTGTACCTTACCTCTCACCTGAAATCAGCTAGAATATGCTCCGGCAAGCCCAGCAACCCCATCAGGGTTAGCGGGTCAGAAGACGAAACAAAACTTTGCATTGTCTTGGACACAAAATGTACTTTGCAAAAATGATCAGCATTACACGCATCATGTACAATCTTAATCAGAAAGCAGCAATTGATAAAAGCAAAGAAGTACCCACCCTCTTTGGAGCAAAACCTTCTTGATGTGAGGTCTGAGAGTTTCCATAGAAAAAAAAAATTAACAGTCAGTCGTATCAGGTTAGCTTATGTATTCTGCATACAGAGGAGAAACTAAATCCACTCCAGCTTTATAAAATGAGGATTAATCAGCAACAGTGTGTATATGCTATCAATATTACGATAAGTTCACCAACCTCTATCACAAAGGACCAAATAAACCTAACTAGCTCAAGCGAGCAAGACTTCCTTGGTGTTTGGATTCGACTCAGAGTGCTCACTACTGAAACAGAGGTGAGTCAGACTTAAGACTTCACTTCGGATCATTGTCACAGGCTGCTTGTCACTTCACACATACACATAGAAACACGCACCGTGGTCCCAAAGCGATGGCAGCCGACAGGCGAGGGTTTGCCAGAAAGAACTGTCAGGACCTATCGCTGCTGTGGCCCACTGCCCCACCATTTCTTAGACATTCACTCATGTGCATATGTGTGTTTCTGGGTGCTTTTGTATGTGTTTGTGTAATTGTTAATGACAATAAAGCTTCTTGAATATTTATTTTATCCATTTTCTGTCCTACTAACATCATAAACTATAGTTTAAAACCATACATTGCTAGAATTTTTTTCTCGTTATCACCTTCTTTGTGTCTTAGCACCGGTTAAATGATCTGTCTGTGTTGTATAAAAAAAAGGAGGATGGTACTTTAAATGTTAAAAAAGAAAACCACCTTTAGATCTTAGTGCTGCTTTAAATCTTTGTAACCTTCCATTTGTGTTTTGTTTCACTGAAGAACAGAAAAAGATCTCGTATATTTCTTTGCCAAAAAACTAATAAAATTGTCTGACTGTAAAAAGTAAATAACCATTAAAGAACAGATTTTCTCAGTGAAATAATGAAAGGTAACTTGGAATGCATCTATTTCTGATTTGTTTTTTTTTTCTCTCAGGGGCTTGTCCAGACAGTCAGTTCTTGTCAACATTTTTCAGATTTCTTTTGCTTTGTCAAAATGTAGCAATGGCTATCAGAGAAACAAACAAAATATTCCGATAGCAATCATTTTGATAGGAAAAGATCTAAGAAATCATTCAGTTTTAAAAATGCTCTACTTCGCCTCTTTTAGGACTCATTTTCTCCCTCATTGTTCACATTTCAACAAGCTTTTCGACAGAAAAATGCAGTGATAAATAAGTTACATTTTCACTCATACTATTTAGAAAGTTAATTGCAAAAGGAGCAGGTTAGAACGAGCCAGCTACGGTTAAACAAATAATTAACAACCCATTTCTTATTACTTTACTAACTTTTTTATTGCTGTGACTTTTTGGTTATTTGCACTTTATTGTTCATATAAACACAACATAAAGCATAATGACTACAGCAGCTGAAGAGATGATGCAAAAGCCAGAGTTGTTTGCCAGATTGTTCACTGTTATTTTCTATTCTCCCTTTCCACTTGTCACAACACAGTCAAACGAGTGATTTACAGCTGAAGCAGGTTGTGTTGGAGATTCTATTATATACCATGATGCAGGAATTATGTTTGTTAGATTGCGATCAAGCTGCTAATCCAAACTTGATAAGCTAAACAAGGCTCACAGTTGATTCATATTAGGTTACAAATATTTTAAAAGAGAGCATCAGAGGCTATTTTTTTGCTTAATCAATACTTCGGTTTATAGACGCTACTGATAGAACAATAGCACCATTGGGAAAACGTTATGTCGCAATTGTTTGGTATTAATTTGCTACATTGGTACACTAAGGAGGACTTGAATTAGTAGAGAGCTACAGTCCCTTTTATTCCATAGCACTACCATTTTTGATCCCTCAAAGATCTTTTCAACTCAACTATAAAGCTGGATGAGGTGCACTGTTTTATATTTTACCTGACTGTGTAATGTGATCCGTGTGTTTACTCGTAAGTCCGAGGTGCTTCACTCCATCGCTAGTGCAAAACAGAAATGTATATACTTTTCAGCGCAACACCTTATAATTACTCCTCATGTCTTTTAGAGAATATAACTAGTCTGTAATTCAATTTTTTTTACGCCAACAAAAATGGTTATCTAATGGCAGAGTAAATCTGTATCATCACTCAAAAATCTAAAACTAAGATATGATACACCCACAAAAATGTTCAAAAACTCTAAAAAAAAAATACATAGTTTACACAGAATAGTAGATTGATCAGATACAACCATAAGTTATTCTACATGTGACTGCTCTCCAGTCTGCTTTCATTTAGTTTGCTGTTTTGGATTTCTAGTATCAAATTGCCACTTTGTTTGACTACAATCAGCCCTGTAGTACATTACTTCTGAGAAAAAAAAAATCTAGCCATCAGTCATTTCTGAATTGCTCACCTGCCAACTTACCATTGAAGTTCTTTATGAATATCCTGAGCTGACAGTTAGCTCTGCTCTTTCTCTTTATATAAAACTCTTACACAAGGACTCCCAGACGTCATTTTCTCCTTCCAAATTCTTCAGCAAATTCAAGAAAATCTACAACTATTAAAAAAAGAAGAACTGTTAGATTCAAGCTACCATATACATAATTAACTGTGCTTTTGTTCGGCATTTGCAATAAATCTGAAATTTATAATTTTGTGCCAAGAAAAATCAATCAATAATGATTTGATTTGGTTTCCTGATGAATGACTGTCCAATGCTTTTCTCTTTATTTGGTAAAAAAATAATTCCTCCTACACGGGTATATTTACATGTAAATGTTTGTTTATAACCATTTTAATTCTAAATTGTGGGGATTTCTCGCACTTTGCATGTTGACATAGCAAGTCCCTCAGTTTGAGAAGAGAGTCTGATTACTTTGAGCTGTAAATAAAGTCAGCAATAACAAACAGATTTAGCACAAAGCATCATGATTATGTATGAGATAGTTAACAAGATAAATGCCCTCATTAAAGATTTTTTACAAACAGATATGAGCACAAAAGAAAAAAACAAAACAAAAGTCAAATGTGTTCTTGTGTTCACATTCCAAAATAAGAATACCAGTGCTTTGTTTGAATATCAATTTATGTCCCATGCTTAAGGAAGTCTTATATGAGTCAACTGAATGTTGGAATACTTCATTTTGTTTAAAAATAGGCTGTATTAAAAGTGAAAAAAAGCCATACTTGACAGTTATGAAATCTTATGGTGAATTTATCACAGGCCTGTAAGTGTAAAAGTGTGTCTACTGCTCATTCCCTGGCTCATCCTGAGAAAGTATAGACTTTGACTCCAAAAATGAACAATCTTCCACTTCATTTACAGAGAGAGAGCCGAGCGGGAGGAGTATGAGGGAGAGAGCGTGTGTGAAATGCTAAGTAAAAAGCGTCATTGCTGTAACTAGTTGCGTCATTGTTGTAGCGGGCACTCATTCGTTGTTATGTAGGAGGTGAGCAGAAATACTAATACAATTTTTTCAACAACTGCCAATTATGCTAAACACCACTTTGATGAGAAATATAACGGCCACACATCACCGTCAGAAGGGGAAAATTTTGCATGAGATGGGACCTTTAACTGTCCTTTAACTTTAACTAAATCCCTGAGCTGTGGGAAATACTTATTCGTGGGGACATCCAAATTTGTTGAAGTGAAACTACTGAGAGCAAACACAAGTTCACCGGGAAGCTCTTAAGTTTCAAGACTCTGCAACACACTCAGGACAAACTGTAGGTCTCAAACTACCACAAACAGATGTCACAACACCAATTTTATTGCCCCTTTTTGTGCTTGCTTTGGATCAAAATGGTCTTTTTATGATGAATAAATACAAATGTAATTTTCTCTTTTGTACAAGGATGATCTGTACTTGTAATGTCTCTACTGGAATAAAGTTATTGAGATACTAAAATTCATCACTGAAAAAAAAAAAACAGAAGTCAGAGGTAATTCTAAAGAGCCAAGTTGCAGAGCTTGTGCCTATCTCATGTGAAATATTTTGACTTCACCTGTTACTTCCTGACCTGTTGTTCCAGTGAGGAGCTCCATCAACTCACCTGGAATGTGAATGCTTGTCTGAGTGAGTCTGTGTGCTTATATTGGGTCGTGATATGTGTGTGTGTGTTGTGGGAAGTAAATGGCTTCTAGTATCCCCTGGGTTAGGGCTCAAATTTGCTCACACAGAGCAGTCATGACTAAGACTGCACGTCATTCATTAACACACAGAGAGAAGAAAGCGAAGAGTGCACCGGGAACAAAGTTGAATAAGTCAGATGAGCTCACTCCTGTACCCCAAACCCTGGTTCCATATCAATTAGTGATGAGGTGACCATGAAATGATCCAAAACTTCAGGCTACTGGAAAATTTAAACTCCAAATTTGAATATTTTGGATCACTTGGACATCCATCTATAGACACCATATTAAAAAAAGGACTGCTCAACTTCCCCGTTTGTTTTTTGTTCAAGTGGAGTGTTCCCTCGCTATGACATTGTTCACCTTCCACGGCCTCCCTGTTCCGCGGATTTCTTTAGAGCAATTTTGTAGGTTAAATTTTTACAGCACTTTGTTATTGCACTTCAATGGACTCATTGTCGTCTCACTGGCTGTATATACAGTAGACCATTGAGGTGAATTACACCTGCTTAGTAACACTAGTTTCTGGTACTTATTGTTCACCATTGTAGCGTCCCGGCTGACCTTTAGCTTTTTCTGAAGTGAATTTTGCTTGTAGCTTGAGGATATTTGGCTATCTCGTATTTTTGTGCTTTGATTGTAAAACAGCAACATTTTATTTAATTCATTTTGATGATCCTGCAAAAGTTTGCGTTACTGTGAAATATTGTTCTATTAAAACTAAAATTCTCCATGTTTATATGAATAAATAAAAATAAATAAATGAATTACTCTATTCATCCCTCACTGGGGAAATTTGTGTGCTGCACTCCTTACACCGCAGCAGGCTGCCCTTCGGCGGTGCCAATGGTGGGAGAAGCGGGGGTTAGGTGTCTTCTCCAAGGACCCTAGACGTGCTCTCTGTGGGACGTAAACCCGCAAACTTCCGGTTTAACCACTGAGCTGCCGTCTACCACTATAAATGTACATAAGTGTACATGTAAAAAGTTACCCGCGAACTTCTGGTCTCCTCCCTGTTTGTAAATTTGAAAAAGAAACACTTTACTTTAACTGCATTATCTTTAGCTCCTTAAAGTACATCACTGCAATTGTAGATCATAAAATTCTGGCCCTTCAACAGTGATCAGTCTGAAGCTCAGTCATCAATAGCTGATTCATTGTTATAAGACTGTCGTGTTTCGCCGCAATACAGAAAAAAGTTGCTGATCACAATTGGATAACTGGTGAATAAAAAAACTCGCAGTGAAATAATTTTCATTTCTGCTGCTGCAGCTGCAACACAAAACAAACTTTCATTAAAAAAAAACAAAAAAACTCACTCTTCAGTCAACAGGTCTGAAGACTGCGAATTACGTTGATCAAGTGAGAAGGCCATAGTAGCATAAATTTAAAATCAGATTGGAATTATTCAATAAAAATATTCAAGGCCAAAACACAATTAACATTGTCTGTGATGGAGACTATTTTTCTGCCAGGAGAACAGCTTGAAGACCCAGATGACCTCCTAGTGTTAATTTTTTAAAAAATTTGCCCAGACTGGTTTTTATTAACACCTATTAGCACATAAAGCTTTGACTTCCAGTGTAAAGAAAATGAAACTGTGATTTTATTCAAATGGTAGCACTCCTTTTTATCATGGTGGAACCTGGGTGAGAGCCTAAAATCAATGTTGACCACGTCAAAGTAAATGTTAAGCCATTTGTTGAAACTACAATACACATGACATATTGGCACTTAATGTAAGGTAGACTGATGAATGACTCCTTGCTGTTGTATTGATTGCAGATGTTAAATCTACTTCTTAAAGAAAGGAGGATTTTAGGTTTTTGCTATAAAAATGGATTGAAAACCTTTGCATTTCCACTGCTTCATACAGCCTCTTAGTTACATCAGATTGTTGCACACCTCAATACATTTACTCTGACCTTTCGTACATGCAGCCACAGATGCAGAAAAAACACATGAAGAATAATTTGTTTTTTCGAGGAACAATCTGAAACTCGACCACAGCGGTGTGGTTTTTCCAACACGAAACACAAAAGCCTTGACTTTAATTGCCACTTAAACACAATATCCTTCAACATCTCAGGCAACGCTGACTCATGCAGGCTGTTGCTCCCCGCGCCGAGTCATGACATAGAGAATTAATCTAATTTTAGTTCTAGCTGGTGTTACGTTTTATTTGACTCCTAATGCAGCAATAACATGCAGCGCTGCTAAAGAAGACATCTGATAGATTGTAACATAGTAAGTGGATTAAACTGCACTTTCAAGTTAATGAATTACGTCCTGGCTTTGTTTATGTCCAGGGTATGATGCTTAAGGGAAACATGCTGCTGTGACTAAATGACTCACAAGTAATGTGATCAAAAATCTGCCATGAATAAATTATTCAATCACAGATTACTTAATGAGGAAATTAGTGAAAAGATAAACTCTCTGCACTTAAAATGGATTAAATTAAATATCAGATTCAATTAAAAAAATTGTGAGTTAGGTTTCCTAATAAAAGAGAAGAAAAAATGTGTAAAAGTGGTCTTCTTTTGTTGTTTTCTAACAATAATTGCAAAATGAATAGAAACACAATGGAAAAAATTAAATTGCCTACTTAAAAATATATTTTATGTGACAAAATTTTAGGTATTTTTATGCAGTTTACAGTTATGTCATGTTTTTGGCTGTCAGCAACCTGTAGCTAAAGATGCAGGACATGTGAATGAATTGATGTGGTGAAAGAGAGATGCAGGGGAAAGAGCTGGTGGACAGGACGTGGATTGGGGCAGGGGAGAGTGATCCTGCTCTGTAAAAAGCATCATTGTTGTAGCATGCATTCATTGTCACGTGAATAGGCGACATAAATACTTGTGTAATTTGTTCAAAAACTACTTGATCATTATAAATTTTATCTAGTGACTAAAACAAGGCATACACATCCTTATAAAAAAGTACAAAACTCTAAATAGTTGATTTTGCATGAGACGGGACCTTTAAGAACCAACAACAAGGAATAAAAACAAGTAGCAATACAAGTCTAAAAAGTAAATAACTTCCTTTATGAGTGAGTGAATTTGACATGTGGTAATTAGAGTTGATGAACAGTTTTAAACAGGTGGGATTCCAGTTTGGTTCTGGATTGAAAGTCTGAAAGCACTTTCAGTAGATTAAGAACTATGAGGCCAGAGAAAATGAGAAGAGATGGTGTTCTAAAGGTGGTTAGAGAGATATGACCTTGTAGATTTAAAGAGGCAGCTGAGTTGTGGACCTCTTGGAATTTTTAGATATGCAATGAGGAGAAAGTTATGTAATCAATCTGAGATTACCTATGGTTGTATTTAAGGATGACAGTATTACAAGAACAAGAGAAGGCATAGCTATCAAATTACTGCAACCTACAGTATTTATCTTATAGAAATTTAAATAATTTTATTTATCTGTCCATCCATTTTCTGAACATCCATTGTTGAACACTGCATTGCAAAGGTTTTTGGAAGTACACTAAGGCCAGAGGTAGGGTACACACTAGATAAGCCACCAGACTGTTGCAGGGCTACTTATATTGATTTTTTTTTTTTACTATATAGCTTACATTTAAAAGACATTTTTAATTTAGTATTTAAGTTTATGACCAGGTACAGCTATTATTTCAAGTTTTTTTGTTCATGTACTCCACACCAGTATAAATTGAATCATATTTAATCCTTTTTGTTGCCTTGTTATAAGTATGTATAAGTATACCCTGAGAGTGGCAAAGAAGGCCAAACATTAAAGAAAAAAAATCTCGAATACCCCACACATGTACTTGGGAACCCTTGATGTTTATTAGAAGATTAAAGGAGCATCTTTCTGCAGGAAATAAACACTAATTGGGTGGTGGCTTCTTTAGTGTCTGTTACATTTAATAAAGAACTAACTAACTCTGTTTCAGTCAACGCCGAGCCACAAGTATCAGGAGTAGAAGTGACACTAATCCCATCCGGCCTACATTTGACATTGATTGGAAGGATATGACACTCACTGCAGATTAGTTTGGACAAGTACACAAGAAAACATGAGTTAATTACAGAAACTAGACATCAGTAAAGCCTTTTCTACCAGAACTATGAAGATAATTAAATTAAGTGAGCTCCACGTTACTTTACTACACCGAACTTTTCCCCGTGCATGCTTTAAATTTGATATATGTATGTATATGCATGTGTAGTGAGAGCAAGAGAGTGAGAAAGCTGCAAATAATTTGTTTGTTCTGCCACCCAGGTGGCACCTGGATGGCTGGATGAATGCCCTCAGGCTTTTGATGTGGGAATAACATTCAAAGATAGGGGAACCTCCAAAAACGTTTATTTTGGATTGAACTCTATCTTTGAATGAATATTGACACAATATCGGGCTTATCCAATTACTGATAATCTGTATCGCCCTTGGAAAATCCATATCAGTTGATGTATATAATTTATACCTGCATTACATATACTGGTAATTGATTTTGATGAGCCATCTAACTACAATTGCGTGCATGTATAAAAATCTTGATAGGCTTGCTTAGAAATGCTCATGTCTATGCTTAAAAAAAGAAAAACTCATTATAAAATGTTGCCCTTCTGTGTGAAGTTTATCACATTCAAATGTTTGGAGATCATCTCTAACCTTCATGACCTGCATTGGTCAGGCCTTCTGTGAGCTAATGCTTGGCGTGGATAATTAATCTAATTTTAGCTAGATATGAATGTGTGTGTGTCTGTCTGTGAGATAAAATTACTGGACAGTGTTTTCATTTTCTTCCAGTGAGGAAGCCAAGGGCTTGATCGGTTTGCCATGGTCTTATCTCCCTGTTCATCAGTCTCACTCTCTTCCCTCATACTCTGCTATCATGGACAGTCGAGACAAAATAATTTCATCTTATCTCGCCGGTTATCCTACATTCATGTTTTGCACTCATGGTTTAAAACTTGCTGCCAGTTCTGCATTTGATAATAGTTTATTCCAAAATCCATCTAATTTCTTTTCTCTAATTCTCTTCCAGCAGCGGATGCGGTGCCGGTGCGAAAAGATGGGGATCAGGTATAGTGCTTTTTTCCACTTTCATAACATGCCGCTATTATTTTTCCGCACTTCAGGCTGTCCTTCTATTTCTCCCGAAGCTGCTGTGACAGATCACAAAATACTACTGCTGCTCATCTCATCGGGAATGGAGGTGCAGGAGAATTGATTCTTGTTCGAAATCTCTTAGAGGTGAAGAAAAAAACATGGCAGTTCACCCAGAACATTGTCGTGATGTTGGAAGAAGTACCCTGGTTTCTTAGAGTTTGCCCCATCTGAGCTGTGTACAAAACAAACCCCTTTCACAGAGAGATGGGGGTATTGTTCTCTGCTTTAATTGAATTGTGACCTATTCTTACACCTTTTCAGAAAAGTCACAACACAATTGTAACAATCAGAGTTTTCTTTCGTACCTAAGCTGCTTTTTACTCTATTTTCTGTTCCTCTAGTTTATTCCTTTGACAAACTAAGCTTGTTGTGGGCAGGTGAAGATATTGTATTCGTTGTCTACAAGTAACCAACCTTATTTTTCAGCATATTTTTGAGCTCATAACCTGAATTTTAAATGTATGGTTTAATAAGATGCAATCCGTTGGTTAGTTGAGAGTCCTTTGAGAGTCAGAGCTTTTATTTTAAAAGCTACTGAATGTTCATAAGTCATTCATTTTCTCATATTTTGTTTCTGGCAGGCATAAAATTTGTATGGCAGAAAAATTGCGATATCACTACCGCACTCAGCAAGCCATTTATTTGGTAAAAGTAACATTTTCCTTTAGGGACAAAACATAGAATAAGATTTATTATTCTGAACAAGTCATAGTATTAGATATAGTATTAGAAGAGTCACAGTGCCAATAGAATGGTAGAAAGGTGGTATTAAAAAGTTGTAATTAGTCAGATTTGTTTGTTAAAAGAACTGAACTTGCTCCACTCCACTTTGCTCCAAAAGAAATTTGGTGTCATATAATGTTGGACAAAACTGTTGGACAAAACTGTTGAAAAAACGTTTGCAGCGGTAAGATTTTCTTTAATAATATTCTGGAGATAGAATTTTTTGTTTTTTTGCGATGAATTTACAATCAAAAAGTTTGACTTTTAAAGACCAATATTCTGTAAATTTAAGATACTTACCACCTCCAATGTTCTATATGTTGTTTGTGCACAGATATTGAGACAATTTGTTTGAGGTATGTTGGATCAGGAGACCATCTAAAACCTACTTAGAGGAGACTTGAAAACTCTAGTTTGCAGTGCTAACATGAAGAAATGAAGTTTCTCAGCTGGTGTGCATAATTTCTAATGAAAATGCTTGAAGCACACAAAGAAAATGAAGGAGAAAGAAATGCTGAAAGAACTGTTGGCAAGAAAATTGACCAATGTCACATATAAAAGTTTCCATCATGGTGTTTGGAAGTGTGAAATCATTCTTACAACTCCACAAGGGCCCGGGTGAAGTCCTTAAATTTTATGAGTTGGGACCAAATCTATAATTTCTGCTGGAGGTTGAGAGTTTATTTGAAAAAAAAGCTGAACCTTCTGGAAAAGCTGTATGAAATAACATTTGCTCCAGAACAAGAAAAACTAGGTTAACAATCTTCTGGATTTCTTTTCTCTTTGCTTTTTTCAACAGAACATCAGCGGGATAGTGAATGAGATCAGAAAGAGTGATGCATGGACTGGAGTTTTATTAGAAGAAAATAGGAACTATTCATGTTTACATGTGATGACACCCATTTAAATAATAATATTTAAGGAGGAATATTTTCTTACATCTACCTTGAAAGATGGTCTCTGTTGTGTGTGACAGTTCTGTGATAAAAATAAAATAGAGGAACAAATCAAATCATCAGATTGAGACAAGATATCACCAACGTCTACATTCAGTTAAAACTTTTTATGTTTGAACAGCTCATAAACAAAAATTGGAATCTATAATTTCATATATTTTTTAAAAATCTCTTTGCTATCTGCATTGAATTTGATGTGAAACTAATTAACCAACATGTTCAAAACAGTAGAATCATCTTGTTTTCCCTCAACAAACTTACATAGTTACAGACGCCATCAGACAAGACAGGATTTACAACTCTGAAGTGATTACCTTTCACTTTGGACTGATATTCTAATAAATAGCTGCTCCGTTTTAGGTCAGTGCACCCCAGCATGAATCTCTACAGCCCAGTAGTGAGGCCAACGAGACGTTATTTATATGCCTTATCAGCGGGAAGTTCTCAACAAGCTGAGCCAGTCGCCTGACCTCAATTCAAATGATTATTCAAACAACTGCTGATGAATAGGCTGAAGTCCTGGAAGGCTGTCTGCTGTGAGGGTCTGGCACCGACACAGGGGATGTCGGCGAGACACAGACATCAGACATTAAAATATGAAGTCACCACTAACCCGCCTGTTCCACTTCACTTTGCTGCATTTCACTCTGTCTTCTTAATTATTTATCATTTGTTTATATTCAAGAATAACCTAGCTGAGATAAAAACAAGTATAAGTCTATCTAGGTCTAATTTAGAATGTAAATCTTTAATTCTAACAACGTTTTTATGAAAGTAAAAGACCGATTTTGTTGCTTAATTTCAGATCAGAGTTAATTACTAGCCCTAGATTTCTAACCTGGCTTGTAGATTTGAGGTCAAATGTAAACTTGAGTGTCATCTGCATAACGGAATCTTTGGCGATGGGAGACCATTTACAGTTTGAATAATAAAATCTGTACAAGACAGGACTCATCTTCATTGACAAAGATCTTGAAAAAATGTTAAGTCTTATTTTACACAATTTATCGGATGGATTTATCCCTTTCCTAACAGACTGGATGCTCGTGTGCTATCCTTCCTTCAATATGTGTGGTATTACATTTCACTCTCCTGGCAGACTTGTTTGATTCTCAGTATCTTCTGAGGAAGAGTAGAAATAGGAGAGTAAGGTTGATAGCACCAAGTCACCCTACAGCGGCTCATATTAATCAAACCTGTGTGCTTTCCTGTGTGTATGAGTGCCCTCTCGTGACTAGCGGTGCGTGACTCGGTGTGAAGGTGCGTTTGTGTTGATAGCCTCTTACCAAGGCCACATAGCTCCTCTCCCCCTGGGCTCAGACGATTACTGGGCCATGTATCACTTCTCAGCTATGGACTCTAGAGAGATGCAGAGGAGAAAAAAGAATAAGACAGCAGGGAGCGTAAACACAGACATCCATCTTATTGTCTTTATAAATCACAAGTGCTTTTTTTTTTTTCTTCTACTGGTCCCCTTTTGATTTAAAATAAGAACCAGATGGCTTGCAAATGTGTTATTCCAAATAATAATGTTTAAACACAATTATTGTTAAATTAATCCCAGTTTACAACTGTATAACAATGACCAAATTTAAGACAAATCTGGGTGCTTTCCTCCTCCATGATGGAAATAAAATCTTTGATGACTTTTGTTATAAATTACTTTTGTTGTCTCCCAATGCACAAAAAAAAAAAAAAAACCTCTAACGTCAGACATATTTCTATTTCTGAAACAGTTTTTGGATATGAGTGGTGCTGATGCTTCAGCACAAATATCCATTTTTGATCAAGTGCAGTTTGTATAGATTACTAATCACACAGCAGCCTTCAAGTTGTTTACTCCTACAAACATGTCTTCTCTGTGTAATTTACAGGCCTGCAGAGAGTAAGAGGCCAGCAGGTGGAGAAGGATTTGCTGGGATATAGCACAGGAGTTCATAGACATAATTCCGGCTTGGGATCAAGTGTAGGAGACAAAACTCTACAGACTGACTCACATACTGTAATAAATCCAACACTGTGGGGTCTGAAGGAAAACATACCATGTGTGGAAAAAAAAGAGGAAAAAGACTTTAAATAACAACAGAATTGATTTGGCAGAATAGCACAGGCTTAATTCTCTCTGTAGGCCGTCCATGCGAACAGGGATGCAGGTTCGGTTTTGACTTTGGCTTCACCATCTATGCGCATCACAGAGTGGCCCATTAGAAAGCCCCTGTGGGTCCTTCAGACAAATCTACTCTCTGTTTGGGATTGAGTGGTAAGTCCTAGGATTCGTTGGGAAGTCCTCCGATTTATAGAATTTATAGAATTCACTTTGCATCAGAGTGTAGGCAATAAACAGCAGTAGCGTAAAGAAATACAATTTTGTTGAATTGTACTTAAGTAGATCAGTCTTTCCCATGGAGATGCAAGATGAGCCGGTTTGGGCATTTTGATAGTAGATTAGGTTTTGGCCGTGTCTTACTGGGTCCAGTAGTATATCCAAGACGAATGGAGGAACTAAGTCTCTCAGCTAGACCTCAAATAGCTTTACCATCTGAAGGTAGAAGACAGTATGATGCATATGCATTAGTAAGTTGTGATATAAATTTATACCACTTGGGCAGTGCAATGGCTTCCATTAAAACCTTTTACAACAACGGGGAATAACAGTTGTATAAATAATAGAAAATTCCTGTAACAAACTAAATTACAGTTTAGTTACTGTAATGTAAAACTTAACTGTCTTGGCATTGTCTTAGCATGAAGGCATTAGATCTACATAAACATATTCTTATTTTTCCGTAGGTCTTTACTAATTCCCTTGGTAATCAATATCATGAGCTCATTCTCCTGCATTCAGATAACATATTAAACACTGCCAGTTAAAGGGAGGAAAAGATCCCTCCAGCATTGAGCTCAGAGAAAGGTCTTTTGCAGAAACATCAGCCTTTCTGTGGTTCCGCTAAAAGTCAGATCAATACCGAGTGACTCAACCAGATCTCCTTTGAGGATGAACATCATCTAGTTTCACATCGGTCTGAGTGGAATAAAAATGAGAAGCGCAGATAGATTGAACTATGATTTAGCTTTAGTCAATAAACAGATAGTTAGTGTCTATCAATGTTTATTTCTATTGAGTTATTCAGCTTTTAGTGAATGACATAAAAATGTATCCTTTTATTTTGATTTTATAGTTTGTGGTAAGAAATTTACGACAAAGTTTTTCCCAAATTTCCACCAGTTTCCCATTATTAAGTTCATTTCTACTATTTTTTTACTGACCTATTTAATAAGCAAGAAAAACATTAGATTCCTAGGTACTAACCATTCTAAATTTTCATTTTGTTTCAACTGAGAAGATTGAAGAAGGGAACACCCTGAACATGTCACAATTGCTTTTTATAAAGGTCACCACAATGAACAAGAAATAGCACCATGTTTACAATAATAGCCTTTGTACTACTGTTGTGTTGGAAATCTCAAAAAAAGAAACTCAAACTGAATGTGCAATTACTGTATTCTATTCTTGTTTCTGCGTTAAAATGCAAAAAAGGTATTGTACAGCTTTGATTTAAAGATGGGATTACTGTGGAAATTTATCCAACCTGAGGATGAAAACAAAAGGGATGCATCTACCATCAAAACCCAGCTGGTGGAAACAAACACAAAAATAGAATAGTCAGGTCTAGTTGCTGTCCTGCAGGTAATAGATGTTTCTTGCTTTATCACAATTGACACAACAACCCTCGAGGACAAACTTTTGACATGTCTGACACAAGATGTTTCTCATTCTAAAAAATGGAACCAGAATTGCAAGGTGTCAGGAGCCAGAAAAAAAAGTCTCCTTCTGCGGTATACAGCTCTTTTTGAGTAAACCATTCAGTTTGATTGAAAAACTAAGAATGTCAGGTTAGGCTTGGGCAGTTTTAATGTGGTCTTTGTTGCTTTATTTTCTCTACTCAAAGTTAGCTGCATGACTTGGTCCTTTCCTACTTTTCTTAACCACAATCCTCTCTCCTTAGCTTTCACATTGTCACATAATGACCATATGTCCCTAAACTTAATGTAACATCTACAAAAGTCAGTTAAAATATACAACCTGTTTAATTGAATATGGTTTTTTTTCACCAGTTTTACATTTTTCTTGCAAATGAATATTGGCTTAAAAAATGTGTTATCAGTCAACTCTAACTACGAATGATAGTATTGGTCTTGAATCATCCATATAGATAAATAATAATCAGTTTAATTCCTGTACAACATCTGGACTAAAACACTTTGCTAGATGGGTGTAGCAGTTATTACTGATGCTTATTGCAATATAGCTTTTTTTGTCACATTCCTCTCGGCTTAATGGATGTTATTTTTTACACTTCGTTCTCAGACCAAATAGAGACCACATATTCTGTAGCTAATCAAGTTTTGTTGTGTAACAAATGACCTGTGAAGTTGTTTTTGGGAGGTCTGTCTCAGCAGTTTGCAATAAAATCATGTGCAGCATGCCTGGCTTTGATTGGAACTCGAAGGGAACAAAATAACCCAGCAAAGAAAATCATTATCTGCTCTCCATTTGGCCAGAAACTCTCATCCAGCACTCACTCATTAGGATAAACACATAAAGCAAATTATAGCTTGGAAATATAGAAGAGGCCTTAAAATTAGATGGTATCATTGACTATCGTTGCTACTTTATATTAATGAATGCAGGTTTTAGCTACATTTCCAATTATGTTCTTTATGTGAAGACTAAACATGATCATGCACACAAAAGGTGCAATGAAGCATGAGTTTTTATCCCAGGCCGATTGAAAACCTCACTCACTGAGCTGGATGTGATTTTCTGATGTCCTTGGACTATGTTGACAGCACCACTCTGGTCATTAGCAATCGTGTTTTAAACCTCCCGTGCACACATCGGTAGGACTCATCTTTGTGAACAACCGCCTGACCTTCAGTCATGCTTTTTTTTTTTTTTTTAAAGATAAATACCAGCAGGTTTGTGCTTCATGGAACAAAATATCTACATCAGTTAACAAGGTCACTGATCGATGACACTGCTTCATTGATTACCAGGCAGCAGCAGAGATTTCAAGATTAAGACTAACACATCAGACACATAAATTGCATTGTTGAACAGCAATAATTTAGGATTCTGTAATATGGATTACATTTGGGATCTTCTTAATTAATGGGAAGACAATCATGACGTCAAGCTATATCGTCTGTGTTGGCAACGATTCCCAAGATTAATCATTTAAAGACAGTATTCAGAAAGTTTCTTTAGTTACGTCTATGATAATAAACATTATTTTCTGTATTCCTGCAGACAGTGCTTTTGAACAGAATTGGTATTTGTAAACTAGTGAAGTTTTCTTCGGTTTAACTGTTAAGCACCTGTCTACTGTCTCTTTATATTTGAAATTATAGAACAAGTTGTTTTAGAATCTCATGTTCCGGCTAGATTTCTGAAGTAGACATGTTTAACTGCAGTTTTTTTTGGAAAGAAGAAATATGAAAGATGACACGAAAGGTATTTTGTGTTGATTTGATTCCTAATCAGGACACTGATAAAAACAACCACATTGGGATTATAAATGGTTATGTAGTATAATATTTTTAAAAATAATTTTTGGTTGGTAGTGTGCCTCAAGATTTTTTCAATGAAAAAAAATTACCTTGCAAAAGGTTGATTAACACTACATGAGACAATAAGAGTATTTCAGTGTGAACCAGGAGTGATGCCATGTCACATTCCCAGGATGAAACATTGGAAATTTACAGCTTGGAAATTTCAGTCACATCTTTATAAGTTTGAAAAATCCCTCAATAATAAATACAAGTAAATTTAGGTTGTAAGGTTCCAGATTTCTGAAACTTTGTTGCTTTGACAACACGTTTGTCAAAGTGCCTGAGGTGCGATGCAGCAGGTAGAAGCTTGCGGTCGCTTCAAAGGAATTTTACTACTTAGTTGCCTTGGTAACGGACTCATCGAAAGGCTTACATTGAATTGTAGAATTTGTTTTACGTTTCAAAAGCTGCAGACTGTAATACCAAAATTCAAAAGTATCAAAAACTCAAACGCTCCATTCAAAACTGACTTATTTTATGAGGTATTCTTTAACTTTTTTAAATAAGTATTATTATTTTATATTTGGATTTATTGTACATTGATTCTTATCCAAGATTCTTATCAAAAAAGCTTCCTAACTATAAGAACTTCTGTCTTGCAAACACTTGCACACTATGGAAAAAGAATAAACAATGAGTCTCACATGAAAAAAAAAAAATACAGAAAAATGACTGTCTTTACATGGAAAGCAGGTGTAACTATCAATGTCTGCTTGTATTTCTTGAACTGGGGAAATGCAAGTTAAATGTCTGTTCAAATAGGTCACGATTTAAGTTAAATGTTACCAAATACAACTTTAATCTCATGGTAATTCAAAATACATGCCATTTGGTTTAATAGCCCCGTTTTGGGACCTCACTGCTCTTTAACATGCAAGGTGGAGCATCTAAGCATCAACAAAGACCCCCAGGGTGCAGAGCCGTCCATCAATGACAGGCGTGACACTCATTAAGTCCGACAGAGTTTAAAATGGACGAGTCGGTGTGCAGAAAGTTTGTTTAAAACAGAAAACAAAAGAAGAAAAACTAAAGAACTTGGTATATTGGTATATATCTGATTCTGATATTATTTGGTTACAGTGTTGTACAATCGCGTGGAGAAGTTTGGGGTATTTCCTCAAAAGTCTCCAGTAAGTCAGCATCATTTACCACATTTATTGTTTTTTGTCTAAAAAAAAAAAAAAAAAAAAAGGGAAAGTATCATGATACAGTTGTTTAAATAACAAATGGAATTCATCCAGAGAGAAGTGATTCACCTTGACGTTGTTGTTAAGATTATTAAAGCATAGAAAAGTGAACAAAGTGTGTTGTACTGCATAGTTACAAGAATAAGCTGTCAACTTGTGCAGAAGGTGGAGAATATGTAGAGCGATAGGTAAGGAAAGAGGGCGATAGAGAAGCAAGCTTCAGACCTCAAAGTTGTAACTTTGACTTTTTTAATTTTATTTAAATTTAAGCAGTCTTAATATACCATACTAATGAAGACATCACAAAACCTGTAGACCTAAAAAGTAGCCTTTTGGCTAATTCTGGCTTTTTTTACTCATGTTTTTTTATGTGATTGATAAAATTGCACTGTCCCGTTCCATCATCTTCCTCTTATCCGAGGCCGGGTCGCGGGGGCGACAACCTAACCCTAACACCCTGTACGCTTTGAAATAAACTAATTTAATCTAATTAATATCAAAACTAAGCTGTACGCCCATTTTCAAGAGACCTCAAGATAACTTTAAACATTTTGGCATTAATAATAATCCTGTTTAAAACATTGCAGAATGTGGGTTTTCTCATCACAATAAAGTTTAGGGTAGAGATGGTAGCAATTACATAAAAACCAGATTTCACAAATCTCAGATTATCTAAATATTGCATGAGCGTAAGGAAAGTTTGATTACTTCAGGCAAAGAAAGAGACCTTGGATGACTCAACATCCTTTGGGCTGCCAATGCCAAATAAACAACCCAATAACAAAATTCACTCAGTTTTATGCAAAATCCCAATCATGCCCCTGCACCAAGTACATACTGAGTGAAACATCAATGTACTTCTGTCCAAACAGCAACGGGAATACCTTTGCTTTGAGATAAAATGATACTCAGATCAATTAGTTTGTTTTGCATTGTTTTTGCACAACAAAACATTTTTGTTGAGATCTTGTGCCATTTCATTACAGCATCATTATGCATTATTCGCCCTCATATTTCCTTTCTTGTTAATATAGATGCATGAAAAAACTGACTGTAGCAACCTGTGGTATGAACAAAGCCTTGCTGAAACCTGCCGCCGTCCCAGGAACTCTTTTGTTATCAAATAATTGTTATTTTTTCATTCGGATGCTGAATGAATAAACATTTCTGGCAAGAAAACTTCACTGAGTAAATAGAGGGCACATTAAAGGTGGAACTAATTCTCAACCTTAGTTTTGATTGGTACTTGGTTTTCAGCCTCTTGACGCCCCCTGAAAGTGACACCTGATGAGAAATACTAACCTGATCAGAGTAAATCTTCAAACTAACTTATACTCAAATGATCTTTTATTTATGTGGATGTTCAGACTAGAGAGTTTCAGACTACTGCCCAGAAAGTGCTGATTAAAAGTTGGAGACATTGTGAATAAACGCTGAGCTCCTCAATGTTTTATCACCTCTGCTACATTCGCTGCAGTTTTTAACATTTCATACTGGAAATATTAAATTAGGTTATTCAGACATTTATTTTGCTTCTACTTCTGTTCATAACTTCATGTCAGGCATGTTTACTGATTGGCAACTCTTCTGCGACATCCTTATAGCTGTGTGTGAAGCAACATCTACATAGTTTTTGAGTGGAAATGTTTAAGCATATCAGGATTTAGTTCACAAGAGAGAGAAAGCTGGAGTAGGAGATCGCCATCTGGATCAGTGCGGCGTCTGAGATAATTAGTTTGCTACAACTGTCCGTTGGGTGAAAGAGACTTGATTTGCCAGTCAATCTATATTCTGATCTTTGCTTTTGGTTCCCAGCCATGGACAGTGATAGAAAGAACAAGATTGTGAATCCAAGGAGCTGAAATGAGCCACCACATTGTTAAAAACTTTAGTCAAAGAATTAGTTACTTAAGTTTTCACCTTTGACTTGAAAATGTATATAAAGACTTAATTGTTTTTCAAAACAAAAACACTTTTCTAAATGATTTAGGACAAATTTAAAATGAATCTCTCAGTATTATTCAGACATTGCTGAAGTTAATCATCTAGTATAAGTTTAGAATTTGCTTTAAGTTGGGAAATGATCATCATTTCAGCTGTCTCACAGTTTCATTGGATATCAAACTATTAGAACTACACCCATTAAGCAGCTAAAACTTTGCTTTTCCATTTTTTTTAAATTGTTGGATCTTCACCATTCATACCATAAAAGCATTTGCTGCCAAATATGTCTATTAATTGGTTCCTCATGTTTCCTGACTTTGTTTTGATCAGAAGTGATTTGGCTCTGCAACACTAGCATTGTACTCTGCAGGTCATATTGTTTCTAATTGTTTTTCAAAAGTAGAAGAAATTTTTTTGAGTGAACAATCCAATATCTCTGGATCTCTGACTAAACTTTGTCACTATTATTATCTTCATTCTTCAGTTGTATCTGGATATTCTCCTCTGTTAATAATAAATAGTTCTTTAATATGTTTGACCATCAATTATAAATATTGTACGTTCCACACCATAAGGTCTAAATGATTGAGGTTTACTGTAAAACATTGACACAATTTAAGAATACTTTCACATTGATATTTAATCTACCTTCTCCTACAAATATATAAAAATCCTCATCTTCTTTGCTTGGCTCATCACCCAGCCTGAATATAACAGCTATGTAACTTCCCCATCAAACATGCTAGATTTTTCTCTCATCATTGTCATGGGCAGAGAACTGACTCCGCAACTCAGAGTACTGAGTTCCAAAATGATGCAGATTTTAGAACTCAGGGCACATATAAGGCACTCTGGATTATTAGGGCATTCACAACAGATTCACATAACTCTGTGCATATTATGAAAATTTCATTAAACAAATCTCCATATATTCTTCTGTTCAGATGCTTCAACAGATATCTTACTAAACAGTTTAAAAAATAAATTGAACAAAATATACACAACAACAGTCGAAGAAAATAGCAGATAAACTTGAAAAAGGACCACTGGTTTATCTAGTGGCAAAAAGTCAACTACTTTAGTTGACTTTTTTTTCCCCACAATTTCCCCATTGTGGGACAAATAAAAGTATTCTTATTTTGTATTTTAATCACCTAACACTACAGTGATGCCCGACATTGACATGGAGAAAATTGTATACATCCAGAGGCAGAATCAGGCCGCAAACGCTAACGTAGCTTTGGAATATGCGAATATCATTGACAGTCAATGTCAATATCATTGACATTGAAAATGAATGCTTTTGACACCAAACGCTACAGCAGTGTCAATGCACCATTAGCCATACAGACAATTTTTGAGAAAATGTAAAGCTTGTCTGTGCATGAATTGTAGTAGACTGGTAGCAACAGTGACTTTCTGGCAGGTACAAAGAATTATCTTTGGCATATCCGTTGATATAAAGTAAATGCCGTTTCCTTTTATCTGCAGCCTGGAATGCATGACTTTGAACAGTACTGCTAACAAGCTGGCATTGTAAAGAAAAGTTTGTGTCAGTCTGTCAAAGAACCTGTAGTGAAGACTGAAATATAAAATAAATTAAAATAAAAGCACTCACACCTACAAACAAAAGTGATATCTTTCCATTTCTGTCTGTTCTGCACAACACAGTAAATTAGCATACATAGTAATTTGCATACACATTATATGCACATATTAAGATTTTTGCATTGAATCCAGAGCCTCATCCTGTTCATTCATTTCTCCATCATTACACTTGTTTCACAAACTTCCCTCTCTCTGTCTTCACTGATCAAAGTAAAATCAAAATTATTTTTAAATGATCAAAAAATAATAATGCAATTTAAACATTACTACTGTTTAAATTAATTATTGTTTGATTTACATTTTTTAAATGTAATTACTGTAAATTTAAATGTAAATAAAATGTAATTTAAATTTTAAGAGTGTTTGTTCTTGGACTGGGAGCCCCCTGGGTGTCCGTTGGGCAGACCCGTAACCCCCTCTTTGCTCCCACCATTGGCGTTGTCATGGCTGCCTCCTGCAGTGCAATGCAACAACGTAATTTTTCCATCATAGTACTAATAAGGGTATTAAAAAATATATATTATTTTTCAATAGTTTATATATAGCTATACGTTTATACGCACATCATTTCATATTCCCACGCATTTCAAGCACACAGTTTTTATGAACCAATCCCTACTTTGTCTTCTAAACCATCTTATTCTCTTCCCTTCTTTCCTTTTCCTTCATATCTTTTTCCTTCCTTCCTCCCTCCCTCCTGTCTTCCTTAGCATGGCTGTTCCGAATTTTCATGGGAAGGAATCAATGTAAGTCTCCTTGTTTTGATTTTTTTCTTCATGTCATTCCCCCTCATTTGCTCCAAATCTACTTGAGTTTGAACTTTCTGTACATAAATTTCTGTCCAACTAGTTTACTCATGACATTTTTCCAAACTTTTTTTCTTGCTTATCTTCAAAAATATTAAAAACAAGTTGCCACCAACTTAAAAGGTTACAGACCAGTATTTCATTGGACTTGTGGGTTATTATATTTGATTCCAGTACATTTGCACAATAAAATTGTTTAGATTTGCCTTCTTCCAGGTTTATGTTTAGTTATTTTTATGAATCTGTTGCTCTAATTTATCACCAAGAAAACTGAAGCTAAGAAAGGCAACTGAAAAGTCATCCCAACACATCCCAAAGATTAATAATGGTTAACATGGTTTCGATTCTGTGGCAGTTACTTCATGTAGAGAAAATAATGTTTTAGCTTTCAGAACTACTTTTCACAAAAACAGCCTGATGAATCCTAGGACTGAATTTAGGTAAGGAAAAATCTATTGTTGGTGGAATAACCTGGTCATTCTGTATATTCAAGAAGTCAGCTAGACCAACTGACAAACTGAGCCAAGACCAACAGCAGCTACCCTGCCCCGCAGGATTTTATAACGGGCACTGGGTTTGATTGGTGTATCATTCCCACATCTCTTGTGCTCCCACCACTTTGTGAGTGTGTAAGGCTGGCCTAATCAGATCACATGAGATTGATACATGTCCATTTTCAATTAATTCATGTTCAAGAAGCAATATGATTGCAGCTGAGCCCTAAAAATGAACTTCTAAATTAACTTGAATGTTGGTGAACACAAAATATTTCAACTGATCATAAGCAGAAGTTTGCCTTCGAAATATGTAAAAGTTAAAATGAGACAAAACTCAGATTTTTTTTGTCTTTCCGCAAGATTATTGAGGGTCGCTTTCTGATGACACTGAAGCCACAAGAGGTGTCATTTTTCATAAACGTCTCATCAACGCCAATGTTTGCACCGTTTCTTCCAGCCTGTCTGTGCTGATGTGAATTCTTAAAGATAATGTTAACTTGCCTTGTTGGTGAGCAAAAGCAATTCAATGCATGTGATCTGCAGAGCAGCACAAATTTTCACAACACATGCACAGCACACTTGCACACCAGTTATGCACACCATTGTGTAAGAATATGTTTACTGTAAATAATTACAGAGTAATAGATATAAGCCTAGAATGCAGTGATCTCCTCCATAGAATTTCTCACTTTGAAGTTCTCTGGATTTCAAAGTGTGAGAAGGTGCGTTATTGGCCAGTAGAGTCTGTGTTTTCTTTAGAGTTTATTTGAACATGCACAATTTGTTTGTCTCAAAACTACCTAAAAGCAAATAAAGTCACAGACACACATTTCTGGGTTAAAGCAACAGGGATCTGAACAGATGGTCTGTTTAACAAGTCTGACAAAAAAAAAAAAAAAGCAACACCAGCTGATTTTAAGGTCACATTCACACTGGTGCGTTTGGTTTGCTTACGCAAACCTCTGGTTGGTTTCCACAGATAGCACCATGCATTTTACATAATAGAGACCAAAGAAGAAAAAATTGGTTCTTTGAAAGAAGTGTGGATTTTGATGTTGAAAAGGTGAAAAGAAAATAATTTTCAGTGAACCACTCAGTGGAAACAGTCTGAAAAGGAATGGTAGCTGCTCCCCTGCTGCTCAGCTTCTTGTGGGAGAATTACTGGGCTTTGGGACCAAAATAAAAACAGAAACCACAAGACTGCATAAATCTGCTTCACCATTGTTTACCTGCAGCAAATAAGCCAGCCAAAGAGTAGATTTCTGCTTTCAGCCTGGACAAATCATAGTCACAACATCTCTTTCTTATGCTGCTTTTTGTCATTTCTCAGAGGTCATTTATCAGTTACTTCTATTTTTGTGTAGAAACTGACCAGTTAAACATACTAACGGGATGTCCAGTCTCTAAGGTTCTAACAATGTATATACTGAAAGTGTGGATAGATAGAGCAGCAGGAGAAAAGGGGATCTATTTCAGACCTTTCTACTCCCCTCCACCTTTTTCTCACTTACACAAGAACATGTTATTAAACTTTTTACTACATACAGGAGCAATATTGTTTTTGATAAACTTTCTGATTACACTTGGGCCACTCCTGAATGGTCTTTCAGTTTAAGCTCTCTGGTGGAAAGATTCACATAAAAAAGCTTCATAAGCTGTTTTCCATCACAGTATCATCTGCATATTTTCTGGTTCTTGTTAGACAGCTGGATATAGAATGATGTAGAAAGTTAATAACAGTAGTCTGAGAGAGGAGCGTTGTGGGACTCAAGAAACACTTTCAGATCTAATTTAATAGTTTCCAGAATAAAGGTCTCGGAGCAGCATTGTGATGATAGAAATATTTCATCACCAGCATTTGGAAAACTGGTTGGGTTGGAAAAAAGGGGTTGGAAAGATCTGGAAAGTTGCTGAATGAATAGAAATGGTATTTCTTTACATGAAGAACAGGTGAAGATGAAAGAAATTATGCATGGAGAATGTAGTTAATCCAGTGGTGGTTTAGGGATTAAACAATACAGTAAGTAGTAGCTAGTTTTTAACATGAGATCTTTTTCAAATTTTTGTAAAACTTGGATAAAGTGTAAATCAAGAGGCAAATCAACCGGAAAAGCCTAATATTGTGCCTTGGACTGGACCAGAGTACAGTTCTCTTCCTTACCCCACTGGGCTGAACTAACATAAGGTTTATTTATTTGTGCTGGTGCCCATTGACGGTTTCAGGATAAACATGGAGCGCATCCATCGCTCTGGCTACTGTTTGAATGATAATTTAAAGTCATTTAGTCAGCGGTGGTCCACACCCCTCTCACAGCCTAAAAAGTTCTGCCACTTTGTGGCAAGAAAAATTACCTTGGAGCATCGCAAAAACGTGGTCACACATCCTGCTCAGCTCTCTAGCTTGGTATGCCCTCACACTACATGCCTGAATCCAACTCAACTGTTGAACCATTGGCACGGTTCAAACTGCTTTGTATGAGTACACATGAGTACATCCTTAGATTTTCTTTCATATTCCAACATAACAAGCAATTTCTTATGTGATGCCTTCAGTCAATCAAAAATATTTCCTCAGAGAATTGCTTTCATAGCAATTCCTAAGTTTTCCATGTGAATTAACAGCAGTTAAATGAGGGGAGCGAGTTGTCCTTCTGCCCCAGTTTTTGTATTCAAAAGCATGGCATTTCCATTTCTTTTGGAAATAAGAGACTATTTCTATCTGTGTGCTTTGTGGTGAATAAAACAAAGTGGACTAAATCAGATCACACAGGGACTGCTGGGTGTTGAAGATTTGTCACTTGAATAATAATAATAGAAAAAAATCCACTCAAACAAAATTTGCATTTTCCAGAAAAATGTGTCTCCGTGTATCTCAACTGGTGAAATAAGTAGCATTTCTGAGGTATTTTATTCAGGCAGAAATGAAACTGTAGCTTAACTCCATTAGATGTGAAACTCTGTTTTTAATAGCTCAGTTTATTCCCGGAAATCACATGCCTTTTCTATAAAGAAATATTTTGTAGTGACACAATACATCATCACTTCTGTTTTATATCGTTTCGTGTTGATTAGTGGAGAATTATTTGCACACACTTGTCTGTGTGACTGTTTGTTCACTGACCAACCACATTGCATCAAACATGGAGACCAAGACTGCTCCTACAAAAAAGCTCCTAGAATCAATTTTCTCATAAAGAAACAATGTATAGATGTAATAACAAAGTTAACTCTTCACATCCTCCTCTAATCTGCTTCTCAAAGGGCTTTCGGAAAAACCAGGTTCTTTCTTGCTGCTTATTAGGTTTCATCCTGCTTTGCCAAAGTCTCTGGCGCCAGAAATTAGAGAAGAATAAACAACTTTATACCGTATTTAGTTCTGTGGTTTCTGGCTTCCTTTTATGGCGACCTGAGGTGGAATATTTTGTATGTTTATCTAATAAATATACTAAGAAAAAGACAGTATTAGCTTGCATAAATTTCACATCAAAGTTGTTTTCTTTTAAAATGAACAACGACTGAGCTGGAGGATGCAGCCGGGGTGAGTTTTATTTGGATGTTTTGCTTATTTTTAGCAATGCAATAACGTAGCATTGTTATCTACAGGTCAATGCTTTTCTGCACCACAATTTTGAGAAAATCCTGAAAGGAATTTTTCTAATTTGGAAGAAAATTCTACCAAGCAAGAGATATTGTTGCATAATTTTTGTGTTGATAACAATTCCAGCGCAAAACTTAGGCTATAGTTGTATAAAGCCGTTAGATTTTGTCATTCACATGGAAACGGCATTGGAACAGTTACTGTTTTAACGCCAGATTATTTTTCTATGAAGAATTAAGCCTTAATTCAAGACTTGAACTTAATTCAAGCAGAAAAATGTGAAAATGTTAATGCCCGTGTGAAAAAAAGTCTATAGTGTAATGTTGAGGGTTTCACAGCCATGAATCTGTACATTTATAAAAATTGAAAAAATATAGTTGACTATTTAACAAATCTCACCTAATGCAGACTATTTTTAGAACATAACTTCATCAATAAATAAGGGACCAGTGTACTAAAAAAAAAAAAAACCCAAGAAAACATGACAAGAACTGTATTTTTACTTAGTTTGATCATACATAGATAGTTCTGTTCTCTTGTGTTGATGTAACTACAGATGTTTCTAATTTGCCTCTTCTCCCGTTCCATGCAAATCAAAATCGGAAAAATTGAAATCCACCATTACTATGCTGAATAAATCTATGAGCAAATGCACATCTATACTGTTGCTCATATGCTGCCGACACAAATTCAAAACCACACTTCTTTTTGTAGACGCAGAGAATGTGTTCACTCTGCACGCGCAGCCTGCCCAGCTTCCACCTGTCACCTATAGTGAACAGTCAGTGTTTCTACAGGATATTTTAATCAAAAACACATCAATCATCTGTCTCATTGATGTAAGCCCACATATTTACAGGATTTATTACTCTGCACCTCCATGAAGACCAGCACATGTCCACATGACAAACGACGGGCTTGTGTTTGAGTCTGATGTCTCACCCTGTGAATGATGTACTTCTTCTTTGCGGTTTTATTGTGTTATTTTACAGTGAAAATGTCATTTTAAAATTTCTTTGGGCCTCAGACTGCTGGGTTGTTTCTTTTGCTTCATGAGATCCACTTTGTTTTATTTGATCTAAAATTTAAAACCTAAAAGAAGTTCTTTTCTTATTGAATAATCCCTGTAATTAACTCTTATATTCTCTATTACAATCACCTTCCCCTCCTCCTTCCTATGTATCCCACTATTTTGTCAATCTCTTCATTTACTTTATTTTTTCTTCTCTTTCCTACTGTCCACTATGTTTTTATCTTGTTTTTTTTTTTTTTGCTAACCATCACACATCATCCTCCTCTCCCTCATGTGTCCTCAAACCTCTTTCTCTCCAGCTGTCCATGGAGGACACGACTTCCATTCTGCCTCGTCTCAAGAGGAAATCCGCCAACACATATGGGATTGGTGCCCTGGCTAAGTCCTCTCTGTCAGGTGTGTCAGGTGTGTGTCTGTGCTGCTAGATGGTAAAACAGCCCCCATGTTGCCTCCACATGCTCCTGAGAGAGGAAAGGGTGAAGTTGTTGTTGAGCAAAGACATGGGACATTACCTCTTTTCCCTGTAGGTTAAAAGATTATTTTGGTTTTCTTTATGTGGTTTTCGGTTGCTTTTTTTGCAGCCAAATCAGTCTGTGGCTTGGTTCAACACAAAAACATAAATACTGCATCACATTAAAATGTTCGACTGATTTAAGTGGTGATCTACCAATATTGTAGGCTCAAAATGTGAGGATTGAGACTAAAGTCTGTCATTTTAATATTGTGTAGAAAGTTGGATTACGGAAATTGTAGATAACCTTTGGATAAAATAAAATAATTTAACAAAATACATCTTTGGTTTGACATTAAGATTGCCAGCATGAGTAAGTACAGCCAAACGACCAGGCTGTTCCTCATATGTGTGAGATTAGCAGTAAAACAGCATCAGCAGGTGTAATAGTACAGCATGCAGTGTTGCCTATGACTACGCACACATTGGGGGCATGTGAGGCGATATCACAGCTCTGTGTGTTTCCACTTCACCTCCCTTTTTCAGCAAAAATGTAGACACATCTAATTAAATAGGTATAAATCTTGATAACACGGTAGACAAGCCAGCAGAAACAGAAATTTTTTGTCAGTTGAGTATTGTTTATCTTATTTATGTCCATTTAGTGTGAGAGAGTAGAATAAATGTGAATCAAATACAGTATTTTGTTGTAACATGTACAAAACCCTTAGTCCTGAAAAGCATTTAGGTCATACAGTAATTATGTTGTTTAGCTTGAGCCATTGTGACTAGGGAGTTTGTGACATGTTCTCAACTCATCTCCTTGGCCCAACATTTAGCTGTTTAGCCACCAATGTTGAAGATAAAAGAGGGGCGTGATGAGCTGGATTCCATTTGTTTGCTGATTGGAAGAGCTACTAGCTGAGGTAGGATGAAAATTTTTACAACTCAAGGTATACCAAGAGCTTTGCTTTTAGGCTTAGTGCTCTCTTGAACCAATGCACCATCCTAATCTCTGCAAAAGCCCCACTGATTCGTCTATCAATCTACTCTTCCATCCTTCCCTCAGTCAAGTACAATCCTCGAGATACTTTGGTGACACAGTGGGGTTTTGAGCAGAAAAACAAAAATAATCAAAACTTTACTTTTAATCACATGCACATAAAACTCTTGGATTATGATGAAATCCAATTTCTGATAGACCTGCAAGTCTAGTCATAGCAAACAAACAACATGAGAAATACAAAAAATACCAAGTATTTATTTTTAAAAAGTTAATAATCCGTGTTAGACAATGCACATATTGGAGGCTGAAAAAGAGATCCAATGCACAACAGAAAACCAAAAGCTATCTTTTAAAGGTTGCCACAAATGGCTCATTTTTCCAAAAACTCAGCTTTGCCTCAACAGACAACCTCACTTTACAGGAAAAGAAGGAGGATGAGGAGCTTGGAACCAACATGACCACCCCTGTGGGTGCCCCTTCCTTTATCACTTCCTACTTACTCCTTTCTGCCATTGATATCAACAGCTGACGTCAATGACACACCACAGAGTCATTGACGGAATTTCAATCAGATCTTTGAGTTCAAAGAAACTAAAGTAAGTGAGATTACTTACTTTAATGACGTACAGAAGCATCTCCACAGGTGTGTTGGGGAATGTAGTGAATTTGTAACGTGGCAATGATGATGGTTTGTGAAATAGTAAATTTTTTGTGCGGTGGTTGTCAAAACTTTTTTGTGCTTGTGTACTTTTGTTGTGTTCAGTGTACGTTAAAATAAATGTGTTGTAATGAAACAGTGTGTATTACATAGTATGTTGTCAGTTTGTTAGAGCCTAGCCAAGACCCCCAACACCCTCCCTCATCCTTCATCCCTATTCTATCCATTCCTATTTCCATCCCAATTAGGCTCTGCAGCGACTGTTTGATTTTCAAATGAGATTGGCCATCTTTGTCTGAGGGTAGAACTGAATCTATTTATAACTCCTGCTGTAACTTGCCCCTGGATCAGGGGAGCAATTTTTAAAAAAAAAAACCTGTCTCCATTTCTTCATGGAAGCTTGATTTTAATTTCTAGTTTTTAATCAATCAAGTTCCCTGCACACGTTAGACTGGAGGAACATGTCTCTTGCTAGAATTGTATATCCGAATCTTAATTGGGGATAGAATTGCGGTGAAACCTTTTCAATGTTCGCTAACACTTGCAGATTCTTCATCTGTTTTCAATTATATAAGTTTAATGAACCTCATTAACCAGGAAGCGGGTGCTGGCTTCAGCTCTTGATATGGCTTTGACAGCTTTAAGGAGTCTTTCTTGTTATTTTTGTGCTAATAAGCTACGTAATGAGGCAGTTATGCCTAATTTCTCACTTCATTTTTGACCTATTCACTTGCCATCATTATGGTTTGGTCATCACATCAAATGCTTCTTATTTTTATTTGGTTATTTTAGTTTTTAGAGAAGTTTTATAATACAAATTAGCCTTTTGTACTATGTCTTTGAATAACAACAAATACTGTACTTGTTAATAATTTACCTTCACAGTGAATTATTAGGTATCAGCTCCATATCAGCTTTATTTAGGAGATATTTGAATGCAGCAGAGATGAGCACATCTCATAAACCTGCAGCTGGTCATTCTTCAAAAATTCATCAGCAAACCTACTGAAAAAAAATTTTTCACATAAAAAAATTTCTGAATGAATTTCAACACCGCTTCGGTGATTATTACCCGCTAAATGGGTCTTTATTTAAAATAAAATAGGTGCCTGCAGTTATCTGAAAAGTGGGCATAATACCTAATGTCATCCATGTCATTATAATTATATTCCACTGACATTCTTTATCACCATCTCTAGTATTAAAGAGATTCTCCTCATTAACCAATTTCTGCCATTATTCTTCTCACACCTTCCTGCTAAAACCTCAGCTGGAGTTAAGCTCCGCTGCAGAGTCCAGAATTAGTTTTGACAATATGTCTGTGTGTGTGTGTGTTTTGTGTGTGCGTGTGCATGTGTGTCGTTGGCCTGCCCTCCCCCTGCTGCCCTCGTACCTGTTACAGGTGTAACTCGCTCCATGAAAGACAAAGTGACCAAGCCCACTGCCATGGCGCAGGGTCGTGTTGCACACATGATTGAGTGGCAGAGTTGGGGTAAACCATCTGCGGGGCCGCTTGGAGGTGCGGGACACACCAATCTGCAGAGAGAAAAAGAAAGAAGAATGGAAAACGATGCTTACAGTGACCTGAGTGATGGCGAGAAAGAAGCTCGCTTTGCTGCAGGTGAGGGAAACTTTTGTGTATAAGTCTAGCCAAAATAAATCTAAGATTGTTAGAAACAAGATTTGTTGTACAGATCAAGCACCGTGAGATCAGACATTAGCAAGAGTGAGCGAACACGAAGTATATCATCTGCCAGGACCATGCCTTTAATATACACGCAGTATGTAAAGTGGATTCACATGCAACTATTATCTAAAATTCTAAACACGGTTTTAGGTGTGTCAACTGGCAATTTTGGGTGCCTTAACGCAATTGTACAAAATGGCCAGAAATATCTTGTATGCATGTATTTATGTTTCTGGTGTTTGTGAAATGCTTTGTTGAGAAAGTAGCCTTTGCATTTAACTTAAATTTTACCATTTGATGTGCCACATGAAAGGTATGAAGCTAATCTATCCAGTTAACAGGGAACAATGTGTATTTAGCACCGGAGAGTTGCTTTGTCACAGCTGTGTGTAGTCTTTGATGGAACACAAAGACACTCCCCAATCACCAAAGTTCAGGTTTTTCAACTCAGTGTCGAACCCACCCAACTTTGGGTTTTGCATTCGATGTCCAACATAGGATGCAGCATCAAATATTAAACAAACCCAATGCATATTCACACAATACAGATGGTGCAAGAAGCACTATTATACTGCAAAATTGTGCAGCACTTCAAGTTATGTGAATTCCAATGATTTTGTATTGAAATTAGATGCTTTGAACAGCGGTCTAGTATGAAAACATTTTCATGAATCTTGGATGTGTAAACCAACATAGTGGCTCTGACAGTGAGAACAGAGGATGAGATAAAGGAGAAAGGCGGTCAAACTCTTGAATGAATGTACCACCACAACATAACATAACCTGCTGATCCAAGAAATCCTACCAATGGCTTGAAAGGGCTGAAGGATGATCTCATGCTAGCCGCACAAGAGGCAGAGAGGACTAGTACCACACCAGAAAAGACCCAAGGAATAGGTTGTACCACGAGACTGCTTAAATAATCCAGTCTTCCTAAGCAAAGATCCTCTTGATGAGCAAGAAAGCTCAAAGCTAAGCTTCATGAGTATATAAACTTCTGTTCGTGTCTTTCAGATTCATTTACACATTTGCGAGGCTTGTATTAGTTCAGGAAAGTTCAGTGACATTTTACAGAAGCATATGCTTGCTTTCTCAAAGATTCCTGACCACCTGGAGAGAGGAAATTCAAGGTCTGATCCAATGTGACCAGATGAAGGCAGGAGTTATGGTGGTTTCCCCACACTTGGAAAGTGACCTTTACTTAATCTAAAGGATGTTCTGCAAAACATGAGATGAATCTTGTGATGCAGAAAGGAAAAGTAAGGCCTAACAAATACAGTAGATAGGCAATAGGGGAACAGTAAATTTTCCTTAATCGGGACTCAATGTTATCCAATGTGAAAGCAAAACTAGAGAAATTGGATTGACTGTTAAAAAAAAGTCACTAACTTAGAGAGTTCTGGTCAGTTTGGGTCTTTTTTTTGAGATGGTGATTTTCTTTAGCGTCACAACAGAAAAGCATCACGAAGGATTTACTAAGCGCTGTGTGGTATGACCAAAATTATATACAGTATATAAAGATGTTTTTCAAAATTTTATCAGTTTAAATCAGTTTAAATTTTATCAGTTTTATCAGTTTAGGAGGTCACTGAACAAACTTTTGTCCATCATGGACAATCATGACCATCCTCTCTACCCACTCCTGGACGAACAGCGGAGCTCCTTCTCCAAGAGGCTCAGACAGCTCCGCTCGAGAACATCTCGTTACCGGAGGTACCGGAGGCTCGTTGTAGAGCCCGGTCACAACGGGCTCTACAACGACTCACTAAGCAGATAGGAAGTTGTTGCTGTGACACACAAATTTCCCATGTGTGGGATCGTTAAAGTATATTCTGATTCTGAACTTATTGGTCTTTTTTTTTTTTTTTATCCCTATCCATAACTGTTTTATTAATGTCAGACCATACAAATCCGAAGAACCTCAAGACAGCAGACAGCTCCACTAAAACATGTGCTCTGTTACCTGCATGTTTAGCAAGAATAATTTACGAACATGTAAGTTCTGGAGGTTCAGGTAATTTAAACCAACACTGTCTGCATGTATAAATTTCACATCATAAAAAAACAAAACAAAAAAAACATGTTTTTTTTTCTTAATGGAAACGAGACCTCTTTTACTAATCTTTAGTCATTCATTTATCTTTAGTCTTAATGTAAATGCTGTAAGGAACATCATTCTACCAAACGCCTAGGTACTATATTTCTCAGGCCATAATTTGTACAACATCAATCATCAATAGCTATTTTTAGAGCACATTAGGTCATAATGCCAATAAAATTGGACAAGACTTTGACAAAAGACAGGTCAAACTTTTTTCAACCCTTTCACAATCGCTGTTGGGATCACTTAGTTTTATCACATAAAATACAAAACCATACGCTAAATGACGCACTTTTATTTTTGAGAAAGTTAAAGGATTTTAAGTGTACCGAGAGGTCAGAAAAATATGGTAGGAGTACTTCTCCCCTATCAAAGTGGAGGAATACTTGTGTTTCCTTCTGAACTTGTCTTCTTCGCCCTCTAATCATCCATATGTGAAGGAAAATAAATCCATCCGCTTACCAAATTTACTGAACCTTTAAAAATCTTTTTGGCTTGGAATTTAACACCTTCCATACACATTACCTTGTCAACAATACCTAATTTACATATTAGATTAAACTCCAAAGTCCTATGTCATCAAAAACATCTTATTCCTTCATGTTAATATCCCATGTCCCCTCTTTTGTTTTTACCCCTAATTAACATCTCTGTTTTAACAAAATACAAGTGGGAATTGTATTCTACACCCTGTCTAATTAGTAAGTTAATGGTTCTTACGCACCCTTTTCTTTTACACAGGCATTATGCAGCAGTTTGCCATTTCAGAGGCGACTTTGTTTGGTTGGAATTCGATGGACGGGGAAAGTATGGGAGCCGGCTCTAACCAGGGCAGTGTCGCACACTTGAGCGAGGTCAACCAGGAGAGCATCACCAGCAGAGGTAATAGACATTCCTACTGAAGATTTACTCATATGGGAAGAGAGATTCTAATCCTGCAGAAAAAGACGTATTGATTTAAAGGATCACCTTTTCTGAGGTTTGGCGTGCCCAGCTGAAAAACCTTAGAAGCGCTTGAACATTGCATTTTTTCAGTCTTACTTCAACCTCATCTTTTCTACATACGAGCAACTAAAACTATAACTGAATCGAAATGATCAATCCACAATGAAAACAAAGCACAACGTTTCAACCGCTTAACCCTAACAGGGTCGCAAGGGGTGCCGGAGCCTGTCCCAGCTGATTGCAGGCGAGAGGCAGGATACACCCTGAAGAGGTGCTGCAGGGCCACATACACACATACAACCATTCACATACTCATTCTTAATGGCAATTTTACAGTGGCTGATCAACCTAACATGTATGTTTTTGGAGGGTGGGAGGAAACCGGAATACCTGGGCAAAACCCAAGCATACATGGGGAGAACATGCAAACTCCACACAGAAAAGCTTGTACTTCAAGCCTCATCCCACCCAATACTCAAATCTACAAAGTAATATTCCATTATTATCTGGTTAAATAAAATCAAAAGGGGAAAATGTTTACGGACTTGATTTTTTTTTTTTTACTAAGTACTCATCAGCTCATCTGTTTGTGTCAATGAAAATTTATTGGAAAACCTACAAATCATTTAGGATATATTATTTTCACAGTGCATGTTCATGCAAATTTCAGACCCCAAGGAAGCCACAATGTTTAGCACAGTCTTTCTGTTCCCTTAATGAATTAAAAATATGTTTGGTTGGTCAAATCACCACCTTCTTTTTTCCTTTTTTTTTTGGATATGCACACAGCGATAAGAGAGACCAAAAAAAATGGCTGATGTTTGGTATTTGTGGCTAAAATTAAACATGGGTCAATGCGTGATTTTTCTCACTAAACTGCCTCCTATCTGTGTACATAAACTGACTATTTTACTGTGAGGATAGGTTCTAAACTGACGTTTGTTTTCTTAAACATCATGGAATCTACGAACCAACATCTGGCATCCCTAGTTTACAGCTTCAAATGTAATGAAGCAAACTAAAACCAGCCATGCCACTAAATGTCTCAGGCAGTAATCAAGGACTGTTGGAGGGTGAACACATAAACAGCTGAATATTTCTGCCTCTTACTCCATTGGGAACTCATTCAAATTCCCAACTCTTGACAGCTGTTAACTCAATAAAATCAGATGGGATTTCACATGTGATTCATATTAAAAAGTTAGTCACAAATCCCCCCCTAAAATACCAGTTAATTTTTTTTTAAATATGTTATAACATCCCATTACACACAATAAGAAGAAATCTTGTTTTGAGCATTAGGAGCAACAATTGTCCAATTTAGTCACAAGTTTAACCATAAAAGGAGTGGAAAGCAATTACCGGTAGCTTAGGCAAAAAAAGGAAACTTTGTTCAGACTGCCCAGATATTTTGAAAACTTCTTCTTTCACCATTTCCCTTCAGTGGTTGCCACAGCAAGTCAGTTTCTTCCATCTAACATGCAAAAAATAAAACATGAAAAACATGCAAACAAAACACATTTTTCCAACATTTTTATGACGACCAATAGGCATGGTGCTTACACTATACATGGGGCAGCCTTTAAACGATTTCATTTTTAGTTCTCACTGGTCATTAGCAACACAGAACCTACCAGGCCCTGAGGGACCCAGTAGGTTATCGCAAGGACATAACCCCAGTCTCATTAACACCACCATATGGGCTCTTCTTGGTATTTTATCTCATACACCAGACCAACAAACAAGAACAGCATACTAACACACAAATTTAGCAACTATTAAAAAAGTATCTAAGGATTGAGGCAATGTTTCACTTTCACTGACTTAAACTCTCAGGGGTTTGGTCCAATAACATCAATACTGTGGAGTCACACACCTTTCAAAGAGATTCCTGTGAGTTATTTTTAAAATCAAGAGAATTTCATCTTAATATACAGTAGTTCAACATTTAGGGAATTTTTTAAGTTCATAACCACAACTACAGTTATCTTTGGGCCAACTCACAATAAAAAATTGAGGCGGCTTCTATGGGGTAAAAAAAACTTGTGAAATTGAGACACACTGTATAAAATAAGAAAAAAGGCAACTTTGTGATTCAAATAACCAAAAAAGCTGATCCATTGTCAGTCTTTTAAAATACTGTGTTTCTCATACACACACACACACACACACACACACACACACACACACACACACACACACACACACACACACACACACACACACACACACACACACACACACACTTGTATACTTATTCACACACAAACATACAGTATATACACATATACAGTATACGTGTATAGATCCCTATCTGTATAGCACTCATGACTACATAATTTTTTTCCTTTTTGGAAAGTTTCTTATGCATACCAATTTTCAAGTATTGGTGCATCAGCAGCCTGCTTCCCTCTAATAAGTTCGAGTTCATGTGAAATTTTAATGCCTACACCCAGGAGCCTCACACATTTCTAAATACTTGCTGCGTCTAGGTGCCAGTAGAGTGCTGGGTCATTTGAATTTGAATCAAATTCCCTTCTTTGGTAATTTTTAAGAGGTTAAGATCCCGTCTGTGAAAGAATAATTCACCCATGACTGACCGCCTCAGTTCCAGTCATCTATGTGTTTCTCTCTGTTACACCACCCACACATCCGTGTGTCCCTGAACAGACCAGGTGCTCCATCACTCCTCTGCGGACGTCTGGCCTCACACCTACGTCTCACAGGGCCTATACTGCCTGTCATCCTCTGACGCCTGGGACCCAATCACCAGCCAGCCGTCGGGCATGGCCTCGCCTGCTGCAGGCTCCTACATCATGGCTGCCGGTGATGATTTATTTCTCTTCTACTCTCTAATAGATTTTTTTTTCCACGCACAATCCGCGAGCACCGGTTATTAGACTTTGTGTCCATTTCAGGTGGAAGCAGCGGAGCTGGAGGTACACCTGGCGACGGATACGAGGGGACTGTCGGCGGCTACCTTCAGCAACATCAGGCTCATTTTGCTCTGCAGCAGCACAACCAGCTGCAACAGCTTCAACAGCTCCATCATTACCAGCAGCAACAGCTTCTGCAGTATCAACAGCAACAACAGCAGGTTTGTGATGCATTCAGAGGACTGTACCATTGCCCGTTGGAGGAATGGACCGAGTGAGGGTGACAACACCAGTAACATTTGGCTCTGTAAATAAATACAGCACCATGATAAATATTGGGAGTTGTAATTATGCAGTCGTCAGTGCGGTCTGCATTTGCAAGACAACCACCTTGCAAACCAGGAGCGAGCATGTTGAAGGTTGTGTTATGATGTGTTATGATTATGTTATGATGTATTATGATATTATTATGTTATGTGTTATAACAATTATGATGACTTAGTATTTACTTATGTCTTTTTGCTTTTATTATGACATAAAAAAAAAAAAAAAAAAAAAAGGGTCGGCGTAATAAGCGTTTGCTTCAGCCGTTACCTTTTCGGTCCTTTGCTGGAATATGGTTGTTTTCTTTATTTCATTGATGTGAGGTTGCACTGTGACCGAAATAAATAAATAAATAAAAAAAAAAAAAATAAAGGTGACCCTGCCAGCAGCCAATTCGTCTGACTCATGGTCAGACTTTCTGCTTACTTTAGCTAAGTAAAATCTTTCAATCAAACTTGTCAAACATCCCTAGAATGGGTGCTACAATGTTTAATTAGTGCATCTGATGAGCCAGTTATTAAGTTGAATACCTTGTGGAACGGGCTAAAAAAAAATTACAACTATGAAGAATACATTATAAGTCCCTCCGCACCCAACTGAGAACCACAGCTACTTTCCATTTGGAGCACAGGGAGATAGAGTTTACTCTGTTCATTTCCTAAATACCGATATCAGGCTGTATGCAGAAATACATTTTTTTTGCTTCAGTTGTTTCCAAATGACACAGCTTCGGATGCACCTGTGCTAGTAGATGGGGGGAGGATGGGCATACCTGTGGTGCAGAAGTTCAGGATTGTTTAAGCTTGTTCCTTTTGTGTAGACCAGCAGCCTCAGGGGAGCCAAAAACAATGTTTATAAATCTTCTTTGCAAAACTTGCTGGATTAACTGTGTCATACTGTATGTCTGTGTGATGAGATTATAGTGAGGCCAGCAGGAGCACGGGGTGTGTGGGGCTCAGCATCTGCTGCAGCCATTGATTCAAAATAGCAAACAGGCACCGCAGGGCAGCAGCAGTCTTACAACTCTGGCACTACCAACACAATGGATTACACAATTCATCAGGTGTGCTGCGTGTTTCTAAAAATAGCCACAACAGATTCCTACTTCTGATACCAAAAGTAGCATGTTTAGGTTTGTGGGGTTTTTTTTTTCTGATTTAAGGCAGCATCGATAAGTAACAGCTCATTTTTGGATAAGGTAAAAAATTTTAGAGGACTTTTTTTTTTTGCAAAGGAAGTGAAACATACCTTTGCAAAGACTTGTCTCAAAGACTTGCTCAGCTTCATTGGTTGCTCGGTGCACTTTCAGAGCTCATTAGATAACTGTGGGTTGTAAAATAATAACTTTAAAAGGTCAGGGGCTGTTTCTCAGAGGTGCACTGATCTGAGACCACAAAGGAAAAAAGGAGCCTGCAAGTTTTACTTTCTGCATCATACAGCCTTTTCTGAGAAAAAATATGTGTTATGATAGATATTATTAGATGTATTAAAACAAATTTTACCTGAAAAACTGCAAGACAAAACATTTGAAGTATTTTGTCTCATTTTTGTATTTACAGACACTGGAGCACAGACTACACAGTAACTCTCATTCCCTACAAGCCACTCCCAACAGCACCATCCACAGCCTTGGTCCCCCCACTCACCCGCGGATAGCTGACCTATGGGGGGCCGCACAGGTTGAGGCACATCAGGTAGGTAGTTTAACCAGATGACAGTTTGATGGTTTTGACATAATACAACACATCACTCTAAATGCAATTAGGATGGGTCTTTAGAAGGGTTGCAAGAATTTGGGGAAAAAAAAAAAAGTTTGTTGGTTTTCTCTTCAGATTTATTTGCTATTACAAATTATTAACAGGTTATTTTGGAATTGGCACTTCATTAAGTATTTGTTTTGTGGTGTGATAACAGCTCTCTTGTAAGTGATAAATGTTTTGGTTATGAATGGTTTGAAACTTACTAAATTATTACAATCAGTTATAACTATTTGAAGATTGTATCAAATACAAAGAAACTTAAAAATGACAAAGTACTTTTTTCCTTAATTTATACTTTTAAAACGTTTTGCAAACTCAAGTTACACATAGGAACATTAAATTGATACAAGTATAAATGTATTTAATTTCTTATCAAAACAAAATGAACTGATCAATTCATAACTTTAAACAATAAGAACTTTGAAAATTCTTGATTTTGTCAATTACTTGCTACAGCAGCACGAAACAAAAACTTTGCTAGAAACTCAAACATTTTTTTCTAACGTAACAATATTGTTTATAAATTTTATTTCACTCGAGTCATCAGTTGCTTATAATATTGATCTATTTTAAGGTGAACAAAAACTGCCTGATAATTTGAACGAATAATAAAAAAGGCAGTGACACAGCAAATGTTACAGAATTATACATACCGTACATAAAAAGCTCCATACAACAGAACGGCCACACTGTTAAGGTTTCCAAACACTTTCTTCATCATGTAAAACATCTTTCCTAACATTTTAGCAACTCTTAACTGTTCTAAAAGCCAATGGTAATATTTACTATTAATAAATATTATTATTATATTATAACTATAATATTATTATTATGATAAATAACATACCTAATAATATTGAAACATTGATTCAATATCAATATGCAGTGCATCGCCTGTCAGAGTGAGTGATAAAACACATTCCAAACTTTGTTGTGTGAATGTTGTGTGAATGATGAACTTGTTTGTTCATCCTAAAGGGAATCCTTGAGCGTCTCTGTATTTTTCATCTCATTTGTGGTGAATTCCTATTAATGTTTGTCTTATGGCTTTGGCTTTGTTTATATCAGCAGGCCTATTTAGCTCACACCTGTAGTGCAGAGAATGATGAGCTGCCAGGGAAGTCTTCAAGGTAGGAGACAGGCTGAAGGTATGCACGGAGCACTCCAAAAGTCTGCATGACAGCCTGAAGTGGATTGGATGAATTTTGAAAGCAGCCATGGGTAAATCGACCTGGTTTGCCGCATCGGCATGTCATAATATCTGCAAGTTTGCAACCGTAGAAATTCAGCATCTGTATTCAGCATTGTACAGAAAGCTGGGTCAGAACAGGATGGAAAGAACATATCTACTGCTTGTCCATCAATCACTGGTTGTATTTGTCATGCTCTTAACTTGCTGTCTTATCTGAGAGATTACAGGAGTTCAAATAAAGGTGGATGTATACATGTTAATATGTCTGTAACCTGTTGAACGTATCTTCCCACTTTTAAAACGGAAGTATCTGGATAACAGAGTTCAGTAAGCTCCATTTCTTCCAGGTGGAGATTGTCGGGCAGCTGAGTGCACAGATGGCTGACATGGCCGGAGGCCTAGTGGAAACAGTCGGAGAAGAGCCAGAGCCAGAGTCTGGAATCTCTGAGCAACATGAAGAGGAAGAGGAGTCGACGAGGGTGAGTTAGAATTCATAAACTATCTTCATAAAACCCTTACTGTGTACTGATAAACAGTCACAATTTATTTACCCAGAAAAAAGCTTAACACATCTGCCAAAGTAACTAATGCTATTTTTCAATGCACTTATAATTATTTTTCTTTTTAAGATTTACAAAGTAAATATTTTATTTCCAATCAAATGAAAGATAATGCAAATATAATTATGTATGTTGTCCCAGAGGGAATGACAAAGTCTTCTCCAATCACTTTAATAAAACCCTCAAAAACATTAGAAGAGGTGAGGGTAATAATCTTAACGAATTTCCTCATGTTTTGCCTCAAAACTTTGTCTTTCAGGTAGAAGAGGTAACATTAACCTTAGAGCCAGAGCCGTGTTCTCTTACACCATCCCCGTTGAGAGAGGAGGCCTCTTCCACCAGAGGGTTAAGCCCAGGACTACCAGGACTACCAGCACAAACCACCGAATCTATCGCAGAGAGGATGCCATTCGACGTCACACCATGCGTCGTCCAATCGTTGGAAGAGAAAGACGAGGAGGGGGAAGAAGGCTCTATTGTTGTAGTTGCAACTAACTGAGTCATGCAGTCATGTGCAGACTTGTCAGAAACTAGACTTTAATAATCCAATAATCAAGTCAAGCTATTATCCCAACCCGTCCTTGCAAATATATATACCCGCAGCAAGTCAAAGGAAACACAAGGGAAGATTTCTAGCTGGAAACATGGAATATACTCTTTAACGGCCCACCAACATCCTGCTCGTTTCTTACGCGAAATATGGAATACAACAAGACAATGAACCAATGAAAATTCAGTGACTGCTGAAGCAATTGGACGTTTAATTGGATTAAAAGTTTGGACCAACTGGACAAAGAGCCAGAACTATGAGCCAAACGGATTACATGAACAGATACATTGTCACAAACAGCAAAATAAAGGTAGGTCAAGAGGAATATAACGGATCTTCCCAACTCCTCTGTGCAATAAATATGGACCCAAATGTTGGTCAGTAAATAATTCAGAGTGCTTGCTTCATGTTACTGGCTGATTTAGTTGGATCCAGAAGACCAGATGTGTTACGCAGCTGTTTTGGTTGGACCGTTTTGACTTTGCAGAGAAAGTTTAAGTGACTTGAAGCTTGTACGTGGAATTATTTACCAAGATGTAATCTGGCCACAATCAAAAGAAAGTGCATGCTTTTTAACAGTGACCTAGCCCTATCAGTAAAACGCAGTATACAAAGTAATAATATAATAAATTGCTTTTTTATATAAAAAAACAGAAAAACTGATAAACTGATATGTATTTGTATGAATGTAAGACTGTATGTTGGTATGAATGTAGCAGCTCTGCTTGTGTGTAAAATACATATATTCTGGGAAACAGAATGCTCTTGCTGAATTTTTTTTAGCCATCTATAGCATCTATTTTGCATCTGGTCTTTTTTCTGAGCTCTTATCAAAGGTTAAAAGTTGATATGATTTCAGTTTTGTGCTTTTACCCCCATTCTAACATTTTCTTCTGTTCTTTAACTTTTTTCCTCCAACTTCTTGCTATATAATTTTTGGTCAGTACTAAAAATGGTCAATGTGTCAACCAGCTGTGCACATGTGGAAAATTCAGTTAAAGGATGCTTAAGGCTGAAAAAAAAAAGCATTTTAACTTCATGACCCAGTACTCACAATGATCATCATCTTCTTTCGGCATTTCCCCTCAGCGGTCGCCACAGCAAGTCAGTTTCTTCCATCTAACCCTATCTGCTGCATCCTCTTTGGTCACGCCTACTATCTTCATGTCTTTCTTCACTGTATCCATGAACCTCCTCTTTGGTCTTCCTCTAGCCCTTTTTCCTGGTGGTACCAAACCCAGCATCCTTCAGCCGATGTACTCGCTCTCTCTTCTCTGCACATGTCCAAACCATCTCAGTCTGGCCTCTCTCAACTTTATCTCCAAAAACCTGTAACGTGCTGTTTCCCTGATATACTCATTTCTGATCCTGTCCATCCTGGTCACTCTCAGAGACATCCTCAGTAACTCACAATGATACAAAAAGTATAAGAGCACTTCTGCTTTAAAGTGAGAACACAGGTTTCAACAGGAATTCAACCAATTTTAAAACCCTAGAAGACTATGTGTCTTCTACTTGGAAGAAGTGAACTGATGTGCCCAAGTAAATTAGATTTAAAATAATTAGAAAGTAATATAATGGATTGATCAACAGAACAAATCATGTTATAAATAGAATTGAGAAATTATCAAAGATTACATTTTTTCTGACAACAATTCAAAATTTGTACGGAGACAACTTTATAAATATTCACAGATAAAGACAACTGATTACCAAAATTCTGGATGGAATAATAGGATAAGGATTAAAAAAAAGTATACCAATAATTTTTGTTCTTGACTTATATAATAAGTCTTTAGCTGGACAATCAGCTTCACTGCAGGTTTGAACGAATATTCTCTGACTTTGTCAACATCTTTTATGGGTGTTACCTTAACATAAAAACTGATTTAATAAAACCGTATAATGCTGTATTTGGAATTGTTAAGGCAATGACAAGACAAGCAACACATTAGGCTGAAAATAAACTATGAAAAACAAAGATTAGCATGGAGAGAAGATTCTCCATTCACACCAACCTTATATTCATTGGAGAAAGGAGTTACCAGTAGATGTTTCTATTAGTTAGTTTAATACATCCCATCCTTCTTATCCCCAAACATCCAACAAACCTGACCATAAAAAAGAAAAAGTCATGTTAATACACTAAAAATAAAAAAAAAAAAAAAAAAAACTTTTTAGCATAAAACTTTATTTTACTACATTGTTCACAGTTTTATAAATGTAGACATTGTATTTAGCTCTAAACACTATTAATAAATAAATACATAAATAAATGAATATATTAACCATAGTTTTGAAGAGAAAACCTGTATGAGGCAAAGAACATCCTCAAGAAACAGAAAGATTTTTACAGACCCAGAGAAGTTTTTATTATATTATCAAGTTTAAAGACTTTCATAGCAGCACCTGAGGAAGGATCTAAGGGACACAGGAGTTTATTTTTTTATTCAGCCACAGTTAGTTTGTTTTTATTTAACAGATTTTAAATATACATCATTTTTCTGAATTATTTAATCCCTTATTACTATCCTAAACCTGCACGTATGAGGTGAGAGGCAGGGTACAGCATGTTCGTTGCAGGGCAATTTAATTTAGATAGATGATGCATTCCAAAAAAAAACGTTGAGGCAAATGAGAGCAACACTTTTTTCTTTAAATGCAGTCCCGTTTTCAGAAATGCTACATATTAAACTAGACATATTAATAGTTGCTCATCCATTTTTGGTTTTAGATATGGAGAATGCACCATGACAGCCAAAGTTTGGTCTCCTACAGGGGTTAGACTTGTTTCTCTTTCAACAGATCTGACTCAAAGTTTATCCAGCAACAAATACATTTCAGCACAATTACATTGTAGAGTAGAGCTAAACCCCCTAAATTGCCTATAGATCTTTTTTAAAAATGTCACAAATATAGGCAGGGCCAGAAGTTACAGAGGGAGAGCAGTCTGGTTAGGGGCTCCATTACGCTAACCATAGTTAACCATAATTAGCATAATGTGAATCATACATGGTGACCAGGGTGACAGTAGCTTTGTAACAAATCTGCCTTTGAGGTGGGGGATTTGTCTTCATACCCTGAACTGTTAATGGTTTGTGCTGTTGGCTAAAGACGCATTCTCACAATAAGTGGCATTTCTGATGGCAAAGCAATGTAAGAGGCATCCGTGCTAACATAAAAAAATTTACAACAATTTTAACTAGAACAACAGTAAATCTAATAACTACAGGTAGATTAATAGAACTAACATTGATTAACAGAACTAAGTTTACATTGCAAGGCCGAAAATCACACAGTATCCACCTGACAGCACCATCGAACCCCATTAGACAGTTTATCAGCAAAAAATATGTTGATTTGAAGGTTTACTTATTTTTTACCTTGAGTCACCTGTTTTAAAGCAGAGAAATATTGGAGAAGAGAAGCTGATCCCTTTGGAACACCAGGGGCTCTCAAAAATTTTGCTTATGTCAAAATCTGTGCATGTGCCAACTTCCACACAAATGAGCGATCAATGAAGATGGTGGATTGCATGGACTATTGCCTAACAAAACCAAGTCAGGAGCTGCTGTGCACAAATCTCGAGACGTGGGAAAAAGACGACACTTGTGTACAGACTCTAAGTAAACTAAAGACAGTGAAATGAAGCATTTGGAGCTGTTAAAGAAACAGTTAAAAAGCACAAAAAATGGCTGACATTGTAGGCCTATAAATAAGAAAAAGTGGTTGGGCAGGATAGCAAGATTGGTCACAGGAGTGATCTATAAAATTTGAGTTGCATAAAGGACTTATGGAAATATTGTGTCACGTAAGCAAGCTGAGCAATAAAACTTACAGAGGCAGCTAATGAAGACTACCTTCTAGTTAACTGAGGCTTCAATTAAAACATTTGAAATTTAACATCTTTATTTCAGTTTAGATCCATTAATATTTTGTGGTGATATATTAGTGAACAATTGGGATAAAACAAGACTTCGTTTTCGGTAGAGTCCTAAGATTTTTGCCATTTAAAAGGATCCAAGTAATCCTTTGCTTGTAGAAGATAAGTGAATCTGTGTGGACGCTTAGCTGTTGTCTGCTGCTTTTAGCTACTTCATTTATCAACATGAGCCTGATGAGAGGAGCGCCGAGGCTACAGCAAGGAGGTCAAAGGAAAGTTTGGAGGTTGTTGTGGGGCTCCGGTTCATGCAGGCCTTTGTAATGCTTCACTTCAACGGTCTGTTTCAAGTTTAAAAAAAAAGAAAGACTGTTCTTATTTGATTGAATACAAACTTTTTAAGACATGTTTTTGGAGAGAGATAAAAGTGTTAAAACTCTAGGTCTATTGAAGTTAATGGCACCTGTTATTTAAAAATCATATTCATCAGTACAGAAAATTGTGAAGATAAAGAGAACATTTTAATTTTAAAGTATAGATACTGGATGGATGTTGAGAAAGATTCTGACAGAATGTTCAGTAACTAACCAAAATGGTAAAAAAAAAGAAAAAAGAAAAAAAAAGGACATTTTAAGAATATAAAGAAACAATTCACTCTTTAAAAAAGTCAATAAAAAAACACTATTTTTGTTAATGCTAAACCATTGGCTCATCATCACTGTCCTCATCTCCTTCAAAGATTCCCTGTGTTGGCCTTAGGTTGGAAAGAGCAATGGAAGAAGAGGGAGACAAAGGAGGGGAGCGAGGAGGGACCGGTGGCGGAGTGGAAGATGGAGGAAAGTTGCTGCTACTCTCCTCTTGAGTCACACCTTCTATCCACACCTCCGTCTGGTGTTGCTGGCTGTTGTGTGAGAGGGCGTGGTTGTGGGGTGAGGAGGAGGGAATCTCTGGGATGATGTGAGGAGAGGGAGGGGATGTCGAGCAGGGAGAGGATGGAGCAGTAGAAGGGGGAGGAGCTTTAGGGACAGATTTGTGGTTGCTAATGTCACGGAAGCTAGCCAGAGGAGGGCGGAGTCGCACACCGGAGCGGGTGGAGCCTTCGATGGCTTTTTGCAGCTGAGTGTCAAGAGAGAAAGAGAAAAGTTAAAGGATTAAAGGAATCATTTAGAAGCTGAAAATTCAGTAAGAAGGTCAGGGTAAAGAAAAGAATGGAGGAAATAAAATAAAAATTAGGAAAAAAAAGCAGTTTTTCTTCTAACTCTTCTGTTTTCTAAATGACCTTCAAGTAGTTGGAGAGATTTAACCTTCAACTAAAACACACGCAAAGATAAATAACATATAGCCAAACACACAGACAGACACAAACACATAAAACACACACAAAAGAACAGACAAACATATAGACACACAAAAAATAGACACATGCGTGTGTGTCAATGCTGCTGTGGTCCAACAGGTCTGACTGCACCTTTCATTTGGATAATTTGTATCAAGTGCAGATTCTACTTTTCTATCTTCACAAAAATTTCAAATAATTTCAACCGATTCAGACGAATATCTCTTATGTGGACTAAGTTCTTTTTTCTCCCACTGACTAAAAAGTCTGCAAGGTTTCTAAAAAACCCCAAATTGTCTATTTTTTCACTGTGTGTCTGGAAGAGAAACAGATAATTATTCTCACCTCTTTTAAAGCCACTACCCCCACGAGTTTGCCGATACTGGTCACATAAGCATGACTAAGTCCAAGCAGGGAGAATAATGTGTGAGTCTGTGAAGAGTAAGAGAGAGTGATTCAGACATTTTACATCTGTTCTTTTGCAGCTTCAGATGGTTTAAAACTCAGCGCTTCACTGTCCGCTCTGTCTAGACACAAAAGCAGCAAAGATGAAAGCAAACGGCTCCAGGTGAAAGAAAAAAAAAAAAAACAAAGACAAAGTCCTTGAGTGTGTCTGAACGCACATTCTGTTCATAACCCAGCTGAGGTCACACACTCTGGATGAGCTCTTTGTATGCATCAGCACATCTCAATCACAAGGCCTATTTTGCACATGAATGCATGCAATATTCTGCGTATTACCATGAAAATGAAATTACACTGAAGAAAGGAGGGAAGAAGGAAATAAACAGAATAAGGATGAAAGGTATTTACAAGCATCAGCATCCAGGATAACTTACAGATTATTCATAATAACAAGAATGGAATTCAACCGTGAACAGTGCACAACATAAATGTAAAAATGTAACAACCCCCTTCCCCTTAGTTGTATATGAGTTCAAGCATTATCAGAGAACAGCTCAATAATATTTTTAAGTTTTAAATTTTATATTTTCTAGCCAGAACTAGAAAATTGTTGCACTTTTTTATTACAGCTGTAAAAATGTATTGTCAGCAATGAGAAAGATAAGGAAGAGAATATCACTATTGCTTTAAATAAAAAGGCTAGTAGTGAGCGTTGGTATGAATGTTAGCAATAAAGATTAAATTATATGCAAAAGAGATCAAATAAGTTGACAAACTGATAACAACTCCTATGCTGTGGAAAATAAAATAAAAAGTTCCATTTTAAATAATGCTATAACTAATGAGATTAGCACAGATTCACATTTTAATTCACCAGTTAAACTATAAATGCAGAGCTCGTAGGTTTCCACTGTAGTGCTGAATGGTTAGCAGTGATCTGCCACATGATGACTAATCCATGTGGGAACTGTTCAACAGCATTCAAGTGTAGCATTTAAAAGGTGGAATAAGATGAGACATATTATTTGAAATGACTAAAAAAATCAGTTTCTAAAAACTACCATAGAAAGACCTCAAACACAGTTGTAAAGAGACAGTAGCCTTCAGTGGATAAATCTCTTTGATTGAAGCTAATTTTTATCACTGAATGTATTTGATGGTTTCAGATGATGCAGCACAGGTAAACGTTTTTACATTTTTGTTTTTAAATTTTCTAATATGTGGGTTTTTCAATTATTTTTTTCATCTAACCATTGTTTTAACAAGGATCCTTATGAAGTTTGTCACCATTGTTCAGACACCTCTTAATAACTCCTGTAAACAAAGTAAACACGTCATTGTGTCTTTAAAGCAGTTGTTAGCGCAACCTAACTAACAAAGGAAGCTAGCGTTAGCTTGAAGTCGGCATGCCGTTTGCGCAAAATATGTGGGAAACTTTAAGCTTTAAGTTTCCGACCACCAAGCCCCTTCGTTGCTGTTGCGGCCATGGTGCGTGACTTTCTCTTAGCCTCAGGTGTGTTGTGCAGACTGTGCCGCCGTGAGAAAACGAATGCAGCCGCTGTGCTATTTCTTTTCACAGACAGAGTACATGCACAATTTGCAGAAAGGTGAAAGTCTGATGGCTATTTTCTTAGATTTTCATCCTGTCAACAGAAACTTGCAAACGTCTCATCACATTTTAGTCACCAAAAAGCCGCACTTATTTTGTTATCGTTACGCCATCGTCACGAAAAGTTGTCGTTATTGTTGACAAAAAATACACTGTGTTAAAGAAAACTACATCTTAGCTTATAACTATGCTGTGTGAGAAATTTGATTATTTTATTTAGAGTGATCTCTGTCACATGCACATTCACAAAATAATAAAAGACAAACAAAAAAAAAAAACACCTTGTAGCACTTGGGGCTTCACCAAAGCTACTCTATGAAGAAAGATTATCACTCCAATCAGCAGGTGTCAAATATAAGGTCTTGGAACTATTGTAAATGCCTTGTTAGATTGGCCAATCTTGCCAGCAGGAGGAAATTGGTACATATAAAAATTTTATACAAAATCATATATATTTCTTAAATTTTCTATTTTTAAAATAAACAAATTGAATAAATTTGACCAATTTTTTAAAGAAAAACATTTTGTTTGCATCAACAGGAAAATAGGTTTTGATCAGATTTGAGATTGATAACGCAAGGATGAAAATTAAACTTACTAAGAATGAAATAGAAACAAAAGAACCTTAGGTTCACAATGTTCACCTTAGGCCTAATACTGAATTATTTTGTATATTTTAAAGTTCACACCTGCAGTTTTAAGTTTGTTGTAACACAAAAAAAGTTTACTTCCATTTTTAGTTTTCAAGTAGTTTTTGTGCACCGTCTTTTTTGGCCTTTTTTTTGCCACAAAATTAAATTTAGACAAATGGTAAACTTAGAACAGTATGGTTTATTTTGGATTATGGGGCATTGCATAACAATATGGAAGGTGCATCAATAAAATGTACTTTGTAAATTAAAAATTTTAAAATCTAGCCAGTTTTGGAGCTTTCTGGCTTACTAATTTTGAAAATGTCTCTGGCTGGAAAGTCTGGCTTTCAGACAAGAAAACTCCCTGCTCAAATACTTTTTATACACAGAAGATACTGAAGTTATAAAGCTGTTTCTCTCTGCAAACGTTTGCTCAGTGATAATGACGGCACTACAGTGGATATAAATAGGATTGTAAAAGTGATTAAACACCAACAGATGAAGAGTTTAATCAGACTCATATTTTTCTATCATTCATCTGTTATGTTGTTTGTTATGTAGTACAGGTTGTTTCACAGAGAAATCCTGTTAAACAATAAAACAAGGGACACCTCTGTCTGTCTTAGTTTAAACCAACTAATCCTGAATATTTCCCTCTCTGCCTCCCATTTTTTTTTGTTAAACTGGAGGTTAGAAACTATGCATTCACAATGCCAACCTTGTGTAACGATGTTCTCTCCACCAGCTGGAAAGGAGACGGGTCAACTCGTATCTCATCGATTTCCATCGGTTTGTCCATCTCCGCCTCTTCCCACGCTTTGATCTGCAGTAAAAAATAAATAGCAAGGTCACAGGTAGGAAAAGTCTGACAGAAGCTCGAAGTCACCCTCCTACTAAAGAGAAAAAACCCATCTATTTAAATCCACAAGTTTAGCCACGGGGTAACATTAAGATGTGTTTCTCATGATGACTCAACGAACATATGATCAAATATGCTGGAATCAAACACGCAGTAACATAAATTATCAACATTTTGCTGTTTATGCAGGTAAAACTGAATGCGGTGAACTACTGAAGCGTTTCAAACGTGGAAAACTCTGGAACTAAAGCAGTGTCCTTGCATGTCCTGCTCTGCCTCCAGAGATTTAGGATGTCTGACACCTTTTAGCCTCTCAGGATTTTACCTGCACGCATCGGCCTGCCGTGACAGAAGTCCTGAGGAATTACATGGGGCTGTTCCAGGGGCATTTTAGGAGGATGCCACAAAGAATAGAGGCAAAAAAAAAAACGAACAGTAAAAGACTGGAGGGAAGAACACAGTCTTAAATCCTCTAGGGCAAATAAATAACTACAAACAAATTTGTCTGTTAAAAAATCTGGCATGTTGTAATAAAAAATGTTGTATACCTGATAATAAATGAAATGACAACATTTCTATTGGAGATAAATAAACTGACATCTCTTTCAACACCAAACACCAAGACAAGCTTTGACAGAAAAAGAAAGGTCTCTACTCTACTTTCTACTCGGATCATGCCACACTTTTTTTTATTTTTAGGAGCTTTTCCCAGCAAGGAGAACCTAAGGACAGGTAAGTACTGACTCTGTTTAATTTAGTTTTTGCTTATGCTGATTCTGTTAAGTCTCTGTGTTTCTGTTTGAAAAAGTGTCCATAAAGACAATTTGATATGTTACTGTGATATTTTAATTAGATGTAAGGGAATTGAAATGCTTCTATTAATGATCTTTTGAAAACTATTGCAAAATCTTTTAGTCGCATAGAAAACACATTTTGGAGGTTACACACTCCACAAGCATCACCAATGTGAATGACATTGACTAAGTGTTTCTCAACTCTCAATTCAACACATTAGAGTTTACCTATTAGTTATAAAACAAACATCTATGCAAGTGTTCTAGAAATTTTCTATCATTACCTCATCAGGTGTCATTGTGTCTGATAAAGGAGGTGGGTTGGACTCCTGGAGAAAAGAAAGATTTACATCATTTCTGTAGTAAGAAATAATAAAAAAAAACAGTTTCTTCACAGCAACAACTCTGCAACAAGGAAAAAATCACAGCAGTGCCTCACATCTGCATAACACATCTTTGTGTGTGTGTGTGTGTGTGTGTGAGTGAGTGAGAGAGAGGACAGTGTACCAGATTTCTTGTTATCAACTGTTCCATCGCTCAGTGCCTGAGCTTTGTCCAAATTGCTAGTAGAAAATTCGGATCAGAACTTCGTCAAAGCTGCCCTTTGTCACCGACTCTGTTTATTTGGTTTTGTTTTTTTTAACAAAATTGCTATGTGCAGCTCAGGCAAAGGAAGGTGGGGAGTGTTTAATTTCCAGGGCTAAGCATTGGGACTTATATTTTTGCTGATGATGTGATCCTGCTCATCAGGCCGACATCTGCAACATAGGGGGTGGAGTGCCACCTGCTGGTCAGGGTTAAAGTGGAGGTGTTTAAGAATAATGGAGTCTTGTTCATGAATGAGGAAAGGATGAAGATTGACATGTGGATGAACTTGGTGTGTGCAAAACTGAGATTGCTGCATTAGTCCATAGTGTGAAGAGAGAGCAGAACCAAAAAGTGAAGTTCTCAACTTACCAGTTGATCTACGTTCCTACCACTTACAACTGTTGAAGTGACAGAATAAGATCATAAATATATGCAACTAAAATGAGCTTCCTCCGAAGAGTAAAGACCTTTCCTGTTCGAAAGAGGAGCGAGATAGGGTGTTTTGGGTATTTGCTTAGGACGCTTCACTGATATCTACCGTTTCTGGCACATTTCACTACGATGAAATCCAGAAGTAAACCCAGTAATAGTCTTACAAATGATGATAGAACAGCTGTGATACAACATGTAAGTACAGTAGATGAAACGTTAATTCAAGCCACTGTTATCTTCTGCAGCTTTCTGACCTAACTGGATCCTACAGGTAAAGCACAACACCTGTTGTGCCCTAATTTTTTCCAGGCTGAATTTATTAGAACTAATTCATAGGTTCATTCTCTCTTGGTCTTGACAGGTTGGCTGTTTATGTCCTTGAAGAATGAAAATAAAGTCATCTCTCTCAGAGCATGTGCCAGCCATGAAGCGTTTTTGCCAAGAAATTTCTTTTTCTCAGGCAGACACAAACAAAATTAATAAAAAGCAGATGGATTCCATCTTCATTAATACATTAACTTCACACCTTCACAAGTTCACAACATGCTGGCACATTAATAAAGCCAGGAGATAATAGAAATGTTAATGCTTGCTGGTGGCGATATTTCACCATGCATCTGTTTGATTTTCAGACTGCAACAAATTTGTTTGATGCTGAAAATACTCCCTGTGGATGTCTAGGACTGAATCCAAAAACGTAATAGATTATCAAACCAGCAATTCCCAAGCTGTGGCTGAGAGGAATGGGAGAGAAATATATTCTGTTCTGCTGGATAAAAATGATACACTTCCGTGTGGAGCAACTTTCATTCCTGCAGGAAGCATGTTGTGTTTTTCCCTGTGTGAGTCAGTCTCACTGCTGGGCTGAATACAATAACTCTGCCTTCAATACAAGGCTTCCCCTTGTTCCATTTCGAAGTGGGTTTAAAGAAACATACCTATCTAGGGGGAATTGAAAACTAGGAGGTTGCGTATTCATGAGCTTGTGGCAATCAGATGAAATCTACCTGAATAAAGGGGAGGAATGTGAGAACTGTGAATAAGGTGTGGTTTTATGAATGCTTGCATCAGCAGACAATAAGAGCATCGTAATAACATAAATTAATAAACTATTTTAAATAAACTATTTTAAACTAATAAAGAAAGGACTCTAAAATTACAAATATTTACAAAGATGTGTACATGAAAAGCAGGCAGAAACACAACATGATTGTAAATGAAGTGCTGATTAGATTAGACATACATAAATCTCAAATGCAATACAAAGCTCACACCTGTGACTCCTTTTCTGACTGTCTGCCCTTGGATGTGAAGAGATTTTGGAGGGTTTTCCTCACTGACTGCAAAGCACCTTTTTCTGCAAGGTGAACGTAAGAAAAAACAGAGAATTAGGTGAAGTGAGGACAAAAGCAAATAAATTATACAAATGCATCTTTTGGAAATAAAAAAATAGAACCTGCAGACCAAAAAGCATCTTATTTTTCATTGTTGCCTGCATACCATTTCAATTGTGTGTTTTTCCGATCAGGGACTGACAAGTTTTCTCTGCCGCATGAGATGTACCATCTGGATACTTGGAGGTAAAATGCTGCCAAATCCTCCATCATTACCGAGATCATTCTCTCGGATTGTTTAGCATCTGTTAAATGCAGTGCAATAAACATTTTTTCAACAATTCTGCTAAATGTGAACGACTTAAATACAAATTAAAAAGTGTTTTAGTTTTTGTTTAACGGTTTGAAAATCAGAGTTAGACGTGTTTAGGGTGAAATGCAAATACGTACATACTTGAGGACAGTCAGAGTGTATATCACGTTATTTTTAATTCAACATTTATCTAGTGCTAAAATATTTCTGATATCAAACAATTAATATTTCAATTTTCACTGTATTTTAATAAATATAAGCACAATCATTTTAGCTCTTATGCAATTCTTTGTTTTTAGAATTTTCTTCAAAAAGTTACAAAACCTGGGATTAACTTTTTTTGCAGACAAACCATCTAAAAGAAATTCTAAAGTTTTGTAGTCTTGTTGCTCTGCAAGAATAGGTATTTTAATGTAAACGTGTTGAATTTCACAATCATTTGCCTAAAAACGTATCTGTGCTGTCCTTTTGGGGCTAGAAAGTGTATACTGTGGTTTAATTTCTAATTAGTCTAGCGTGTTTTTTGGTATAAGACCATTGCCCTCATCTGTGGGCTATAGGACTCAGAAGTTAAATGGCTACCATTGCTTTCATTTATTCAGGTTAGCATTTTACTACATGTAGCACTTTAGGGCTTAGTTCGGATAGCTGTTTTATACACAGATTATTTAGCAATCGTTGTTATACAGTATTTTGTTTAGCTTCAGATTAGGAAGTAATAATTTAGGTTAGCCTGTATTGACATTGAAGTTGCAAACAGTTCACTATCAGAATTGAGACCAATTCTGAAACAGGAACCTGAGCCAGCACCTTGAACAGATATGACTAAGGGCCCCTGAGTCATGAGATGTTCCATTGAGCATCCTTCAGCTGCTAGCAAAGCTGATGGAGAGGAACCCAGTACCTTAAAAACACAGATCTGTAACAAGGTTACCATCAGTCTGGTAACTTTCTTTTTTTCCAAATTATGCTAGGTGTTACTAACATCTGCACTGGCCACACATGCTTAATAATTACACCACACTCCACCTCTGTCAGCCCTGCTCATTTTGATGGAGGCTGAGTTAGCTCTGTTTTATAGTTTTATGTTCAGTGAAACAAAGAGACAGCTTCATTTTATTTATTTAGTTTCTCCAATTGTTATGATTGGTAACAGTTATCAAAAGAAGCGATAAACTTCCTAATACTGAACCTCTAGCATCAAACTAGAAAATATGTGGAAGTCTTTTTTTAACTAACCAATGTTTGAACGTACCTAGCATCTACCTCTGGTGTGGGCCAACCTTTTTACTCATGGGCCACATAGGATTCTATCATGTAAACAAAGGGTTACATTTCTTGTGTTTTGATAAACAAAACAAAACTGATATTGTGGTTAATGTAGAAACAATTAAACTTTGGGGAAAAAATAGATTTATTTATTGGATCTTCTCACATTTGGTGGGCCAGATTATTAGGTTCAGATGGCTGCATATGGCCCGCGGTTCGCCCACCACTGATCTACCTTCTATTGGGGTAAGTTCAGGAGAGGAATACACAAAATAAATTAAATTCTGTATTCAATCCCATTTGATATGTATTAGTGCAGTATTTCATCATAATTTTTCTACATAAAGAACCCATAAATTTGCCAAATTGGTTAAAGCGGTCAACTTAACTGAGTTGGCAATCAGATTACTTTTTCAATCGAACAAAGTATCTCAAAAACTGTGAGAAAGTAGAAACTTCTTCTTGAAAATGTATAATTAGCCTACCAAATGGTGATGAAAATGTGCCTCTAAAAAGCACCTAAAAGAACTAAAACGTTCATGTCTTCTGATCCTCACTGGCTTTAATGAGGCAGGAAACATCTCACACATTACTTTGATAATTCAAATGTGTTAAACAGCAATAAGTGTCATGAAAAGCTTGAGAGCCTCATCTTCCATCTGGGGTCTGACTTCACACTGAGTCATCTCTGCAGATCATTTTTGAGGAAAAGAAAGCAAGCCGTGTCGAACAATAAGTCTCGTTACATCACCGTGGAGAGAAAAACATGTCAGAAGGACTTCGAATTGATCTGAAAGACATCATATCCCTTGGTACACTTTGTGATGTAGACTTATGAAAGAGATCTGAGGTTGCCTTTTATTTTATTGATTTGATCATTAAACTGGTTGCCAAGGTGACTCTTAGCTTGACTGACAGATTTATTGGCTCACGTGTACAGAACGTAAACAAAAAACCTTGATGCAGCCTCATTACTTCTGATATACAGTAGTTTAGGGACATGGAGAAGCAGAGAGATAATTCAAATAATATTAAGAAAAATGGTTGATTTTAGTCTCCTTCACTGACCAGCAGCTGGAGTTGTGTGGTTTAATGGCGGCTCCTGAGGTTTTGGGGAAGGCAAAGGCCCATTCCTCTCCTCCTGAACAGGACTGCTCTGGAGAAAAGAGTTAATTATCACCCTTTAAACCACAATTTATTTTTTTTTATAAAAAAAGGTGACTACAGAACATAGTGCTTGGTTTCTATACTTATGCAAATTAACCAAAACTAATAAACTAAGAAGTCTCAAAAGATTTAAACTAGTTCATATTTCCTAATATACAACCAAGACAAAAATAATTAAAATATAAAATGGTTTTCTTTCAAACAACAGCAATGGCTAACCTTCTCTCTCTCTTCTTCTTCTTCCTCATCGACAAAGGCGAAGGACTCCCAGCTGGGTTTCTGACTTGGAGTCTGTTCCTGCAGGCTGCGACCCTGAACCCACACAAACACATTTATACAATAATTTAGGTCTCCACATGAAAAATAGAAAGATTTAATCAGCATTAATAAAACATGGTCCAAAACTTGTACACCTTTGCAAACCTCAGCGTGGATTTTCTACTATACTATGCTGGCGAGATAGATTATTTACTATGATTTAAGTTCTTGTTTCTTAAGTTGCTGTTTTTGGTAGTCATGCTCAATTTACCAGTCCAGTCTATCGTTTCAGGCTCACCGGGCACCTCCCTCATCTGGTATTGTATATATTCTGGTGTTGCGTGACTCACCTTACTTGTACATCCAAAGCAAACAATCAAGCTAGAAGCAGGTTCAAGCACATCAGTAGTGCTGATTTTTTAGAGTGATTGTGGTTCATTAGCAATATGTGGGGTTTACAGAATGCTGAACTGAGGATGTAGAAATGATACCAGTACTTTTAAACATCTATTGCAGTGCCAAACAGTATGCATCCCCTTAAGGGCTACCGGATGGTGACACATGCCTCCATAGACTGCCTCCATAACTGATGCCTTGGTTATTTTGTCACATGTGGTGTGAAAGTGCTTTCATATTTTAGCATTTCTTCTTCATTTTTCTTCTGTATCTAGCAACCAACCAAACTCATTTACTGGCACAATCATGACCCAAATTAAAGATAACCTTATTTGCAATTTAGGTCAAACAATAAACCAATTAGTACATTTGTAATTATGTTTGCACACTAGAGGCAGAACATCTGTTTCATGCAGCCCACTGAAGGGCTCTTAACTCTGTAATGGTTGATGTGATGGCCTTCTCTTGGGATCAATGGAAACACAAGGACAGAAGATTTGGATACAAAAGCACCACACGTCTAAAGCTCTAATCAATCGTTTGCTTTTCATCAACCCATCTTGAATTGTTCTCCTAAGATCTACAAGCCAAAAACTAAGAAGTAAATCATTCTCATTTATATAATAGTTAATGAAGCATTCCTGATTGTTTAAACGTTTACTGGGATTATTCTCACCTGCATCAAGAGCCTCCTCTCCTGTGACAACCACCAATCACAGAGAGCCAGAAGCTCCAAGCGGTCAATGCTGCCTAACAGGATCATTGAATCTAAAGGAAAAAACGAGGGATTAACAAGATTACCAGCATGGTAGTAGATTGAAATCAATTGCCATGTTAATTTGAAAAGAAAAAAAAAATGATGGAAGCAACAAAAAGACTTCACTCTTTGGCTCAGCCCTCTTCACGAAAACAGAGCCATGCAGCGTTTGAATTGGGGACTCCACATCAATCTGCCAACAATCTCCTATTCCATCCTTTTCTAACTTTGTAAAGAAGAACTCAAGATATCTTGACTCCTCCACTATGAACTGGAATCTATCCCTTCATGTTTTTTTAAATACACATGGTCTACATAATTCTTAAATCCATCAAAGGGGAACAAACAATGCTTTTCTTATCTTTTTTCTGTCCAAAAGTTTGTTTTAGCATACAAACATCCAAATTAAGTAATGCTTCATTTGATAATGTTTTATGTTTTTCTACAGTAAATATTATCAATCGTTTTTTTTCTTTTTGTGTGTTTCCTCTGGGAAGCTTCACTTCGAATCAGTTTTTCCATCAAACCCTACCTTCTCCATCTTCTCTCACACCAACGTACCTAAGCCTCTTCTTTGGTTTTCCTTTTGGCCTCCCTGCCAAAACTTTCTGTATTTATGTTGTTAGCTACAAGCACAAAGTGTTAGTAAGGAACATTTTTCATTGTTGCATTCACCTTTTGAATCAACGAGAGGAATTGTTTTCAGAGAGAAGGAGTCCAGTAGATGTTTGACTTCTCGGTATGTGGACTGAGAGGAAATAAACTTCACTTTTCTCACCATAATATCTCCCACAAAAATGTTGTACTGGCTGTGGAAACAAACATATTTACAATATTTTAGAGTTTAAACAAAAAATATTCATCAAAATTATTAACACTAGCAAATTGAGAACACATTCATTCCTTCATCCAACATTTATTTGGATGAAGGTTATTTAACTTTACAAAAAAAAAAAAAAAGCTCTAGAAAAGTGTAATCTATGTGTAAAGAACATTAAATTGTTAGTCACAATAAAATTGTCCCCTAACCTCATGTGTCCAAAACCGAGCTCTGGCAGGTATGGCAGCTTTTTGACCTGGATAATGGAGTCGTAGAGGGAGGGTTGGAGGCCCTGGGCCACCATATTGGCCAGGATTACAGCCACCATCATGGGCAGGATGTGTGAGATCTGGCCCGTCAACTCAAAGCAGATGACCGCTGTGGACACAGTGTGAGTCACAGCTCCGGTCAACGCGGCTGCTCCTGTCAGATAAATTGGAGGATGAGAGGAAGAAATGATGGAAAACGGGAGAAAGATAGAAGTAAGGAGAGGTGCATTGAGGTATGAGATGTTGAATTATGAAACTAATAGAAGAGAATCAAAGAGAATTATAAAATCAGACAACATTGAAGTAAAAAGGAATAAATGAGAAGTGAGAAATCAGAGGAGAAAGAGGAGTGATGGCCTTAGCGGGTCTGCTGGAGAGAGATCGAGGGGAGACCACGTTTCTGGGTCAGTGGTTGAGGTGAGGACAATTGTGCAAACCATCGATGACATTTAACTGTCAGAGCAAAGCAAGCACATGTTCTGATGGGAATATAAGGTCTGGTAGGAAGAGGATGGAGGAGAAGCAGTCAAAGGAGAGAAAAATAAATAAATTTGATGGAAAGAGGAAGCAGATGGGTTGATAGAAAAATTTAAGTATTATATTATGCACCTAATTAATACATATTGAAAAGAGATTATTTAAAGTTTATGTACAGATAAACATATTTACATGTTAGGCCTGGGCAGTAGTAGTAGTGGGCAGTAATGCAGCCTGCAGTACTATACAGTCACAGCATTTAAAAATAGCAACAGCATTAGTTTCAATTTCATCATTTAAAAAAAACTTGGTGTCATAAACGAAACTTGACTTCTGCAGTTTGGGAGCTTTTCAGGTTCCAAACAATTTAGAAGAGACAGCGTTGTGTCTGATTGCCAATTATGCGGCTGCAATAGACACATAGTCTTAGGTTACTTTAAGCTACAACCCTATTAAAAAAAATTACTAGCAAAAAACTAGCACACTTTCGGACTATGCCGCTGTATTGTCTAGGTCTTTACACGCAACTAGCACAAAAAAAAAATCAACTTCACAGGAAACAAGAAGAGTTGCAACTCCCATGTAGGTACAGTGCTTTCAACCTGGTCAGTCATATTTTTAAGGTGCTATACATAAAATCAACAACAACAAAATAATAAATAACTAGAGGATGTACTGTTTTAGATGAACAGCTGTTTGATGCCTTGCTGCCACCTAATTATGCTTAAATGCATGTGAAATATCACAGAAGAGGAAAGGCTACTAAAAGAAGAAATGAGAGACTAACCAATGACAGCGTACCCTCCAGGGATGATTCGGTACAGAATGCCATCAAAAACAATCCCATGAGGAAACAGTGTGGCCATAATCTCACCAACCAGCCTGCCAAATGCAGCTCCTAAGAGAAAAAGAAAAAGCTATGTTTGAATTAGTAGTTTGAAAAAAAAAAAACTTTCAGTAGCTTTTTACTTCTTAAATTAAAATATTTAATTACAGTACAAGAGTTCAGCAAGAAAAATGTTATGTACTTACACTAACTATCTAAAGCATAATGTTAAGTCAGACAAAAATATCAGTACATTTGTTCTTGAAAAAAAACAAAAAACGTTATGCTACATTTAGCAGGTCTTTTACTGCTTTCTACTAAAATTTCATTCTAGAAGATGGAATAACTATGCTTTTGGGGAAGCATATTTGGAGGTTTGCCAAGCTAATAAATAAACTGTTTAAAGGTCACACCTGACATAAAAACACGAACAACTGCAAAATTCAACACTTAAACCGTTCTTAATTGCCGATTTAAATTTAACTTTTTTGGAGGCAAAAACCCTTGTGCACACAAGGGTAAAGACAGAGAAGAAACATTTCTCAGATTAGTTTTAACAACCTCCTACTCACTATTTATAGCTTATTAAACAGTTTGCAAATAATCTTTTGTTTTGGGTTTTCTCTGTTTTCAAATGAGAACAAACTGTTTCTCCTGTACTACCAGGTGTAAAACAAAGGGGATCTTTGCTCACCAAGTATGAAGACTGGCATAAAAGCCCCGGATGGGATGGGCATGGTGGTGGCCACAGCAGACATCCAGAACTATGAGGACAAAAAAAAATGTATGTGATAAACACAAATGGTGAACATCTGTGAACAAATTATTTAATCATCTAAAAATAATGTTAGTTTCCAAACTGCTTGATTTCTTTGTCATTTTGTAATCATTTCTGAGGGGGAAGACAATAGCTCAGTGGTAGAATTTTTGCCATTGGACCGGGAGAAGCCGGTTCAAATCCCACTGAGCTCATGTCTAGGTGTCCTAGAGGAAAACTATAAACTAACAGTGAGGATGAAGCTGCTGATCTGAAAGACTAAAAATATAAAAGTAACAAATGCTCCTTCCAGGTGAATAAGAGCAGTACTTATCTTTCATGTTTGTGCCCAAACAGCCTCTATATTAATCTAAGAAAAATTCAAAGTAGAGATTTTTAATAATGTACTTGGTTATTGCCAGAGTGATCTGATCAAAGATAATGACTACCTTCTGAGAAGCTGTGGATTTGAGATGCGTGGGAGAAAGCATAGTAGTTCCAGCACCACATGCTGTGTTTTGTCATTTCCCGTTTTTCAAAAAGAATTTTTAGAATGCAAAATTACCATTTCATCGAAGCAGATTAGAGTTCTGCGTATTGTCACTCCATTCGTGTTTGAAAACTTAATTATTATGGAACTCATTCACACATCTCTCACTGGGTGGGAATTGTTCTTATGGTAGAAAGAAACAAACTCTGTTTTCTTCTTTCTTATAAGTGTAGCTCAAAATCAATCGGGGGGAAAAGACAGCTCACGGAACCAGAAAGATTGTCAGTCGGCTTATACTTTCCAGGGAATTAAATGAATCCTGAGAGGGATCAGAAGCTACAACACAATTAGAACAGCTGTAGTCTTCTCTTAAAAGAAAAAAACAATTAAAATGCACAGACGTCTTGGCAAATATTTAGTATAATTAAAAAAGTAATAATTCAATACCTTTTTAAAAAGATCTAACTTTGTCAAAATGTTTGCAAAAAGGTAAGGTTTTACGCAAGAGCTAATGAAGGAAGACAAAAATTCATGGAAATCTAAGTCTTATTTGGTGAGAATTCCATAACATTTAAATGTCTGTTCATTAAAACACACCTCAGTCTTTTCTGGCTTCTTCTAGGTTTTCGTCTTTGAACAACCGTGCATTTACTGTTACAGAAAATATTGTTTACATTTGCTCAGACTGTATTGGACTTCTTACTGAGTAGGTTGGAATCAGAAATAAGTAACACAAGAAAATATTCTGCATTTGCTAATACATTTATTATTTCACAAATGAAAAAAAAATGTTTCTGAAATAAAATAAGATTTTAAAATTTTCAGTAGAAACTTACGCATGTTTTTATTTGACTGAACAAGGATTGAAGGTCTACTGAGACAAATGAAAAAGAGAAATTCCAAGAAATCTTAGAGAGGCAAATCAAATGTATATGTGTTGGAGCAAAGCTGATGATATGAAAGCAGAGAAAACACAGTAAGTGCATATGTTGTGAGGTTGTTTTTAACATCCAGCTATTTTCTACTTTGACTGAATTAAGAATGAACAACAGGTGAGCCACTTCCCACGACCACAACGCGCTACAACTTAACCAGCGCAGCGTTAGATGTCGAGTGACAAGCTTTAATATCCTGTTGATAGGATTATCTTTCAGGCATTTCTGCTTAATCTGAGGCTTAAAGGCAAAAATATGAATGAGACCTTAAAAAGGCCAGAAAAGTTTGTTTGATTTTAAAGGCATACATTTTTTTATATCTTTGTTCAAGTTATTATTTAAATATCAATACTCAACTATAAAGCCTATCTTCTATTTAAACCTGAACTATACAATATGAAAGGCATTGTTTTCCACTTAAAAATAATAATAATAAAAAACAATTAAATACAATTAATTTTTTTTTTACATTTTTCAATTTGATGAAAAGATTGAAAATGATTTCTGGATGGAAGTCAAAACGCCTTGATCAGAAAATATACTGTCCAGAAGACAACTTTGAAGCCTTTTCTACAATGGATCACTCCTAGATGAATGAGGGATTACATGGAATTCAATGGTGCGCGTACATTTTGAACCCAGATTGACTTTTGGGTTGTTTTCAGTTCTTTGCAAGCTCTTGATGAGGTATTTCTCAATGAACGATAAACCCTTGGTTTACTGACGGAAGTAAATAAATTAAGGGTTAACATAATATTGCATTCACTTTTGCACAAAATGTTAAATTTTAACAATTCACATTTTGACCGTATTTTCTAAAAAATAGAAAAAGAAAATCCATTTGCTTTTTGATCATTGTCACCCTGATATGCTATACACAATGCCATTCTGTGTGGAGTTTCATCTAAATAGAGAAACATTATGTTCTTTTCTTATTACAGTTCTCGGAAACCCTTGCAAATTTTGAGGCATATGTTCTGAACCATTATGACTGTTCACTGTTTATGACTCCCAATTGCTCGGTTTGTTCACGCTACCAAAAAGGGAAGCTGAAGTGAACAGAGCAAATCACTGATGCCCTCATTCAGGACTTTTTTACCTGCATTGTGATGAAGCAGATAATGGACATCATTGCTCATCCATCACATCACAAACATCACCTTTCCTCTTTCCTGTGGAAGCCACAGCACACCGTAAGCTAGTACAACGAAAATGAAAAACCTCTTGTGCTGATAAGACATCCCCTGATCATTAATCTATTTGAACTACATTAATTAATAATAATAAAAAAAAAAAACTTATTCATGTATTTGTTACTTTAAGGTTGGATTGCTGTAACCTAGATTGCTGTATCCTAAATTGATAATCTGACAGTGATGTATCGACTTGTAAAATGTGCTGTTAGTGGTTCATTGAATTTCTAAAAGTCCAGTTAGAGGTAGAACCTATACCCAAAAAGCCCCTGTTTTATAAGCTCTATTTTTGTGAGAAGCAGTCACAACTCTATCATGTAAGGTTAGGCTGAAAGTTTCTTCTTCGGGAAAGCCTATTAACAGGTCAGCTAGGAACAAAGCTAGCTTGATAGTAGCAAGCAGCGTCCTACAAACCAGAAGTTTGAAGAACTGTGATGCACTATCCCTCGCTCTAAATTTTTTCTTAAGAAGCATTGGGAATTAAGCAACGTTCTACTGATGTCTGGACGTTAGCTGATCCCATCTGTGCTCTTTTCTATCTTGTGGACCTTTAACTTTGTCTAAATGTAACTCCTACTTCAGCTCATCTCCTTTTTGGTTAAAACCCATTGGCAATTTCCTATTAACATAAGCTATATAATTGTGGTGTAAGATTAACTAACCTTCAGATAGCATTTAGGTTTAATCTACTCTCCGGTTCTGTATTGGGATATTATTCAAACGCAAGTTGTTCTTGGCCATAAATATTGTTCTCTACCACTGTCACAATCTAACGTAAGCTAGAAATGCTTTAGTGCACATGCTTATGCTCCTTTCACAGGAGTGCTCTCCCTTCATGTACTCAAAATGCAAGAAGTGGTAATCAAGAAGAGGTGGGAACTGAATTTACTACTAATAATTTATAACTGTATTTTAGGCTTTTCCCCGGCAAATATCACATTTCTGCACTAACAAACAGTACATTCTATGGGATAAGAATTATTACCCCATTAAAGCACAACGCCCCCACTTTGCATTATAAAGACAGCAAAAGTCATGACTCTCCAGTGATGTGGGTGTGTTCTAAAAAAATAATAAAGTAAGAAAAATGGGCTTGTTGCCAATACCGTTGACCTTGGACAAAAAAAGCAAACACACATACATACACTCACACAAAGATCTCATCCCCCAACACACGACTTGAATGACCTGCAACAAATGTCCCTTATGACGAGGCAGATGACGAAAATGCTGACGTCAAGGGAGACCAGCCCAGGCTCGCACTGAAGCCAAACAACTGTGCACACCAACATGCACAGGGAGACAATGACACACTCTTGATGTGTGCAAGAATATCTGAGCCAGCAAATTCTCCAAGCAGCCACATACCTTCATGACGAAGAAGAGGAGCAGGATGACAAAGACACTAACATCGGGGTGAAGCCAGGCGGAGGAGCGGCCCAGACCCGCTGGTGGGGCAGATCCTGAGATCTTCGTCCATGTGAAGTTATCAAACAAAGAGTTGATGCACTCTCTGGGCATCAACTGCAGACAGGTGGGGGGAAAAACATGCAAGGAAACGGAGGGTGAAAGGTGAGGGCAAAGGGCATGAAAAAGAGGTAAGAAAAAATAAAGGAGTGGTTAGAAATCTGAGTGAGATGGGGAGAAATTAATTTGTTTTAAAAGGATGGTGGCAATAACTGGGATGAACAGAAAGATTGGGCAAGCATGCATAAGAGAAAACAAATGTTAGTGGAAGATACATAAGAATAAGTAGTACCGAGGGTTAAGAACACACAGGTTTGATTAGAGAGGAAGGAAAAAAGAAGTTTTAGAGGCCAGAAGCAAGGGTACTATTGGACAGAGAAAAAGAGGGAATAAAAGTGAACCAGAAATGAGTAAATCATAAAGAAAACTAAAAGACGGGTGCGGGTGAACATGTCCGATGACTCATATTTTGATGAGTCATGAATGACTAATTCACTCAACTATTTTCCTCTACATTTGCATAAAACTCACTGAATTTGCTCGCAGGCAAAATCACAGCAGTGCCTAGCATCTGCATAACACCTATGTGTACGTGTATGTGTGTCTCTTTGTGAGGAAGTGGGGATGACAGCACCACTTAAATGTTTCTATTTATTCACTTCCCTACTGTGGTAAGATTTAATTCAGCCTATAAAATGTTTTAATTTGCACCAAGAGGCAAAGGTATGAGATTGGGGCCGTTGGACAACATGGTTTGCTAACTCTAAACTTAATTTTTTCCACCTAAGAATGTGTTCCTGACTTGTCCAGAACATTATTTTCTTAGTTTAGTCTCTTCCATCATTCAAACAGAAATAGTAGGACATTCCATTGACAAAGTTAAGCATCTAAAAGAGACGGTTTACCCTTCTGAGGTTACACCATTTAATTTAATACACCACTCCAATGGCTGTGTTAAGGCATACAGAGCATTTGTTAAAAAGGTGTGAGGCATGTCTACAATAAGGGCGTTAAGCACGTTAAGGTGTTACTGCCTGACATATGCGCACGCAAACACACTCACACACACCTGGTTCTTGCTAAGTGAGCTATTCTGAGCAACTGTGAAACACATGATGAGCCTTTAAGTCTGGCTTACTGAGCTGCTGATATGAAGCTATCTGAGATTTCACCTTGAATCTCCTTTGGTACAGCAGAGACGCCCACCAGACTCGCTGCTGACTCAATTTATGTTGAAAGGAGGACACAGACTTCATAATGTGGCCACAGATGCATATTTATATGGTGACTGTGTTCTAATATTTTATAAACACAAATGATCCCAAACATTAGATTAAATTAGTGGGAGAAAAACTGTTGCCTGGAGCATTTTGTTGTAAAGCTGCATTTAGTCCTAGAGTGTGACACACAAACATCGTGTCCACAAACAAAAGAACAAGCGCTGTTACATCAATATGAAAACCACAACACACTTGACAAATAACTAAACACCACACACTTTCTAGTAGTGTAAGAGTTACAAATAAAATGTCCATGTTAAAATAATCTACAGACAAAAGAAAATGGAAAATATCTAAATACCTTAAGGGTGCCTGATGCATTTAGTAACGGTCTTTCACTATTGAATTTGATAATACTTTGTATTATAATGTTTAACTACAAGCAATCATTCCACACAAGTTTGTTAGATAGTTTTGTTATTCTTTGCACTATAGTTTAAGTTAAATAGACCTTATTTGTCATATTTATATGTTCCTAATAATAAACTTATAGCCATAAGAAAATTTACCCAGAGTTACCCAGAAAGAACTTTTCCACACTTATTTCAGAAAATGTGAAAGTAAAAAAGAATATCAACTCTCTTTTTTTTTTTTTTTTTTTTAAGCTGGACCACAAATATTGTCTGTTCATGTGATTTGTGTAATTTAATGAAATCAACCAGAGACATTTTTTCTGGCAGCTCCCAACATTAGGAATGATTTTGTGAGTGAATGGGTATATCTAGTATGGAGTGAATGAATACTCAAGACGCTTCACATAATGTATGTGAAGCGTCTTGAGTATCCAGAAAAGCGTCATATAAGTTCAATGCATTATTATTATTACATTTTATCAGAAATGCGTGCCAGTCACGGGCTCAAAATTTGGATTGATTTTATTGATACCGACAAATAATAGGGTATGTTGGCATCTTGCTGTCTCTAGAGACAGAGAGGTACATTTTGTTTATTTAAGATAAATTGATGGATTTTCATTTGTCTTAAGGTCTCAGAAATACGTCAAAGGCAACATCTTAATTCATAGACCAGCTCTGGTCCTTGTGAACAAGTATGCCAAAACAGAGTCGGGAAAAAAGAGCAGCAAAAATATGCTGAATCATACTAATCAATAAAGTAAAATAAAACCTAATCTTATCTAATGTAATTATTTCTTAAGTGAAACAAAGTCCAACTTATTACGTACTCTGTAGCACTTTTCAAAGAGGCTGCATGAATCACTGAAGCTCATGTCGACAAAACACTGGAATGACATCTGACCTCTCCCAAAACCTACTCATGGATCAAGCGATTAAGATTATGAATAAATGGAAAGTCAAAGCCATGTGGGATTTTAAAAGCACAGTATCCAAATTTATGTTTGCAAATTATGATTAACTAAAATGTTATAAAACCACATTAAGTTCTCTCTCTTTTGAAACACAACATTACAATTCGCTTATTAGAGTTTCTATGAAATTTTTAAGTTTTTATCAAATTTATGAAAAGAGTGTTCAAGCTGCCTCCTTTACAGTGATGAATAACTTAACTGTTGGTTGTTTTTACAAATTAAGTTGTTTGTTTCTTTCTGAAGATTTGCCAAGTCCTGTCAGAATGGAAAATGGGGTATGAGGTATAAAAGCTTTATGGAAGAGGAATAAGCTTAAAAAATCCATTAGGATTTAAAGAATCTAGTAGAGGCGTTGGATAGATATGTGCATTTAGAAAAGGAGTGTTTGTGTGGGTAGTCATCCTCATTTGCTTTAAAAAATGTGAAACGTAATTTGTATTCTACCTCCGCTACAACTTTGAGACCAGAAAGTTGCTAAATTGGTTATAAACTCAAGCTTCAATAAAGCCTGCTGGTCTGCTTTAGAAAGAATCCACAAACATTTTCATGGTGTTTCTATTGCCCTACAAACCAATACAAAGTCATACAGTAGTAACCCTTCCATGTAAAGGTTAGTGTTTCATATCTACTCATACCCAGTTTGTTGCTTCTCTTTTTATTGTCAGGACATTTTTACAAAAGCTTTTGTCCTGTGGGTAAACAGAGACCTGAAGGCATCATGCAAGTGATGCTTTCATTTTTATTTTTTTTTATCCAATTATTTTTCTATCCATCTAATCCACATTTCCAATTTTATAAGGAAATGTATTGTTTTCCGATTGTGACCTATTTAGTCATTGGCATTTTTAATATGTAGGAATCATTCTTTAACTTGAGTGTTACTGGTTTGACTGGGCTTGTTGCTGTTCTAGCACACAGACAAAGCCAGTCGGGGATCCGATACAACAAAGGAAGGTCATAGATTGAACTTCAATACCAAAAAAAAAAAAAATGCTATGATGTTGCGTCAGTTAGAGAAACAGAGATGCATGTCAGTGATGATGCTTCACACCAAAGTGAAACTACAAAGAGAAGAACTGAAAGACCTCCAACTAGTATATTCATGTAATATATTAGAACAGAGTCTCTTGGAAAAAAAAATGCTGGTTGCCTTACAAGATGACACCTGGCACAAATGTGCATTTTATGTTTGTGGAATGTTTGTGTTTGTTTTTTAGATCACACTTCTTCTTTCGGCATTTTCCTTCAGGGGGTCGTCACAGCAAGTCAGCCTCTTCCACCTAAACCCTATCTGCTGTATCCTCTTCGGTCACACCAACTATCTTCATGTCCTTCTTCACTGCATCCATGAACCTCCTCTTTGGCCTTCTTCTAGTCCTCTTTCCTGGTGGTTCCAAATCCAGCATCCTTCTTCCTATATACTCTCTCTCTCCTCTGCACATGTCCTAACCATCTCAGTCTGGCCTCTAGAACTTTATCCCCAAAATCTCTAACATGTGCTGTTCCCCTGATATACTCATTTCTAATCCTGTCCATCCCGGTCACTCCCAGAGAGATCCTCAGCATCTTCATCTCTGCTACCTCCATCTCTGTTTCCTGTCTTTTTCTCAGTGCTACTGTTTGTAGACAAAACAGCATGTCGGTCTCACCACGGTTTTGTACACTTTCCCTTTCATTTTAGCGGAAACTCTTCTGTCACGCATCACACCTGATACTTTTCTTCACCCGTTCCAGCCTGCCAGCACACACTTCATCATCTCCTTTCCACACTCTCCATTGCTCTCGACTGTTGATCCTAAGTATTTAAAATCTTCCACCTTCTTTATCTCTTCTCCCTGTAACCCCACTTTTTCATTTGGATCCACACTGGTGAATAGAATATGAACTCTGACCTCTCCGGCCATGAACTGTCCAAATCCAGGTGGAAAAGTCAAGGAGGCGATAACAAAAGTAACCACGGCAGGAAAGATCAGACGACTGAAAGTAACAGGAAAAAATTAATGGGATGGTGAAAAATTAAATGATTCATGTAAGCAATCAAACAGAAACTTACTGTTTAATTAGAAAACGAGTCATCGCGTTCGGTCGTCTCATAAAAAGAACGACTCTTCTGTTCAGATAGACAAAAAACGCCCCCAGAAACCCACAAGAAATCCTGCAGGAACATTTAAATGGTTAAAATAGCGTTAAAACTATTGCTTGAAGACTTAAAGGGAGGCGGTGGCTCAGTGGTAGAGCGTTCACCCTCGGACCGAAATTAACCAGAGGTTCGTGGGTTTACATCCCACTGAGTTCACGTCTAGGGTCCTTGGAGAAGACACCTAACTCCCTGTTTCTCCTACCATTGGTGCCGTCATAGGTGGCAGCCTGCTGCAGTGTAATGTAGCAAACAAATTTTCCCGGTGATGGATCAATAAAGTATACATTATTATTTATTATAAACCTCATAAAGAAACAAAACAAAATGCATGGAGCATTGTATGATTTTATCATCAGACAAGTCAGGAGAACTCGGGTCCATTTTCATGGGAAATTTTTCAAAATATGCACAGTTTTGACATCTTTTTTTCGACACTGTATAAAATAGTAGCAGAGGAAACCATCTCAATTGTGTTTAATCATAAAAAATATGTGTAAATGTTTCCCAACTAACAGCACCCATTCATAAATACAGAATAAAATACGTCTCACTAATTGGCCAGGACCAATGATATCTAGTTTAAACTACAAGCAAATCATTAACCAAATGCTGCTTCCAATTTCACTTGTAAATACAAGAAAAACAAGAAAAATAAAAAATAGTAAGGTCTAGGTATTCAATTGAGACCCCATCACAAAAATGATTTTTCATCAAACAAAGAACTTTGTAGATAGTGACACATGTTGTTCTTTCTCTTTTTAAACAGATGCAATTTGGATCATACAAAAAATATACAGATGGGACTGAACTATGAAGGGCAAAGACCCTGACCAGTCTGAATTATTATCAACTAATTACTGTGCTAGCTAGTACACAGCCAAACTGTAAAAGAAAAAGGCTTTATATTTAAAAATGATTTTACTTTGCAAAGTCTCGGTTTGCTGATGACTTACCCGATGATGGCAAACGCTGGCAGTTCCTGCAGGTCAAAAGGGAAATCCATTCTGAAGTTTGTCCTGAACAGAGCAGTGATGGTCACTAGAAAATGAGGAAAAGTTGAAAAGATGACAAGCTGAAAATCAGCTTAGACTTTGCAACTAACAAAAGGCTCAACTTTATGTCAACAAATAGATAAACATATACACCCAGAAACACAGATATTTTCTCAGTGTATCATCATGAAAACTAGTTAAATTTATTTCAATGGCGCCCTCTGGCTGTCATTAGAGGAGATGAAAGTGTGAACATTCCCAACATCAGTACCTGCATCTTTGTTAAACACAGATAGGACTCTGAAGATGAAGGCACTAAATGTTGCAGCAAAGTATCCTCGCCAATAGTTTCTGACAGCAAAGTAAGTGGACGTTACCTCTATACTGAACAGAACACCTGGTGGTGGGGAAAACAAAAGAAAAATGAAATACAACCACAACCTAAAAATAGCACATGAATGAAAATTCTTAAATTATGCATAAATATTGTTTATTCAGTTCTCTTTTAGAAAAGTGCTGTACCACCAAGTGGAGTACCAAAGCAGCAGCCCACCCCCACAGCGCAGCCCACTGTTAGGATGTCCGTATAACAGTATGGGCTCTACTGATCCAGACATGGAGTGAAGACAAGGAAACAGCAGAAAATGATCAAATATGAGGCAAATTTCACCACCTATATGAAAACTTAAACACCAGTGAATGTGTTTCCTGATATAAGCTTACCTGATACACTCCAGAAAAGAAGGACATGAAGCGACTGAGAACGGCTGCACAGATACTAGCAATATGAACAAAAGGACCCTAGGAAAGACAATATAAATAAATAAATTAAGCCAAAAGATTTTGTTGAAAATAATTTACTGATTTTAAATCCTTTTCTTCTCTTACCTCCTTTCCTACAGGCATGCCACTGCCCAAAGCGGCCGTCAGACCAATAACTTTAGCAATGAAGGCTTTGAGGGTCAGATATTCCTTGAGTACCACTCCTCTGAGGATGGTCTTTAATTCTGGAATCCCAGAACCTTAACAAGACAGATAAAATTTGTTTAAACTTTGTTTAAATTTTTTGATGTGGTGAATTAACAGTACTATGATACAAAAATTAAATTTTCTAATAAAATTACATAGGATTTGATGTCATAATGTTCGATTACCCGGTTCATAGGGGAAGAAATGTTCGGAGGACTGTCTCCATTCTATAAATCTAATTTTAGATGTTTATATCCTAACTCATCATTTTGAACTTTGCCATTTCGGAAGGAAAGGGCGGGAGGTGCAAGGAGCCATTGCTTCTTTGGATCAAGATGAGCCAGATGGAGTGGTTTGGGCATTTAGTCAACATGCCAACGAATGTCACACTGGTGAGGATTTTTGGGTGCATCCCAACGTGAAAAGACTCAGAGCTAGAGATTCTAGCGAGCTCAAGATCTGCTGGAAGGATTATGCGTCACAGCTTGCCTGAGGAACACTTTAGGAGTAAGGAAAGTTTGGCTTCTCTGCAAAGGCTGCTTCCCCCTTTGACCTGACCCAAGATAAGTGAAAGACTATAACTTTAAACAATTTAAAAGGTAGAATGTGCTACTTTTATAAAATGCATTGCATTTAGGACCCAAAATTCCACAGCACCAGTACAGACCTAAAAGTTAGAGCCATAAAACACTTGATGTAATACATGGTGACAAGCCTCTCAGCAGTTTTGATGTTCGGTTTAATCATCTTCAGACCATAACGTCTCAAACACTGTGATGGACATATTTGGAGCAAAACCACATGGATCTAACATGTGGCTGAAGCAATTTGGCAGATGTAAAAAGCAACAACTCTGAAATTTTCAGCTAATTAAAGGCAACCAGACATATGACAGCAAAAAGATAAAAATGAAAAAGTAGGAGGGCACAGACCAATAGCTTGCGGAGATACGAGGTGGCAGAAGAGGGAGGAAAACAGGATGAAAATCAGAGGGTAGGAGACCCAGGCCAGATACTGCAGGGGGATGTTCCCTTTTAGTTCCCCATGTATCCATTTATAGGCTATATAACGTAAATTAGAAAGAGAAAAATAAACAGTTGGAATAAACTAAATTCAATGAGGAGTGCAGTTAGTAGGCATATAAAAAGACCGTCAGAAAGACTGAACTGACCTTGCAGGCTCTTTGCACTGGCGTAGTCCATCGTCCAGCTGACCAGAGCCATGGTGATACCCAGGAGAACCAGAAAGATCCAGTCCTCTCCCAACCTTGTCACCAAGAATCGTTGTACACGTGCAATACAGTCTATTAGAACAAAACAGGAAGAAATATCACTAAAAGGCAAAGCTGATGATCTATAAACCTCCTTCACATTTCTAGCTTAGTGAACTTGTACCTTTGCATTTTGAGTAAGACCGTTTCTTCCTTATGGACAAGGTGAGATCTTTTTCAGCTGTTGAATCATTGGAGACCTCTCTGTCCATATTGGATTGATACTTCGACCTCTGCCTAATGGGATGGCCATGACCATGCAGCCCATGGCCAGATTGTGCCCTCCCATGCTTGTCTTGGTTTTTACCATGTTTCTTTATCTGTCTCTCTGTCAGCAAGCGTGTGGCCTCCCGTCTTCCTGAGCCCCCTTGGTGCTCTTGGTACTCCCCATAGAGCTGAAAGCCAATTGGGGACAGCTCAGTGAAACAATAAATAAACAAGAAGGTTTACCACTCATTCATACTCATCCAAACACACTGGTACTTTCAAAGCAGGAATGTAAAGCGTAAGCATGTGCAGGGTGATAGTACTATAGGAAAGAAGGATTGATGTTATTAATAGAAGGGCCTATGTTGACCCACGCTGCTCACATAGAAGCGGAAATATGGGCTCTGTGTTTAGATTTATTACCTCTGGACAGGATCCCTGAAAACTAGTCAGGACATGTAGGGAAGATATTCATTTTCATCTCAACTTGTCTCTATTCCAAGCCACTAGTAAACATGTCTCCATGTAGAATGATTTTCCATTTATCCTCATTTTTGAAAACATTTCTAACGCATTGTTCATTTTACATTCATATTAAAATATGACATTCTTTTGAAGGCTTTCTTCAGATTTGTTTGTTGAGATCTCTACAGGTTTGGTGGCAAGAATTAGACATTTATTGTAATGTAATTGTATTACTATGAAAGGAATAAAGTCAAAGGTGCTTTTGACAACTGAGGTAGTATAATCTTACAGTTTAGGACTTCAAAGTTCAAACACATTGTCATTATTTTTATTATGAAAGATCTTTTAGCACAGAGCGCCCAGCGTCACTTGGTGACTGAATAGTAAATAAAAACCTGCCTCTGTCTTTTAAGTCTTATAGCTTCTTCTGAGTTTGCATTTCTTAGCAACCGTGCATGCCATTTCCGAAGACATGTTTTCACACCATAATGGGCACTTACGTAGTATGGGTACTTAGTATGATGGAATCATTGTTGGTAAGAAATATTTTACATTTACAAACATAGAAATGTTCTTTTATTGTATGTTTTAGCATTGCATAGGCTAATTTAGCATTTTGTTTTGCAATATGGGTTGGCAGATCTTATGCTGGCAGCATAAGAACGACTCGAGTGGTTAACTGTATTTGGTGTTGTTACTTAGTATGTTGGACTTGTACATTATATTTTGAATATGCTATTTGTTACTACTTTATTTTATGTGTCTATTGCATTAGCTTTACTGGGCAATTTAGCATTTTATGCAAAATAATTTACTTATGAAATCAGAAAAAAAATATTCTTATTTTTTTATGCATTTAGAATGTAGAAGAGAGTTTTGTATGTGTGTATGTAGAGACTAGAGGGTGATCCCTTCAGGAACAGGCCAGGAGAGGCAGAGGCCATGGACATGCTTGGCGATCTCTTCCAGGAAGATAGTATGAAACCAAAATTCCCAGGCTCAGAAAATTGCAAGGGATTCACTGTGTCTCTAACTGCATGTGTGGAAGACAGCCCAGCAGCACCAATAATGCTTAGCAAACACCAGCCTTCAACAACATACTTTTAAGACACATGCAAGCATTAGAATCGTCATGTTTCACAAAACCAAGAAGCTGGAGTTTTGGACAAATACTTCTTGTTCATCATGTAAAAATGATTGGCTGAGATTTGTCCAGAAAAAAAATCTGCATATATCAATATATATATTTTAAAAATGGTCAAATCTAATCAAATTAGAAAAACAAATTGTAAGCACATGAGAAGGTCTTTGTGATTTTGCATAGATGCACTGTTTTGATTTAACATGTGCATGATGTGCATTACAAATAAACCCGCCATGTTGTAACAGATGCAGACAATCGCACTCCAGGAATATAAGTGACAAGCTGGTAAGTTGTGTATGGTGCTGACACCTTTGATGTCCATGCAGTAACCTTTCAACAACTCCTAATGTAGCGGGTTCATGGACAGGCCGCCAAAAAGATGGATGGATTTAGACAGACACACATGGGAAAAAGGCATTGTAGAAGCTGTCTGCGCTTGGGTGTGTGTAAAAACAGGAATGCCAGTCAACACATTGTGAAACTTAATGACCATAACGAACAATGTGCTGTAACTGAATGCTGCACTAAACAAAGACCCAAATAACAAGACACAGTAGCCACGACTCCAGTATTAAATACACATATAAACAGAAACATTAACACACCTCCAACTACAACCAAAATGTTTACAGTATATCAGAGGTTCAAATTGTGACTTCTGACTAAGGCGTAGTAGTAATAATCCACAAGTTAGATTTCTTTTATAAAGTAAATGACTCATAATTTCAGAATCAGAATATACTTTATTGATCCCACACAGGGGAAATTTGTGTGTCACAGCAACAACTTCCTATCTGCTAAGTGAGTCTTGTTATGTTTAGTTTATGAAGTTATGAAGTTATGTTAAGAAATTGCATACACATCCAAAAACATATTTTTTAAAAAAGAGACTGATTTTTTTTGTTTTGTTTTTTAAATTAACACAAACTACACAGTTGTGACAGGAGCAGGATTAGTTTGTGCCATCTTTGGTTTATAGTCTTGGATGAAGTATTTAATCTATTGCTAAGTGAGAACCAGACCTCTTCTTAATGATTTTGCGCGTGGAGGAACCTGTTGATATACCTAATCCTCCAAAGAAAACATGACACTCAATCTTTAACAACTGGCTCTGAAAGTGTTTAGTAACTCAGAACTAATTGTCCAAATTTATCACCTGTCACTGAAGATGTCTGAAAAATTCCTCGATTCAGCTGCAAAGCCACAAAAGGCCTTACAAATTCTCTTTTGCTGCTCATTCTTTACTAGGTTGCAGGGGAAAAAACAAACTTACTCACTTTGTGTACTTGATTTTTTTGTGTATTTCTGTCAAAGTTTGCACTGTGTGCATAACTTACACCAAAACTTCCCATTTTACAATTACAAATGCAACTTCAACAGGAAAAGTGGCTTTGTTTCTAATAAAATGTATTCAATATTGTAAGAAATCTAACATTATGTTTTTTAATCAATCATATCTATTAAAATGTTTTTAATTGAATTGCATAATTTAATCGCAACAGAAAAAAATTTAAGGGTGTAAATAAATTTGTAAGCGTTTGCTTCAGCCGTTACCTTTTCGGTCCTTTGCTGGAATATGGTTGTTTTCTTTATTTCATTGATATGAGGTTGCACTGTGACCGAAATAAATAAATAAATAAATAAAATAAGTATTCCAACGAGTATGTGACTTTTAAAGAATAGTATAGTTTGTTCTTTAGAAGACAATAATACAACAATGACAATACAAAGATAAATATTTTGCATCTATGAATCATTTTATGAATCAAAGCACGCCTCTGAATAATAAGTTTACCTAAGATTTTCAACATTATCAATTCAGCTTTAAACTTGACCGGCCATCTTTCAAAAATGACCAGTATCTGCATTAGTTTTGCTGAGACATAACTTCAATTTTATTCATAATGTTTTTAAAACTAGATTTAGATTGTAATTTCTCCCATTTATTTCAGGGTAAAAATGTTGTAATTTTGCTGCAAGTTGTCCAAAATAACCATTTTTTTCAGATTGTCCCACAATGACCCCCTGTAGATGATGTTTTACTCTGTAAATTAATTAAACTAACCTCTGCATTAATCAATCATACTTTTTCACACCGTCCCATCATTGCCCCAGTATTACTCATTCCTTCCTCTTGCTCCCCAAGTGCCACTGAAACACAACTCGGGCTAAATTTAGTATTAGTGTAATTCAATAATACCTATTACACTTCCCACACGTCTATCCTTCATCCACCATGTGCATCAGACTCCTAGGCTTCTCCTCATGTCTCCATTTCTGTTACTTTACGTTCAGCCCCAACAGATGCCCTTAGAGAGATGGCAAAGGCTAGTAAAATACTTTTTTTAAAATTGCTTTTATTACATAACTACAGTAAATTAAAATGGAAGGATTTTGGCATTGTTTATTCTGTTGTGAAAATCAATAAAAATTCTTAAATTTTTGTGTTGGTAGTCATTTGAACTTCCACATTAGTATAATTTGAGTTCCACATAAATACCATAAAGTGTAATCAGAGAATTAAAATAAAACATCCCAGTAAATTCACTAAGGTGTTCCATTTGCATTTGTAACCATAAACCAAGTCTATTTCTAATAAAAGTATCAGGTTTGATTTCCAGACATTTATTTTCAGAAGTCATCTGTTGAAATATGCAAATGAGCCATCATCTAACTCTATTAGAGAAAATGAATTCAGATAAAATTATTTAGTGCATTGATATTTTGCCTCAAAATTTTCTGTGGGACTTTTTTAGAATTCGGTTATTCATCCCATTGTGACGACCTGCATTAAAGAGGAAGTATTGTATCTCATACAGTATCCCGTTTATGGGATAATAATTCTTATCTCATGGCATATGTAGATAAATAATGTACTGTTTGTCAACTCTGAAATGCAATGTTTGCCACAAAAGTTTATACATACTTTTACTCAGTTGCAATTCTATTTTTGACACAAAATTCAGAGATAGATTCCTTCTGTACTGCCATCGGGTAGTACAGAACACAGTACACAGTTAAGTACAATTTCATACAGATTGTATAAAAAACATTACGACCAAACACACAAATGAGACAAGACAACATAGTTAAAACACACACATCAGACATAATACACTCACAAGTAAATTGCAAAAGATGTCTGAATTTGATTTCCATTTCTAAGAATTAATAATTCATTCTTTTAGGTATTTCTTAAACCAAACAAAGGCTGAGCTAACCCTATGCTAGTTTTAAAAGTTCTTTTTTTTAATAATTTCCTCTAGACTGACTAGTAGAGCATTGTAATGTTTTGTATCGTTTGTACCTTTGTTTATTCTAAACCCATTAGATGACCTCATTTGTCTTTAATAATTTTTCTGCAAACAAAACTGGTTATATTAATGACTTCATTCTAGAGCTAAACCTGCAGTTGATAGGAATATAATTAAGTGACATCAGAAGTCAATTTCTTCTCATTTCTACCATTGTTTTCCAGAAGATGTGACAAACTACTGAGCATTTTTGTAATAACAACTTTATCCGTTAGGAACTTCATTTACAGATGGCGCATGGGGATGAAGAAAGATGCGTAAAAACCACACTCATTAAATACATAATAAATAAGAAAAATAGCATAAAACAAAACAAAAAATCAATCAAATAAGAATATTTATATCATACTTCGTCAGCACAAGGCCCTTGAGCCATTCAACTGTCTGTTGTTGCATCCAACAATCCTGAACTATGTAATTGTAGATTTAGATTAGCTAATCTGTGATTTCTACTCCTGCCTACTGCCTTCTGCCTCTGCAACTGGCTCTCTGTTAAGTTTAATTCTGTCCTCCATATAGGTTCTTTTGGAGACTTTTCTCCACAAGAAAGAGACCGTAAAAAACAGATACATCCTTGTTTTGTGTAATCTAGTTCTTACTTGTGCTGATTATGTTCAGTCTCATTGTATATCTAGGTTTATTAACTAAGTGTAAAGTTGTTCTGTATTGTTTTTCTTATGCTCGGCGGTCTAAATAATATTGAATGACACAAACAATTGAGTACAAAAAACAAACATACTTATGCTGAACCTGTAAATGTGTTGCAAGCATTGTTACGTTTATTAATTCAAACATTCAAAGTGAATTATAAAAACAATTATTTGAAATGATTCAGCTTAAAAAATGTAAAAATGTATGTAAAATGCTAAACAAGTAGCTATACATCTTTAAATTACGTCAATGACTTTAATGCATAAATAATCTCTTCTAAAAGTACTGTATTTCTCACCAACACATTTATTTAAACAAAATATATTGACATATACTGATGTTTTAAATTAATGGTAAAAAAAACCCAAAACCTATAAATATTTATCTAAAGTTGGTTGACTTCAGATGAATGTTTTAATATGTTTATAACTGATAAATATACTGTAAAAACTAATTAGTTATTGAAAGGTCATTAGAAGCAAACAAACCCTCTAAACTCGCTAAACATAAAAAATATACTGTAAAGCATAAGTACTTTTGTAACTTTGAATAAAATCAAATGGTAAAATCCAAACTATTCCATCAAGACACAGGAACACAAAGGGTACAAAAACATTAAATTAACTGGAAGCCTTTTAGAAAAGAGATGTGAAGCTGAAACTGAATGAGTCTCCGCTGGGAGGCACCACAGTACATAAAAATAGCAACGCTGCTTTGAGAAAAGAACAAAATAACTATTTCTACTTAACTAGCTAGATCCAAAAAGTTGGTCTCATATGACCTAGAAAACTTTAATCAGACCACAAACAAACCATCTCATACTACTAAAAAGGATGGTATTCTGAAATAATACAAAGTTCAAACATTGAATAATAAAATTGAATTGAATAAATAAAAAAATGAGATTCCAATCATCCTACCAATGTAGTTTTGTTTTTGTTACCATAACAAAGATGACTTTCAGAAACACATTTTTAATTATATCTGTTACATATATCAAATGTGGTTTAAGGGACCCTGCTCTGTACATATCTGTCCACAGCTACATGTGTATGAATGACTGTGAGCACGTGCCACGCTAAGCTGGTATTTGAAGTCAAATGTATATGTACAAAGGTCTTCTAAAATAGAAAAGGCTTTAACTTCATATGTTCCCCACATGGCTGCAAGGTTTCCAGCCACGTGGTCTGTCTTTTTAACAGATTGGAGTTGGAAGTTGATTAATAAAGAAACAGAAAAAGTAAAGCACAGCTATGAGTAATACTAGGAAAAAAGTGAGAATATTTCCGCTAGCTTCCTAAAGCACGCTCACAGGTAGGATGAGCCTTTCTGCATAACTCTGTGAGATAAGATTTCAACAGCTATTAAATTCTATAGGTGTTCATGATCACCAGCTTTTACATTCCTGCATATCAACACCATAAAGCCTATGCAGCTGAACGCATCAGTCTTCACGGATTTGGAAGTTAGTTACACCTTACATAACAATTTACCAGTAAACCTTTTCAGTGTTTTCATTTATTTTCCCACGTTTTATTAAAATGCCGCAAGAATATTTGATTCAGAACCCAATAGCCTAAGAAAGTAAATCATTTACCTCCAGATCTAGTGAATAGAAGCGGCTTTCCTAAAATAATGAGGTCATTTTACAAATCAAGACAATTTCTCAATTTTTAAAGAAAAAAAATTCTTAAAGTTGTGACCTTTAAATTTAAGTTCAGTTTGATGTGATTTGAGTGGTTCAGAACTCAAACCACTCAAATCACGTGGTTTGAGTTCTGAACCAAGAGCACGAAGAGCACAATCCTGGAATACTCCTTTGCTTTTTGGTCCATTGACACAACCCATAAATGAACTTTAATTTGTTGACAGCTGCTATAGTGATTTAATACCAGCTATATGCAATTTTGAGCATTTCCGATGTAGTTCAGTGGATTTTGTATTCTGTGTTTTTAACCTTTGCTTGCCTAGGTTCATATGAAAAGGCTTATTGTTATACTTGAAGAAAACTTTTTCTATAAATATCAATTATGACCACAATTTTGTCTCAGTATTGAACTTTGACCTATTGGGTTAGGGTCACTTGGGCTCTTTAGCTTAGGATCTAAGACTATTTTCAGTTTAAATCTTTGTGCTGCTATTAGATTTGTGTAATGTTTCCATGGACTTCAAAAAAAAAAAAAAGTTATATTTATGTAGTTTCTTTGAGAAGACTTTGTTTATTGCATTACCAAGCAGCACTTTGCATTTATTTAATTTCCAATTGTATAATGTTTAAAAAAACAGATTTAACATTATAGATAATGGCCAAATGATTTTGTTCCAAACCGCACCGAAAATTAACCAAACCGACCTCAAAACCAAGTTACGTAGAAAGTTTTCGTCTACCGTTGCACCCCCAATACACACCCCCCCAATACATGCACACGCACACACACACATAATTAAACATCATAATAAATTTGCAAATGACTTAAAAAGATAGAGAGCTAGATATTTCAACAATAGCAACACTGAAGTGCTCTTTGTTGTATAAAACAATAGAGCGTGACATGTGTTGGACCTCACAGTTGTTCAGAAAAATGACAGAAAAAATAAATTAGTTTGACAAAAAATGGAATGGGCGGAATATATACATACATATACAGTATATACAGTATATATATATATATATATATAGACATACACATATGTATATACACATACATACATACCGATTCATATTTATATGTGTATGTATACACATTTATTTTTAACTTAAACTGCTTAAGCTCTGAAATAAAGGCTAAGTATAGATGTCAATCTTGTATAAACTGGATTTTCCAAACAACTATTTGTTCAAACCTAAAATATAAAATTATACTTTCAGTTTATGCAGTGCACATCACTAAATATCCTACCTTACCCATATAATAATCTGACATCAAACTTTATTTTCATCTTTATTTTCATAGGCCTCAGAGCACATGTATGATAATCAGGTTCCCTCTCTTTGGAAGAGCACACATTTACACACACTGGACTAGAAATGTAAAAGAAGCCATGTAAAAACATCCACATATGCAGTCATCTGATAGAAACATGTGACAATGGAAGGTTACTGTAAATCCTCTTTTTCTCTCTCTTGCCTACACACACACACACACACACACACACACACACACACACACACACACACACACACACACACACACACACACACAGAAGAAAACTGGAAGACACAAGTCACAGAAGTTGTTCCTACGTGTTAATCCTGAGCGGGACTTAAGAACGAAACGCAGGGGCTAGCAAACAGGTGGTGGCAGCGAAAGTCGGAAACAGCGAGATGGTGTCAAAGTGTATGTGCATGTGTGTGTGCGCGCACGTGTGGGTGCACGCCAAGTTCAGGGGTGAAGGAGGTCCAGTGCCCCGGCACCTGTTGCTTGACCGTGTCAATGACCCTGTTTGTTTTACATGAGCTCATTGGTTTCCACAGTAACTCACACGATACACGTTTCCTTCTCAGATACTTTCAGGCAGACAAGCAACCTTCCCACATGTGTGGTGCGTTTCCAGCACAGGTGCGTCATGGGAGAGAAGTAATCCAAGCTTAGATGGTAAGGACATGCCAGAGGCAGAAATCTACCAGATTCAGATTTTCCTACAGATAAAACAGATAATAATGGAGAAGAAAAAAGAAGAAAGAGTAAAAGGACACTGACCAGAGTTTGCTTGTATCTCAGAGCCTTCCTTTCCGATGCATCTGCGGCCATTGACACACTGTCTCTGACCCAAAAATAAACCCAGCAGCTCTACGGGTGTCTCAGGATTACCAGGACCACTCTGGGCACACATACACACACAAAAAGGCACGGAACATCCCACACACGTTTCACACACGTGTGAACTGGTCCCAGCCACAGTTATGGTAAGCTGGGATTCCCACAATACTGGAACCAGATGTCTCCCTGTCCCAGACCAACGTCTGCTTCTGAAGGTCTTTCTCTGATTAGAACTGTCACTGGAGAAGTTTCTCATCAAATTGTGAAGGAAGTTTAACAACTTAAAAGCTTTTTGATTAATTTGTTCATTTCACAAACCTGACAAAGAGAAAAAAAAATGTTCTAATGTTTTGTTCTATCTTCAGCTGTACAGGGTTACATGACAGCACAGCGTAAATTGTACTTCTCAAAACAGTAATTGAGGCATATTCACCTAGAATTAGTAATATCAATAATTATTATAAAAAAAACCTTTATATTTAATGTCATGATTAGAGCTCAGGTTGTGTATTTAAAACAAAGAGTAATACAGGGTTAACATTATAGCAGCAAAAATGTATTATTATTTTTTTTTAATTAAACTTTTAAATTATTTTAAAAAGTGAAGAGTATTTTTTGTTTTTTAAATTTTTGGTGCTATTTATTTTTCATGTTTCATAATTTCTTAGCAGCTTCACATTTTTTTTTTTACCTTTGTAAACATTTATTTGTCAAATGAGCTATAAAAATATAGTGTTGCTTCACATAAACATAGATAAATGAGTCAGAAAAACAAGAATTACTTGCAATAAAGCCAAAATTAGTAATGACGAGGTATAATCAAATAATTATGTTGATGGTACATGTAACTTTTTATATGTACATTTATGTACATTTATGAGGTAGACGGCAGCTCAGTGGTTAAACCAGAAGTTCGCGGGTTTGCATCCCACAGAGAGCACGTCTAGGGTCCTTGGCGAAGACACCTAATCCCCGTTTCTCCCACCATTGGCGCCGTCGAAGGGCAGCCTGCTGCGGTGTAAGGAGTGTAGCACACAAATTTTCCCGGTGAGGGATGAATAGAGTAATTGTTTATCCTTTAACTTTTAACATGTTACGTGCTTCTTGGTACTAAATGATGTGGTGGGTTGAGCAATTTCACCATCACAAACATTTCAGCTGTTGAGGCCTATCTTAGAAATAATAATTTAAAAACTCAAATAACCCCACAGGAGTCTTAAAATGGTTTTTGATTCATTTTGTTTAAATATAGTTGTAGCAGAGAATAACATGAGTTTTCTATCTATCTGTACATACAGAGATCAAGACTAGGTGCCAAAGTTTGGTTTCCAAACAAAAATAGAATAGAACCAAAAGCATAGAATAGAACCAATTCAAAATAGAAAGCTTAACAAAAGAAGAGTTTAAGCTTCTAATTTTTTTGTAACTCATGAAACTTAAACTCGGACTTATATTAATGCACCAAAACACAAAACATGGGTAAATTAAATTCTACTGAATGAAAAACAGAGTAACTGTTATGACATACTTAATAGCAGAGATTATATTTTATGTAGACAATCATTAGAACAGTAAAATCTTCTGATAGACAAATAAAAACATGAAAAAAAGTTATCTACCATATAAAGATAAGCAACACTTAACAAATACTCAGCATAAAAAAAAGGTTTTTGAATGAACAAATAAAGTGTGAGTGAGTCACAAATCCATCAAAAGAACTGCTTACATAACCTTTTAAATTATTTAACAAAAACTACCAACAATTTTGATTTCATAAGTCTGTAATCTCTTAAAATGATATCAAACTAAACCAAATTTTGTAGAATTAGTTGCTTTTTTAAATAAATTGATAAAAAAAATAATTAGTTAAGATTTTTTTTTTAAAAACTCAGTGTGTAAAGTTATAATTTCTGTCCAATCCTGTGAACTGAAGAAGCCTCTGGCTGACCAAACTTTATTGCTTAATGAATCTAACTGGTTCCTTATGTTTGCTAGAACACCAGAGGTCAGGGTCCTGCCCAAGTGCAGGAGTTTTATCATCTCCGGGTTTTGTTCACAAATGAGATATTGATGAAGCGGGAAATCGACAAGCGGACCAACAGCATCACCATTGATCAGCTGTGGTGAAGAAATGATCTAAAAAGCAAAGCCCTCAATTTACCAGTTAATCTTCATTCTGATGCTCACCTAATAGTAACCCATTGGGAGATTCTGAGTCGAGCCACTGATCCCTGCGTAAAGAGGAGCCAGATGAAGTGATTTGGGCATATCTCCCAACTCAGAGGATGTGAAGGTATACACCCAAAACTGGTGAAGGAAGTACATCTCATAACCTGATGGGGAATCCCCAAATGAGACAAGACAATTCCTCGGGCCATTAAAAGCCAACACTTATTTAAAGCAACAACAAAAGAAACTGGCTAAAACAGAAAGAAAATTGATTAAATTGTTTGAACTCAAAGGAACGTCTGGATGAAATATAGTACAGTGCTAGGTGTGTCAACACGTGGCAAAAAGGCAAATAGAAAGAATAAAGAATGAATGATGAAACAAAGCAGCCGGGCAGGTGATACTAGGTAAAGAGTTATGATTACTCAGCATGAAAACAAACCACACCAGCATCAGTGGCTTTCCACCTGCTAGTAGTTTAACACACACCCTGGAGCTGCTGTGTGAATGCCGCACACAGGTGTGTGCCTGTGATAAGAGTGACATGGAAAAAGTGTTGTGCAGGTGGGTGTGGCAAGCCTGAAAGATAAAGAGAAAGACTGAAGGGGAAACCAGAAGGGAGACAAGCTAATGACAGCAAAAAAGAATTGGGATACTAAACAACTTGGTCATAAACAGAAATGTGTTTCTCGGTCAGAGGGAAGGAAAATATCAAACTAAGCGATAACCATGAAAACTAGGAGAAATACTTGGATAATTTTTAGCATTTTTTCCCCCTTGGGAACAGTACATACATCTGGAGAAGAGTGAGAAAGTGGGAGATTATCAACAGATTCCTGGAGAGATCACAAGGTAAAATGAGTAAAAAATGAAAATGCGGACAAACATTTTGCTTCTATTCAAATGTTGCATATAGGGCTTTCAGAGCAGGTTAAAGTTCTTTCTCTACTTATAACTGAAAATTGTGCAGTTTTAAAAAACAGCTTTTTTTGTATAAAAAATTGTATAGAGACACAAGTATTTCTGTAACATAGAAGGCTTATTGTATCATTGCAAACCCTGTGTGTATGTGTTCTATATTACATGATCATTGTGACTACATACAGGAAGAGAATGGCTGATGTCAGTTTTTGGAAAACACTAATGTGTAGGCACAATGCAGACAAACTGGTTCTGTGACAGAGACAAGCTGAAGGCTTAACAACAAGGTGCTACTGTGTTTGCGTTCAGCCTTCACAAAGGCTTGTCACATACCAATGTGTTTATAAGGATATGTAATCATGCATCTGCAGTTTCAGTGAAAATGATCAAGTAGTATCACAAACAATTTCATTGTGTTCTGACATTCATTTTCATGTTGCGATTTCACCATAGGCACCGGGTTGTTAACAATGTTTAATGGAATTACTTTAAAGATAAAACAATAAGGTAGGCATGAGATTCATTTTTAGTAATTCAATGGAATTAAACTAATAGAAAAAAATGTAAGGTTATATTTCAACTAAATTATAACATAGTTTAAACTGAAATGTTTACATTTAGTCAAACTTAAAATTTTTAAAAGCCCAGGTAATTGTGCTTTTTGTTTGCTTGATACGGCATTTCGGTCACTTTTGGGACAGTTTATGACAGTAGTTCATGAGAATAGAGTTTACATAAAATTTAAAAGTGCATTAGGAATAATAACATAATGAGTTTTATTGAGGAGATAAAAAAGTACAAAATTAAGAGCAGCATTAATATATATTTTCTTCTTTTTAAACAATTTTTTGAAGAATATCATTTAGACAATAATTTGATCATCAATTCACACATGCTCTGAATGCCCTCACAGCCTTCTCTGCTGACCTAGAAAAATTCTCAATCACAAACTGCAGTATAGTTAGTTAACATTTACAATTTATTTCCAAATGGTCTGTCTGATGTGTATTTTTTAAAACATTTGACCAGTCACATTTCAGCCAGCATTTTTTACCAGGTTGGCTAAATTTGGCAAAGACTCCAGAAAGGCTTTCAGTTAGTTCTTCTGTCTCTTTCTACACAAAGTAAATTTCAATGAAACTTTTGCTTCAACTAATTAGATTTTGAACTGGTTTCTCAAGGTTTTCAAGCTTCCTTGGACTGTCACCATTTTCAAACTAACTAATTGCACAGAAGAAAAGTAGGACAGCAAAGCTAACAACAGTCATTGGCTGACTCTCTAAATGAAAACATTATTTGGTTGCTGTGGAAATAACAACAACTAAAGCATGAGAACAAATTATATTTTGGCTTATTTACATTTAAAGTTATTTTTCCAGATTTTTTTTTTTTTTTAACAAAATAACATGGGACAAAATGTCCTTTTACTTCTGTGAGCAATAGTAAAAAAATAGAAAATGTTGGCAGAAAATGCTGGACTTTATACATTGGTATAAATAGTAATATAAAAAAAAGTAATATAATATATAATATTATAATACTATATTATAATACTATATTACAATATGAATATATTATAAGTAATATAATAGTAAAATAGTAAATAGTAATATTAAAAAAAAGATTATTTTTGTAGATATATATAAACATATATCTATATATCTATATCTATATAGTTTTCTGATACATGCTTAAAGTTTATGAGGTCTTAATGAATCGGTTTGTGTGCAGCAGCTCTATGCACAATAGGAGACTTGATTGTTTGAGAGGGAAAAAATATTTTGCAGTTTTTCTATCTTTGTTGGTTATGCTATTTTTTCTGTACTAGTTCAGTGCAGTTAAGATGGTTGTCATTACCATAAAGTTTTTGTTAGGTTGATAGATGCAAACACACAGAAAGGTGTAACAAGGATGTAGAAAAACTCGAGCTGTGTTAAAGACCTTTTTTTTCAGCTTTAAATAATATTGTTGTTTCATTTGAATCACATTCAATCACAACTTGGGATAGTCTCTTCCCTCAACATTTCCTTCCAAGTTTTCTGATACCAAAGGTTGTAAAAATTGACGCGCCATTGGTTATTTCAACTTTACTTATATAAATTACAATAATTTATATAAGGCATTAATGAAATATATCTGCAGACACATACAGATTCTCATATTCCCTCACTGCTTCTGGAACTTCATTTTACAGTTTCCTATATTCATGTTTTTCTATCCATGGCTAATTATCCCTCTTACACAAATAAAATCTTTAGAAGAATTTCTAAGGTGAAATTTGTGTGACAAAGCCTAAAGTAAGACCTGTGTAAGAGTGAGATCAGAGCCCTTAAATGAGCTGCTGAATGCCTGGTTTTAATTTCCAGGCTTTTATCGATTCAGGGTCACCGCTGAGGTGTGTCTGGGGGTTGAGCGGAGGGGGGCAGTCGGATGATCTCCATCATTTAAGTAAACAATAGCTATGAACAAACATATAAGAACTTTCCCATTATACAGTACAAACTGAAGTTTCTCACAGATTTTGCAAGCAGACGTTTTAGTAATTGGAAAAAGTGGATTATGAACTAGTGGAAGTGCCTTGTGACTGTTTCAGCTCAGTGTATTTAGAATGACTACCGAGGGGAGGAAACTGATCTGCCTCCATCTGATAGTATTGCTAATCCAACATTGCTCTTCTCTCCCCAGCATGACATCCAGCTCCACCAATACCACTTTGTGTGAAGCAAACGATAAACTCTGCAGTAAGGACACAACTTTTTATTTTACGCTACAATTCCCTTACTACTATTGTCTCTCCAAACCAGTTTCATTTATCCATCCTCTCTTCACTTTACATCCTGTTTTGTCTGCGAATATATATTTTTTTTCTTAAACAAACTGAAATAAGCCCAGAGCGTCATTTCTCTTGGCTCACTGTAACTGAGCAATTACACGGTACTTCAAATAAAACTCTCAGTATGATGGTTTTTTCCCCAAACATGTCTTAAAACAGCAGAATCAGAATGTATTATTGAGCTCTAAAGTTATTGAAGTAGGTTATTTATTATCTCTTGAGCTAAATTATTCTGTTGATGGATTTAAGAGCTTCTAAAAAGAACATTTAATGAGGTGTGATGACTTCAGCTCTCAAATTTCAATTGTCATCATGTCAGTGAGTCAGATGTATTTGTTCCTCATTAAAAACATCATTTTCTGGTCTAGTTGATTAGAAACGTAGATTACAACTTCTTTATATATGTAAATTAATTATGTCTGGTACCAAACTTTTTGTGTGAAATCATTTTTGGCAATTATTTTTCTATTTCTTATCCATGTGCATTTTGTATTTTCCCTTCTTTGTAATACTTCTTTTTTATTATTTTAAGTGTTCCATCTTTTCCAATTTAATTTTCGTTTCCGTTTTCTCAAAAACGAATAAAAGAAACAGATGAAACAAATGAGTCGACAGTTCAGAGATCTTGAGAGTTTGAGAAACATGGTTCAACAAATTCCAGGCCAAGCCCACAGTGAGCACCCTGGGAAATTAAACATGTCATGTCACAAAGCTGTAACTCCTCCCAGAAATGTTCCATAACCAGAGCTTGGCATTTGCATGTCAACCAGTAGTTTCACATTCCTGCTTTTTACTAGAAAGAGGAGTTTGTGTAATGATATATTACTGATTAAACACATCTATGAGACTAGCATAATAGAAGTAGGAGCACAGAAATAGACATTTATTGTGAAACACACTGTGACTACAAGAGTTAATTTTTTTAAAAAAATAAGCTTTATTAATTTGCTTTTACTTAAATAAAAATTTAGGCATTCTTTTCTCGTTCTTAGTTTTAAAATATTTAGAATGTCTAAAGGTCATTTAAAAAAGTTTTTTAAAAAATGTAAAATGAAGTTTTTCTTAATATATTTTTAAATGCACATTTAAACAGATGAACTACTAAATTTTTTTATCTTATTCAACTTCTTTTTTCGGCATTCCCTTCAGGGGTCACCACAGCAAGTCAGTTTCTTTCATCTAACCCTATCTGCTGGATCCTCTTAATTCTAATCCACTTTAATCTTATTCAACATTTTCAACATATTTGTAAAAACCTATTAAATAACCAACCTGAATTTTTTTTTTGTTTGTTTCATTTTTAGCAAAATAAGTTTGTGATGGAAAAAAAAAAGCTCACTTATCTTGGAAATAATTTCCTTTGGCTAAAGCTGCAAATGCTAATTTAGTTTTAAATGTCATAAACTAAACATTTTTAATATACAAATGTGTGCTGCTATCAGGCTTCGAGAACATTGACATTTAGGTCACTTCAGCCCTCACTATTCAAATAAGCAAGAGAAGTATACTGTAGTTAATATTTTATACTTAAGATCACATTAAATCAGACATCAATGTTGTTTAGTCTAAACTTAACTGCAGAAAAGACAGGAGGCAGATCCGGAGGTAGCAGAGGTGAAGATGCTAAAGTTTTCTTTGGGAGGGAGCAGGATGCACGGGATCAAAAGTGAGGACACTAGAAAGACAGCACATGCCAGAGGTTTTGACAGGCAGGCTACTAATTTATGCCTGGATAATCTGGATAGTATATGTGTGATTGGTTGGTGATGGTCAGAGGGGCCGATGGCGCAAAAATGGCATCCTCGCTTCTGTCAGTTTGCCCCAGGGCAGCTGTAGCTACAACAGTAGCTTACCAATACCTGGTATGGAGTGAATGAATAATGCATATGTGTGAAGTGTCTTTGAGCATCCTGGAAAAGCGCTATTTAAGTACAACTCATTATTAGAAAACGTATAGAAAAAAATGTAATTACAAAATGTCATTGATGGTATAATTAAGTGACAAATTATGCTTGAATTCAAATTATTTTCTTATTTCATTAAATGCAATTATTATGTATAAACACGGAGTATGGAACACTTGGCTACTCCTGTCACAACTGAATATTTTGGAATACTAGACCACTTTTGTGAAATTAATGTGTGGTTCCAAATAAGGAGCGTGTATCTTAAAGAGTATTTAACTAGAATGTAGGGACTTTCCTCACTTTCAAAGTTGTAGAAAATGTAGGGCCTAAGATTAGAAACCATACAGTAAATTTTTAGGTGTGAAACACAATCTTGTTATTTTCTAATGTCTCAAAAATACAGCGTACACTTTTCAGAGAGGCAAAGAAGACGATAGGGTTCTGTTATTTGGTTGCTATGGTCACAGTAAACAAGCCAAACAGGGATCTTTCTCACCAGACAGCCTTGCCTGTATGTAAATGACAAAGTTCCATGGTAAGGATAAATGAGCTGAAAAGAACTTTTATTAAAACTGTTCCTCGGAGCTACTAGTCTTGCTCTGGAGGTAAACCAAAAAGGAGCTTTATAGATGTTGTGAAGGAGCATATGAATGTAGTTTGAGCAGAAGAGGATGCAGGAGACATAGTTAGATAGAAGAAACCAATTGACTGTGGATTTATCTAAAGGACAGAAAAACATGTGAACATCTTGAGAAATATTTTCATTCGCCCAAAAACGGGCTCTGACAATAAAAAAAAAAAAAAAAATACTCATCGGTCATGGCTGAGGCATGAAATTAATTAAATATGCTTCATAGGTTACCCTACTGTAGTTTTCAGTATATTTGGAGCAACTCCACTGAGAAAAACAGCCTCAATTAATTTCATTTTTAACAATTTTTTAAATATTACTGAGAGATCAAGTTTGACAAACTTCCCAGCTGGATGTCTCTGTTGAAACGATGTTGACATGTATCATATTTCTGCTGAAACACCCAACCGGTTTGGCTTACTCCACAGGCATCAGAGTTCAGCAGTGCTGAAGTCAGAGGTCTGAAATCCAGACTAGTAAATAAAAACAAACCAATTATAACATCAACAAAAAAAAACAAACAAAAAAAAAACTGTTGCATTTATTTTTCTGCTTTTTCTCATCTATTTTTTTTTCCTTTGCTCATAATCTCTCCTTCTTGTGCAATAATCCAACAATATGGTGTGTGCACATTTGCATCTAAAATTTAAAATAATTTAGGAAAGTATTTTCAAAAATAATATTTTGTCATGTGAATCAAATTTAGGTTGAAAATGCAATAAAATAGAAATAATCACATTTTAGGACATGTACTGTATTCAAAGCCATATTGGGGTAATGTTATTTTCAAGAACAAACTAGGCCGATCTGACCTTTGATTTTACCACAAATTTCTTCATAATGAGTTCAACTGTAGATATTTTGTTCTTTTCCTAAATGCAAACTTGTTTAGACATAAGCCGAGCATCAGACAAAATGTAAAATTGTTGACAAAATTCAGAACAAATTGAACGTAGCAAAAAGAAAAGTTTAAATTATATTTATGGTTTTTGATTGACAAACTGTCTAATTACCTGGATAATGGAGATCTCAGATTCTATAAAGAGGATACAGACTGTAGGATATACGTGTGTGTGTGTGGGTTGGCGAATTACTGCCATGTCTTACTATATGTAGCAACAACACATCAACACTGGGGAAAATGAGTGATGAAGTGAGGTCAACACAGTACATTCTGTCATCATAAGACACAACCTTTTCAACAGCTAGCACTGAAACTAAACCTACTTATGCCTCACTCATACTTTGGATAGGGAAGTGTTTACCTCTGAAGGAAGGTAAATATCTGTTGTGCCTTACTTCCTTCCTACCTCTGAAGGAAGAAGGAAGGAAGTAAGGCACTTCCTTCAGAGGTAATGGGGTGCATTTCTGGGATTTGCTATCATACAAAGAAATAATGAATAACTAGACTTTGTCATTTATGCAGTGATTTCTGTTCGTTTCTCAGTAGCGCGGGAGTATCAGCTAGAGGTGATCGTTGTTCCTTCCCTCCTACTGCTGGGAACAGTCGTGTCGTTAGTGGCCTTGCTGATTCTAAGATATTGCTACTACAAAGAGAAAGTCGCAGCCCCACAGCATTACCACACCTCTACACACAGACACACTCATAGACATACGGAACATCACAATAACAGACACAGTCGCAGACACAATCACAGACCACAACTACATGGCATCGATGGTAAGATGATTTTGTTCTTCCAAATTTCATATCGATGTACAGTAGTTGTATGTTTTGCTTTTTTTTAAAAAAAATTGTTGCTTCCTTAAAGCCCCACCTGGTATTAACCCCTTGGAACATGAAGAAGTGCCGATGCAAGTCCAACAGTTGCATCAAAACACCAAACCAACACCACATGCAGCACCACAGGTATCCAGAGAGAGGCATCCTGGAGCCTTTGGACAGGTCACTCCACTGACGCTGTCATACTCCATCAAGCCAAATGACACTGTAAACCTCTATAGAGGACGCATGGATGGCAAGAATGTTATCCTGAGGGTGTTGAAAGGTATGCAGAGCAGAGACACTAAACTCTCTGACCTAAAGGGGCATTTTTATTTGCTTCCCAGTAAAACTTTTCTGTCAAAATCTACTTCTCCAGATACAGCAAACAGCAGTGAGAAAGAGCACTTCCTGGGCTTTGCGTCATTCTTGTCTGAGTTGGGCCCGCATCCCTTCATCCCTTTGCAGCTTGGTGTTGTTTCAGTGCAGTCACCTTTAATAGTGGTGGTGGAGGAGATGAAACACAGAGACCTGCTAGGATTTCTGTGGAAATGCAGACAGGTACAGGCCTATCTTTGCATGTATTAATCATATCGTCGGACACAAGAACACAGTAACAAATTACATCTTTATATGAGTAAATTATTTGCAATTTTCTGAAAGTTTCCTCAAAATTTTTATAAGTATGAAACATTAACTTGTTTACAGTATTCAACTAGACTCACCCATCAACTGCAAAGGTGTACACGCAAGCTACTATTCATTTACAGGCATTTTTTAAAAATTAAAGCAGTATATAAGACACAAGTATTTAGTATTTTTTTTTTACAGCCAATGCGATATCCTTTTTTAAAAATCGATATGAAATTAATTTCTGAATAAGCAGAAGACGGTACGGAAGAGTAGAAATATTTTTTGTTTGCCAAAAAATGTTCTCGTTTTAGTGTACACCCAGCCAGTGAGTCATCTTCTGAACCACTTTATCCTAACCGAGGTCTCAGGCGTACACCCAGTTATAGAATAAAATCTACTGCTTCTCAGTACATGAGATATTGAGTCTAATGTTTTTATAAATGTAGCTATCAGTCTTTATTTTCTAGTAGAACTTAGTAATTCTTAGGGTTGTGTCAATTGAGGTAAAAAAATGTTGGTGCTGTTTTTATTGATCTTAGAGCACTCTTTGATGTCAATGATCATGACTTCTTGCAAAAGAAGATGCCTGCGTGAGGGTTTAAAGATTGTACAATTAAATGGTCGGGTAGATATTTAACTGAACGATGCCAGTAGATGAAAGGTCTTATAAAATTTTGATTTTTTTTTTTTTTTTTTACTATATGTGCAATAACAAGAAACCTTGTGCATTATATATTCTAGAATTTTTATGTGAGTGGCTGACACATTCACTCCAACAGACAGATAATAACAAGTGAGGTTAAAGTTTCTTTTTCAGTGAAAATTGTGTCTTCACTTTCTTGTGCAATACACAAGTTATTTACAGGGCTATTTCTTTGTGCAACAGGTCCCCCTTTTTTTATTAAAATGGAGCATATTCGATGTTTAACATGTATTTAAAAAAAAGAACATAGCAAGATAGCAAGAATGTTTTGTTTAGTTTAAGATGGGTCATTTTAATGTGTTTACTAATCTTGTGTTGTTTACACTGTCTGTTTTAAGCTACTGTATTTGGTTATTATTGTTGTTTAATTAAAATAATTATATTGTAAGTGATGGAACCCAAGAAGACTTTTGGCTACCATTGCAGCAACCTATAGGGATCCATCTAAAAAATTAAAAAAATGTTTACATATGTTGGTACAGAGTTGCACCATTTTCTTCACCTGTTTCCCTTCTATATTAAAGGACACTTCAAGTTGTGATATGACAGAGAAGAGGATCTTCTCCATGGCAGGACAAGTGGCTTCTGCTCTGGTTAGTTAATAAGTGCTTTTGGAAATTTTAACAATTTAAGGGACTGAAATGAAGAGATTAAATAAATATATTTCAATTTAACTCTGCAGTGAAAATGTCCCAATTGTTTCATAGCAGAAGGGTTATTACCTTCTTCCCATCACAGGCAGTTTGTTGATAATGTTTTTTTAAAATATCTTATTATAGATTACATTTACTTTTCTGTGAATCTCAATTAATTTTCTCGTTAGCTGGGATTACTGATTTTTTTTTCTCTAAGAATGTCCAAAAAAAGCTTCTACTTATTTAATCCTTCATTTGTTTCTGACTTTCTTGCAGGAGTACCTGCACAGTAGGAGCTGCATTCACGGAAACATAGGAGCTCGTAGCATCCTGGTGGGAGAGGATTTGACAGCTAAACTTTGGGGATTGGGTTCAGCGTATCGCAGGAGAACCCAGGCAGGTTCTCCAGGGGCAGTGGAAGATATGGAGCTCAGAAAATGGCAGGCACCTGAAGTGTTGGCAGGGAGGCCGATCGGTCAGACCAGTGATGTGTGAGTCCATTGTAAAAAAAAAAAAAAAAAAAAAAGTGACATTGAATAAACTAAAACAAATTATTACACAGAGATGGTTTAGATTAGAACTAAATGACAGTTTTCTTCCCAACAGATGGTCCTTTGGTATCCTTCTTTTTGAAATGGTTACATTGGGTGAGTATTGTTCATAGCAGATCGAATAAGACACTTTTAGTGAATATTAATACTAATTAATACCTAAATTAGACTTATACTAAGAAGGTGCCAAGATTCACTTAACTGTGCCTTTTAAGTGCCACGGTTTATGAACATCTATCTATCTATCTTTTTTTTTTATTTAAAAAAGATAGATGTTATCTTCTTTTTTTAAAAAGATAGATTTTAAAAAAATCTAAAAGCATGATTCTTACCAGTGACGTCAGTATTCTGTTGTCTTCCATTTATCTGAGGCCGGTTCGCTAGGGCAACAGCTTCAGACTAGGTTTCTCTCCCCACAGCTGAATCCCCCAGCTTACCCAGGACGATCTCAAGGTGTTCCTTGGCCAGATGTGAGACATAGTCTCTTCAACGGGCCGGGGTCTGCATCCTGGTCTCCTCCAGGTGAGACGTGTCCGAAACACGTCACCAGCAAGGTGTTTGGGAGGCATCCTTACCAGATGTCCAGACCACCCCATCTGGCTTCTCTGCACTCTGAGGAGCAAAAGCTCTATTCTGAGCTCCTCATTCTGTCTCTGAGTGAGAGCATAGCCACCCTGCGGAGGATACTCATTTATGTGATCATGTTCTTTTGGTCACTACCTCCACCTGGTTACTATAGGTGAGGGTAGGAACGTAGTTAAGACTTTAGGTTAAATAAATGTTGAAGGATTAGTTCTAAAAAGATATTTCTCTGTGGTGTGCAGGTGACCCACCTTTCTCTTCCATCATGGCAACTGGACTGCTGCAACATCTTCAAAGAGGAAAGTTCCTCAAGCGACCACCAACCTGCTCCAACTCACTGTAAGAATAGAAAAAATATATATTAAAAATTTTAAAACATATTTTTGTCTTCATAGAGATTTTAAAAATGGTCCAAAATCCTAAAACACATGTAACTGAATACAACAAATATCAGTGACAGGAAGACAATGGCTTGATATTTCTAAGACTTTTTAAAAAAAGTTATTAAAAGAAATTTATTAGTTAACTAATTTTAAAAAATCCCCTACTAGTCTTTAAGTATTCAAAATGTACTTAATATATTACTGGTACAAGTAAACAATTTTTTTTTACTTTTAACAATAATTCTAACGCTTACTTTGTAAGAATGGAGATTATTTCTACATAATTAAAACTTAAGACACTTTAGAAAAAAACTATTTTGGCACAAAAATGTTTTAAACAAACTATTAATTTCTAATTAAACGAAACCAGCTGAAACGCGAGCAATCAAAGCAAACGCCGACACAGCTGTTGCAGTGATGAAAATATTTTTAAAGCCAGCTGGGTTTTGTAGTTTTTAGTGGGAGTAGTGTAGGTCAGTTGAAATGATTTTCATTTTACAGGACTACAAACATGGCGATATATTGTCCAGATATTTTTAACCTGATAATATATTTTTTTTAAAACGTTAAAAACCAACAGGTTACTCAAAAAACATCTTGGGAAATAATTTTTCATTTTTTTAAAAACTTTAGCCAGAATTAAAATATATATATAATATTATTATTATTTATATATATTTTTTCAAAGTTTTCAATAGTGATCTTTCTTATTTTTACAAGATAAAAATAAGAGGGATTTTTTTTTTTTGAGGAGATGCTTAATTTTTTTTTCTTGAATAACTTATTCTAGTTATTCAAGATTAACTAGAAAGAGTTATAGTGTTACAAAATCCTGTTTTAATCTTATAAAAATTCAATCTAATTGTGTAAAACCATTTTTTTGTCACGCTATGCCTTTGTTGTTTTTTGATCCTCAGGTTCACCATCATCAAAGCATGTTGTCAATGGAATCCTCACAAACGGCTCCCTATTTCTCAACTTGTCAAATTTCTTCAGACCGAGGAGAAGTCTGCAAACGGGAACACAGTTCTGAGAGTTCCCGAACCTATAAACTTCGAGAAATACATGAGGGAGGCAGGATATGGAGAAGCATTTAATTATGCTGTACTCTGAGACAGAAACTTTTTACAATGTGATATTTATGATGTATATTATGTGGTTAATATGTAATGTAAATATGTTGGTAATATGTAATGAAATCGAAATAAAACAAATTGTGTGTATTTATTTAATTAAATATCATTATGTATTACTTATATAAGAGATAATTGAAGGTGGAGGACTTAGTACTAAAGGCAATGGAGTCCAGAGCAATGAAGAGTGTGGAAAAGAGGTGATGAAAGGATGGGGGAATCAGTGAGTAGGGTGACCGCCCTGTAACCGGAGGGTTGCCGGTTCGATCCCCCGCCAGGAGTTCATGCCGAGGTGTCCTTGAGCAAGACACCGAACCCCCAATTGCTCCTGATGGTGGTTTGCTCCTTGCATGGAAGCATCCCCATCAGGTATGAATGTGTGTGTGAATGGGTGAATGTGAGCTACACTGAAAAGCGCTTTGAGTGCCGACATAGGTGGAAAAAGCGCTGAACAGGTCGCCAGTCTGCTGTGGTCCACACACATATGCTCATTCCTTGGGGCAATTTTCATAGTGGACAATCAACCTAACCTGGATGTTTTTGAAGAGCGGGAGAAAACCGGAGTACCTGGAAAAAATCTACACATACACAGTCTTTCAAGCCTTGCCCCACCTGGGACTTGAACACTGACCTTCTCATTGTGAGGCCACCGTGCCGCCCATTATAAGAGTTTCAGAAAGAAAAAGTGTATCAAACCGTGGTGAGACCGGCCATGCTGTTTGGTCTAGAGACAGTGACACTGAGGAAAAGACAGGAAACAGAGATGTTTGTAGCAGAGATGAAGATGTTGAGAATCTCTTTGGGAGTGACCAGGATGGACAGGATCAGAGGAACAGCCCATGTTAGAGGTGCTGTTCCTCTAACATGTGATAAAGTCTGGCCTCTCTGACTTTATCTCCAGATGCAGAAGGATGCTGGGTTTGGAACCGCCAGGCAGGATGCCTAGAGGAGGACCAAAGAGGTTTATGGATACAGTGAAAGAGGACATGAAGATAATTGGTGTGACCGAAAAGACTGCAGGAGATAGCTTTAAATGGTAGAAACTGACTTGGAGTGACGACCAATCCCTGAAAGAAAATGCTGAATTTAGAAGATCATTATACATATTACGTGGTTCACTTAAATCATCAGCTCTACCTACGAAGCAATTTCTCTCTTGCATAAAATAAATTAAAAATACATAACTATCCATAAACACACACAGAATGACTCCAAAGTTTGAAAACAGTTCTTTGATTATTTATTTGCATTATAATTTTAACATCTTGTCAAACGTCAAACTTGCCTTCTCGAAGATTTTGCAGCTTTTCTGATTATTGCAAGCAAGCGTTTGATTGACAGAACTTTATATAAAAGTTAACAGGAGAAAAAAAAAAAAGGTGCTACTTTAGAGTATAGACAGATCACACAGTCAAAACTGCAATGAGCTGATGTAAAAAGAAATGCTTCACTGGAAATTCACATCAGAACAGTGGTCCTTCCCCTAAATTTTTACAGGACCTAAAAAACTCCAAACTTCTCGGGAGACAGAAGTATAAACACACAACCATAAAGAAATCTTTTGGAGTTTTTGTGTCCCCTTCAGTTTAAAGAAAATACATTAACAGGCACAATCACATAAAAATAAAGCCAAACAACTAACTAGGAAGGTAAATACTGTTGGTAGTAAAACACACATGTGACAAAGCTATGAGGAAGACAGCAAGTTTACTTGATTAAAGTTGCTACTACTTAGTCACACTTTTGGAAAGGCAACGGATGTCATTGCTTGAAATGACAAGAGTAAAAAAAAAAAGTAAGCGCTGCTATAAAAGAAGGAATGATGTGAAAAGCATTGTAAAAAAATACAGACAACACTCATCTAAAAAAACTTGAGTGTAGAAACTAGTACAAAAGGCCACGAGGTTCACAGAAAGAACATGAGAAAAAACTCTACAGTTAAAAGCGTAAACAAGGCAGTCCAGCAAAAAATGTGCAATTAAATATGAAGGCAAATCTTTACATTTCTACAGTTTACTTTAGGATTTCTCCCTTGTTTGCACAGTTGCTCACCTCTCATCAATACCATAAAACAGAAGCATAGGTCCACATTTTTTTTTCCATTTTAAACTCCATCGCTGCTCAAATGATGGTGGTCCAGGCTGAATTTTTACTAAACTCAGTCAACAGTGATGATTTAAAAGTTTACAAAGGAGTGGAAGCACACACAAAAAAAAAACAAACATCTTGTCACCAGGTTTTCTCTATAAGTCTTGCTTGACATGAAACACTCTCTGAACCTCACATTATTTTGGTTTTATTTGGATTCCCATCAGGCTTTTGAAGCGGCCTTTACCCTGTAAACTCTCTGTACCCTGTAAGCTGTAAAGAAGCCACAAAAAAAGAACAAAAAAGTGGGAAAAAAGAGCATTTTTATGCAGTGATGCTCTTTATTAAATAACATTTTTGCACGCATCACTTACAGAATCAAATCTCAAGTGTTTTCCCCCACAAGATATTGAAAAAAACTTAGAATAAATAATAATTGGGTTCTTTTGGTGAGTTTTTTTTCTCTTTGAAGTATTAATTTGATTCAATGTTAACAGAAGCTTTACCAAAATTTGAGTTGTAATTAAACCATCCTGTTAAACATAAAAGAATCAATTCAAACTTGCAACAGTTTTAGAAAACCCTTGGATTGTTCACTCAATAAGACTTAAGTGTTTATGTAGTTTCTTTTAACTGTAATTTGAGTCCTTAAATAAACTCTTACCTAAAAAAAATGTCTCTGAATCCAATTATTCCAATATTGGTAAATTGCTTTTTATATTTTTTATTTATCAAGATGCATTTATATATATATAAAACAACTATTTTAGTATTTTGGGAATGTTTTCCACACATAAATATTGTCCATTCAAAGCAAGTTTTTCTCATAAATCAAACGGTTTCTCAATGTATAAATAAAGACTAAATTAAATAAATCCCTTGATGGTAGAAAAAACACTGTTTGTGGATGCCAAAGCAAAAATGAGGGGAAAAAAAATATTTTGACATTAAACATGTCAAGTTTGCACTGAAAAGACATTCAAAGCTTTTATTCATGTATTTTCTAACGGAGAGCAGCAGCCTTTTTGGACAAACTTTACTAAAAAAAAAAATATAGCTGGCCCTTTACACACTATCTTCAGAAGATGAGACAGGACCTTAGGAATATGACAATGTTCTTTTGATGTTCCAGCAGGACCCTCAGAAGACCCCCTGTAGATCAACTTTTCTTCATACATTCGTTTAGAAGGGCTCCCACTCTATGCAAGAGCATGGATTTGTGGCTAACCAGCCAGGCCGTATCTCAGACTCACGGTGGATTTAGATGAAATTAATCTTTGAGATTGTTAATGTAAGCACAAATTTTGAGCGCTGGGCCCAATTTGATGTTCATGGTGGACATGAGATGCTCTTCCTTCAACAAAAGCAGGGCTTGTCCATCTATTTCCTGCGACAAGAACTGCGGAGCAAGTTCCTCACATCCTAAGGAGAAAAGGTGGATGATTAAAAGCAAAAAAAAAATTGGTGCAAATGTTATGTGATTGTTTTCTGGAGAAAAAAAAAATGCTAAGTAAAAGCCCTGACATTAAACTTTTTAATTCATCTGAATTATTGCTTAGTTTACGGCTCCTTAAAATAAATCAATTAAAAAAAATTAAGTTATTTTATTGACAAGTCCCCCCTCGAAAAAAAACTTATGCGACAACTGTAATAAAAAAAAGGTAAAAAGATGAAAGAGAAAAAAAACTCCAACCTTGTAGTGAAGATATGAATTGTGAGACTTCCTCTACGCTCCATTGGGCGGGGCTGGAGGGCGGACTGGCGGGTGGACAGCTGGGCGCCGAGCTTTCTGTTTGGAGTGGAGGCGGAGGTGGCTGGTGGCAGGAAGCAGAGGAGGCGGGCGACAAAGACATGGGGTCGTCTTCATCTTCCTCTCCACTGGACTCTTCATCTGAATGGCTGGACTCTGATCGGCACTGCGAGGAAGAGAAAGTGGTCAGACAATTGGATATTGAAAAAATTAAAAACATTACAGAAAAAAAATTTAATATCCTATCCGTGTTGGATTCCCAAATTTTTAAACCTCCTTGTCTAATAAAACACAGTTGAGTGGTCACCAGATGGCAGCAAAACTCAACTTGACTATTTTCTAAAACTAAATTTGGAATTTGGACTCAAAGACAATAAATCTACATAATATTTTTAATAAACATATAGGCAATGACACAATATGGATTTGTCTCGTTTTTGTACCTTTCAACAAAACTATTCAGAATCTAAATAAAGAAAAGTGTTTGAGCTGTCTACCATTTAAAATGAAATTGTGTCTCTACATTGAATATTTTCACTAATTCAGAACGGGAAATGTTTTTGCATGTTGCATGCATGTTACATGCATGTTGACATGCAACAGCTGCTGGCTCTCGGAGCCACATCCATCGTGGCTGTAAGAGTTGGTTAATTCGTGAGGGAGCTGAGAAGAAGGAGACGATCTAGAAGAGGTGCTTTAGGCCCTGTGTTTTTTGCAGTTTCCATGGAAACCTCCAGTTGCTAGCTACAAGATTGAGGAACTGGAGGCGCTCACTCAGACCCAGTGAAATACATACATTTGTACATCAAGTTGTGATGTATGAATGTCACGTCACAACCCAGTTGTGGATGGTGACCGAAAGAATGAGATCGCGGATACAAGCAGCCAAAATGAGCTTCCAATGGAGGGTGGCTGGGCTCTCACTCAGAGATCGGGTGAGGAGTTGTGCCATCCGGGAGGAGTTCGGTTTCGAGCCGCTCCTGCTCCAGGTTGAGAGAAGCCAGATGGGGGGATTTGGGCATCTGGTTAGGATGCCTCCCGAGCACCTCGCTGGTGAGGTGTTTTGAGCACGTCCCATCAGGAGGAGACCAAGAGGCAGATCCTGGACCCGCTGGAGAGGCCATGTCTTACAACTGGCTGGAAAACGACTCGGGATCCCTCCGGGTGAGCTGGAGGACGCAGCTAGGGTGAGAGAAGCCTGGGCTTTCCATCTCAGGCTGTTGCTACCACGACCTGGCCCCGGATAAGCGGAAGACGATGGAACGGAACATCAAGTTGCATCAAGTCATAAGGTGCACTGTTGGTTTTTGAGAAAATTAAAGGCTTCATTTAAAAAACACTGAATTATTCTAAAAAACACTTTGGTGAGAAATACATGGCCAAAACAGCACTATTCCCAGGTAGAATGCTCTGAAAAGTTGACTTAGGATGACACTGGTTCTTTAAGGCTAAATTAGAGTTATTTGAGCACAAATGTTCCTTCTAAAAGGGCCAACTACCTCAAATCAGTAAACATACTGATTCCAGCTTCATTAGAAAGTAAATGAATCACCATGCGAGATTTATGGATCACAGATGATCAGCTTACTTTCACAGGGAGGGGCCTGCCAGCTATCTTTGCGCTAGCGATCTCCGAGCTGGTCCTGCGGGGAACCCTCCTCCTGCCGATCCCCCCCTCCTCATCCGAGTTAGAGACGTGTCCCTGATCCCGCTCGACGGCATGCTCCTGATCTTGATGCTGGCCGTGAGACTGCCGCACGGAGAAGTGTTGCCTGAAGCTGACGTTGTACCTGGGGAACCAATACATACTGTATCGTAGACAAAGAGTGACATATACGGTAGTGAAGCCAGGATGAGCAACACAGTTCTCGCCTCTTTGCAACATGCATGCGATGGAATCCATTCGCACGCACTGTGCAAAGAGACGAATGCAAAGCAAAAGCAAACAAGAAATAAAAAAAATCTAAGATATCCTGATGTAAACAATGCAGACAACACTGTTAATTTAAAACTTTTAACGTAGAGCAAAGTCAGCAGAAAAACAGGTCAAACATTCTTTACAGACAGAGAGCTTGCGACACAGATGGAGCGTTGCAGTCAGAGATTATAAAATACTTAGCAAAGAAAACATGGATGCTGTGAAGTATACAGCAGAAGCCACTGAAGGACCTGCCCATTGCTCCACAACACGGCTGGATTAAAGGAAAACACTAATCTTTTCTTACTAATCATGATCATACCAATTCTGGTGCTAAAATGTAAATTGGTTGACTAGTTAATCTGAAAAAATAAAAAACAACCCTTCAGTGGTCTGGCCTTCAGGGGATTGGCCCAACAATGGCTTCTATTGTATAACATTTATGTCATGCAGTCTTTAATACCTCTTGGCACAGGACATGGAGCAGAACCTTTTGGTGCCTCTGAACTGGGTGGCAGGAGCAAAGTTTTTGCAGTACTCACACTTCAGAACTGAGGAAAGAGATAATGAAAAGGAGATTACTTTTATACCAACATAAAATCTGTACTTATTTTAACCTGTAACCTTGTAAAAAGGTTATTGATTCTCCTTTCTGTCAAATCATCTGAAGATGATGGAGCAGAAGGATATGTAGCTTCACTGTAAGGTGTGGAATTCTTCTGTGATTAAAATGGCTCTTTTCCACACTCTTCATTGTCCTGCACTGTTGATCCTGAGAACTAAAAATCCTCCATCATCTTCATCTCTTCTCCCTGTTCCTCTTCCGCTTTAGTTTTACTCAGTCTCACATGTTCTCTGTCACATTAACCTTAACCTTAATTCCTCTCCAGGGTTTTCTTCACCTGTTCCCTGCTACATATCCCAAAATCATCAGGCAGCCTGTCCATCACCATGGTAAATAATAGAAGACTCAATGCAGATTCCTGATCCAGCCCCACCTCCACTCTGAACACCTCCGTCACACCTACAGCACACCTCACCACTGTTTTACGACCCTCATACTTCTCCTGCACTACTTTAACATACATACTTCTCTGTCACTTCATATGACACCACAGTTCTTCTCTAGAAACCCAGTTCTAAGCTTTCTCTAGATCTACAGGTACAATGCAACTCCCTCTGACCTTCACTGTACTTAACTATCGGCATTCTTAAACCAAATACTGCATGTGTAATATTCTTTTATGGCGTAACACTTCTGCCTATAGTCTAGCTTTGTGTACTCTTTCCCACAACTTTATTGAATAACTCATCACATTTGCCCTTTATAGTAACCACAACTTTACACTTCTTCCTCATTCTTAAAAGTGGGAACATCATACTTCTCCTCCACTCATTAAGCATTTTCTCATAATCTAATGTCCCGTTAACGAACCCAATTAGAAACTCTACTGCCACCTCACCTAAACATTTCCATACCTCTACAGAAATATCATCATGACCGAGAGCCTTTCCACTCTTCATCCTCTTCCATGCCCTCTTCACTTCTTTCTCACTAATCTTTGTGACTTGCCTTCTACTCTTTATTCCCTGCCATTTTTTGTTCATTAAAGTACTCTTCCCATTTTCCCATCAAACTGCTGGCATTTGTCAAAACACATCCATTTCTATCTTTTATCACTCTAACTTGCTGCACTTCTTCCAGCTGTCCAACACAGCATAAAAGTCAGTATAGACCAGTTCTTGGCTCTGAACTACCTCTACCTTTACCCTGCATCTTGCTGTACTCTTGTCCTTAAAATTAATTACTAAGTCATTTTAGCTAATGCTAAAATATTACATTTAGGTGAAAACATAGTTCTCAAATTTCAGCTAAAACATGTTATTTTTTAATGGCCTTTGGACCCAAAAAATTCTTATAAACAAATGATAAACATTTCAAACTTTTTTAAAATCCATTTTTGTGGATCGCTTGTATTTAGAAATGTTAAGGAGCACAGTCGATGTACGTGGTTAAAGTTTGGAAACTTTACACAAATAATAGATGGAAAAACTTCAAACAAAAAAGAAAAAACCTCTAAAAACAGGCAAGGTCTTGAACATGATGCTGACAAAAACATAAAAATAAACAGCTCCAGTTAACAAAAAGTAAAATACATATGCTACTTGAACCAGTGAGGCATTTCAGCCTTTTAAAAACAAAAGACAAATAGATGTTTTTCAAACTAAAAGCTTCAAACCAAACATTTTCAACTCAGATATGTCTAGGTGTAAAGTCGATGAGTCAAATATTTTCAAACGTTAGATAACATTTTAACCATCACGATCACTTTTTGGAGCACCTTCTTGGTCAGTACCTGTTGCCGTGGTAACAACTTCTGAATGATTGGTGTTTGGACTGTCATTGGTCACATCCTCACTGGCCGAGTCCTTCACCGCACCACACATCTGTCGGCCAAACACAAACAAGACGTGAAGCCTAGTTCTGTTCGTACGGAACAAAACGCGAGGACAGAAAATCCTTGCGTATCCTTACCGGGAAAGGCTCAGCCCCTTCCTGGATGACAAAACCCTCAATGAGGTGTGTGAGAACTTGAGGTTTAACAACTGCCTGTGGGGGAGGAGCTTTTTCCCCCTGACTGGAGGCTCCACGGGACACAGAAACCTCCGGAGGAGAAGAGACCGGAGGAGTTGAAACTGAACCTGAGAAGAAAAAAAAAAGATGTTACAGAAAATGTTTCAGCTCAGCTTGTAAAGCAGACGAATGATGCCCCCACCTGCTCCTGGGGGATTCACCGGCGATGACGAGGCATGGTTTCTGTGTGGGGGGAGTCGAGGTGGAGTCGGACCATTTTCATCGTTTACAGGATTGCAGTCAGATTTTCTTTTCAAAGCTCCAGCTATCTGTTTCCCCTTCAACTAAAACAGAAATAGAACATTCTTTTTTAGAAGACCGAGAAGAAAGAGCCAGTAAAGCGCAGAAAGAATAAACTAAAGACGTTTTAAGGTGTGAAATAACTCTTCTTTTTACAAACTGGGAGTAAATAGGATAAAGCTTGTTGTGTGATGTCAAATTTAACCACAGTTTAGCCAAAATCTTAATGGATGAAAACCAGTTACCAGTAAATATTTTTCTTTCTCATACCATTTTTTTTAATTGAGCAACTCTTCTTACTGTTTGTTCAGGCATTGAATGCAGAGCATGCCGTCCTCTAAAAAAGTCTCACAAATATTGAAAATGCATCATTAATTGATCATCATTTGTATTGATCAAGTACGTAAGTGTCCATGTTAGCGGTCCTAATTTCTCACTTCCTTTCTTTTAAAAAAATCTTATTCTTCATCCTTCTCTTCACATCTCTTCCACTGCTATCCTTCACAAGTCTGGCAAATACACCGAAGTATATGCATCTGAAAATGTTTTAACTTTTTTATATTTGCCAATGTTGGCAAGAAGAACTACTTTGAAAGTCCTGGGGAACACATGATTACCATTCTTTTCGTCACTACAACTGGACAGAACAGGATTTACAAGAAAAAAATCTGACCTGTGATGGTCGACTTCCTGCTGAGTCTCCGTTGGTGGTGGCCCCACCTGTTGCTGGTCTCTGCTCTTCATTACCCAGAGGGTGGGAGACAGAGGAACGAGAGAGCGTAGATGGAGTAGAGGAAGGTATGTGGGCCTGAGAGGATGCAGAGTTTGAAGATAGAGGTCCATTCTGACCATGTCTGGAGCTCTGATTGGCCTGTGGGTGCACATGAGACAGCTGGGGCAATGGGGTAGTCTCCTGAGGGGACTGAAGGGTCTTCAAGCCCACACCTCGGCCTACAACCCCCCCGTCTCTGGAAGCGATGGAGGCCACCATGGTGAGTAGGCTTGATGAACTGCTGAGGACAGCTGCTCCATCCTGGTTGTTCCGGGCAAGGGCTAGAGCCTGAGCGCCGCCCAGTGAGCTCTGCCTAGCCCCCACTATCTGCACCGGGATGTGAGGTGGCTGGGTGGAGCTGTTGGTGGCTGGGGGCGCAGGGAGGATGGGAGGTGGGTTTCTGGAAGGCAGCTGCAGGCGGAGTCCCTGCAACGTTTTGGGCTGGATGGGGATCGGCCCATTGCCATGGCCCGATTTCTCCGACCCCCCCATTGAGGTTTTCTGCAGAGGCTGCACCACCAACGTCTGTGCGTTCACACCCGGCTTGAGAGTCGCTGTGCCAACTGGATATCCGTGAGGCTGGGATGTGGCGGTGGACGTTAGAACTAGAGCGTGCGCTGCTGTAGGGACGGTGCTTCCTGTGGTCAGGGTCCGAGTCCCGTGAAGCAAGAGCTGGGACAGAGGGATGGAGGAAGTGGACGATGAGGAGGAGGATGAAGCACCAGCGGAGGAAGAGGGATGGGCTTTTAGGTTAGTTGGCTGCGGGTAGGAGGGGATTTTTATATGAGTTGCTTGAGTGGCTGATTTATGAGGGGACTGGGCGTTCGACTGAACCAGCGAGTAGCCAGCTGCAAAAAGGAGAGAAAAATCAATTCAAACCTAAAATTAGATCACTTATTTATATGCAAAATTTTTCTTTCTGTTCTTTCCTACCTGTTTCATTCTTTTCAGGGGCTTCTGTTTTCACTCCCACCCCTTTAGGACTGGTAACACCTCGCATAGCCAGATTTTGGGCCTGTCACAAAAAAAAGAAGAACAAATTACATCTAAAGCTCATGCAAAATCAACTTTTCAGAACTTTCTACCAACTGATAGTGGCTGATGAGCCTTTTATTTGTTACCAAATTGCTTTTTAAAATTATTCAACATTTTTTTTTTTTTCTAGTCTTTCTATTTCTTTTACAAATCTTTCCTGTAGTTATGCGCTAACCATAGCGATGACACATTTTATGTGAAAGAATGCTTTCACGCACACACGACACTCTTTGACCCCTTCCCTCCCTCTTATCGCTCCACTGTGATTTGGGCAAAGGGTGGGCGATTCATTCTGGACCTGCGTTGAATTTCAGAGGTGGCGCTTGTGCTTTCCCGAGACAGGGTACGGGATGAGCAACAGTGGCAAATTGGGGTTCTATCTGCCAGACAGCAATGACTGCTTGAGGCATCCACATCACCCTTGGCTGGTCCCTGGCTTTTCTTTCTTGTGGCCTCTTTCCCGTCTCATTCATTGTTCTCTAATGTCTTTTTCTTTTGTTTTTTACACCGTTAGTTGGTACAATACGATTAACATTTGTCTTTCTTTTTCCTCCTTGTGAGAGTTCTGTTTCAGATTCCTGATGGATGCTCTGTGTTCTTGTCCTATGTGTCGCCAGACGGAGGAGGCCTCTGTGTTTGATCTACCATCCTGTTTCCATCAGGATCAAGAACATCTTCTGATTTATAGCTGTAGAGTAGAATAAGCTAATATTTAAATAACAGTCTTAGACACATTGGCTGCTTGTCCCAGGGGGGAGATCTCTTGCGCTCTTTGGTGTGGATCCCCATGAGGTTTCTTCTTTTTTTACCCACTGCTGGGTTTTTTCTCACCGCAATGAAGTGCGTAAGAGTTGGAATGTGCTGAAATCATTTAGTTACTTTTGTCTAGTTTGATTTCAGCAGTGTATTTGCGTACAGTTGATGCATTTTTTCTTTTAGTTTTCTGTACTTCTTTTTTTTTCAATTTAGAATGTGACACCCAATGTGACACCAATAAAACAATTGTTTTGTGATATTGGTCTGTACAAATAAAATTGAATAGTCAGGCTTTCACAACAACTTGCCTATTATAAAGCTCTATAAACTAGAATGATAACTATTGCGTAATGAATGTTCCAAAATATGCCTTTATCTGTTTAACACAGTGTGGGCTCTAAGTCAGTCACAAATCTGTTTAGACGCTTACTGTTAAGAGTGGATTATTTCTAACACTTGCGTTTCTGGAAAAAAAAATGGATATGTTTCTTTGCTTAATAATGTGAAACAGTCTTTAGGGGTCTTTTTCTATGACTGGGCTCAATACACAACTGATTATCACAAAAAATTGCTTAAAAAATCCTGAGATACAATATAATCCAGATAAATCAAAGTGATAATCTTGATGAAACTTAAATTCCATTTGCATGATAATTTGGACAAAACTGTTTAACACAGACAAGCACACACACATACCTTGGGGCAATTTCTCACTGGTCAATCAATCAAGCATGCTTTAAAGGGTGGGAGGAAGACAGAGTACCCAGAGAAAACCCGTAAATGCAAACTCCACTCAGAAAGGTCATTGTTTTAAACCTTGCTGCCCTACTAGCTTTTAATTGGGGTTCAAACCCTGACATTCTTGCTGTGCTACCACAGTACTAATTCTTTACAGCACTGTGCTGCCCTTGCATTAGATGCAATGACAAAAGGTTTATTTTGCATGAGATGGGAAAGCATTGAATCAACATTCAAACATCTTTTACCACACAGACCTGCTCGTTATCTGATTGACCGTTAGAATTGGAGGCAGGAGTCACTTCCTGTTGCTGCTGAGTCTGCGTTTGCTGAGCAACGGTTGCCACGGCAGCTGTTGCCGTGCTGCCGGGCATGAAAATGAGCTGTGAGGGAATGGGGGCTCTGAGGGAGCGGTTGACCTGTAAAAAAGAATGTGGTGGAATCGGTAAACCAAAGGGAAAACCGTTTTTTGCCGTTGAAATTTTTGTATAGTGAAACTCACCCTAAGGTACATCTGTCCCTGTCCTCCTGCTGTCCCACTTAGCAGCACCGACTGGCTGATTGTGGACGTTGTGGAGGCACCCAGAGGACGGCTACTGGCCGTAGAACCAGAAGTCACACTGGTCTGAAGGAAAACAATTCAGGATTAGATGCTAAATTAAATGCAATAAATAATACAATTACTGTATTTTCTGGACAATAAAGCTGGCATGAATACAAGTTGCACAAACTGTTGTACTTTTTCTACAATAGCAAATACAATGTCACCACAAGTTGCATGATGAGAATTTCTTTTTGAGTTTCTATAGAGACATGAGTGAGGTTGTGAAGATACATCTTTTCTAACATTAAAAAACTGATCTTGGCATTAATTTCCCTGCATATCTCATTTTTGCACTTCCCACAAGAGCAGCCACAGAAGGCTGGAAAAATACTGTAGAAAAGTTACATCTATGTTTGACTCAAAGTGTAGGGGGAAAACATGTAGGTTGGTACAGTTAATGGGGGGCTTTTTTGTTTTAAAATATACTATGCACGTTGTGACAGACAAACGTACAGATGTAGTGCAGGTAGTCTGGGAAGAACTGCCACTGGATGGACTGGACTGCCGACTGGCTGCCAGAGTCGCCTTAAAGGAAGAAAAAGAGATGGAAATGACAGAGGAGATGTTATAAACAAAGTCAAGTCAAAACAAAGAGTTCACAAAAACTTTGTGGTTAAAGCAAGAGACGTGGCTCTTTGTTCTGACTATGGAATCAGCATTTTTCCTCTGCATCCCCATCTTTTTCATGTGGTTTCTAGAGGATGTAATTATTCGTGATGGATCCAGACAGTTTTATTTACCTAGTGATTTACTTTGTCAGTGTTTGGAAAACAACTTCAATGCTGCTCTTTTAAATTGAGAAAGAAAAAAAAACACACCTTCACTTGTTGCACAGCAGCCAGGTTCTGCAGCTGAGCACTGTTGATTTGCTGCTGAAGCATCAGCTGCTGGAAGTACTGGGCTGCGTTAGGCTGTCTCTGCAATGCCTGCAGGGCCTGCAGGAAGGAGAGAACACACCACATGGGTTGTAAAATCTCTTTAAAAAAAGAGGTGGTTTGGAATGAGGATATTGTAGAAAAATGATTCAGGGATGAGTACAGCAAAGACAAAGAGAAGCAGAAGGACTTTGGAGGGAAACGAAGAAAGCACATAGAGAGAAATGAGGTCGGAGAAGGCGGGATGCTGTCGCGGCTTCCTGCCAGCTGCCTGATGTATGAGCCTGGGCCTGTGCTGTAATAAGTTGTGGGATGAAAGCGAGCGCGGCGGCGAGTTGGATTAATCTGTGCTGGATGACAAAGACAGATGGCCGAAGAGGGTGACAAAAGCCTGGAAGAATAAACACCCAGCTTCTGTCCAGCCTGCTAGCCTCCATCTCTATCAGCCCCCTGATTCAACCAATCACTTTTCATCCATCAGCTAACTCCTAAATCCTAAACTATCAAGTGTTTCTAAGTTAAAAATAGTTTGTTATCTGTGTTATGTTGATGCATTAATTGTTCAGCCATCAGTAAGATCAAAGTAAAGCAGGTTTGATTTAAATGCTTCAGCGTCATGTTTATAAAGCTTGTTTCATAAATTTAAAATGAGCAAGCAGCCCGAGAGGTCTCTGGAGGCTCATTGTAAAGTCTGGACCTGTACATATGAATCCAATTCTCCAAGCTCCCAGCCTACTTTCTGTTCAACAACCTCTCGAGCTGAATTTTAGGCTTCTCGCAACTGGACCGTCATCATAGAGGTAAAAATGATCTGACATCACCAGCAGAAAAAGAGAGAATGTAAGTCAGATTGAAAAGACATTAATCAGTACGTAGAAAAGCAGTCTATATCACAATTTAGGCTTCCACTAATTATTTATAGCTTAAATATATCAGATAGCTATTAGTTTATTGTGACTTTATGACTTAATTACCCACAACACACCGGCAACTGCTTCAGGTTGTACCTCGCCTCTTGCCACAGTAAGAAGTTAAAAAAATTAATGACTTAATTGTTATACAGTCTAAATAAAATGCAAGACTTTTTAACAGTAATTTTATAAAAAGTTACAAAATAAGATGACCAATTATTACTTTTTTTTTTATTTCGGTCACATTGTAAATTCACATTAAAGAAAGTTCTTTTTTTTTTCTAAAATTGTATTTTACTTTAAGAATAAATAAATAAAAAAATAAATCCAAAAAAGGCTTGACTGTTTAGAAAAATTGGGTTGAAAATTAGTGCAAGCAGAGAAAATTTTTATCATCACGTTTGAAACTCCAACTCAAAATGTAATAATTAAATGCCGGTATTCCTCTACAAAACCGGTAAAGTGATTATAGCCAAAATTATGCCTTTTTCAGTGTAATAAACTGCTGAAAATTTTCAGCAGTTTAGAAAAAAAACTTGAAATAAAGTGCTGGGTCTCTGGACCAGTAAAAATACAGAACCTACCTGCACCGCTTGCCTTTCATAAAGAGACATTGAATTCATCGCTGATGGACGAGAGCTGGTTCCAGACCCAGCACTCCCATTGGTGGAGGCTCCCTGCTGGTTCTGCTCTCCATCAGTCTCCATGGCTGCCTAGGAAACAATACAAAATCACTGCCTGTCAAAAGTGGAAGGGAGACTACTTTTTCTCTGTAGAAACAAGGCAGATGACGACAAACATCTGTCTTTGATTCAGACCAACAACATCTTTTATACAGATGTATCACTGAGTCCATCATTCACTCAATGCATGTGAACAACGCTGACTGATACAAAGCAAGCCAAAAAATGAGTGCACACAAGCCGCATGTCACGCTTCATGTTTACTCAGAGATTGTTGTTAAGCTGTCAAAGAAAAGAATGGAAATATTGTACTTTTACAGTAAAAATATTAAAAAAAAAAAAAGAACAAAAGTGAAACTTTTTTTTTTTTTTAGGATCGTCCTTAAACGACCTTTTATGAAAAAAACATGTTTTTCATCAATTAATATGGAGAGCCTAAAATTTACCATACCTAATTTTTAACGATATTTTTATGCTGCTTAAAGGAACAGTCTGGAAAGTTTTTCCTGCCATTTGCTATCAGACCTTACATCAAATCATCAATTTGTTTCATCTTCTGAACCGTTTTTCCCTGAACTGCACGGTGGTGCAGAGGTTAGCACAGTGGCCTTACAGCAAGAAGGTCAGGGTTTGAGCCCCGGGTGATGTGAGGCTTGAAATACTGGCCTTTCTGTGTGGAGTTTGCATGTTCTCCCCTGTAAACATAAGTTTTTCCGGGTACTCCGGTTTCCTTCCACCCTCCAAAAATATGGATGTTGAGTTGATTGGCTCACTTGAAATCAGCCAGGAAAAGCTCTTACAAATCATCTAGGTATTAGATGGTTTGATATTAAATCACTAGATATTACCGATTGCATTTTTTTCTACAAAATGTTGAAATTCAAATCTCTCTACATTCGAGACCATGGTCCTCGCCCGGAAAAGGGTGAAATGCCCTCTGGAGGTCAGGGACAGGGTCCTGCCCCAAGTGGAGGAGTTTAAGTATCTTGGTCAGGTGGAGGAAGGACGGAGTGGGAGATCGACAGACGGATTGTTGCAACATCCACAATAATCAGGACGCTGCATCACTCTGTCATGGTAAGAAAAAAGCTAAGCCAAAAAGCAAAGCTCCCGATTTACCAGTTGATCTACGTTCATACCCTCACCTATGGTCACCAGCTGTGGGTGGTGACCGAAAGACTGAGATTACGGATACAAGCGGCCTAAATGAGTTACCTCCGCAGGTGACTGTGCTCTCACAAAGAGATAGTGTGAGGAGCTCAGCCTTCTGGAAGGAGCTTGGAGTAAAGCAGTTACTCCTCTAGGCCCATAGAAGCCAGATGGGGTGTTTCGGGCATCTGGTTATGAAGCCTTCTGAATGCCTACACTGGTAAGATGTTTCGGGCACGTCCAGCCAGGAGGAGATCCAGAGGTAGAACCCAGATCCCCTGGGAAGACTATGTCTCACAGCTGGCCAAGGAACGCCTCGGGATCTACTCAGGTGAGCTGGAGGATGCAGCCAGGGTGAGGGAACCCAGGGTTTCCCGTTTGAGGCTGTTGATGACGAAATGGAACAAATTTGATAAGAACCTTATGACATCCACAGGTTGAAGAGGATTTTGTATCTTCATTGAAGTTATATTAGAAATAAATGCTCATTTGTAAATTTGATTCTTTTTTTTTCAACACACTCATGTGATCTGTCCTTCTTTTTGTTAATAGCACATGTTTATTGTCTATTAATAAGCTATGTCTTATTCATATTTGACACATAATTCTTTTGAAAAAATGTAGAGATTTTTTTAAAAATCCCCCAAAATTAAAGCTATCAATTGAATTTATTCGGTTATATGACCAACATGTAACAATAAAGACTAAATCTATTATACTTGTCTTTTTTTATACCGAATTAAACTGTAAATAACAATATATATGTCTTCAATTGATCTAAAAAAATTAATTAAAAAAATTCGGAAAGAAATTAAAAAAACATGCTATTTTCAATTCAGCTTAAACATAAAAGTGCTTTAAATCCATTAAAATCCCAAAAGCATCGTTTTTTTCTCTCTTTTTGTTCTCTGGTTTTTCTCTTTCTTTCCCCTCATTCACTACCAACATCCTTTTTTCCCTTCACGACAAATTAAATGATTTTTTTTTCATGGAAAACAACGTCCTAAGCATCAAATAGAAAGCTAGCTGGAAACACCGGAGGCTAGTCCACTTAGCATCCTGCTAGCCGATGGAAACACCGGGGGCTAGTTCTTTTAGCATCCCGCTAACGGGCTTCTTCTCCTCTCTCTTCCCGCTCTCTCCCATCAGCCTGCCTGCGAAACGGACCCCGCTGCTCCATCCTTACCGTAACTGCACCGGCTTTCTCGGCCTCCTCCTGCTCTGGTGTCCCACAGCAGAGCAAGTCAGCGGCCTCCCCCTCTTTTTTTGTTGCTTTCTGGAAGACGGACTCTGTCCACAGCAGAGATTTCCCTGCTCTGCATAAATTTGCAGCTGATGTGTTGTGTGGAGGGCAACGCCTCCTTTCCTTTCCCCCTGCTGCTCTACCCTTTCCGGCGCCAGAGGATGACGGTGCCTGGGTTAGTGGACACCTAAGACCCCCCCAGATGTGTAATCTAAGCACACGAGCAGCAATATCACGCTTATAACTCAAGTAATGACTTTACATATCATATTAATGACTCAAAATGGAGCAACAGCAAACCCAATTGGACCTAAAAGCATCCTCCCTCACAACCTAATACATTCACAATCATTTAAAAACATATATTGAAGATTGCATATTAGAAATTACAAGAAGTAGCTTGGAGTAAAGCCATTGCTCTTCTGGGTCAAGAGAAACCAGATGGTGTGGTTCGGGCATCTGGTTAGGCTCCCTCCCTAACACCTCGTTGGTGAGGTGTTTTTGGCACTTCTCACCGGGCGGAGACCGAGAGCAGGCCCTACACCTGCTGGGGAGACTGTTGACTGGGTCAAGAGAAACCAGATGGGGTGGTTCGGGCATCTGGTTAGCCTCCCTAACAACTCGCTGGTGAGGTGTTTTTGGCACGTCTCACCAGGAGGAGACAGAGAGCAGGCCCCAGACCTGCTGGGGAGACTGTTGACTCACAGCTGGATGGAGAACACCTCGGGATTATCCCGGTTGAGCTGGAGGATTCCACTGGGTTGAGAGAAATCTGGGCTTCCAGTGTAAGGCTGTAATTAGGCCCCGGATAAGCGGAAGACAACGAAACAGAATGGAACTTTAATCAATAACCTGTGTTCCTAACTTCAAATGATAAGTTTTTTCCAATATAAAGACTTTGAGTTGATTTATTTTCTTTCTGTGATTTCTCTTGAGTACGTTTAGTTTTGGTTGGTTGATTGTGTGTGAATGTCTGTCAAAAACTATGCTTCTTCTTCTTTTGGCATTTCCCTTCAGGGGTCGCAACAGCAACTTTCTTCATGTTTTCCTTCACTGTATCCATGAACCTCCTCTTTGGCCTTCCTCTAGGCCTCTTTCCTGGTGGTTCCAAATCTAGCGTCCTTCTTCCAATGTACTCTCTCTCTCCTCTGCACATATCCAAATCATCTCAGTCTGGCCTCTTTGACTTTATCTCCAAAACCTGTAACATGTGCTGTTCCCCATTTCCTCATTTCTAATCCTGTCCATCCTGGTCACTCCCAGAGAGATCCTCAGCATCTTCATCTCTGCTACCTCCATCTCTGTTTCCTGTCTTTTTCTCAGTGCTACTGTCTCTAGCACAGCTTGGCCGGTCTCGCCACGGTTTTGTACACTTTCCCTTTCATTTTAGCTGAAACTCTTCTATCACACATCACACCTGATACTCCACCCGTTCCAGCCTGTCTGCACACGCTTCTTCACCTCTTCTCCACATTGTACACGTATGTACAATAAATCAGTTATGCCTTTTAACATCTTTGTTGAAGAAAAAGGGTGAATAGGTTTGGGGCTCCAATCAGCTAATTTCTATCAGCATCTTGTGATGCCCATTGCAACCTTGTTACACATGTCCCTTTTTATTTATTATTAAATTATATGGATTTCCCCACACTTGACATTATGGAGATGGATTTTCTTTATGTTACTAGAAACGCATCTACAGCATCTTACAGCTATGCATAAGTATGCATGTACATACGTATACATACAGATGAGTAGTTCATATAACAAAATTTAATGTTACAAAAATTTGTTTTTTTCAAGTCTAGTCTCTTCCAAGATGTTCAAACCTGTTTTAAAAAAAGATAGAACAATACAAATAAAAGAAAAGTTTGGGGTCATGAAACATCTCCTAAATGAATAACTGAATGAGTGTCTGTGTGTGACCATCTTTCTTATTTAGAAATTACTGAATACAATTTAAACAATCACTCCAGTAATATGATGACAATTTTATTGAACAACATCACTTGGTTTGTACAGAACGGTCAGAAATAATATTGTGTGGCACAAAGAAATGTCAAAAAGTTTTGATATTCACATAGAATCAGCTGCTATGTTAAGCTTTCCAAAGAAACCATCAAACCCTGAAACATCTCACTATATATAACAGACATATGTAGTGTTTGGCCATCACTAAAACACAAAGCAAACAGGTGAAAGCTGCTGTGTCTGAAATCACTCTTTACCACTGAAAATGCAAAGGACATGTGGATATTCAGCTCTTGATATTTCTCTCTGAATCACCTGTTGATTCTGAAGCGTGGCTGGATGAAGGAGTGATTCCTGACACTTCGCACACACATACGAGCAGATGGGAGCTTTCTCAAAAGCATACACACTGAATAATCATCAACAACATGTTTGTGGTACAGAGGCACAAAGAGCTGACAAAAAGCCTGCAATATACACACATTTACCTAGCAACACCACACAAGTCAGGACCAAACACACACACGACAAAATTGCAGCAGGCAAAGTGTTATTGAGGTATTTATCTTCGAGTCAGGTTCAAATCTAGAACAAATTGAAACCCACAGCTGCTGATTTACAACACATTTCACAATAAAATTATGACAATAGATGCTACAAATATGCTAGATTTAGTCAAACGAGTTAAATTGAGTTATGGCTATTTGAAATGTCCCAGACTTTTGCTAGGTTACACAGAGACCTCCTTTAAAGGATTGTAGCAGCAGCAAAATTCTGACTGACCAAGATGTTTCCAGTTTGTGGATTTTGACCACGTAGCTGCCACAACAGAAGCGAATAATCTGACCAGGCACTGCTGCGAAGAAGTGAAGCAGACAAGAGGTGATAACAAAGAACAAACAGTGGTGTCAGTCACAATACAAGCGTGCAAGTCAATATAGAAATCTGTTAAAAAATACATATTTACAAGAGTGTTTCTACTCGTTTTTGTTTGAGGGAGGATTAAAATTCATGTGTGTGTTTTAGCAGTGTGCCTTTGGTTCATTCATATATTTACTGTATGTTCTGTCACACACCTTTAGATGCTTTAAGGGTACTCTGAAAACTCAATCATTCTATTGTTTTATGTGTCTAAATCCTCCAAATGGCAACATATTGAATCTCTGTTAAGCAACAATATTGGGGGTGTCCCTGATTTAACCGGAAATAGGCAGTTTAAACAACTTTCAGACAGTAAAATTGCTTTTCCATTAAGGTCGGAATAAAGGAACTCCTTTTCAGAGCAATTGCATTAAAATTTCTAGTTTTTTTGTTTTTTTTTACATGCAGAGCCAAAAAAATGAAATAAATCCTTATTAAAAATGTAACATCAGTAATCCTTGAAAGTAACATCAGTGTTGCCATGTAGTGAAAGCTAGACCTTTACTGGAGAGAGTGAATACAACCACTGGACACAATCAGATTGGAGTAAGACACTCCTCTCAAAGTGCAATGACAGTACATTGATTTCATCCACAAATACAGAAATACACAAAACCATTCCATCTCTCTCTGTGAGAATCTTTCAGCTAAACAATGTAATCATATCTTTGAGAAATCTTCGTAAACTCTCATAAATCTGCTTAGAATACCACACATTTCCAACGATAACTGCTCAAGTTAAATATTCTCCCAATGTAATAAATAATACAGCTAATACAGAAAGACAGATATACCCGGACAATGTCAGATTAGCTCCAGTGCGCCACAACAGAATATAGAAAATATATTTTGTCTTTTACTCACACACACGCACACACATCCACCCACACTGTACAGCGTTTGTTAAACTGTTAGTAATACACATCTCAATCTGCGAAGTGTCACGGCGTTGGCAGCATTAAGCACTCCGTATCCGAAAATAATAATAATAAATACCTTCTCTTTACTATTTAACATTAGTAGCACCATGTCAGGTATTTTTTCCATCGCGCACCGCTTGCTATTAAGAGGGTTAGAATACATTTTGCTGACATGACAAATACTATTAATGTAAAAAAAAAAACAACTTCATTGTTAAGGAAAATATATAGTTATTTTGAGGTTATTTTACATTTTAATCTCTGGGTTTACTGATAAAGCTAAAGCAAAGAAGTTAAAGACAGCTATTTATTCATTTACGATTGCAAAATGATCCCTTTTGTGTTAATCAAGTACTATAGTTTAAACAGTTTTCAATGTGAAAAAAGTTATGTTTTGTTAAATCTGGTCTCATCTGATGGTAACTGAGGGAATAGTGTTAAGATTACTATTTAATAACATTTCTTACCATAAAGTGGAAAAAATCTCCTTTTTTTGTTTTTTGGTTGTGATAATTTACAAGAAAAAATTGGATTAATAATAGTAATCCAGATCATTGAAAACTTTACCTTTTTACATCATAAATCTATTTATAGAATATCTATGTATATAGGCAGATAAATTAATATATTTATGAATGTATCTATTAAAGATCTATATACTGTATGTATGGATATGATTGTAATGGACAGTGTTTTTGGCTTAATTCATTACCTAAAATAAATAAATTTTTAAGATACTTTTATGTCCAGATTGCATTTTGATTCGGGAAAAAAAATAATTTCTCTCAAATAAGGCAGTTTATTCTTTTGCTCACTATTAAACCCCAAATTAACACATTATTAGCACACTTTCTTTAGTTATCTATTTCCAATATAGTGGAAGTTTCTGCTAAGGACTGCGTTCTTGTTAAACTTACTGTATTTGTTATAATATTAGCGTTGTTAAATATTTGCCATGTGAATACAGTCAAGATTATTTGTAATCTGTTAGTCTTACATAAAGCGCTGCTGTGCTCAGTAACTTGTAGTAAAGTGTTGCTCTCTACAATGCTATTTTGTGGTTTAAAAGTGCACACAGAGTAAAGAAAGATTTGTCCTCAACGGTGAAGTCAGAGGTGCAAGTAAGGTTGTGAAAGTTTGGATGTGGAAACCAAAAAAATTCAGATAATGTAAATATAGCAATTCTTTCAAAGAAAAAAAAAAGATAAATCACTATGTTAGTAACTAGAATCCTTCTATTTAAACTGTTCATCGGCTACTCTAACTATTACATGTAAAACTGCGTGGTTAAAACCATTTTGCCCAGATTTAAGATCAGAAATGTTTCCAGCTTAGAATTAGTTATCGTAAGCATAAAGCAATAATCCACATGATTTAAGCATTTAAAAACCAAACGCTCCTTCAACAATCAGGAAACTGACCCAATGGCTAATTGAGACACAATTTTCTATAACCAATAAAACTGTATTGTTTCAAAAAAGATCATTACCCTTAAATTACTTTCAGCACTTAAAGTTTCTATCCATTTGTGCTTTTAATTATCGTCATGTACTCTTCACCACAAATACCATTAGATAAACACTTTACATATGCAAGTTTTTATACTTATTGTTTGTAGAGATGTTCCCCTTCCTTTTTGTGAAGATTTTAAGTAGAGGCGTTAAAAGTAACGCATAGCTCCACTTTATTAAAATAGATAGATTAGGAGTTAAAATAATAGAATAAAATCTCATTAAATATAAGTTTTAGTACTTTTGACTACTCTAGTAATTTCATTGCATTCACAATGATGTCAATGTTCACCAAAATGTACAACTCCACATCCTGGGATTGGTGACTCTTCCACAATGAATTTAACTTCTAAAATAATTTATGTGTTCATACATGATTAACCAAAGTCTATACTTTGGAAAAGTTAAAAAAAAAATCTCTGTAATGTAATAAATAAAGACAGAGTACATTTTTAAAAACACTAAGTGGTTTAAAATAGAAAAATAGAAACCTGAAATGAGAGTTATGACTTGGACAGGTTCCACTACAATACTTGTTTGAAGAAAAAAGAGGAATCTATTAATCTATAACCTTCTTACGGCTTATCACAGAAATTGTGTCTAAGGAGATATCTGTACTTGTTTTGGCGAGGTGAAAATTTCAGTGTTCTGATCCACTTTCAAATAGTTAAACTTGAAAATTTGTTGGGCTCTTTGAGGCTGATTCCTAGGAATGTTCAACATATTAAAGAAGAAGAAGATTTAAAAGAAGTACGTGTGAAAAAAAAATCTATTGGGTTTCAAAGCTTCTTTCATTTCTAAAGTGTCTAAACCTGACGAACTGGATCTCCCATTCCGCTGGGTTTTTCTACCAGGGGCGTGCTCTCTGTTGCTGCAACTTCGGCTGCTGCTGCTGGAGCTGCTGCTGCTAGAGCTGCTGCTGCTGGAGCTGCTGCTGGCGGAGCTGCTGCCGGCGGAGCTACTGCAGAAGTGGCTGCTGCTGGAGCTGCTGCTGCTGGAGCTGCTGCTGCTGGTGGAGCTGCTGTTGCCACTGCTGGAACTGCTGCTGTTGCTGGAGCTGCTGGAGCTGCTGCTGCTGGAGCTGCTGCTGCTGGAGCTGCGGGAGCTGCTGTTGCTTTTGCTGTTGGAGCTGCTGCTGCTGGAGTTGCAGTTTGCATCAGTGGGACTTTCTCCTTTTCTGGTGATGCTTGTTGTTTTTCCAGGGTGCTGGTGGTGGCCGCAGCGTCATCATTAGATGAGGCGGTGGGTGGCGGGGCACTGCCGAAGCTACGAGCTATCTCATCGAATGTCTTTCCTTTCGTCTCCGGAACTTTGACGAATGTAAACACGAAAAAGATGAGAAGGAAAGCGGTGAAGATGAGGAAGACCCATGGTCCACACAGCTCCTATTGAGAAAAGAAGGTCGAATCAGAAATGCAGTGCTCCTTCAATCAATCATGAAAGTTGTGTTCTAAATACAACCATGAACAGGCGAAATCAGCTTTTTGTTGTTTGTTTTGAGGATGAAAAATACTTCACTACACACTTTATAGCTATGCTCAGAGGTGCATCAACATTTCACATCTTTTCATCTTGTTTAAACCCATTAAGTTAAAATCTTTGATGAAAAATAATTTGAAGTTAAAACCAGTGACAGTTTTGATTGCATGAGAATGGCATGCTCCTCAGTGTGTGTGTGTGACAAAACCAAACTGATTTTACAAAACTATAACGTATATTTGTTGCACAAAAAGTTGTCAAAACAAATTTTTAGCAACAATTTATTTTGTATAAGTTTCTTATAACATTTTCCCACAAAAACAGAAAAATACGATGTTTATTCTTCAGGCCAAAAAATCGAGACCTTAAACTGGTCCATAGATATGATTATAGAAATAAAACGTTGAATTTTAAAGGATAAAAATATAAAATAGCTATGCTTCGTCTTGGTCTACCATCAAATTTGACTTCAGAAAAAGATACCGGCCAGCTAGCCGGAAAGCAGCAAGGTAGCAAAAGTTGAATCACAATTATAGCAAAGGAACACAATAACGAGGAAAGTAATTTGTCAAATATAAAAAAAAAAAAAAATCTTAAAAAAAACAAAAAAACAAAAAGAGGAAAGGAGAAATGTTTCAAACTAAAGTCAAATTATGAGCTTAACCATTCCAAACACGCATCGGCACCCCTCTCTTACTTCTAGTTTGGGGAAGCTCATTCCAACAAGAAAGTTGGCAGTCCAGTTGCAGCAGCCGGCGACCGCCATGGCTGCAGGGCGTGGCCCCTGAGAAAAAAGCTCCGCCACGATGAACCATGGGATTGGACCAGGGCCCAGCTCAAACATAGCCACGAAAAGCATGACAGCCAAGATTGCCACGTAGCTCATCGCTGGGGTTTCCTTCTGCTCAGACACAAAAAAAAAAAACAAAGAAAAGAAGTCCATCACTCAAAAACTTGCACTAGTGTTGAAGTTAATGATGACAGAACTATTCAAATTATTCTTAATACTGCATTAAATGAATTAACATTTCAGTACATCCTCTAGAAATGAGCTATTGAATATTGTGGTTTATGTAAATTGCTGCTTTTCTTTTTAGGGCTTCTTTGCTGAGCCAGTTTACTGGAAGCAGCCTGGAGATGTTTTCTCTGTATGATGGATCCTTGCTATTTAAAAGTAGGAGAAACATCTGCATATAGTTTGCACCCGTTGTGTTGCCAAGTTGCTCTGAGCTGAACTCACCAGCAGGAGGGAGATGGTCATCAGCAACGCACTGACAGCCATTCCACCCAATCCCAGGAGGTGGAGAGTCCTTCGTCCTGCCTTTTCCACCAAGAAGAGCTATGGGACAGAGACAGAAGAGAATGTAACACAGTATCCAGAGGAGTCGCTCTTTATTCTGCTTAGGAAGGCTTATACTGGGTGAAATGACCTGGATTAAAGTCGCAGTGAGTTTTTTTTTCTCTTTTAAAAAGAATCCAGTTCAGTCATTGGATAAGAGATTAATTTATTCTATGATCAGTTTTTTAAATGATCAATTTTATGTAAACATAAATTATACCTTGTTCTTTCGTTTTGTCCTTCAGATGATTTGATGTAAAAATTTGATTAAAATCTGAATTATAAAAAGTTTTGTGTTAATGTTATTAATCTAATTTTCATAAGAAATAAAAGGAAATGGCTTAAAGTAAAATGAGGATTGTAATTTTTTTTTAGTTTAAAAAAAAATTAAGTTGGAGGCCTTAAAAGTACATCATTTTTTTAAAAAGATCGTAACTATACACTCAATAAATAAAAATACTTTATCAAGTTTTCAATTTTTATCCTAGACAACCTAATTATTTCAAAAAGCGGATCATAATGATTGGGTTGGTTGAATTAGATAATTAGATGATTTAAATAACTGACTTGTATGCAATTTTAAAAAATGAATAATGTTTCTGGTTTTAAAACTACATTATTGTATTACATAGTATTTTAGTGTATTTTTTTCATCAATGTATCACTGTCCTTTATTATTTTTTATTTATGTATTTTTTGTTGTGGACCATATCTTAACTATCAACTGGACAATTTTTGGCTCAGAAGGGCATATATTGGGCACATATGCCCGTCATAGTTGTCTATGAAGGTCAACTTCACCTGCTGTGGGTTGAGGTAGCTGAACGTAAGAGAGCTTGTTGTATTAAAGACTACAATTTTTTTTAAGTTTATTTAAGATTTTACACAGACGTTTTATGAAAAGCCATCAAGTGTTTTATTAAAAATTCTACCAGAACAAAAGTATCTCTTAACAACTTCCTTTCTTTTGATTGAGCCCCAAGTTGGAAAACTTGAAGCGTCTATTTGATTTTTTATTAACCTCATGAAACAGGAAATAGAAAAACAACAAGTCACTTTTTTCCAACTGTTTAACTTTACATATGCAGAAAGAAAGACAAACTTATCTGTGTTACTTACAGAAACTACTGTAAAGATGGTGTTCACAATACCAGCACCAATGGTGGCGTAGATGGGCTTTTTCACTCCAGCTGAGTCAAAGATTCCTGTGGAATAGTAAAATACCTAGAGGATGGAGAAAGGAAGAAAAATGAACAGATTCATCATTTATAGCATCATTTCTTATGTTGTTACTTTGTAATTAGATTTTATCTTTTTTTTTTTTTTGGGCCAGTAGCTCTAGCTCTTCAAGTACAAGTTGCTTTGGTTCAAATGTAAACAAAAGTAGAATTTTTTTCCCCACACACACATAATACTGTATCTACTGTAAAGTCCAGTTATCTTTTTGGGCGGTATCCAGAAGTGCTGGTAAAACCTGGGAACACTTTGGAGATCACCCAAGACACCAAACATATTAGGCCTAGGTTTCTCTGTTAAAGCTGTAGTAGTGTGACCCAACTCCAGATAACCAGAGAAACAGATGGATAAATCATGGAAAATGATTCTGTAAAAGTGTTTGTGTGAGCGTTACGTTTCTCGTAAACTCACAGCGTTGATTCCCGAAAGCTGCTGTGAGAGCTGCAGCATCACGGCAATAAGCAGAGGCTGTCTGTAGGCCGCTGATCGGAACAGCTCAGGGATGGTCACCTTCTTTTCCATCGCCATCTTTGCACTCTCCTCTTTCATCTCCTGCAAGTCTTTACTCACATCCTCAGTGCCTCGCAGACGAATAAGCGCTAGAAACAAAAACAAGACAGGTTTCTTTACAAATTATCTGACTTTCCTATTTGCTTACCTCACTCAGAAATTCAATAATGCATTAATGGCTTATAATTGATGCATTAAATTAGCTGAGTCATCGTCTAATGCACCAAACATCTGCTCGGTCAGGTGATAAAATACATTTTGATCAACAGTTTAAGATGGACCCGTAAAACCAACAAGTGGATTGTTTTTAGTGAATAATCCCAACGGCTATATATACTTTGTATATTTTTTTTCAAAAAAGTGGATGTAATGTTTGATCAACTTCATTAACATCCCAATTTACAGTAAATTAGGAATTGAAATGCTTTTTTAAATGCAAATTTGGTTATTTGATTTGAAACACTAATTCAAAAAACACTTGCAAACATGATGATGACAAGTAACTGGGATTAGAAATAAATGTGTTTCTTTGACCAATTAGCTATTGTTTGACTATACTGACTTTTGTGTGTGTGTGGGGGGGGGACAGGGGGATGGACGGGGGGTAGGATTAAGGAATCAATGAAGCCCATTGAGATATCTGGTGTGAAATTGAACTTTCTAAATAAAATTCAATGAATTTGAATTGATACAGATCCAGAGAGAAAGCACATCATTTAGCAGGTGTACCTGTGACATTCTCTTACAGCAACAGGTCTATCACTAAATATTATATAAGAACACTCGTATGTTAAAATAATTGCATGTTTCACCCAGGAGTACGATGGAAAACTGAGCTCCTGAGCTTGCAAAGGTTGCTATGTCACCAAATCATAAACATCTGTCTATTCAAGAACTTGTCTCTTTTAGATAAATGTGTCCTTTCTAGCTGTCCTCGTATTGATAAAACTGCAAATATCTTTGGATCTCACCCTCTTGTATTTACACTATTCTTCAAATCCTTCAATGTCTAAAACATGATCCTTAACAATTCATCATAGTGAGCCCTTTATGGTCTGCTGTGTAGTGCAGGGAGCTAAAGCTCAGCAGGCTTACAAACTTGTTAAAATTTGATTTTGTCATTGGCTTCCTGCTCGACAAGGTGGAATAACAAAAACAGAAATGAAAAATTCCAAACCCTACTGCTCAAAGCAACTGTACAGGAAGTCAAACTCAGTGCAAACCTTTGCATGCCTGCTCCTCTTGTTTTAGATTGATGAGCAGGAAACGGGGGCTCTCGGGACAAAAAGGCAACAAGATGCACTGCAGTATGGCAGGAGCCACCGTGAGGGCCAACAGAAGTGGCCACAGTTTGTCTGAGCCCAGCAGAAAGTCTAGACCAAAGATCTAAATGAAAAGGGACACAAGAGAAAAACCTAATCAACCAAAAAGTGATTGAGTAGTTTTTGTGTGCCTGGAAAATTGGTCAAATTTGGTTTGGACAATTGCAGCAAAAAAGATGTTCAGTTCCCATTTTTAATCCAAAAACATATCAAATATTTACATTAAAATAAAAAAACATAGTTATTGTCATTAATATTGCTGCTAACCTGAGCAATGAGAATTCCCACTACCACACCAAGCTGGTGCAGAGTTCCAAAAGCTCCACGAAGGGGAGTTGGTGACACTTCACCCACGTACATGGGGGTCAGGCCTGTAAAGAGGCCACAGAACAAACCGATAACAAGACGGCCGGCGATCACCATCTCATAGGAGGAGCAGATGGTGGAAAAACCCATGAGGAGCCCGCCTATCACAGCCAGAGTGTTCACCAGGAACATTGAGCGACGCCTGAGAAGAAGGAGATGATAAAAGGTGGTGAAAAACCGAACAATTTTTCTCACTGCAGATGAACTTGTAATGTTTTTTTTTTGTTTAAACATAGAAAGTAAATTGTGCAGCTCTTGAATAGGCCATGTATTTAATAGAATTCAGGAAAGAACACATTTTTTTATTCACTTTCTTACAATTGTTTTCCTACCTGCCGAATCGGTTTGCCATCACACCCACACTGAAGGATCCCACCATACCACCCACACTGAAAATGGCAACGGCAATACTCCACACAATGGTACAAACACCCGGTGAAATGGGCACACCATAACGCTCCATCCATGTGTCGTTGAAGAAAGATCGTAGTTTCTTATAAAAAAAATCAAACAAAAGAAACAGAAATTATTTTGGTACAAATGAACAAGATCTTACTTTGTTATATAATAAATTTCTGGTAAATTAATTTTGACCTAGCTCAGAAGCTAAAACAGAGGAGCTTCCATAGGTTAAACAAATTAACATGTCCCACTGAGAGATTTTTATTTAAAAATGGCATAATTTTAGCTACAAATTAAATTTGGAGCATGAATAAGTTATTTGAAGCTAACTTTAGTCAACTTTATGTGTTGCTTATTGATCAACTTAGAATCACCATACTTTCAGAAAACTTTTTTTTCAATGGTTTACTATTCTTTTGCATAACTTATTCAGAAACATTTTTTTATGGATCTAAATGTTCTAAAGTAGCAATATATTTAAGATATTTGAGAGAAAACAAAGATTAGTGCAGGTTACTGTTGTGTTCCAGAAAGCTTGAAACTTCGTAAGGAGGAAGTGAGTGGGACATCGAAGAGAATGAAGAATGAAAAACCACTCTGTGTACTGTACACAGAGAGTGCACGTACACAAGCAAAGGGCCTAAAGGTATGTCCTTACTTTGTCAATAAGTGGAACAAATATTTGTATGATAGCTTATGTACCACTATAAAATTCAGTCAGTTGTTGAAGACATGTTTTATTGTTCAAATCCTTCCTTTTAGTTGTATTATTTTATTTTCCTGTTAAATATTCAGCACAAATAATAATAATACATTTTATTTCTAAGGCGCCTTTCTGGGCACTCAAGGTCGCCGTAGATGAACTGATTAGGTTTTCAGGGCAAAGCAACCAAAAGTCAAGCTCACAAGTTCTTGTGCATGTGATATCTCCCAAACCACCAAAGGGATTTTAAGGAAACTGCCCACAATTACTCAGTTCCAAATTTAGATGAACTGATTGATGTCATGTTTAGTATATCCATGTATATAGACCGACTGACAGACCGACGGACTTTTCAAATTTTTCGCAAATTGCTACGACCTACAATTATTTTTAAGTGTTAGTAATGGTTGAAAATAGAGATAAATGTTCTTTTGTCAGAGACACCTTGAAGCTAAGGCCAACCAAATGTTAGCTTACCTGTTCTGGAGCATTGATGACTCCAGTGTTGTAACCAAACTGCAGAGAACCAATGACAGCTGTTCCCAATGAAAACAGGAGATAACCTGTTACCTGTTTTCCCTAATGAAGGAGAGCACAGGAAAAAATTTAATCAAGATGGAGCATGAGACACAGGAAAAAGTCATAAATCAGGTAATTGAGCTCAAAATTTGATTTTCAATTACTACTGCAGACTGACATCAGAGATTACCAGCACGTGACAGGTTAGGGATCCGGTAATTTGTACACAGTGAGACCACAGTTGCAAAAGCAACACACACAGTTATACCCTCTCTCTACCCACGGGTTATTTCAGATGATGATGTGTGTTATAACATGAGATAATAATCCCTTTCCAACATCTATGTTTGGAAATGCTAGTAGAATTTTTTTTTTGACCGATTGCTTATATAAATTTGTTTGACTCTCCCGTAAATAATTCAGTGAATGTCAATAATATTAATGCAACAGACTGGTGACTCGTTCTGGAGGTATCCTGTCTCTCGCTTGAAATCGTCCGGGATAGGCTCAGGCACCCCCTGTAATCTTATTAGGAATGAACGCTTCAGACGATGAATAAACGAATGAAATATGATCAAATTTCAAAGTAATTTTCAGCCTCTTGAAACAGGACCTGACTCTAATAATAACTTCCATTTATTACATTTGATCAAATAAGGCTGTCCCACAGAGGCTTTTTTTTTTTTAATCTTTAGATGAATTCCTTATTCAACATAGTTAATGAGATAAAACAATGGGGTTTTGATTTTCTACATGCATGTTTTTATAATATCCCACACTTTTTTTAATCTCTAAAGCCAAGCATATTTAGGCATATACGTAAGTGCTAGTCCCTGAAAAACCTTCATATTTTTTGCTAAGCAAAGTCTATGTCAACGACAAACCAGGTTGCTCAGTCCTTGAACACTGAAAGAGGAACATACAGTATTATGTCGGTATCATCTACAACTAGAATACAGTCTGGTGCTGGTTCAATTTCAGATGTCCTACTATTCTTTTAATTAATTATGTCATAATTGGTAGTTATTTGGTTGCAATAAGTGAATGTGACATATTGAATAGGTCAAATTTTTCTGAACAAATTTGTTTTTATTGAGGGACGACATGACAGTTTTCAAAATTTAGGGTTAGAGAAATATGTCTCACTGTGGTCCCCATTAGAACGAAAAACTGAAAGAAAAGGAAGTTTAGCTTTTACACAGGTTCTTCAGCTGGTCTTATAAAATCAATTAATAAACATAAACTTTATTAAATTACTTTTCCTCTATGTCAAAGTATAAATAAGTAATAAACCATAATGGAATTCAGGTCAGGTTAGGCCAAAGCTACAGGAGTGAGGGCAGTGTGTCATTGTGAGTGCTGATGGCTGTGATTTTGCGCTCAGTTATAAAGACTCTGTGCTGAGTTGGCAGAAATGGCTGCAGCTACATGAGACGGCATAAAGATTCGTCCGAGCGTCAGGTGATCCACTGCCCTTGATGCAACATCAGAATGAGGTCAGGTGAAATCGACAAACTGTGTACACTGCTCATTTTAGGCAGATGGGCGTCAGCTTAAAACAACCAATAAAGAACGAGAGATGCAGGTTAGAGTTATGTATTTCTAAAAAAATCAAACCTAACAAAAAATAAAGTCTAAGTAAAATATTAGGCAGCAAATGATGTCTAGCAATAGTTTTCTTTGCTCAACAAAACATTCTAAATCAAGTTTCAATAATTGACTTATTCATAGATTTTCATAAATATACTGTATTTGTTCCAACATACTTCTCACCATTTGTTGGCACTAAGATTTGTACAAACGGAATTGATCAATTAACCAGTTAGCCAGCAGAGTACATTTGATGCTCTTAAGAGTTAAGAAATTGAGTCTAAAAGCTTTGAGAGTTTTTAAAGTTGCAATTCGGAAGGTCACCAGAGATTAGTTTGATGTAAAGTAAGATTTTATAATAAATAATCTTTTCAGCTAAGTTTTTTTTTACATCTACAATAAACAATTTCAACATTAATGCCAATGTTTAGGACTGATTTTTAACCCTTATATTCTAATTACTTGTCCCACTTCATGGTCCAAGGGGTGCTAGAGCCTATCTGACTAGTTAGTAGACAAAAAGCAGGGTACACACTGTATAGGTCACCAGTTAGTCACAAATCCAGGCAAAGAAACTACCCATCATGTTCACAGCTTTGGGCAATTTAATATGACTAATTGGCCTGTCGTACATGTTTTTGAAGGAATATGTTTTGCAGTAGATATCAGATTACATAAGCATTAGAATCATATTGTTACAAACATGAGATGTAATTTTTTTTGCCAAACAGACAAGTTGAGAAATTTTAAGGCAACAGGCCATGACGGTGCAAATAGGAACAGCCAGCTCCTGTGAACACTTTACATCAACGTCCTGCTAAAATCCTGTAGCAACAGGCAGACCGACTGCACAATTGGTTACCATGGTGACTGGTGCCATGGGGACTTTGTATAATCTTAAAATTACAGTGGTCCCTCGCTAATCACTAAAAATAGTCTGCAATCGGGATACATTTTTTTCTTTTTTCAATTATTACAAATGTTTTAAGGCAGTGAAAATTCATCACTACACACTATTAACTTTTCTCAGACAGATATGAATAATTTTTTCTTTCTTATTTGAACAATCAGGATGACCATCCTGTAACCGGGGGGTTGCTAGTTCAATTTCCCGTCCGGAGTTTATGCCAAGGTGTCCCTGAGCAAGACACCGAACCCCTAGTTGCTCATATTGGTGGTTTGCACCTTTCAAGGCAGCTTCCACCATCAGGTGTAAATGTGTGTGTGTGTGTGTGAATGAGTGAATGTGAGCTACAAGGTAAAGCACTTTGAGTGACAATGCAGGTTGAAAAACTCTATATACAATAAGTAGAGACCATGTCCAAATTTACCATTTAACAGTCAAAGGTAAAACTTCATTGAAAGATAAAATGGAATTAAAAAGGTGACAGCTTCAGTTTTGTTAGACTGTTGCAAGTTAGTGTTTTTCTGTTAAAAAACCCAAAATGATGAAACCAGAAAATAAAGCTGAAAAATTGCATTAAAAATGAAGAAAACATCGAGGCCATGAAAGCTGGACCATTTGATGTTGACAGACCACTGCATAAAAAATTTATATCCAGTCTAAATTTTTAGTTTGGATTCCAGGACTTCCACATTTTTACAAAGTAAAATGAAGCATTCTCAGCATTGAAAGTAAACATTTAAATAATAACACTGCACTTCATCCACAATCTTTTTCACTGTCCACACTGTTGCTGTATCTTTCTTTTTGATCTTAAATGAAATGACCATCTTCTCAGAACACAAGGCATTTCCTTTCTCTCCATTCGTCCATCCATTTGTGTCCATTTCTTCCCATGGGCAACCCAACACTTCTCTCACTCATCTCCATAGTAGCCAGCAGCCTTGAGTTTTATTGACATAGGCTGAAAGTAATGAGAGAGCAGCACTCATGCACGCAAGAAAAACTCCCGATGGCTGAAGGCTTACACACACGCAAATACAGTGATATCATCTGCAAACATAAATATTGCTGGAAGGAATAATGAGCAAATTTGATTTAAATCAGGTAGCTTGTTTAATATGTCAACCGTAACAATAAATTCACAAGCAGTTGCCTTCTTAAACATCAAAAAGCTAACTTTGCACATGTATGTGTATGTCTGTGTATACGTGCATTTATGTTTGCACCCACCAATAGAAAGATCAATATCGATCAATATCTGGCACGAGATGGCGCAAAAAGACGAGGTCAGGTCAGGATGTCTTTCAAAAGCACACAATTATGCATAAATATTCATATGTGTAGTTTTTAAACATAATACGACAAAAAAAGCCCATTTCTGGTTTAGGTTCAGATATACAACATTGACCTTCCCAACAGTTTGTCTTTCAGGTTTTGTTAATACATTCTACTGTGGGTCCTAAAATTCTCACAAACTAAGTATGCTTTTTTCTTTTATGTCATTTGTGTTGGAATGATTCACATTTTATGTGTAAATCCATAACCTTAGAATTTATCAGCTCAGCCAGAAAACTAAAACGTAACATGAATTGTCACGATTGGCTTGTCTTGCTCATTCTTGTCACATTTCCACCCCAGCTAATCTGATTTTCCATGTTTCCTTCCAGCCTCCTCTGTAGATCCCAAAGGATTGATCCCCTATGAGATACATTGATCTATTGTAGCTATGACAAATCTGTGTGTAAAAAACACACAAAAAGTAAAAACTCATTGCCTTTAGATGTTGTAACCAAATACATGTACTAACGTACAGTATGTCTACATATACACAAGAAAACACACAATTTATACATATAGAAATGACAATTCTACAGTGAGTAAACCAAGGTCTAATCTCTGCGATCTACTAACACACATTGCAGAGCCAGTGTGTGACTCGTGATGGCACACACACCACCCACACCATCTGCTTGGATACTGGTTAAAGAAACCATTTCCACTTGCATAACACAGAAATCACAGCACAAATTAAATTGAATTATACAAATAAGCTGACAACTGTATTTTTAAACAGCTGAAAATCTCCCTGTGGTCATTACAGAGAATAAAAGAAGAATAAATCACTTGCCTGGCCCTCCATCTTCAGAGAGAAACTATGAAGTCAAACAATTTGCAGGATGGAGAGATGATGAGAAGCTTCAGGTGGTGGAACAAAAACCTCGTGGAAGGATCCACCCACTGATGTGGATGAGCTGCAAGAAAACGCAGGAGCTTTTTGAGTCGCTATCCATGGTGCTTAAGAAGCTTCTGACTTTCCATCAGAAGTAATCAGGCCAGATTGGGTGTGGTAAAAGAGTAGATTACTCCTGCATGGTAATGTCGGTCAAACTGGACAAATGGATTACATGTAAAATTTCTAAAATATGATCACGTACCTGTCGTGACTTCCTTGCTACACACTCAGGAGTCTGCAGAGGCCTTTTTTCTTTACACCGCGCTGCTCCTTTTCTTGTATAATTTCTCTGTGCGAGGAAGACCGCACGTAACCGCACGCTTTTATTTTATTTATTTATTTCCCCATCTCCATCAACCAATTGGAAGCAGTGATGTCATCCCGCCGCTCCACTTTTTTACGTGCACAAACCCATGAGGAGACCTCTATCCGAATATGGAAGCATCCTTTTATTCGGTTAGTTGGTCAAATCAGCTGATAACGGAATGAGCGCATGCGTGAATGTGATGGAGTGGGGTGGGAAGGGTCTTGAGTCATGTGATAGTGTAGATCCCCCCCGATCCTCCAATCCAACTCCCCTCTGACCTTGGCAGCAGCAGCATCAACTGGGTGACTGATGCTGCAGATGCTGATGCAACGCAGCCGTTACTGTGGCAACCAATCGGACATGTAGCTGGAAATAAAACACTGCTTCATTTTTTTTTTTCGTTTCGTCTTCTGAAACGCTTATCCCTAATGAGGTTGCGGGGGTTCACGAGCCCATGCTGGCTGATTTCAGGCAAGAGGCAGAGTACACCCTGGACAGGTTGCCAGGGCCATATACAACCATACACACACTCAATCTTGGGGCAATTTCATAGTGGCTAAGTAACCTAACACGGAGGGTGGGTGGAAATATATAGCTGAAAATAAAACACTTTTTAAACTGTTTTCTTCAGCAAAATATGATAATAGAAAATGTGTTTGTGTTGTGTGATATATTTTTTGCTCCAGGATGGGAGCTGATTTTTACAGTAAAAACAACACTTTTTAAATGTATGTTTACAGTTCTGCTTATAACAATTTCTATCCCTGGCAAATATGTCCTTTTTTTAATCCCAGAAAAGGATTATTTCTGGACAGGAAGTGAATCAGGCTTCTTTCAAAAGATAACAAAACCTTGCAGAAACGATCATATCAGTAAGAAAAATTCCACATCTTTTAATTTTTAATTGAACCGAAGAGTTTGATGAAGAGCTGCTCATTTATTTTTTTTAAATCAGTGAGAGGTAACAGACTAACTTTAGGTATGCATTCATTCGATCAAATGTTGATAAAAAAAATTGAGAATACAGTTTCTATGTACCTCTTCAACATTGTTTGATTATAGTATTTCAGAAGAAGCCGGTCTGATTAAATGTTTAAACTCTATTTTATTAAAAGTAACTTTACCCCATGAATAACTATAAGAATCATACAATGGAAGGATGTAATCATACGTATACCTGTATCAAACTGAAAGTCCCAAATCAATATTTTTTCAGTCAAATGCATGTACCTTTACTCTCCTAATAAATATAAATATACCACATTTACTACACATTTTTTAGATGTTACTTAATTTTTACTGCAGAGTTTTTCCCTGTGATGCATAAGCTATTTTTTTTCCCATTTTTATTTCAGTTTAAAATAGAAATTGAGGGGCCGAAGAATGAAGGTGGAGAATTATTAACGTCTCGGTATGAAATACAAAGTTCCCAAGTGTGGGATCAATAAAGTAATTCTGAAATACACAATCCACCACCGAGTTTGAGCAAAGCTTCGAAAAAATATTTGAAATGAATTTTTTTTCCCCAAAGAAGTTAAAATGTCAAAATTCCACAATCATTATCAGATGTTTTATTTTGATAAATTTTTATTACTTTTTTGTCTTTAATATTGATGTAAGATGGTTAAGTTTTTCTCTCAATAAATTGAAACTTTTTTGTGGATTTCTTTGTCTTAACAGCATAAGATTTGATTGAAACAATCAATGTACACATTCAGTTATATTTCTATGTTTAAAAATAAAAAAATTACAAAACTAAATTGAGAGGCTAGTACGTACATTTTTTAAAATTATTATCATGTCTTGTAAAAGTCGTTTGGAAATACACACTCCATTTGAAAGTTTCATGTTCAGACGTCCCAATCAGCCCACATGCAAGAAGATATGAATTAAAATTTATTTTTTAAGATGCTTTCATATATAATCATAGGAATGCATGATTTTAAAATGTTGAGAAAATAATTTGGGAGCGATATGTTGTCAGATTTTCCCAGCGAAAGTTCCTGCCTCCAACTGGCTGTCCCATTTCTGAACCTGTTAGAGACACAAAAGGAAGAGCGTTGAAATGGTCAGTAAATCAGATTTAAAATATGTAACTCAAACAAGTTAGTAAATGAAGTAAAAGATAACTATAAATTATAATAGAATAAAGTGATTTTTTTTTAAATTTAATAATGACAAAATATGAAAACTTTGTGCATTTTTGTATCCGTTTGATTTTTTTTTTAAATAGCTATCTATAAATATAGATACATCCACACGCTGTATTAATTATTTGTTCTGCTATGCTTTTTTTTCATTTAACCATCCATTTCTGAGCTGCAACGTTCCTGTTCTTTAAGCGATACCCCATGATTATTTGATCCAGATTTATGTTTGGATTATGTGATCTACACAGATCCAGGTGTTTATTTATTTTTGATCCAATCAGGATGATTTTTATTCAGTTTAAATCTTGTGAACTGACCCATTTAGATAATGTAGACTCAAAAAATAAAGCATCCAGAGGTTTCTTTTTACAGTAAATAAATGAAAGTTTCCCTCTTTTAGAACATTATTGGAGGAGTGTTGTCATTTTATGGGGGAACAATTTTTATTTCCGGGCATCTATTTACTGAAAATGTATTTTAGCTCAGAAATTTGACACATGCAGAAAAAAGCATGCAAATTTATTTGATCAGTTTCATTTTTTTTTTCTGACAAATTTCCTCAATTTGTGTACAAGGATGAATATTTTCAAAAGGTAAATATCTTCTGTTTGTGTTACAGTTTCTGGTAATAATCTCAAAAACAAACATATTAGTTTCTGTAACATATCTAGCAGTAATTTCTTCCTAAAAAGTCTATCAAAAAGAAGAAATAACCTATTTAAGTATTTGTTCTCTAAGTTTCAGTGTCGTTTTTAGGGACATACCCAGCCGATGGGACAGAGGCTCTTGTATACTCTGCGGTACCACTCGCAGGGAGCCGTGTCTTGGTCTTTGGCTGACAGAGCTTTGTTACATCTGTGGAAGTCTGTGGGAGACAGAGAGGAAGCTGCTAATTTAAGGGATGTAAACCTCCACATGTTTATATAATTCCATACATCTACTACAAAAAGGTTAATTCTTTACTCTTAAATTGATGGTAAAAGGCTACAATGCAGTTCCTTACTACCAGAAAGGAATTTTCAGCAAAAGTGTGTCAGTGCTACATCATGAATCTAATCTTAAATCCTCGGCGGCAGTTCAACACTGCAGGAGAGTCATCTCTGGTTATGTAAGAACCATTCCAGTAAGTCGTATGGAAGGCTTGGATGGTTTTATTTATTCATATGTCTTATATTACTTTCCAGAAAGGCAATAATGTGGAACTTTAACACATTTTACAGAAAGATGAAACAATAAAAACTAAAATAAAGGTCAGGGCATTGAAAATGTGTTAAATAAATGAGTAACTGAAATGATGTGATTTTGGGTTTTACATTTTTGTTGTTGTTGTTGTTTTTTTTTTTATTTCTTTACTTCTCAAAAATGTCTTTACATATTAACATACTTTCAAATATATCACATTTCTTATACTTTACCAAGTGGCTTCTTTAATTTCTTATTAATTTTTTGTTCTATTGTCTTCTGCCCCGAGTCAGGGGCAACAAAGCCTACAGACAAGATATCCCAGGCTTCTCTCACCCCGACTTCATCCTCCAGCTCACCCAGAAGGATTCCGAGGTGTCCCCCAGCGACATGTAAGGACATAGGTCTTTCCAGCGAGTCCGAGGCCTGCTTCTGGGTCACCTTCTGGTGGGATGTGCCCAAAACACCTCACCGGCGAGGCGCTCGGGAGACATTCTAACCAGATATCCCAACACCCCCATCTGGCTTCTCTCGACCTGGAGGATCAAATGCTCTACACCGCGCTTTCTCCATCCTCAATCTATCTCGGATGGAGAGCCCCGCCAGCCTGTGGAGGAAGCTCATTTCGGCCACTTGTGTCAGTCATCTCGTTCTTTTGGTCACCACCTGTGACCAGTTGATCGGTGACCATAAGTGAGAGTAGGAACATAGAACAACTGGTCAATCGAGAGCTTTGGTTTATGGCTCAGCTCTTTCTTGACTATGACAGACCGATGCAGCATTCTGATTATTGTGGACGTTGCACCGATCCGTCTGTAAATGTCCCCACTCCAACGTTCATCCCCTCAGGAACAAGACTCCGAGATACTTAAACTCCTCCACTTGGGGCAGTACCTTGGCCCAGTAAGCCAATCAGGAGGAGCTCTGAGCAGAGCCATTGCACCACTGGGTCGAGAGAAGCCAGATGGGGAGATTCAGGCCTCTGATGCCTCCTGATCACCTCACTGGTAAGGTGTTTTGGGCACATGCTTATGCGAAGAGACCCAGAGGCACACCCCTGACCCGCAGAGGAGACTATGACTCACAGCTGGCTGGTGAACACCTTGGGATCCTCTCGGGTGAGCTGGAGTATGCAGCCGGAATGAGCCAGCCCCGGATAAGAGGAAGAATGGATGTTTTTACAAAAATGTGTGCTTTGCAGATGTTGGAAACTGTTGCACGCATTTCTCAAATGTTACTCATTACGCAAATGAAAAACGTCATTTCCATTCTTTGCAAATTGAATATGATCTCCTTCATTTTACGGACACACAATATTTATTTACACCTATCTCTTTGAGCACTCTAACTTTAAAAACTACCCTTATTTATAATTTAACCCGACCCCCGTCCTGAAGTTAACCACACACCTCTAAAGCCAACCAAACACCTACTTTTACAATTAGTGTACGTCTTAAGTCTTAATTTTGCACATAATTCAGGTCCATTATTAGACTAGGGAATTTATTTAAAAAATTTTCTCTTAAACACTAGACATTATTCACAAATACATTAATAGGCTAGACATCATTTGGATATAATTTGCTAATAGTGTTACACAATTTGCCAAATTGGAGCCGACAGTATTTTGTGTACAACAAAACTACCTTCATACTTTTTTGTCTAAAGAAGGAAGAGTAAGAATCTCATCCTGCAATGGAAAACGACTTCCAATATAATATAGAATGATGAGGAGCAGGTTGTGTTGCTTACCCAGATAGTTTTGGTAACAGTTGCGAGTCTGGTTGGTGTTGGGGAAGCGAGCATCAAATGGAGCTGTTCTGTAATTCTTCAGCTTCTCATTCATTGCGTCTGACATTTTTACTCAATGGATTTCTGCAAGATTAAAACCAACTAAAATTAAAAACAAGATCAGCTATGTAAACTTCCCTAAAAACAACACTGAAACTTAGAGAACAAATACTTAAATAGGTTATTTCTTCTTTTTGATAGAATTTTTAGGAAGAAATTTCCCCATTGTGGGACAAATAAAGGTATTCTTAATCTTAAGGAATCATCTATTCATTTTCCAATTGGTACATTGATTTATAAGTAAGCTAAAAGTTGGATTGCACATATACAGTACCTTATGCAAAAAAAAAAGAAAAAAAAGAAAGAAGAAGGTATTGATAAATGGTTTTCTTTAAATGATCTGAACATATTGCAGTTTTATGTCTCTGAAACATAATTACTTATATAAGTAGAGACATTGGATACTACTAACTGATTTTTTTGTTATCAGGTTTTTTGAAGGGACTAATAAGTAAAAAAAAAAAAAAAGCCTTAATGACTGAATTTTATAACTAAATTTTTATTTATGTTTGATTGACTCCCTGTCAAATGAAAAAGGTGATCAAATTGTATTTGAAATTAGTTAATGGTTGCTTTTGAGAAAAAAGAAGAAGAAAAGAAACCAAGAAGATAGTTTCTGAGAAGGGATTTTAAAGCTTTTCACAGAGTTAATCTTTAGGTATATTTATAGATATTTAAGTCTTGTTATTACTAGTAGTCAATCTGAAAATACACCAGAAACCAACAACACAAAAAATGAACATTTAAAATCAGATCTTAAATAATTACTCAAATAAATATAAATAAAAAATCCTTTACCTTTCAAAGACACACTTTATCTCCTCACACACATACACACACAGAGGATTTTCCTTTGCAAAGCACACTGGGAAACTAATGTTTTGCTAATACATATACTCTGTCTCCACCTCCTGGTAAACAGTTGGAAGTACAGTCTTTTAATTTAAACTTTGAAATAAAATGAACAATAAAATTAAATCTACTCTAAATAATTATGTAGTGTCTGAAAATATACATAATTTCACATAAAAATTTAAATGTGATGTTACCTTTGATCCAATTGGACCAGGTAAAGCACATATATCAAATGTATCTGTCACTGACAATATAAAACTTCAGCTTCAAACAAAAAGCAGCTGCATAAAGTTACAAAACATAGAAGATTTTTTAGTTTAGTTAATTTATTTCTCATATATAACAATAGGTTGCAGGATGGCAGTGGCCTCATAGAAAGAAGGTCGAGTTTCGAGTCCCGGCGGAGACGAGGCTTGAAACACTGACGTTTCTGTGCGAAGTTTTCATGTTCTTCTTCCTGTGTATGCGTGGGGTTTCTCCAGGTATTCGGGTTTCCTTCCACTCTCCAAAAACATGCATGTTAGGTTGATTGGCCGCTATGAAATTGGCCCCTAGGAATGAATGTGTGTGCGGATGGTCTATGTGTGGTCCCGCAAAAGACTGGCGACTTGTTCAGGGGGTGTCCTGCCTCTCGCCCTATATCAGTCAGGATAGGTTCTGGCAACCCCCGCGGCCCTGTTAAGGATAAACGGTTCAGAAGATGAAACGAAACATATAACAATAAATTGAAGTGAAAAGAAATTAAATCATTAAAAAATTATGATTGCAGTGAAATTGATTTAAAAAAAAATGCTGATAGTTGATCTTCTACATTTTTATAAAGTCTCTGCAAAAGAATTGCAATGACCTCAAGTGATCTTTTGAATAAATCTGAATTATATTAATCCGTTTTTTAAATATAAAATAAATAGGACCAACTTTTGAATTGAAATGAAAAAGTGGTGCAAACACTCCCATCTTGTGGCGTACAGCGGTAATGCCTGCTGAATTAAAGACTGATTTTTAAGACACATTGTACATAATCAGTGACCAGTGGACTCTATTTTAACTTTCTTCAAACTATTAAATATTTTGTCTACCTAAGAACATCTTTCCACCATGATTTATATTCTACCTTTAAAGATGAACCAACGTGTTAGAGCATTTTGTGAAATAAGAGTAAAAATCCTGATCAGTCTTTGTAAATTCTGTAGTTAACTGTAGTTACTTAGTATTTGATACTTTATTATGTGGTGTATCAAAGTAATAAAACATCAGTAATTTTTTTTTGTCTGTAAAAAGTCAAATAAGGTTGTTTCCTAGATGTGTTTTTTTTTTTTTTTTTTTTAAAACAAAACATAATCTCAAAGCTTCCATTCGGAGGAATTGCTGGTTTAATGGAGCTGCTGTGACTTACTGAGCTTTGCCTCTTTGTTTGCTGTCCTGCAGCTTTCACTGAGTCACCGAGGTGAAGCACTGCAGTATAACATGCTGAACAACAATGGAAAATTACATACTGGATGCACGGATGTATCCATGGATACAAGGTGAGAAAATGACAGGTTAGAGAAAAGAGAGTCGATGGACTGAGGTTATAAAATCAACATCTAAAACTATTTGAGAATGTTCCAGCTCCTCACATGGAGTATAGATGCTGATATACATACAGGATGTCCACATGTGTATAGAGCTATTGTATGTGTATAAATATACTGTACGGTATATGTATTTGTGTGTGTAGAAAACTGCATTGTCCATTAAATTGCAACATTAAAATCCCAAACACATTTTCCAAGTGGTGCCAAATCCACAAAATCTGAGCCACAGTATTCTAAGACTGAAGTGTAATATATCCGGATGAGTCATCGTTAAACACTCGACATGTGGGCGAGTGTTTATGATGCACAGCAAGAAAATTTACAGCTTGTTTGACCCTGACTATGATGGAATAAAGTGGTTTCCCTATACATTTGTATATGTGTGGAACAGGCCTTATCTTATCGTGTGAGTCCGTCATTCTCAACTAGCCATTTGTTATTTGAAAAAAATATAGAATCCTGTATGATGGAGATTTATGAGGTTGTAAACACACAATGGGAAATTTGGACTTTACCACAGAGGATGGAATTATTTGACTCATCAGCATTTCTCACAGGAAGGAGTGTGCTACTAACACTTCCAGACGTAGCCTGGGGTGACATATAAATGTTCTTTTTTTGCTTTTGGTATCTTTCTTCAGGGGTGGCCACAGCAAATTTTTCCCCTCTGTCTGACCTTATATTCTGGTCCTTCTTCACTACATTCACATAAACCTTCATTTTTGTCCTCCTCTGGAGGACATGCCCAGCAGTTCAAAACAGATTCTAGAAAAGATTATTAAAGCTCCTGATTGCTTAATGCAAAATAAACTTTTTGAAGGTTTCCAGCACATTTGAATGTTATTCCAACATCAAATAGTAAACCTGAAACGGTTTTCTATTTGATATGCATTCGAAGAATTTGCAAACTCCCTTATTTGGAGACTGTTGCGCTTGGCCATGCTTTCTGTCCTCTGCAACGCCGACAGTCTAACGTTAACAGGAAGTCTTCTAGTGTAGGTGCTCTACTCAATGCTAGGTCCCTCCTTAAACAAGGAATAACATTTTTTTTTTATCTAAAAGCACTAAAATAAGTATGAAAAAGAAAATGTGCTAGCTTTGCTAACTTGATGAACTTTACACTGCATTTATGGTCTTTAACTAGAATTACAGTGTTGTACTCCCTCACAAAAAAGGGCCACGTTAAGAATGAGAGGAAAAATCAGAGGGGAATTCAGTGTAATTTATGAACTTTTGTTTTTGTGAAACTTTGAATTTCTGAGCTAACAGATTTTGTCCATATTTTTCTACATATTCAGTATTACCTGCTAAAGCACAATACTTCATCTTTAAAACATATTTATTGTGCATGATCTTAATTATTAGTAACAGCTAAGCTAAAGTTTGACTAGGCGTTCAATTAAATAGTTAAATTAAAAAATCCCAACAGTCAATTTGTAAGAGTTTTCCCAAAAACAAACCAAAACAAAAGACTTGACATTGCTTATGGATTGAAGCTGAATTTCAAAAAAATAAATATGACAAAGCAACACCCACGTAAGCTCTTGATCTTTGTGGGAGGTGACAGCCCTGACTTCATCATTTCAATTCTATATCACATGACTGCATAAATAAATATTTTCCTGGAGGTTTATGCAAATAAAAATGAATAAATGTGTCTGTGAATGTTTCAAAATCTTTCTCTCTTAGCAGTTGATGTATGACTCCCTCTTATGAAGATCTGAAACACCCCAAATAATAATATTTTCTTTTTTTAATTAACACATAATTGCATTGTGTTAAATTTTACCTTTGAGACACCAAACCACTTTATTAATCCGCCTCCAGTTTAACTTGATAGCACAGCAGTGCTGAATTCTGCACTAAATCTGTCTGCTTTACAAATGAGGAAAGCAAGGAGTGGGAAATTGCCAGGTGAATTGGTGTAGCATCTGCAATAATTAGGATGCTGCACTGATACATCTTGAAGAAAGAGCCAAGTCTAAAAACAAAGCTATTGATTTACCAGTGGATCAACGTTGCTACTGTAACCAATGACCTCTGACTCTGGCTGGTGACAAAAGACAAGATTGCGTTGTGATATTGTGAATTTACAGTATATTTGTGTTTACTAATGCAAAACATTTCTGAATAAAAAAAAAAAATGGAGAGAAACCACATTTATGCTGTCAAAGATTTTTTAAATCTATTTTTCAAACTTCTAATATGTAGTTTCGTTCTATTACCTAGTTTATATAAAAATGGTCCTTATATTTAAATGTAAGCTGCAGTAAGAACTGGGGCTTTTACATCTGAGATTAAATGCTTCTCTATGATCAGCTGTATATATCTGAGGCCAATTATGTGCCCACATGAGGATGCTGATGACTCAGCCTCCACATAATGGCATTTTCTGATTTTTCATCCAAAGAAACTCTTTTGTGCTTTTATATAATAGAGTCAATTTAGGATGGTAGGCTACACCTCATAAGGATACTGTGTAATCAGAGGAAATTAGGTACAATTCTAGATTTGCTTCAAGGAAAAACTCTGCAGTAAGACTCAGAAACATCTGAGGAACAAATTTGCTTTGAAGTGGTCATTTCTGTGTAATTTGGGATCACTTATGCAAACTTGGCACTTTAAGAAGAAGGACTTTTTCTACAACTACAGCATATGTTAATCACAAGGGAGCAATTTAATGCATTTGGCTGTGAAGACATGGTCAAAACGCTATTCTGGTGCCTCTTTCATAAAGCGTCCACCTACTATCACGCAAATTAAGTAATCTAGAGGCGATAGTGTGTGTGAAATTTTGTGTAACTAAGGAAAGTTAAAAGCTGCCGAACCCAAATCTCAATGCATGGGAAAAAAGACGACAGTAGTGGATAAATCTGAAGTGAACTGAGAACAGTAAAATGATGCATTTGAAGCAGAGTGAAAACAATTAGAAAGAATACACAAAAACACCTGTCATAAGAAAAATGGACCACATCATGGAAAATATTCTCCATTAAGATTTATGCACATTGTTAATCTCAAGATTTGAACACATTTTATGCTGTTAAAGCTTGTCAGTTTTTACGTTTTGCACTTCACTACATTTGCATGTACAAAAAGAAAATACTGTCATTTACTCTGAAGTCCATAATTTCCAGCTTAGGCCGTTGATGTTTCTGCAATAAGAACCCATTCATAAACATTCTACTGGTGCTAAAATACACACGAGAATTCCTCCGATCTCTCATGAGATTGCAACAACCTTTGAATAAGAGAACATTTTTTTATGTGTATTTCTTTAATGTATTTCTTTGTGTATTATATATATATATATAAATATATGTATATATACATATCCTTACAACTTTTTTTTTGTTTAATAGTGAGATTGTGAGATTGTGAGAATTGAGTTAGGACCATCAAATTGGGACATTTCCACAGTGAATCAGGAGAGTTGGATTGTATGTGTGACACACAAGCTTCAACCCAATTTTTCCCTTCCTACTCACAAAGTTAATTAATGACAACAATACTAATAATTTAACACATCAAGCTAGAAATCACATGGACACCATCAGAGACAGACATGGATCGCTGGTGGGTGGGTAGTTTCTTTTTTGTCTCTATTTTAAGAACGGACCATTTCTATTTAATTTCACTGGCAGATCAGTGTATGCCACTCACACAGTTATTCCACATGGTGACTGCCTCCCACGTCACTCTTTTTTGTATGTGGTGGACATCATTTAGGCTGGACTTGACGACACCTTGCCATTGTGTATGAGAACAGGAGGTGACACAGACTCATTTGAAGACCATTGCATCTGCGGCATTTGTTTGATCAATGCGGGGTTCTAAAGGCGAGGTCGGGTGGTATGATGAGAATGATCACAGGGTTGATATGTACAGCTACATTTGCGTGAAGGGAGTTGTGAAGGTTTTTCCAAATCCCACATTAGTGATGTGTAGGCCCAGCAAAAAGGTTTACTCAGCTTTAGATCTGTACAAGTCTTCATAAATGAGGACCTTGAGGTTCAAATACCTAAGGATGGAAAAAAAATAAGGTTTGGGTAGCCATGATTGCTGGGGTGGATTGCTGGGGTGGATTCAGCATATTAGAAACTGCTTCTTAATGGACTGAAAAATGTTCCATCATTTAATGGCTCAGAAAGGAAACAGTACAAAAACGATAAAGTATTGTTTCTGACCTTTAAACACTGTTAAGGGTGAGTCGAAGGGAGATTAGAGTTGATGAGCCGTCTTGGTTTAATCTCGTCTTCATCACCTATTCTGACAAATAATGTTCACAATTTTACATCATAAATCATATATCTTTTATTTCAAAATCTTTACATGTTTGAATGATTTAAGAGCATTTAAAACACAATGTTTTACTTATTCAAGTTATACAACTCGTTTTATTTTTTGGCTTATACTTCAGTGAGGAAGGGAAAGCATACAATGGTAAATACCAGAGCATTTTACTACCAAAGACACAAATATAAACAAAATAAAAACTATAAAAAATTTAAATTGACACCAAAGGCGAAGACAAGCAAGAGCTTTATGTTTTAATCTATTCAACTGTGCTTTTCAAAATAAACTACACCTTTAACATATGGGAGGAAGATGTGTTAAAGGAAATCTTTGTCACAGAATAAAACGAAAATTTACAAAGAAATATTAAAATATATTTGGCCCAATACTATGAGAAGAGGAAACAGGAGCATGGTTTTAAAGTGCTACACGCCTTGGCATCAAATTTTTTTCTTGAAATTGGTACAAAAAATGTCAAGAAAAAAAAAAAATCTTTTAAGTATAAGCAAAGTGTAGACAAAATAGCAGCATCTACCCTCAAGTTTAAAAGAGTGTATTATGCAAAATTATTTGTTTAGTTGTGTTATTTTCACATCAAAAACATGTCCACTCCGGTGTTCAGATACTATTTGAATGCCAAAATGTTCTTGACTATGCTTCGTGTTCTCTAATACTGCTCTCCCTCCTTTTACAAGACCACAAGACTAAACGGGCAGGAGCAAATGGAAAGCGAGAGCAGAATTCACAATATCAAAAATGGAAGTAAAACTGACTAAATGTAATTATGAGCTTTTTTTTAAAGCTAATATTGAATTACTAGCTCACAAATTTAACCATGTTTATCAAAAAAATGCTATGAGATAAGAATTATTACCCCACAAATGCACAATACACCCTTTTCAAACTTAGGTCGCAAGGTGACTAAAAAGATCAACAATAGTTAGAACTTCAGCTATCACTCGAGGTTAGCTTTGCAAACAAAAACAAGGCTAAGTTTTGAGTTTTAAAGGTGCAATTTTATATTAAATTATTTACATTGTGGTGAATATTTTAGCAACTTTATAAAGTCATAAAAACATACTAAAGAATAAAATGAATGGTTACAAAATACTTTATTATATAAAAACTGGTCAGACAGAAGCTTTTTGCAACTCGTATTAGATTGGCTTCTTTTTTTGTTTCGCTTCTCCTTATTTAGTTTGTGCAAGTGTGTGACTTTGCTGAGCGGTTTGAGATGCTCAGAAATAGGTAGGATCATGTCAGGTGTCCACAGGTAAATCTCTCCATGAGCCACCGCTTGATCAGGAGACATCATCCTGACACGTTGATGGCCAGTTAACTTTAAACCGATGCTGTCAGGTGATACGCGATACCTGGCTCTTACATAACAACTCTGAAAGAAATCCACTAATAACTTAAAGGAGAAAGTCATTTGGTCCACTACAGATTTCATGCATCATTTACTAAACTTGTGAAGAATGCAATGAACTCTTTGAAATGCCACAGAAACACATTTTCTCCCCAAAAAATTGTAATATATTTTCAATATGAAATACTAACATAATGTGCAAATTCATCATCATCATGACACCCAATGCCAAATTTGGCTTCAGCTGATTACAAAAAAAAACATAAAAAGTAATAGTCTGATAACATAATGACAACTCAGACATAAATGTATGAAGCTTTTGCCTCATTTAAACTTTTGTTCACAGTCTGTAATGTTTATGTTGGTCACAGTAAGCGAGTTAATGGCAACCAGTGACCTTTTGAGCCGTTCTTCAGAAAGATAAGCTAATTATGGAGGTTGGATTCCTCGGCGCAGCCGCAGTCATGGTCAAAATGGGTGTGAGTCCAAAGCTGTGTCCTCTCTGGATCTTTTAAAGTGTGGAAGCGAGGGAGTGGGTAGAAGGCAGAAATGTTAAACGGGAATGGCAAAACAAAAAAATGGAGCAATGTAGTCTTTTACTCTGTTTGTCCTCTATTGTTGAGGTCCAGTCCTGTTAAGTTCATCAGATGAACGAGGTATTGAAAAGATGTCTCCCTCTACTGCACAGCCCACAACTCTGTTGAGAGTTTTCTGTCAATTTTTAATGACACGGCTCATAAGGATGCTCAGTGAGCCCTCCATGGAGCTCCACCCACTCTTCTGACCATGACATAATGTCACCAACCAGGTGGTTTGCACAACTTCCTTGATTTTGGATCTCATTGGCTGTGAGGACTCTGGACCAGAACTGGAGATCTGACATTTCTCCAATGAAGGACTGAGTGATGTCAAATCGGCCTCCCATTGTGTCCTGTAGACAGAAACGCACAAAATGTTGATTTAATTTGATGCAAAGGTTTTTTTCCTTGCAATGTAAAGGTTGTGAAGTTGTAGAGCCTTCCAAGAACTTTGTGTATCTGGGATCTATAGTGACTGACAACAAAGTCTTAAAACCTGAGTTTATCTGCATTAGAGTCATTGAACCATAAAGTCCATACTTTCTCTGGAAATAACTCTGGCGGCACCAAATGATCTCACATGAGGCCAACCTTTGGATTTGAAACGCGTCTGTACTATCCATACAAACATGGAGGGCAAAACCTTGGTTGCAAAACAGCTGGGCTCATAAAGACTAAAGAGATGGTCTGGTGGCCCCAATAGGTTTCCATTGAAGATATGAGATTCTGCCCTGAGTAATGTACCTGGCAGCACAACAACATATTCCATACTGGCTTGGTCATGTCTGCTTTTCTCTTGACCACCCAAAAAAGACCATTATTCAAATTGACATTATGGCAATAGAATGGAGACGACCACAGGGCAAACACTGCACTCGATGGCTTGACTTCATTGAGACTGACCTCTAAAAACATTGATTTGCTTAGGAACGTGCACCTGACATAGGTCCAGCAGAGGTCGAAACAACTGCTTCATCTGATCAGCTCAATGTACAAGGACTAGAGGCCCCCTTTACCTTTTGCAGGGGTCTTAATCAATGTAAAGATGACCAATTTCTGCTATAGATGATTAATATTGTAATATTGTAATCTTACAAAATACTAAGCTTACAGAATAGTTTGATGCAAATGTTGAAGGAACAGCATTTTAGTAATTTTTCTTATTTTACAAATGAAATTGGACACAAACTAGCAGGACTCAACAAAGCAGAATGTGCCAACTTCTCTCCATTACTCATTGTTAAATCCTAAAGAAAAGGCTTTTGAATTAAGCTGTCTGTCTATGTTTTATTAAGTTTAAATGGGTTCAGAAAGGTAGAATTTTTGTCACATTTAAACTGTCGGAAAAAAAGGACACTGTATCTCACCTGCTCTTGGCCCAGGATAAAGACTCCTCCTGGTTTGATTGGATGCCAGGCAGATAGATTCTGCCCTGAACCTTTTTTCACTCCATCCTGGTAGGCCTCCCAAACCCCATCACGTGTCGACCATGTCACACAAACATGATGCCACTTCCCATCCGTCATGGTAATGGGCAAAGTAACCGCCTGCAGTAACATACAAAAAAAAAAAAAATTAGGCATAAAACCAAAAACTCTGAAAAAAAGATCAAAATCACATTAAAATGTTAATCTGTTCTGGAAAGCTTCATATAACGAAATTGAAAATTTTCTACTTTATCATTAGATGACAGTAAAATCAGTATCTATGTTTTGGAAGAAAAATAAATGAATAGTGTATTATCAAAACAAAAAAAAAAATCACCAAATGAATTTTTAAAATCTTTTCAATTTAGTAATTCAATCAGTTTATCAGCTGGTGATATCCAGACAAATCCAAGGGTTTATCCGTCTTGGTCTCTGCCACAGAAAATTGGGTCAATCAGAAGGAGACCATAACAAGATTAATTGCTTGCTAACTTGTTGTTGACCTCACAAAGGACAGTAATGGGACAAGAAAAAAAAAAAAGAAAACTATTTTATACGTCGCTTGTTTAACAGAAAAGGTGTAACATTTTGGAAAAGTTGTTTGGAAATTTTAGTAGTTTCATTTAAAAATTGACAAGTAAGCAAGTAGTGCAAGGACTGTTACTCAAACTGGTTTGTCTGGAAACATTTGTCTGACCAATGTACTTGCACTGGCGACACTTTGCCAATGTGATGCTTTGTTGACATCTCCCACAAGCAAAAGGATGTGGAAGACGGTCATCATGGTAACTCTGTGATAGAGACAATCTATCAGTAAATTAACAAAGAAAAAGTCCAAACTGATAATGGTGATTAAATGCGATTCATGTCAGCCATTACAGTCCAAGTAATTCCCAGCTAGATTTTTTTAAAATAATATTTTTATGATTAATAATTATCTTTATATGTAGGATGTGAAATGTTGCATATATATTGGTGTGTAATAGTGCATGGCTTCAAAATTAGTTAAAATATAGAGATTTGACAGAGTGCATTAATCTTAACCATCCTTTCAAGTTCTGGTCTGATTTTTCCCGTGACAGGCATTTATGCATGCTTTTTTATTGTAGGGTTAAGGTTCTGCCACTCTTAACACTTAATTTCACTGTTCTCTGTTCACTTCAAGTTCTACCAACAAATGTCGTCTTTTCCCCACAGCTCAGGATTTGCATTTGGCAGCTCCTGACTTGGTTCAAAGTTACGCAACAGTCCATGTACTTTTTTAAGTCTCTCAATTTGAGTTGAACTTGCTTAATAAATGAGGTTCCTGATGACTAATCAGTAATGGCCCAAATGATGTTTCACATTGTGCTTTCACCTTGTCATTGATTAGCAGTTCCATTGGGTTGGTGCCCCATTCGATAAGCACAAGTTCATTTGCTTGTCCAGGTACAGCATAGGATATGGGGGTCCCAAGGCCGGGGCCCTCCCCTGGCTTCAGCCACAGACAGATAGTGAACGCAAAGATTTCGTCGACCACTGGCTTTTTCATCCTGGCGTACATGTAGTTAGTCCTCATTGGGAAATCCAGCAAGAATGCACTGGGACTCTTCAGCTTGTGATTTCCTGGAAATATCAAGAGAAAAGTTTTATTTAGATTTCTAGTTTAAAGAACATTTTTTAAAATTTAAATAGTGCATTGGGGAAATTAGTTGGGGGTTGGATCAATTTTAAACATCAAAAATTTAAAGGGTGTACTTTTTGAGTGTTTTTTTTTTTTTACCGTGGTCAGTTGTATGATGCATATGGCTGAAAACCGTATCCAGCTTGCCATGCCCAGCACCTCGCAGACTTGGCTCCTTACTGCTGTAAGGTAGCCGCCGTGGATAATGGTCATCATGATGGGGATCATGGTGATCACTGCTATGATGGCTGTCATGGTGACCATCATGATGGTCATTGTGATGTCCAGAACTTCGGTGATAATCATGGTGATCGTCATGGTGAGTGCTTCCATGGTGGTCATCATGGTGGTCATTGTGATGGTCATCATGGTGGTTGTTATGGTGGTCATTGTGATGGTCATCATGGTGGTCGTTATGGTGGTCATTGTGATGGCTACCATGATAGTTGCCATGGTGATTATAATGTTGACCGTGATGAAAGTCGTAGTGGTGATCATCATGCCAATTGTGGTGACTGCTGCGATGGCCGTATCTGTTGCTACCATGATGGTTGCTTTGATGGCCGATGTGGTGATCTCCATGGTGACCAGTATCATGGTGGTCATCGTGATGGTCATCATGATGGCCAGTGCCGTGGTGGTCATCATGATGATCATCGTGATGGCCATTGCTGTGATGGGAATCGTGATGATCGTCATGAAGATCTCCATGGTGTTCGCTGTAGTATGAGTGTAACTGCTCCTCAAGAGTGCTGATCTTACGTTGGAGGAGTTCCCTCAGGGAGTTTGAGTAGGAGCTAGAAGAGTTCCTGGCCTGTGGACAAAAAAAGTGTCTTAACTTCGTTTAATGATTAAAATGCATTCATTTAGCAGATAACATAGTTTTTAGAATGTTCCAAAATTCTTTCTTTAATTTTAATAGCACACGTGTTCCATTGGAACCAAGACAAAGAAAGTTTATTACATTGTTTCAGTTTGCAAAGACACATAAAATAATAAAATAATGTGTGTTTTCACTGTGACATCCATTTACAGTTTTCTTTTTTTTCCCACTTATTAACCTATTAAATTAATTTCCCGAATCTGGCTCCACCGAGAGTGTCCTTTATCACAAATTCAGTTCTTTAAATTTGTAAAACAAGTCAGGTGGTCTCAAAATTGGGTGTCTGCATTTTTTTGTAAATGATGTTGTCATATTAATTTAATCGAGTCGACTTTTACTGGATGAATTTGCAGTCGAGGTTGAAGGGGTCTGGATGAGAATTGAATGCATTTAGTTACCATGATCAGAAAAGATTTAAATGACTGGACAGATCAGAGAAAAGGTCCTGTTTCTAAATGAAGGAGTTTAAATATCTTGAGTCAAAAAGTTAAGTTCTTGAAATACCAGTGAACCTGCATTGGCCATATTTTGTCCAATATCCACACAGAACTAACTGAAAAATTGACCTCTTTGTTTGATAATGACCATTTTTTAATAGTGAATAGACTTTGGATAGTCCTTGAATTGTTTTCTTTGAATGGCATTTCAGTTTGTTGGGGAAAAAGTTTACACCTGTCACATTCTCCTTATTCCTTCTCTCCCTGCTCATCTTCTTCTTCCTCACCAACTAATCCGGCTTTGTTCCCTGCCAGCACAAGCCATGATTAATAGCCTTGTCACAGAGGATGAAGCTAATTGAAGGTGAGCTTGCCCAGCACCCCTCGGTGCATGACCAGAGGCTGCTAGTGTAGACATCTTGTTAGGAGAGAGAGTGACCAAGGCTAAATCTCAGCTCCTCTTGTGTCATACCTTGCACCTTCAAGGAAGTTGGAAGGTGTTTTAAAAGAGCAAATTTCCTTTAGTAATTTTTAGAGCCATCAAAATATCAACAATATCCATACCATGTGGATGTCAGTATTGGACTGATACCAGAGTATGTGCAACCACACATCATTAATTTTCATAACGTATCCCAAAACCAACCAGAAATACCCATTATTAGGCTTCCTTCTCTGACAATATATTAAAAACTATAACCTTTCTGTTCATTTAGACACTGTTGTGTGCATAAATATATTTTCAAAATGTTCGATAACTTTCTTGTCCAAGCTGAAACATAAAGACCATATCAAATAAAGGTTCACTTGATACACTGTGATACATTTATTGTTCTAAAATAACAAAATATTTCTAAACATTGGCAGTTTACTAACACTTACTTGTAAGTTTTCGAGCCTTTCCTTTAGTGTCTGCAGGGTCTTCCCTGTCTGATCTGGAGAAAAGGCTCCATGTGTGCTGAATGAAGAACCTTTTCTGTGATGTGGATCCGACCTGTGGTTGCCATGGAAGTAGTGATGGTCACTGCTGTGATGCGTGGAAGGACCGTGGTATAATGAAGATGGCCCTTGATGGCTTCCATGGTGCCCATGTTGGTCATCGTGATGGTCAGAGCTGCTGTGATGGTTGCTGTGATGGGTGTCATGAGTGTTGCTGTGGTGATTGTCATGGTGGTTGTCATGATGTCCACCGTTATGATGACCCCCAAAACCTTCACATAACGTGAGTTTGGCAGTCAGCTCTCTGATGGTCTCCCGCTGATCCAGGATCGTCTCCTTCTGCCTCACAAGGCTTTCTCGAAGGTGCAAGATTGTGGCTTTGGCGTCATCCGACATTATTCCCCTATGGCTACCACTGCTGTGGTCATTACTGTGGCTGCTCGGACCATGTGGCACACTGGGAGGTGAATAGCAGCTGGCATCTGCCTCTGGAGGAACGGGCGTACAAACAAATTTGGGGCTGATCCCATATTCGTATTCTACTCCACGCAAATTACCGGCTGCTGCAGCACATGATAAGATGTAACAAAAAATGAGTCCACGCAGGGGAAAAACACCCCCCCAAGAAGGGTCAATCCATTGCTGTTGCCTTGCTAATGAAGGCATGAGGCTCAGAGGCATCTTGTCTCTCCTCATATCTGGGTGGAAAGTCTGCTTACAGTTTGTCCAAGGTTTAGTTTTACTGTACAGAACAAGATGAATGGAAATCATTTGTCTTTGATTGATGGGTGTCTGGGCAAAGCATGTCAACAAATCAAATGTGGTCAGAATCTTCTCGAAGAAAGCAAAATCGAAACCGAAAATTTCAATAAAATTTGTTCAGAGTCAATACCAACTTGTTCTTTGTGGCTCTAAAACAACCTCTAAATCAGTCAAAGTTTTTTTGGCTCCATTGCAACTTAAACTTTGAGAACTCAACTCATGTATCTTAAGAAGCTTTTCTAGTGTCTTCAGGATAAGATGTTGGTCCACCGCCAAGTAAATAATCACTTTTGGCTTTAAAGACTTCCTGCGTTCAACAGTTAAAGAGTGTTCTTGTAATCTTTTTAACTTCGGCTTCTAGCCATCCATCAAGTCCAAAACTTCCATAGCCTGGAGTAAATACACAGAAAAAAGATAAAAACAACACATTAAGATTACAAGTTCAGTTCAGCAAAGACATAATGGAATTAGATTTCTAATTGGATTAAGTTGTTTCTTAATTATCAAGAACAGGACTAGTCAAAAGTCTGAGCAAACATCTCTTAAACAGGTAATTGTAAAGCTTGATTAAACTTTTGATTCGAGCTGAACATTATGTGAAATTCTTCTGGAAAAAAAAAGTACATCCATTGAGTAGATGCACATCATTTGAATCACAAAGTTGAACCTATCATTTTTAGACAAAGAAACACAGCATTATAGGTAAAAATGAACATTTGGGTTGTAAAAAACGAAGGTGCTTAAAAGTTTTTACAAATTGTGCTTTTACAAACCACAGAAACATTTATAGATAAACATCTTGATATATAATGTACCAATGAATTGACCCGATCGGTTCTCTAATTTGCCAGCATTTCCTGTCTGAGCCAGTAGACATCAACAGAAGATCAGTGTGACAGACAGATGGGGGGTCTTCAAAGTTTCAGTCTAATATGATAGGAACTAATTGACTTTGACCTTTTAAGTTCAGTGATCTTCTAACAAAAGCAGCCTGAAGAAACAGATTTAAACAAAAAAGGGGTTTGGAAATAATAAGCTCTCTCGTTCTGTATTTTGGGAATATTCAAACGTCAAGTAACTTGGCCTTTAAACAGGAAGCATTCTAGTGCATGTACTCTGCTCATGCTCGTTTCTACCATTGAGTCACTGCTCTCTCTGTCACTGCCTACAGGGCCGAAAGTGAAACTAAATATTTAACATCATTATTACCGTACTATATTTATCCTTTAATGGGGAAATTAGTTTTGCTACATTGCACCGCATCAGGCAGCCACAATGGGGCTTAGGTAACGAGGTCAGGTGTTTGCTCCACAAACAGTTAGGCTTGGGCCTAAGGAAATTGAATTGTCCTCTTCCGGTCCAAAGGCAGACATTCTACTACTGAGCCAATGCCAAATTTTTGACAATTCCCATTGATTTATTTATTTATTGTTAATCTATTAGATGAAAAAAATCCACACTCTGTGTATTGTTAAAAGTTATTACACATATTGTTACCAGATACTATGCCTGTTGTTTAATTACTGAATTATAAGTTATATGCACGTTTTCATTTTTGAAATCCTCTCTATGAATATTTTGACAATCTTTTTAGATTTAATCTAGTAATTTATTTCTTTAGTAGTATGATAGTAAAGATGCAAGTAGTTTTTTTTAGTTAGATAAAAAATACTAATTTGAAGCTAAGTTGACATCTCTTCATAGCTTCAGAGGTCCGATTAAACCGATAGAACTGTTCGTACATAAATTTTTTTACCTTGGGACAATAAACCAAACTTAACTTGAATTTTTATATAGTGAATAAGTGAAAACGTCAAAGTTCTTATCAGAAAGTCCTTGGCTTAAAAACTACAATATTTCATTAAATAAGATGGTATTCCTCCTGTTTACAGATTCATTGTTTGGTTTGATGATTATTTGTTAGTTTTTTTTTTTTTTTGTCTGTCTGTGAACTCAGAACTTTTAAATGAGGTATTTGGAGATATGTTCTTAGCCTGTCTTTGGCTGCCTTAATCTGGTCATGAACCTTGCTCTGTAATACCTAAAGACAACTTTAGGAGAGATTTAGAGAACATGATACTTTGCTTCCTCACGTGGCATTGCACGGGAATCAAAGAGAGCATTACAGTAGTGATACTTTGAGTAGCATTTGTTTATCCTACATTTTCTTTACAAAAATGAAGATTAGTTTACCTTAAAGATTCTAACATTTTTATTTTAGGTTAGTCTTCAAATCTAGCTTCAGGCGACATTAATTTGCGGACAATGTTTCATACGTTTCTTCTCGAATAAAAACAAATGTAAACATTTTGTATAAATAAATGAGGAAAAAAGTACAAATCATGTTAATGAATAAAGTGTCTCTTTAGCTACGAGAGAAAAAGAGGAGCTAAAGTTCAATTAAAACAAAAGAAATTGAAAAAAAAAAAAACATAGTGTACACATAAAATCATATGTGTTGAATCGCTCATAGTTTAATATTTTTGTAGTAGTCAATCATTTTGAAGTAACCTGTCTTGATGAAACAATTACGGTAGTTAATAAATATAAAAAGCAACAGTTTTCTGTAATTTATTCCTTATTAAAGTAACACGGTAACATGACGCACTACCAAGAAAAAAAGAGTGGTTTAGAACGCAATACTCATTGCAATCTCACTAACACAAGTCACGTGCATATTAAAACTATGTGCATTGATATTGGGATGGCCTGATGAAAATGACAGCTGAAATAACTTTAAAAGTTACAGATGAGATTGTTGTTGATAGCATGCACAACAATCTATTGCTAACATGAATAAATCTTTTGTTACTGTGCCATAACTCCCAGTTCGTTTAAATATTGGTGACATAAATTTGTGAGCCTTAGTTGTTATATAACCTTTTAAGTTCCAATGCAATCATTTATTTGTTAATATCTATTAATTTGAATTTAAAATGCATTCAGTTTACATTTCTTGTAATGTGTTTTGACTGACATTTTTATTTTAAAGAAATAATTATGTATTTTTGCAACTACTGCACACTTTTTAGAGCACTGTCAAGTGTACATGATGGTTGCCAAAGAGAAAGTGCTTTTCACTTGATTCAAAGATCAATAAGATATTATAAAGCATAGATTAGGTTTTGTGATGTCAAATTTGCATAAATAAATCTGTGATGAAGTAATAATATAAAATGATTAGTATTGTAAAATGTTTGATTAGCTAAAGGTACTTAAAGTGGTATAACACAGTCACATTTAAATAGCATTAGTATTGTCATATGAATGCATTATATTTTTATTTGTGTAACTAGTAAACTGCTGAAAAATGCATTCCAGTTTTTGAGTAACTTGCAAAACCCTGCTTATTTACAGATGGGATCAGAAACACCTCTTTTAATCATGCGTTCTTCAGTAGATTTATAGCAGGGTGTAGATTGTCTCTCCAGGTATCTAGTGCTCCCCTCAGGGTGGCAGACTAATAGGATTTGTTAGATGTAATACTGTTTAGTGAGGGATTGACTGTGGGGTCCTGGGTCTACCAAAATCTTTTGAATCTAATTTGATATAGTATACAAAGCAGAAATGTCATAAAAGAAGATCAACAAGCAAAAAAAAAATCAGCCGGTAGAATAAAATCAATTTAATGGTACCAATGCATTAATTAATTCAAGGTTTTTACACACTTGCCAAATGGATTCAATGGCTGTAAAACCAGATTGAGTGGTTTTGTTACCTTAGACGTAGCATCCTTAGATTACCATGCTAGTTCTAGACGATCCCCACAGAGTCAATTATCTAGATTCAGGTCATGTAAACAAAGGGGGAAAAGCTGCCGTCGGAGCTTAAACAAACTCCACCTCCTGTCTATCCTTGTGTACAGAGTACGACATGGTTCACACGCAAGTAAACCTAAGTTTGTCGATTGCTATGGTATTATGGAAAACATGGAGAGGAAATAAGTTAATATAAAATTATCCTAATTTGTCTGGTAAGCTCTAAAAGGAACAGGATGGACTGATGTTGGCTTAATTTCTTATTAGTAGTATTACATACAACCAACTAAATTATCAAGCCAAGTGAAAAATGAATATTTATATTTTGTTATAGCTTCAAAATGAAGTAAATTTGGAGAAAGTTCGATAAAATGGCTAATTCTGTTTCTTATTGTAATATTCTAATAGTTTAATAGTTCAAATGATCTTCTAACTGACTTCTTATTGAGATCATAGCAAATAGTTTATTTGCTCTCATTATTTTCACTATTGCTACTTTTTGGACATGATTTTTAAGAACGCAAACACGTAAAATATAATGTGAATGGGACGTTTGATGAAAAAAAAAACCCTGATTTTTTATAATTACACAAATGGAAATTGTGTGAGAGGAAAATACAAAACACATTACTTTTATTTATTCTATTACTATATAGTTACTTTGAGTAAGAATGCTAAAATTAATATAAAAAAAAAACCCTTCGACTCATCAAAGTTCAATTTTTGTATTTTAACTTTTTTGTAAAAGCACGTTTATTAATATTTTCTATTTTATTAAAATCAAATCTTCTGTTTGTAGTCAATTCTCTGTGAATACATCTGTGCATATTCACATGTTGTGTCCATCATGTAAATTTTCCACATAAACTTTTGTTGACCTCTCATAACAGTAATTCTTAAAGTTTCTACAACTTTTTTTTTAGATTTCTTTCTTGTCTTTAGGTTTTGGTCGTTAGGAACTTGGTGGTGTTTCCTTTTTTGGGTTCATGATACTAGATGCTATTTTTTTTTCACTAACAAACAGAGGGTTTGAAGTAATTATTTCGAGCTAATCATTTTGACACACTTCTAAGCATCCCCCGAAATAACACATTTTGTCAATTAGTTGTTAAAGTATTTTAACAAACTGTAATCTAATGAGATTTTTTAAAAACACGTGTTTCTATTTTGTTTCAATTAGATGAAACAATTTACTATTGTTTCATCTAATTGTGAGACAATAAGTGTAGTTTTGTAGTTTTACTTAATTTTTTCATTCAACTGCGAAAATAAACCTTCGAAAGTTCACAATTATTTACTACTTTTCTTTTCTTGTTGTTTTTCCCCCCTGACATTTAAACATGTCAATTCTTCAAGGCATATTCATGAAAGACAGTACAAAAAAAAACCTATACATTTAAAAAAAAAAAAATTATCATTAAAAAAATATATACATATATATACACCGGGATATCAATTTTATAGTATATTAAAAAAATTGATGCTTCAATGGTAGCTATCACATCAGTGCTATTTGGGAATTGGCGAATTAGCTTGTAGAAACTCCAAAATGACTGTTTTAAAATCACAGTATTTTTTATTAGGAGCTTAGTTGATGTGAAACTCAGTACTACAAAGTACCAGTCTGAACTGTGGACGTATTGGTACCACTGATTGATGTAAATAGAGGTCTGATGTATTTAAATTTTGCTGTTTTGTTGTTGTTATTTAGTTGTATCTTTCCAACTTGGACATTGAGTTTGCAATAGTGTTGTTGTTGATAATATTTTATTTTGTTCAGCTTAAAACAAAGAAAAAAGATAAAAAATAAAACGAACACTGTAAATTTTTAATTTATGACACAGGTAGTGTTTTTATTTTTGTCTCAATTAGGTATTTTTGAATAGATGTCACAAATTTTATATAGATGGGTTACATAGAAAATGTATGTCATTACGCACTTTTTTTTCTTTTTATCATTCAAAAGTGTATTAACTAAAATGTAATTCTTCCGCTGTGGGCAGCTTGTGTCCTGCAGCTGTGTGACAGTGTTATTTGTTAAGTGACGAATGTGTTAACACTGTTTGTTGAACATTCCTACTGTTCATTCAACTTAATTTCACTTTTCCCCACTCTCTGTAGGAGAAGATCTGTAACTTTTCTTTCCCAACTATTCTGTGAAAACACACTTCTTGTTTCCCAGGGATGCATTTCTTGGTAGACAATTCTGATTTTGAGGGAATCCTACCATTGTCGATAAGTAAAACTGAGAGTTCTCTTGTTTTTTTTTTTTTTTGGTCAGCACAGCTTTGTGATAAAGATGAATAACTTTTTCCCTCAAACAAGTCGTTATTTCCAAACTTTGAATACACTATTTAATTTCTAGAAATCAAAGCAAGCCAACTTGACAACAGACAATAATTATCCCATTGTGTCGTTTTTCTTGTTGTTTCAGCAAAAAAAAAAAAAAAAGAAGTTGTATTGTAGGATTTGGAGACTGACCAGCAGACACAACACCTGAGCAAACAGTTTAAAAGCTCTGACCTTCATCTGTCAGCTCTTTCCTTTCTTGGACGGCTCAGAATAGTCAAATGGCATGAAAAGCTCAAAGGCTCAAACGCTCGAAGCGTAAACACTCTCAGACTAATGTGACAATATGCTGGCTTAGTGAAAGATATGATGCAGGGAGTGAAAGTCTTTAGAAATTTCACCACAGATTAGCTGGATTCAAAATAAATTAGAATGAGAATGAAAAACAACAAAATGAACATATGTTCCTTTTTTACTTTATAAACAAATTTGAATTCTTCATTGCTTTTAAGTAAATGATTTTTTTGTTGATGGAGTGTTAATAGAAGGGTTGTTGATTAAGTAAAATGTATTCATTACATTTGATTTCCTGATAGAACGTGAACAGCTTCAGTCATGCTTCTGCACAGGTGAATATCTGATTTGGGAGGTGACGGATCATCCCACTTTTTGGTTAAAACCTGTAAGCTGTCATTGGCCAATGAGAAGGAGTCAAACTTTGACTTCTGAGCTGCACGTGGCTTTACGTGGCGCGTTTTCACCTGCTTCGTCCTTAAACAAAGCAGGTGAAGACGCACTTGCAAGCACAAAAAAGATTTTACCAATACCAGCACGGAAAAACACTCTTCCTTCTTCCTCAACAATAAATTTTTATTTATTTATTTTTTTTGTTTTGCTTGGCTCGTTTGTCCTTTCTAATTCACTCTATAGATGTTGAACAACTGAAAACGTATGAGATATTAGACTTAAATTCTTTTCTACGTGTTATTCATCGCAAACAAAACTTCACTACATTGACTCATTCGCAACAGAAATTTTTGACTGTGTTCTTTAAAAGTAAAAAGTATATATGATTTTAAAAACTATATGAACAGCAAAAAGCAATCATTTGCATCAATGTTTAAAAGAATGCTTTACCCTTTTACATAAAAAAGAAAACTTTTACATTTTTTGAACTACAATTGAGCACAATAGAACATAACTGGACAACAAATTAATTATTTTTCCAATAACACTCAAAATTTGATTTAAATCATCTATTGGCTATGTTCATGTGAAAATACACCAACAGTTTTTACACTTACAACTGTTTTTCTGTTTAAAAGTTTTAAACAGTTTTTAAAATATATGAGTAACAGACACTTTAGAATAGGAATATGAACAAAATATAGCTACTACCAGTCATTAGAAAAAAAGTCTAGTTTGCATTCTTTCATGTGATTAAAAAAAATTCAAACAGTTTTGAAACCAACTACATAAATATAAAAAGTTAAAAAGCTAAGGTAAAAAGTTAAATACTTGTTTCTATTAGTCACTAACCATATTTAACTTGTGTCAGGTTAATATAAATTACACAATCACGTCATGATTATTATTACAACAGTCAAATATTGTAGAAATATTTTGAATCTGACACATTTTGATGTTAATTGCAATGTAACATCACGTTAAGTCTCTTCACACTTTCAATATCACAAACGTGACGTTGCACGCCTGTCGGCTGTACAAACATGCGAGTACTAGAAAAGGTGTGAAAAATACGTTTAAGAATGCTGCTGCACGTGATCTAAAGCTGATGAAAACTGTGCAGGTAATTGGCTGAGGCCTTGAGGCACGCGAAAACTCATAACTGCAGGAAACTAAGTTCTGACATCAAGCAATGTCAAAAATGACAACATTGTAACAACAAATAAAAATTGCAGGCAGATCAGACGAAGAAGCACAAACCATGTTAACACAAGTTAATCATCATTCTACTTAAAAAAAGTCTAAAACCAGAACTAAACTTTAAGCACCTTTTAACCATTTTTATCATAAGATTCAGAGCCAGAAATTTTACTTCATGTAAATTGATCATATAAACAACTTTTAAGCGTATTTTCTTAAGTATATATAAAATTTAATACGTAAGATGGATGATATTGTTAAAAATGTTCAAAAAGACATCTGGAATAAAATTGGTTACCTCTACATCTTGATTTTATTTTTTCTACTTCGAAGAATTCATCATCTGCTTATCATCAGCTTATTTGTACACTTTAAACACAACGTATACTTTATGGTTTCCAGTAAGCTGGCAGTTGTTCTCAAAGTGAAATAAGAAACTTTATGGATAAACAACATTCATGGATGAATTACCAAAAAATAAAGCAAAATACCCGACAAATAGTACTGAAGTTCAAATAGTACTACAGGTGATATAGAAACATCTTATTATGGCTAAATAAGAAAATTCCCACCTGGAAACAAAGACGACACTGTATACAGTCTTTTAAAAAATGTACATAAAATCGTGTAAGTTAGCTGTTAAAAAGGAATAAAAACAAATAAAAGTTTTTTTTTTACCTGCCTGCGAGTTTGAAACCCAAGAGCTGGTTAGTCCATGCAGCGCACTGATCAGCTTGAGCAGGATTGGCTTTAGATGAGTAATTTTAACTCTCTCGCCCTCTCTCCCTCTCTCACCTTCCTGTGGGGTAACGTCTCACTTTGTTATGAAAGGAACATTGAACGAAATTTATACAACAAAACACATGGATGTAATGGTTAATATTTAAATTATAAATCAATTAAATAATTGATTTAATTATTTAAATTAAATTTCAACCTCAAAAGGAAAATTTATGCAAAAATGATCATTTTGGAAGTTTCCACCACGTTTGAAAGTTATTCATCAAAATTATGCCTGAAGTGTTTTTCTATTTTTTTCATTCATGTTTGAGTAAATTGCAAGCTTTCCTGTTCAGTATTACAATGTTATTCACCTTTTTTTGATGTGTGGTTCTGACAGGACTGCATGGTGGTGCAGTGGTTAGCACTCGGTTTGCGTCTCAGAATGATGCTGAGGCTTGAAACACTGGCCTTTCTGTGCGGAGTTTGCATGTCCTCTCTTTGTATACGTGGGTTTTCTCTGGGTTCTCTAGTTTCTTCCCAGCCTCCATAAACATGCAAACTCCACACAGTAGATTGGACTCTACAAAATTACCCTTAAGTGAGTGTGTGGATTGTTGTCTGTCTGTGTACCCCAATAACAGACTGATAAACTTTTCAGGGTGTATCCTCCCTTTCGCCTGAAATCAGCGGGATAGACTCGGCACCCCCGCTGCCCAGTGAGGAATAAGCAGTTCAGAAGACGAAACAAAATATTCTGACAGAACCAGGAAGTGTTCTGCTCATGCCCTTAAAAGGAAATGACATCTTCAAAAAAATTTAGAAAATCTACATAAAAAAAAAGACTTGATGTTGGAGCTCCGAATTTTTTGTTTTGCTGTGTCATACACATGCCTAAGGATTGTTTTAAAGATGAAACATTGAATAAACAAATCAACAAAGATGTGTACACAGAGATCTAATTGAAATGGGGATCATAAGACCAACCTAACATCTATGTCCAAGTCAAACAATAAAAACTTATTTAAATATTCATTAGTTTTTCCTTCATTATGGTGTCCTGAGTAATTTTATGTGATGACCCACATGTGCAGGTTTGAGCCTAATTAGATTTGGATCTCCCAGCAACCTTTTGTTTGCATCGATGTGGTTTTTAATTGATAATCGGCTAAGCTAAGAGAATTGGCATGTGGCCCATGAATCTCAGGAGACCCAGCAGCCCCTGACAATCGCTGCGTCATGGAATCAGTCTAGTCAGATGATCCACAATGGAAAAGTCCCAGTTACCTGATTAGCTTCAAAATGGGATTAAAAACAACAACAAAACAATCTTGTTTAAGTGTCACGCTGGATCTTTACATGGATAACAAACACCTGATAAATACTAGACAAATCTTAAATGTACTTAGTATATTTTTATAAAAGTAAAAACCAGTTAGACCCGCCCCAATTTTAGGAGAGAACATACTTTTTCTGTTTTTTTGTGCAAATGTTGAAAGCTAACCTGGAAGTGTGTGTAACATAATGTCTGACTGATTAAACTCTGGTAAACAGCGCCGTTAAGTTGGCATCTAGGTCAGATTTAACACAGTTGGTGCTTCCAAAACAGGAAGTAAAACCTTAAAAATGAGGACAAATCAAAGTGTGTGCTTTTAACAGTTTGATCAAACCCAGCCTCTGAGTATTATACACAGAGGCCAAAAATACATGAGAAAAAAATGATGAAAATATTGTTAATTAAGAGAAGTAGAACAGTTTAAACTAGAAGCTATACTGTAACATTATCATTAACTTTGAATATGAATTTATGTAGAAGCAGTTCTGCCAGAATTTCAACACTGGCACAATATTTGCTTTTGGCATTGCTTGCACCAAATGCTACTACCGCTCATTAGGAAAGCAGTGAAAAAGAAAAAAAAAACTAATAGAAAACCAAACGTAAACTCTTGAAATGCCCACCATAAGAAGTGGAAGAACCATGTGCAAAGCTATACATAAAAGGTGCATCAATAGCGCTCTTTTCGTCAAATTTTTTCAAACGCTTTGGACTGCTTTTGCATGGCATCACAGTAAGCCATATGGCATGATAACACAGAAAGGGCAAGGTAACTGACCTTTTTTGTTCTAAAAACACAATTTGTACCATAAACCTCCTCTCTTTTGTAAAATTTTCTTCTTCCTGATCCTGCGCTGTGTCCTAATTTGGCACACTTGGTACAAATGTTTTTTTCCTGATGTTGGTACCTGTGTCACTCCTGTGTTGGGGGGATATTGGGTATGTATGTGATGGAGAATGGTACTCTGCAAGGGAGTGTGAAAAGCCCAACTCTCTTTAATGTTACGAAAGTGCAGGAAGGCATAGATAGGGTACACACATGGGGGGGAGGCAGGGGTTCGGGATTTCGGTAGGGAAGACGAAGGGCATGGTGTTTGAGGGGTCGGTGCTTTGCAGGGTTTGCAATTTAATCATAGACGTTTAGAAATGGTGGGATCTTTTTGTTTCGGGGGGTTGTTTTTGATGGGATGTTGGTGTGGAGGGACCATGTTAAGAGAGTTGCTGTTAGATGCATGAGGGTTGTTGGCGTCTTGAGTTATTTGGCAGAGGTACTCAGGGGAGCAGTTTTGCTGTCCTTAACTGCTTGTAAAATGCCCACATTGGATCTCGGCTGGATAATGGGAGTTTGGTGTCCATCTCTGTAGCACGGATTGTGCTGAGATAATTGGACGTTGTGCAAGCCAAAGCTTTTAGGATGTGGTTGAGGTGCTAAGGACGTCGTCGGTGTGTGCCCATTGGATGAAGAGGGAGGTCAACCCGCTTTTTCCATGTTTAAATCTCTCTAGCTTAGCACCAAAGTACATTCAAACAGTTGGGAAATAAGTACAAAATCTTGACAATTGTCTCTAAATCAACAATCACACAAGTGAAGACAGAATAATGTTACGAAGCAGATCAATGTTCAGGTGTTAAGAAGATTTTTTTTTTTTCCTGCCACAGCACGGAGCTCCTGTTAGTTTTATCTCTGGCTTCTGCTGCTCCATGTGTAGGTGGAGGCTGCTGGTAGTAGGAACAAAAGTGTGAAAGTTAGAAGTGTGTAGAAAAAAAAAGGAGAATATAAACTCAAGCATGTCATAGAATTTCTATGTACTGTGATCTATTTTTTTTAAACATCAATGTCAATGAAGAAAAAGTGTGTTTCTTTTCATACAATGAAGTGTCTGTTGCAGATACATGTTGTGGGAGAGATTTTTTTTTCCTACTTGCTCAAAAGAAGCAGCTGAAAACAGAATTTTGTATTCTAAGCAATGCAATGCTGATCGAATAAAGACCATTAAGATACTCTGGAACCAAACCAAAATCTCAGACTCAAGCTTTTAATTTTTCTGTAGTTTATGTTTTAAAACTGTCTTTAATATTAATTAAGTAACTGAGTCGTCTAAATCACAACACAAATAACGTTGATTTTGTGGAAACTGTGCCTTATCTGAATAAATATATATTTTAGAATTTCGAAATGGGAAAAACGTCTTATTGTTTAGTTTTGATCAAAGCAATGGCACAGCTTACAAAATAATGCATGGATTTAATTTTTGTTCTAACTTGCCAACATATTTTCTACCTAAATAACCCTTATTCAACTTATTAAAATGGTTCTCTTTTCGCTTCTGTTTTCCACTTCAGCTTTTTCTAATCACATTTATCATCCATTTGTCTTCTCTTTTTTTTTTTTTTTTTTTTAAAGAACTGGTTCATTGAAGATAAAAATATTACGTGGTCTATGCTTTCGGCAGCGTTTGAAAATACTTTAAACAGTTTTTTCAATAAATGACCAAACAACCATCCTTTGACACAATTGCAAATCTCCAGTCTACCCATGCCTGAGGGTCATTTTCTTTGACCAAAATCCATATCTTCTCTCTTTGTCACCACTTTTATAAAATAATCTATTCAAATTGTACTTGACATTTTTTATTAAACAAATTTTTGGATGAGTCTCTTTTGGATACTGTTAAAAATATCTGGTTTGATTTTTCCTCTGGTTTTTTTTTTTACTTGTATTAAACTTTTTATTTTTACATTTATCCCACTATTATAAATTGTTTTTGAGAAATGAAAAAGAGAGGGTTGTTTTGTCTTTCAGGAAATCAGGCAGCCTGAACTCGAGGGATAACCACCAATGCGTGTAGAGGAAGAAGAATAAACTTGTAAATTCCACATTCACATATATTACAATACGCCTGCACACATTGACACCAGTGGTTGTAACAAATATAGAAAAGGAGGCTTGATTTAGAAAAAGCAGATCTTTTTGGATTAAGTAGGAGAAACTCAGCATGGCAGCTCTGTTAAAGAATGGCTTCCTTTTAAACAATATTCATTTCCACTTTTCTTTAACAATGAATCATTGATTGCAATACTTTCTATGCTTCAGCCAGGAATAAGCTTTATCGCTCTGACATTTAGCTATTAAGATAAATTTGTTGATTAAAGTGTTCTGGCATTTCTATCATTTATTGTGGCAATGAATATCCATATCAAACTGACATTTTTGTTGTCTTCAGAGGGCTCATTGGATTCTGGTGTCATCACAAACCCTCCAGATTTAGTACAGTGATTTGTGCGCTCTGTTCACTCACGCCATTTGATAAATCCTGCTTTGTGTCAGTCAAATACCACTAATATACTTAAATTTTGGTGTAACTCTGACTCGACTTTACAGAAGACACTTTGACATTATCCTCTATATGTCAATTTTAATAACAATACTTAATCTGCCCGTCTATTATCCATCGTCATCCGCCTATCCGGGCCTGGGTATTCTCTCACCCAGTTTGCATCTTCCAGCTGAATAAGTCCAGGAGGATCATCCAGGAGGATTCAGAAGTGTTTCCTTGCCAGCTGTGAGATATAGTCTCTCCAGCAGATCAGGGTCTACCTCTGGGTCTCTTACCAGTGGGACATGCCTGAAACACCTCACCAGCGAGGCGCTTGGGAGGCACCTAACCAGATGCCCAGACCACCCCGTCTGGCTTCTTTTGACCCAGAGCAGAAACTGCTGGAGGGAGCGACAGCTGGTGAACATGGGTGAGGATTTTCACCAAGACAAACAGATGCAGCGTCCTAATTATTCCAGATACCTCACCGATCCGTATGTTGATCTCCCACTCCATACTTCCCACACTTGTGAACAAGACCCCAAGATACTAAAACTCACCCACCTACAACTAATGTTTTTAGCTGAACAATTATTTAGTTAATTTGATCAATTCCCGGCCCTAATAATAAGTAGTAAATACTCAACCTTTTGTTTGGAAAGGCTGACGAGATAGCTATAATCTGATCTGTAAGGGTTTTTGGTTTTGTTTGCCTCAATGTTTTGTCAGTCTGGGTCACACATCACGTAACAGATGTTTTCCCAGGTAAAATGGAGACTCGGGCTCCTCCTCAGACTGTAGTAAGTATGTTTCATAATCCCGCTAGGCTGACCTCAAAATATCTTGCCGAGCTAAATCCAGATCTTTTTCCCACATTGACCCCCAGTTATTCCGGCTATGCTCAAACAGAGTAAACTAACAGCTCAAAAGTTATTATGGTCCCTCTTACCTCAGCCTAGTGAAGGTGTGATGCTATAAATATGACAAGCAGAGAATAAAAAGAACACCAACTGGATTATCACCTGTTAAACCACTAGCCCAGTTCATGTTGGTGTGAGGTGAAACAGCTAAATAGATCCTACAGTTTCAGTCTTTTTATTTCTCTAAAAACCAATTGATTCACATCCTAAAACTATTTTAATAATACTATTATTTGATCATAAGATTATAATATGTTTAAATTAGATAGTTGTGGATTTAAAGAATAAATGATCTGTTTTGAGGTTCAATAAACTCATAGTACTCAAAAATATTTTCTGACTAAATTAAAAATTATCACTCAAATATACAGTACTTATTAAATCCATTTTTGGGCTTAATGCATGTAACACTCCGTTGTGGTGTCAAAACTAGGAAAAATAAAGTAATAAATGAAAAACCCAAAACCCTAAATTTAAGTTCAATAATGCTAAATTGAAATTCTGTAACTGGATGCTGAAAGCCCTTTTTTCTTACATTAGACTTCTTGAAGCATTATTGTGCTCATTAATTTTTTAAAAGAATGGAAAGATTTGGATGACTTTTTGCAGAAATTTCAATGACGTAAAACTAAACTAGTTTTTTTTTTGACCCAACACCCCTGTATGGTATTATCAAGGCTTTTAATAATAATAATCATAAAAAAAAGTTACTTTGGAGTAAATTTTGACCAAAAAAAGGGACAGTTCAACAAAACAGCCAATGAAAAGCCAAATCTATAAAAACCTCCTGGTGAAGCGTTTGTACCAGTCTATACTACGTTCAAACCGTTTAATCACTTACAGTCGCTAAAGTCAGAAACCTATACCCACATTTATTCCTAATCCTCTTAATAAAAAAATAGTTTTTTTCAGTCAGCAGCTGGTTTGTTGAATAATTTTTTACATCACTGAATTCAGCAAACATCTTTTCCCTAAATCAAAAACGGAGTCAAAATTAAACAAAGTTGTTTATAAAATTTAGGACAGATACATACAGTAGGTAACTGTTTCCAGTAACCAGTATGCACATGTAATACCACAGGAATCAAACTGAAAAACATTTCTGTGCAAAATGTGAAAAAAGAAAACTTTTCAAACACTTGATTGATAGTTGATTCCCTACAATAACACTTTGGCAGACTAGCAGATTTAAGTAGTCCAATAAAACAACTAACTAAAGTAACACTAAAAGTTCTACCGAGACTTGAGTTTGCTTAAATTGTTAATAATTTAGCCTGTGTAGAATCTACTTTAGCCTTTCAAAGAAATAAAAAAAACTCTGTTATTCGAAAAGCTTGAATTAGGTCAATATACTTTCTGATAACAAGATCTTGACCTAAAAATATTGTGTTTATACAGTAAATTTATTAATTTCACGTATAATTCCACATATTTCCAACACACTCATCGCCGTTCTTTTGGGTCGATCTTTCCAGCGCAATCTCACCATCTAATTGCAAATCTCCAGTCTACCCATGCCTGAGGGTCACTAAACTTCCATCCGTGCCTGTCTGCAAGGTACTGCCATCTCATGGTTAGCAAACACAGTTACACTGTGGATGCAAATGTTGGAGACTTCTTAAATGACAAATAAGCATGTGATAGTAAGGAGGTGGCAGAATTTGATTTTAGTTTAAATAACTGATGGGTTTTAACAGACAATTACAACATTGATAATATTATCATTAGACCCGAAATCAAATTATTTAGTTATTCTTTCCCTCAACAATTCAGCTTTTGGTTAGTTTAGAACAGCCAAACTCTTTGAAGAAATATCTTACCATACCATACAAATAAAATTGACCTCTAGAATTTAATTTGTTCAAAGTGTCCGCCATTAAGCTAACTATTAACAGTAGTACTGGAGTTAAATTAATGCGAGTAAGAGATGCACAAAACATTTTGCTTATTTAAAAGGCTATCTACAATTATTGCCCATTCATTTTCAAATTTTTGTGTATCGAAGGAACACAAAAAAAGATTTTCTGAAACACTGTTTGGCTAATTTAGCTAGTATGCTAACGCTAGCCCACGGCACTTCGCATTTATGACTCCATCTCAATCAAGATTGAAATTAGGTTCACAAAACCTACACCAATGTGTACTTGTGTGCATTCCCTAATTTGTAGCTCACTGTGTTGGACATAGAAACTATGGTTAGTAATTTGAAAAATCAAACTTATATATCTAAAAGGGCACTGACAATTTATGACATGTTATGAGATGTAAAGGGTGATGAAAGCCAGTTACCCTACCAGCTTTCTGATTGAAGGGTAAATGAAAAATAAATTTGGTCAACTTGAATTCCTTCACGGCAACTTTCATATCATTTGTGATGCTGTCACAGCAAGAAGGTGTAGGAAGTAAGTAAGTGTATAGACAAATTCATCCAGTTCATTGAGGTAAGGAAGGTTAGGGAAGTGAGACATGCAAGCTTTACATGGTGGCCATTGCAGTCAAGCATGGCTGGAGAGACCAGAGACAATAATAACACAATAGACAACTAAAAGAAGTGAAATGCACTTTGACTGAAATAGCAAGGGAGAACAAGACACATGTGCAAGCATTAGGAAGAGGCAAATGGGCCAAGGTGTGAGGAATTAGGAAAAAATGACAGAGCACGAAAGAGGGGAAAGGCCAGAAGGAAGGAATATCGTACCAGTTACAAATGTGATGTTACTTCATTGTCTTTTCTGCAGCACTGTAATTTATCATTCAACTAAGTGTGACAAAACTTAATTTGAATCAAATCTAAATAATATCTAAAAACAACTTTGTGTAATATTTCTAGGCTCCTTGATATGAACCTCCGTCTTTTCTTTTATAAACAACTTTATTTGTAACTAAGATTCCTATTTATGTTTTGTCTCCTGAACTCAGTCCCAATTGTTACATTTTTCCTCCTCATATTTTTCTATTTGTCAGTCTGATATTCAGGAGGTTTTACACACAACCAACTGTGACCCTGTAAGTGGGGAAAAATTGGATTGAGTACATACTTAATCATTTGAGAAAAGGGACCCAGTGTCTACCACTGAGTGTGTACACGACACAACATAAATCTTGCTGGGAACCACAAATACAGTGTAAAATCTATCAAGTTAGCAATGCTAGTGCTTACTCGGATATATTCCTATTTCGGTGCATTTACATAAAAATGGATATTCCTCCTGACGGGACGGACTGAGCATGAGCAGATCATGTGCCCTGAAATACTTTCTGGTTACATTTGAATGTGAGTGTGGCGGAGACCAAATTCCATAGAGAAGTACAACATGGTGTTTGAATCGTCACCAAATACTAGCTAGTAGGCATATTTTAATGCAGTGATAACGATTAAACTAGTTAAAAACCTCCAAAAAATTGATTTTGCATGACCTAACGCCCCCCTCTTGTGAGACTTTTGCACAACCTTTAACCACATAGTCGCCTGATTTCAGCTGGTTTTCAATGACACCTCTGCATCCTGAAATAGCAAAACATGCAAACTAGCCAAGCTGCAGTAACTCCTCCGCGGTCATGTGAAAAGAAACCCAATCACTTTCTAATGAATTTTACTCTCGTCTCATAAAGAGGGCATTCTGTGTTCCTCTGTGGACATACTTACGTTACAGGCAACTACATGGAAAAAATATCAGGTGTTTGCGTCTAATATTAGTCAGGCTTAACTTACTAGTTAAAGGTGTCATTTTTAAATGGTTCCTCACTCTATATGAGGACTAAATATAAACATTGAAATAGGTTTATCCCTAGATTTGTGGTAGTATAAGCAGACCTTAAGACCTGCTTCCTGTACAGAGCCTGGAATCAGGTGCAGCATTGCTGGTGTCAGCAGGTATCAGGTTTTCACTGTCTGCTGGGATTGATCTCACAGCTCTGACATCTGACCATGCGAGCACTTTGTTTTCAAGGTGTTGAATCTACTATTGCCTCTCTCCTCAGTCAGTGGGAACGCAGCAGTAGCTGCAGACATGAGACTCTCAGCCAGGGTTGAGCTGACACAAGCCACTCCACCAGACCCGCATAGCCCCCCACCCAACTTTAATGTCATTAACAGGTGGAGGACAGAAATAGACGCAGGCGGTGCACATGAACACACACTTAATAGATGAGTGAATGTATAAGTTTGTGTGTTATGTCTGGTCTACACATTTATACAGTAGATATAGAGAAAAAGGACAAACTTAGCACAACTATTGCACTTAGTGACAAACAGATTCAGTCACAGAAGCTTCTATGTGTGTGCGTGTGTCTGTGTGTGCACTTCCCAAATGCACATGCATGGGAACACATTTATTTTTGGCATTTGATTTATTGAAGCAGGCAAATACACAGGGAATTGCGAGTTAATGGTTAGGAATGTGCATGCACTTTCAGTTGTATACACACTGGTAAACCAACAACCTGTATACTCTTGCACAGATATCTAGTTTACGCCTTATAACCCCCATCTTTCTGTCCCTCAGACGTAATAGCAAACTATTGGGACATCCACCTCCTCTTCCTGGCTCTCTCCCACCCTCCCTCACCCACACAACTCTCCCTTCATCGACTCCCTCTCCTCGCCTCACCTTGCCCTCCGTCACTCCGAGCAGAAGCACACACACAACCCAGGTCAGCAACTTGTTAATGTCATTGTTGTGATGTTTGTGAAGTGACGGCCTGTGCTGTGGGGCACGTGTTAAAGAGCGAAGAAACCAAATTAATGCATGATGTGCTGTGGGTTTGGGTGGGGGTTGTAGAATAAAAGCTGAACTAGTTTAAATGTCTTTTTGCACAGAAAGTTTGCTGTAAATGTAAGAAAACAGTATTTTTTTTCTCTGGAGTTGTAAGATGGATTTGTTGGATGAAAAAGTGTGACGCTGGAGCTTTTACTTGCACTGTACTGGTGAAGTCCCAGTGATTCCAAAGGAACGCCTTATAAGGAGGAACATGGTCAGTTATGATGAGTAAGGCCAAATGATTTAATTTATCACTCTTTAAAGGTTTCAAAGTGTTTCTCAGAAACTTCTAACTGCTGAAACAAAAAGTTATGAGATGTTTAAAGTTCATGTTGTTGCTTATCTCCCACAGTTGCTGACTAAATCGTTTTTTTTTTGGGTGATATTCATACAGAAAATAATCTTGGTGACGATTTTCATCTATTGGTAGAATGTGAAAATCCCTACATTGCTATTTATAGAAATTATTTGCCTTTTGTTACATAAGCGACTGCTCAATATACAAATTTAATTTTCTTGTGCAAACTGAAAACCACAATGATATGTGAAAACTATGCACTACTCTGAAAAAGATGCCTCGTTTGTTCAAATAGAAATATGTAGTTTTTTAAACGTATATCTCTATTGTTTATGGTTGTGCACCATACCATAGCTGAATGGAGAGACCAAAAACTAAATGAATAACTGCTGTACATATGATCACAATATGTGTATTTAAAATAAGCTGTAGCTTTCTCAATGCTATGAGTGACTTACTGATGTATGTCTCTCAAAAACACCTTACAAGCAAGGTCTCTGGGAGGCATCCCATACACATGCCCAAACCACCCCATCTGTCTTTTCTCGACCCGGAGGAGCAATGGCTCTACTCTGAGCTCCGCTTGGATGGCAGAGCTCCTCACTCTATCTCTGTGTGAAAGCCCAGAAAATCCTTGCGAAGGAAGCTCATTTCGGCTGCTTGCATCTGCAATCTCGTTCTTTCGGTCATCACCATGTGACCACAGGTGAGGGTGGGAACATGGACCAATATAGATCGATTTACCAATATAGATCGGTTGGTAAATCAAGAGCTTTGCTTTTTGGCTCAGCTCTTTGTTTACCACAACAGACCAATGCAGATTCCTGATTATTGCGGATGCCACACCAATCTGTATGTCGATCTCCCGCTCCATCCTTCACCCACTTGTGAACAAGACACCAAAGTACTTAAATTCCTCTACTTGGGGCAGAATCCTGTTCCTCACCTGAGGGTGGCATTCTGCCCTTTTTTGGGCGAAAGCCATGGTCTTGGATTTTAAAATTCAACCTATGTCACAGTGTTCAATGGATTTTCAGTTTTCTTAAAATAAACTTTGACAAAATGCATTCAATATTATATCAATGACTATTATCATTGCAGAAGTACAGCACATGCCATATTTTAAAAATGCCTAATTTTAAAATATTGTTATAAGTTATTTTTAACCTGCTTGAACACATTCTATGATCATGCTATGCTATCTACGTTGACACACTTTTGAAAGTGAAGTTATGTATCCTCCCGAGGGGATGCTTTTGGATTTTGCTAACAAGAGGAAGGATTGCATGTCATGTCTTGTCGCCACATCTGAGCAGAACGCAGCACGACAGCTGTTTTATCCACTCAGTGCACACCAGGGCTTTAAGATTCAATTTTCCTGTGATGTATCAGTGGACTCTTTTTTTGTTGCAGCCATTTTCAGAGAAGATAATTGGCTCAAAGTTAACCATGATGAGTACTTATGTGAAGAAGAGTTACAACAAAGTGCTTGAAAATAAATGTTGGGTAGTAAATTATGTCCTTTGTCATCACACAACTAGCATGTTCTCAGACAAGAGTTGCATATTGTTAGTTAAATTATTACAGAACTTTTAATCGTTTCTGTTATTGTGAAATAAAAAACTATATAAAATATATAAAATATTACAATGTTTAAAAATGCTCTGGTGAAAACAGAGGAAATTATTTGAGTTTTATTGCAGGTGGAAGGTACTGATGTCTAGTGTTTTTTGTCATTCTCATGACTCTACTCACAAAATGTTAAGGAGGCACGTAGGGCATGTGCTGTCTGTCTATCCATCCATACATCCGTGCTTCTGTAACACTATCATGAATACGATATCTCCCAAACCACTCAAGGGATTTGATTAAAACTGCCCACTGTTACTCAGTAGAAACTAAAGAAGAAATTAAGAATTCAACTCGAAGTTATCATAACTTTCTACCACTAATACCAAACAAACTACAGTCCTTTTAACGCTACCAAAAAACTACACTTACACCACCCAGAGGCCTGTTTTTAGAAATTTATACAATAAGGTCACGTCAAATATTTTGAAATAACATGATAGCAAAAAGTTTCTCAACGTTACATTTATGACGTCTTGAACATACTTATCATTTAAACCGTGATGTTTGCATCTGCAAAATGATTTATTCTTGTTTTATTTTTACAATAATAGGGAGCTTAATTTTGATAAAAAATTAACAAATTGTATCCATGGTGTGAGACAAACTGTTGTTAATATGCCTAAACACAACACTCATCTTTTAAATTTTATGTGGTAACAATTTTTTTTTGTTGTCTTTTCTTTTTTTTACAGGAAGTCTTGTCATTGCTGCATCTTCTTTTTTTTAAAAAAAACAACCATCTGAAATTTCCCAAAGCCTCTTATCTTTTTTTTTTTTTTTTTTATACAATGACTTAATTACCAGATATGAATCTGTTTTTGGAGACTTGTTATTCTGTCAGCTTTTTCTTAGGAGAAGGCTGATTTCAGAAACGCTACATTTTGTTGGAACTCTTTAGACTAATTACCAAAAAATCTGACTTTTTGTCTGGCACTGCTTTTTCTTTCCAATTGATCCATAAACCAATAATTCTCTTTCTTTTTTTTTGGCTGCTAAAATTGAATAAAGAAAAATCTAAGCTCCCTGTTGAGCACCATTTTGTTCAAAAATGTGGTCGACCTTTGTTGTGTCTGATGAGGATAGTCGCACAATGGCAGTAGGAGCTGGACAAGTTGGAGGCATTTCAGCAGGAGGAGCACCACAGGGAGGTGGTGGTTTGGCTGGATTGATGGGTGGACGAAGCACATTTGGAGGAAACAAACGCCGTAGGAAAACATCCACAGGCAATGCAATGACTGAAGCCCAGGAGGGAAAGGTGACTGTTAATGAATTCTTTATGCAGATGAAACACGTCTTTTTCAAGGGTTTAAATGAGAGAAATATAACAAATGAAACAGTAAGAGGTTTTCAGGGTTAAAATGACCTTTTCCAAGTCAGTAACAGTTCCACCGGGAACAATATAAGGCCCACAAAAAACAGTCCTTTTTAAAAACACTGTCACATCCAAGCTCACAGTGTTTATAGGATTCAATTACATTGTAAAAAAACTACATGCAAATTATATTACGTTTCCAAAGGTGTGAAAACATCAAGAAAATATTGCTAAATTACGCTAAAATTTACCCAATAACTTTTTAATAGTTGCAGTAGAGATAATGTTTGAACACTGAGTGACAAGAACCTAAATGTAATAAGTTCTATTTTTTTCAATAAAAATTACAAACTACATACATATATACAGTATATATATATATATATATATATATAAATAATTTAGGTCCTTTTAAGATAAATATCACATATAAATATATATATTAAGATATATCTGCATATTCATTGATGTATACTGTATATTCTTTTTCATTTTGTATTCATCCCTCATTACAAAAGTAAGTGGCTTTTTAGCTTTGCACCACAGCAGGCAGCCATGAGGTTGCCAATTTTGGGAGCAACTGTAGGTTAGGTGTCTTCTTTAGGGACACTTAGGCATGGGCCCAGTGGGATTCGAACCGGCGCCTCTCGGTCCGAAGATTGAAATTCTACCACCGAGCTAACGCCTTCTCCCCATATAGATACTGGCTATATGCATATATATACTGTATGTCTATATATACGCATATGTATAGTATATTCAATATGTTTACTCACACATAAATATAGCAATGGAAACAGTAACACAAGCCATCTGAGAAGCCTATGTTGTAAAAGTGTATTTTTAATCGGTATTTGAAAAAAGTGCACTTGACCTGTAAAACAAAACCACAGCATTCCATGGAGCAAAATTTGCACATGTTTGAATTGATCAAAAGATCTAAAACATTTTGGAAAGATAAGACGTCATTATGCTCTCCTCAAATCTTTTTAAATTCAATAAATTGTACTCTTACAAAATTTATTTATTTATTTTTTGTGTTGGCAATCAGACACACAAAGTTTCTTTTATAACTGTAAAAAATAGTTGGTAAAAGTGTATGTTTGTACTTCACATACGGAGTTTTATTTGAGGAAAATAAACAAATGATGTATTAGTCAGTATTCTGTGAATCGAATGCAAAGCTAAACGTTTCTTTAAACAGACCTAAAATCTTGGACCAGAGCACAGTCAGAAAAACTCTGACAGCAGCAAGCGTCAAGCTAATACTGTGTTGTGTTTTGTGTAGGAGTGATGAATAGCAGGCCTATTTCTATTTCTGTCCCCAGTTGATGTGAACAAATGGAAAGAGGCATCTTAGTCATTTTCTCAATGAACAGAAGCTGAGGCTTTTGAAGTTTAAAAGGTATCATTTTATGCAAAATACTGTAGGTCTTTTATCATTGTATCTTACTGTATGTGCATGAACAAAATGGTTTAAGTTTTGGAACATTCATAATATTAGTTATAAAAATTGTACTGATTTAGGCTTTTGACAGACCAAGAATTGTGAAAGCCTGACTATTACTCATCTCCTTCATGTGATAAAAAAGCACACATTTCACCTCCAAAATTTGACATGGGTTGTGAATGTCAGATACAAGGTTCATACAATTTTACAAGGTGGAAAGATCTTGAAAAGTGGATTTTTGCACTAGGTGGAGAATACTTTCCCCAGCTTGCTAAGTTAAATACAGGAGTAACACAAAGTTATTGAGTTACAAAGATCTCAGAAAAGCAAGTTTTGACTTCAATGTGACCTTTTTTTGTTGGTAGATTAAATTGGCATTCTTTGTGGCCATTGTTGGGGTTGTCCTGACAGTACTCGGCGTTGGGACAGAGTTCTGGGTAGAGCTGGCACCTCCAAAGAATTTCTACAACAATCAGGTGAAAATTGAAGGATTTTTATGATAACAAGAACAACTGTATTCAACCCCCAAACAACTAGATGATGCTTAATATTCATATTTTTCAGACTTGTCTGACAACTCACTACGGTTTGTGGAAGGGCTGCACTAAGACCCTGTGGGTGGCTGATATCGACCCAGAACGAGAAAGCTGTGGACCTGCTGAATTGCCTGGAGGTGAGTCAGAAAATTTTTGTTTGGTTGGGTGAGCAAGTGTGTTTGGTGATTCAGTGAAAAGAAGTATGAGTGGAAGATTGATAGACAAACTGGCTGACTGGTCATTTGTCGAACTGTTCAGCTTGTTGGAATGCTAGGTTTTATGGTGTGAATGGTCTACCTAACTTCCTATTCTGACAAATCATGTTCTGCTCACTGTCAAAAGGATGCCTGAATGGTTTGGATGAGTAACTGGCTGAGTCACTGGGAAATGAATAAAGTGGTCTACATGTTGTTTTTGCTCTCATGAAAAGGAATACCTTTGGTGTTCTTTTGGATGGAAGAGACTTCATTATTGAGGAGAATTCAATTCAATTACATAAAAAACTTAAGGGTTTTAGAGTTTGATTCACTCAATCCAGTTAATATAAAATAAATTCACGGTAATTTATATGAAGTGTTTTGCCCTGCCTTATTTAAGAAGTTCTGTTTGTCCGTTTGGTCGTATGCTTTTGTCCCCTCCAAGTCGGTCACATTTGCAGCTTTACCCATTGGTAAAAGAACTTAAATACAGGGACTCTTCCTAGTTGCTCTGCAAATAACCTCTTTAAAATGCTTTATTGATGATTAACAGATTAAGTCCAAGTGTGACCCAGTACTTTCTATCTTAGCTGTGAGTCTAAGTAAATCCCTGAAAATCATACTTGATCCAAAACATTGCTCTCATAATACTCATAGACAAGATTACATTTTTCCTCTTTTAGCCTCTCCACTTGTGAAGTTTGGAATATGATTTATAACATATTTTCAACACCTACAACAGACCTTTAAGGTCTAACTTTGAACTGCCTTGTAGATTTATTGTTCCTTATTGACTCACTGCAGCGCTACACTCTAGCTAGTGAGCGTCCAAGTATTTTTAGAACTGGAATGGAAACGAGAGCCATGAAGAAGTTGGGTAGACACATTACAATAAAGTGAAGAAATCAGAAACTCTGTATGGTGTAGAACATGTCAAGTGAAAGCATTGATTATTGTCCATTTTTCAGAAATTCTTTTGTTGACCTTGAAAGTGATGGTATCATTTATGAGGAGCTGGAAAGTTTCTCAATAATTAGGATAAAAACTGAAAGGCGAAAATTAAAAAAGTAACATGTTTTGAAAAAGAATCAAGTTAGGTGAAGTCGATATTTCCAAGCGTGCCAAAAAGGAAGTAAGTAGTGGCCAAAAAAAGCCTTGGCACTCAGAGACTTCTTTGGAAAAATTGGCAGCTATTCCTCAGTCACTATTGTTGTCATGATGACAATTCTGGCTTTGTTACCTTGGTTCTGACACTTTCTCTATTGTTTTTGGTCATTATTTCTTCCTTATTAAAAGCTGAAGTTATTGACTGGCCAATTAAGATTCATAATTCTTTACTGTCACTGTTCTCACTGCCAAATTTAGACAGGTATCAGGCTAAAATTAAATAAAAATTAAATGCACCAAATTGAAGCAGCTCACTCCACATGGGAAGCATTTTACAAGCTTGACAGATTTTACTAAGCCAAGAACAGCAGGAAGACAGATTTTGAATCAAACAGATAGGCTACAGTTAGGATTTCCAGTGGCAGGGGCGTGTACATTCAAAAAGCTCTCTCCTGGTTGGGATATTCATGCTCCAAAATTCAAGTTGGTGCTGTAGGTATCAGCAGGTCAACCCCTTCTACAGCCAATGACAACAATTAGATAAAACCAATATGGGCAGGCAAATGGGTACTTATATCAAATAGCAATTAGCCAATACTCATTTTAGTGTAGGTTAGTTACATAACCAGTTATAACTAGCTGCTAACATAACAAGCCTACACATTAGCAGACAAGTCAAAACTTCAGATCATTATCTGCCAATGGGTTTGTCTGACAAGTAGATATGAAATCTTTAAGTCGGTTGATACTAAGAAACCTGAATTACAATTTCAATTGAAAAATGAATAGGTCACTGAAATAATACTGAAATATTACTTATCAAGCTAAAATAACTTTTACATACAAAACGTTAAGCATATTGTACTTGAGAAACAGAGTGAAAAACCTCTGTCTCTGTGCAGTTTTCCTTTAATCGTTGATGGAATTTTAATTCTGAGAAGAAAGATTATGTGCAGGGGTATTTGTTGTGGCACATTCAGCTATGTGAAGGAGAAGAGGGAGAAACCAGAGAGAATGATGCTAATTACGAGTGACGTGTGTGCGTTTGCATGCTCGTGTTTGCAAATGTGTGAGGGAACGGATGGAGGAGTCACAATGTATTGGTTGTTCACAGTCTAATTACTGTAACATATTGTCGGAACAGCAGAATACAAATTGTTCAGGAAGCTTTAGATTGTCACCTTGAGCTTGTCAGTGATGTTTCTAACTGATTGTGTTCAATGGAGAACCATTTGATCCATACACGGCTGGGTGCGGATGTGATGTGGTGGTTCCGTGCATCTTTCCTTTGCTAAACAGGGTATCATGCGAAACCAAATTTTTAGAGATTTCTGTAATGTTTTTATTTTATTCTCACATCAGAAGTATCCTTGAACTGGTTTTAAATTTTGTGCATGTTTGAGAAATTTGCAAGCTAACCTGTCCAGTATTCGGATACTAATTGATTGAACACCAGGTATGATTAGTGTATTGAACATTCTCCACCATGCCTGAATTTGAACACAAGCAAGAAATGTTAAAGTGGATTAAGTCTACTCACACTTGGTTCTTCCCTCAACAGCCAAAGCCTTTTTTATGTATATGCATCAAAAATCCCCCCGACCCGATGCTCACCCCCTAATTGATATGCGCTAGTTTTGCAAACTTGAAGCTCTTCACCTGTAATGTGGGCCTCAAATGAGATTTGCGTTGTGTCATGAACCCGGTCAGGGTGTGGGGGTTTGTAGAAAACGAGAAGGGGGGGAATTGACGGTGTCAAAAGCGGAAGTGAAACTGACTTTTTTTGGCAAATATTACATTTCTGTTCAAACAAAAGGTGTCATATATTTATTCTCAAAAAAGCACTATCCCCCTCTTTACATGCTGTTTTTTTCTTCAGCGCAGTTACGCAAAGTTGATTTTTGCTTGTTTCCTGCAGATACAAACTGCACCTTCTTCAAGTTTTTCACCACGGGGGAAAACGCTGTGATGTTCCAGAAGACAACACAGAAGAGTGAGTCACAAACCTCTTCCGACCCACCTTTTCTGCCCACTCCCTCCTTTTTATAATTCCTATTCTTTTTCCATCTTCTCCAAACATCCATTTCACCGCCTCCCTATTTCTCTCTGCCTGTTTAGCACCCCTGTCTCTCCTCTTTGCATTTTTGTTGCTCTCACCTTGCCCATCATCTATCCTTCTCTGTCTTCTCTTCATTTCCTCTGTGACTGCTGTCACCTCCTCACAGCTCTCTTTCAGATTGCTATTGTGCACGGTTTAAAATGTATCCCACCCACGCTGCATTCAAGTGTCTCTGAGCTGTTGTCTAACCTCTCCTCTCCCTGGCAGCACCATAATGTATTAAGATCACACAGTGCTGTGGAATGACTGCATGGAGACAGATGTACGCACACAAAATGGAAATCTTCAGACTTTAGTGTTGTCATTCAGGGAATATCTCCAGAGTTGGTGATGTTCTAACATGGCTATCTTCTTTTCTGATCAGATCTGAATGTGGTAGCTGCAATGTTGGCTCTTTTTAGCCTCTTCCTGATGGTGATGGGGGCCGTCTGCATCACCATGTCTCTCAGTAAAGAGATCCTGTTCTTCCTAAAGCCAGCATCCATCTGTTTTATCCTCTCAGGTCAGGAAAAAGGTCATAGCAGACTGATAGAGCTACTAAAATACTTTCTATTTCTGATTCCTCTCATATTGTATCTCCTCAGGTGTTCTGGTGCTGCTATCCCTCTTGGTCTTCCACCAGTCTGTTTTGGCATTGTTGGCCAGTGATCACAAAGTTCCACTTCACCATGAGCTGTCCTGGTCTGTTTCATGTATTGGCTGTGCTGGGGCCATCCTTATTGTTGGTGGTGTGCTCTTCCTGCTACTGGCACTACCCTGCAGACCCTGGCAGAAATGCTTCCCTCAGAAAGACAGCAGTAGCTAGTTGCATCCAGAAAATACTCCACCTATTTCCCTCTTGTTAGATGAGGTAGAGGAGGGAAGATATTTCCTGAATTTATCTCACAAGAGATTTTGCTAGTTTTGGTTGACATTGAGGATATTTTTACGGAATTCCATTCCTGAAGTACCAATGACGTGTAAATTTTTAGGTGTTTCCCAACTTTGTCAAACTTAATTTAGCATCATAAAGGCTGGAAAAAAGTGAAGTGCTTTGTACACCTCAGGGTTAAAAGTCCTGCCCCAAGTGGAGGCATTTAAGTATCTTGTGGTCTTGTTTATGAGTGTGGGGACAATGGAGCGGGAGATAGATAGGCAAACTGGTGCAGCATCCGCATCTATTAGGATGCTGCATCAGTCTGTCAAGGTGAAGAAAGAGCTCAGCCTAAAAGCAAAGCTCTCATTTTACCAGTTGGTCTACATTCCCACTCTCATCAATGGCCACTGATGATGACTAAAAAAACAAGATCCAATACATAAGCGGGCAAAGTTAGCTTCCTCCACTGGGTGGCTGTGCTCTTGCTATGCCATTAGGTAGAGTACGGTGTGTTTACATTAGAAAAACACCGTTCAGTGGTACTTTGGTAATGAAATTGTAAATGTTTTCTCAAGCACACTTTATACAAATGTTCTGTTTATTCATTGCATTGGTTACATTAATTTAAACACAATTCAAATGCATTTTTTTCATAAAAGTTGATATTTGATTTTTTTTTTGTTGCAGTAATCGCAATGCCTGGATATTTATGCCAAATGTCTATATTGTCTTACTAATTAACAGGGTTTGGAAGAAATTATTGTTTAACATTCACAAAGTAGAGATACAGTGAAATAAAAACAAGCTGGGAGATGTAAATGGAGATAGTAAATTTAGAGTATAATAAATCCTTGCTACTTTTAAATGGGGGGAAAGTGCGGGGATGTGTGTTCTGGGAGGGTTCCTGCATGATTCTGTTATCAAAATGTAAATGAACCACATCTGTTAGCAGAGCAAATAGATTAGTTTTATAATAAAGGTTTTATTACTCTCAAAATGCTGTTTTGTTGTTTTTGACACAAAAAGTGCGTGAGTACATTTATTGTTTACAATCACAGTAGAAACGGTTTTGCATAATAGAGCCTAATGTGGTGTCTCTATAGGACGGAGGATTTCAGGAAGTGATGCAATGAACTCAAGACAATTTTTCTGGGTGGAGACTTGGTGGTGGTCATAGTGGAAAAAGTGGATCTAAGTTTTATCCCAGCAGAAGTACAATGAAGAAATCCCACAAGTTTCCCTCAAGTACTGAGAAAAAAAATTCTAAATGGTCCTACTGTTTCGTTGTATTCCGCCTCTTTGTGGCGGGTTGCAGGGGCAACAACTTCAGATGGAAAACCCAGGCATTCCTCACCCTGGCTAAATCCTACAGCTCACTCAGGAGGATCCCAAGGTGGTCTACTAATGGTCCCACGGCTCTATGCCAAAACACACTAAACTGCCAGATCCAGGACATCCTGCCTATAAGAAAGATTAAGCAATTAAGGAAGAAAACTCTGGGTTTAAGTATGGGATCTGCAGGTGGAACACATGAGGACAATGAGGACACAGGTGAGACGTATGAGGCTGATTGTGTTGAGTTCAAGATGGTGACTGGAGGATTATGGGTATTGTAGTTTGAAGCCAGTGTTCAGGCGACTGGGGAACTTGAACAAGAAAGTGGAGGCAAATCAGGCAAGACTTAGAGGATGGAGAAGAACAGGAGAGATGGCAAATGGACCGAGGGTTAAATAGGGATGAAACAAAGAATGCAACATGAATGTAAACTAGTCTTCCTGAACTTACACCTATCGCTCCAATTCTGAATTATCATGATGATTCTACCTTTTCAAAGCACCACATGTATTGGTAGACTTTTTTTTTTTTTTTTTTTTTAAGGTTAAAGATTTGGATAGCAAAATTCTCTTCAAATTATTATTTGGCTCACCAGTTGTGTTTGGTTCTCTATAAGCCAACTTCACTTTGACTTACTATTTGACACAAACTCTGAACCCAAATAGCATTTTTTTTTTTGCTAGAAAGTGTTTCTGGACCTAATCAGTTGGTCTCTCAATGCCATTATAAACTGTTTTTTTTAGCTAGAGGAGAGCTCTGAAGTCCTGGCAGTACTTTTCAGGTGGGTTTTGTGATGGACCCTCTATCCTGGGGTCCAATACTTAAGAGGTCTGTTTATCGTTCGTAACTACGGTTCTGTTTGTCGAGTACGTGGCTAATGTGACACACTGTATTTGGATGAGTGAACATTGACTGTTTTCATTGTGTAACCATCTAAAACAGTACCAGGCTGGCATGTTTGTGTTTACTGTTACCCCAATGGATTATGTTGGAACAAAGTGCCCCCATGTGCCTGAGTGGAAGACGGACAATCTCAGCAACTTAATTTTGTACCGAATTGATTGAGTGTGAATGACTTCATTTTAATATTAAACATGACATGAATATTTAATTTTGATCCTCTTTAAAGTTCTATTCCTCACCCGTTTTGTACTCGCGACACGTTCTCGACTTCCAGTTGCTGCAGTGTGAGCAAATCTACTTTACACCTCATGAGGAAAATGATGAAAATAAGCAGTTTTATTTTAGCAAAGCCCAAAAGGAACTCCCGTGGGCTTTAATGAATGTTTTACTTGTGAAAAAAATATGTTAAATTTATTCACGAGAATATAATAAATAGAAAACCATAGTAGTTGGTGAGAGAGAAAGGATACAGAAAACAGGGTTAGATGGAGGAAACCGAATTCCAATGGCACCCTTTGCACCGCACAGAGGGAAAACCTGAAAGGAGAGAAATAATATTTTCTGTCACGCAAACATAAGAAAGTAGAACTTAATATTGATAAATGCACCATTTTCAGCTCTTGGATGCCTTTTAGATGGTCCATGAGGTCTGTAGTTACTCAGAAAATATCAATACAATCCTAAATTTAATTCATAAAGTTACAACAAAGATATTTGATGTCATATCTGGCACTTTTCTGTTCGGTCTCAGATGCGTCATTTTGGTGCAGATGCATCTGTCACATTTTATTTACCTGTCGCCTGTCCATCACAGGCTCAATGAAGAACCCAATATGAATAAACACTTAAGAGAGACTTTTCAGGGACATTAAACAGAGCACCATTTTGATTAGAGTGGTCATTCACGGATCTGGAGGCGCTAAAATGATGTTAGACTTCAAGACATGTGTCACAACAGGATTAAAGCCCACATCAGGATTATAAACGATGGCAGAGTTTAAAAAAAGAACAATTAAAATCCATTTATAAGTCTAATTATTCCAAAAGAAACATAAAAAAATTACACAAATGTGTAAACTATTTACATTTTAATGAAGACTGACTCAATTTTGACCAAATTACTTTGATGATCAAATAAAATTATTCTGTTTTATTGAAACACACACAAAAACTGCCAATTCCTGCACTCAGGGTTCATTCTCTTGCACTTTCCTGTATATATTTCCAACTGGGAGAGCACAATTTGTAACTAGACGTACTAAATCATTTTCTGTCTCACATGTTCCCGCTATGTTTGAAACCATCTACATAAAATGATTATGTTTACGTGGAGTTTGGAGAAAGATAGAGAGACATGGTATGAAGCAAAAGGTTTCTGGCTAGATTTGAGCCCAGGCTGTTACATGATGCCATACAACACTCGTGCATCAACCAGAATGTTATTTTTTTCATTTATATATATATTTTTTAACTCTAATATCAACTCTTTGATTTTAAATCTGCTGAAAAAAATGTGATAGGTTGGATCAATTTGTGTTGTTTTCTTTCTAATGCTAATTAAATGAATGAGTGCACACAGCCACAGGAATTTGTTCTATAGATGATTGAATAGGTTGGACATTTGGTCGGAACACCTTTTTCAAACCCAGTTCCCCCCTGATTGCTGGTTGCTGTTTTTGTCAACGCACATCTCTGTCACCATGTTGACCTCTTTCCATGCTCACGTCTCTCCTAAGCGTCTCCCACACTGTTTGGCTGCAACCTCCTGGCTAAATATAGAGCGTGGCCAATAGGACTGACGTAGCAGGAGAAACACAAACCTGGAGATAGACCGCGTACAAGTACCCACTCACAGCTTTTCATTTCATTAACACAGTAGTTTTCATGTGAGCAGAACTTGTAAATGAGAGAGAATCTGCAGGGAGACGACATTTGATCCCTATTGCACCACAAAGAATCTAGTTTTCAGACTCGGTTTAACAGGAGAATTCTGGAACTAAATTGAGCGCCGTTAGAGTTACAGTTTTCTCACTACGTCAGCAGTTCACTGCAAATTTGCTTCTTCTTATTGTATTTTTTGCTTCAGCACCTGTCCCTCTTTAAAAACCATACACTAATGATCAAATAAAAATGGTCTAATGATATATAATTCCAAACTGTGATTGGCTCAGAATGCAAATCTGCCATATGCATTTTGAAGTGTGCAAAAGACAACAAATAGTTTCTCTTTTTGTGATTCATTAAAATGTCTGTAAAATTAACTGAAACCCAAAAACTCATTTAAAAAACTAGTCAGCAGTGTAACACCTTTCCGCTTATTGAACCTTTCACATTTTTTTACTCAACATGTTGGCAGCATGTAAAATAATAATTTGAAGCCATAGGAAGCAAAACTGAGAAAATTGATTTTTTCTAGGAAAGCAAAATTTTGAGGTCAGTGATGACTTTTAACCAACATATGCAAAACTAAATAGAAACCGTTCCGTTGTCTTCCCGCAACCCGGCTGCTGATTTGGGGCCAGGTCACGGGGGTAACGGCCTCAGACGGGAAGCCCAGGCTTCTCTCACCCCAGCTGCATCCTCCAGCTCACCCGGAAGAATCCCGAGTCGTTCCCCAGCCAGTCTCATTATTTGTCATCGGTCAATTAAACCCAAATTGTCGATTACTTTTTAAAACTGTCCAAACAAGCGAGTGAACAAAGAGATTTAATGACCGACACACACACATGCAACTTCTGAAATTACAATAAATATGAGAACTTCAGGAGTATGCACTCAGTGGAAACTGATCTCACACTCTGGATTTCATCTGCAGCCTTGTTGGTAGACAAGTGTGTGGGAGCACTTTGCAGAACACTATTTTTTCCTTTCTCTGCTGTTTGAACAGTTCTTCTCACACAGCAGCACCAAGGTGGAAGTTCACAACACATAGGAGCATCACAAAGTTTAGCAGCGTTTACAGCAAACTAAGATGAAGCAATGAGAAGAACTCTCACGAATAAGTGGACGTCCGTGGGGGAATAACATTAAATTTATGACAACTTTACTGAACTGAAAGTGGTAAATTCTACAGTAACAAATAACATTTTTGCCAACCATAGGTGCCGAGTCGTAATGTAGATTGACTGGTAAACTGAAAGCTTTGCTTTTTGGTGCACCTCTCTCTTCACTACATATACCTTTTACCCAATAACCCGACCTCCAGAGGGCACTCCATCTTTGTCAGGTTGAGGATTTTGATTTTGCATTTAGAGGCACGGATTCCTATCATGACCACAAAAGTTGGACATCACGATCCATTCCAGCTAAAAGAACAGTATCAACTGCAAGGCCACTGAACCAGATCCTCTAACATTAATTCTGTTCATATAAGTAATAAACAGACTTGGTGACAGAGCAGAGCAGACTTGGTGAAGTCCAACTGTCAAATCCGACTTACAACGTAAATGCAGACTAACTTCTCGTACCGCTCATACAACACGCTTTTTAAAAAAGCAAATTGAAGATATTAGTTATGATAAAACTGAATGATAAAATTATAGTTATCCAACTGCATACTTAAAAGATTAAATTATTATTATTATTATTTTTTTACATAAGATACTTTAAAATGCTGTAAATTGTAGTTCTTGGAATGTTTTTGGGTGTGATTTACAATCTCACTTTTTACATACACTCATCACTAATCATAACATTGTTATCAGAGGTCAGTCGATAGACGACAAATCTCACGATGAAAGGCTAAAAATGTGAACAAAGACATTAGCAAAAAATGACCAATGAATAAAACTGGAAATGTTCCCAGTATTTGTTAAAATGAGGTTCTCTTTATTTTGCAGTTTGGTGTTTTTGAAAAAAAAAATAAATAAAAAAATTCCCAACCATTGCCCACATTTTCTATTTGTGGATAATGTTGCAACCGAGACATGATTTGAGGGGTGGAAGAGGAGACAGGAGAGAAATCTTGAGTGACAGACTCCCCCTGCTGCCATATGGACGTCTGTCAGTGTGCCTGGAGCTGTTATCGGAACTACAGACATAACATTTTTCACCACCAAAGAGTCCTGAAAAGGCAGACAGCTGGACAGAGAGTTCCATAAATGAATGAAAAGAGAAAATTAAACTGTAAAAGGTTTCTTCAGTTCTCACATGACAGACGACACAAAACAAAATGTTACTTTTTTTTACCCCTGCCTGTATGAAGAGAACATTTCAAACATATTATTCAAAGTAAACCAAGAAGAGACTCGACTAGATGTTTTTCTCCATGAATCACAATTTCTTTGTGTATAGCAAATTAACATTATTTAAAAAAAAATGCAGCATCACATCAAAATGAGATGCAACAAAAGGGCTAACATGAAGCAAAGTGAAGCTATAGTTGTGAGAGGGACTTCTTTTTTTTTAGTCACATTCAGTGACCTTCTTAACCGTCTATCCCTCGGGGGATCGCGCAGGATGTCAGAGCCCATCCTGGCTGATTCAAGGCAAGGGGCAGGTTACATTGTCGTGGGACAATATGTACACACACACACACACACACACACACACACACACAAACACGCACGCACGCACGCACGCACGCACACACAAACACTTATTTCTAGGGGCAATCATGTCATTCTTTTTTCTAAATGACGATATTTTGAATTTATAGGCAAAATTCACTCTTTAATGTTAAACTTGGTAGCTATCATTCCCGCAAAAGCGCCTGCATGTGGTTCTAAAAAACACCTGGACACAAAATTTTGAATTAGTGTTCATATGTAAATTTATGAGGGTCATTGTGATGCAGTATATTCAGCATGACTAATTATCATTTTTTGCTAATTTGAACTTGATGCACTTTACATGGTATTTGTGGCATCAAAAAATATTTGGATTGTGAATGGGCCTCAGCTCTAGGACTAGGTGGTGAGCAAGAGGAGGGAGGAATTCACAATATTAAAAACAAACAAAATAAATGTATTTTAAACTTTTACGTGCAAAAGACACATTTCTGCGGAAACAAAATGTACAGTATTTATCTATGTTATGTGAATATGCTATGAGATAGGAAAATCACAATAGCCCCCCTCTTTAAACTCACTAGCTAACTGGGAATCATGCACACAACTCCAGGCCAATAGTAGGTAACATCTGAAAGGTAGATTAGACAAAGCAACAGTTAGCCTTTCGATGTCACACCTACCTGTGTGACATCGAAATTCAAATTGGAACGTGCTAGAAACATATGCTAAGAAAAAAGCAACAAGGAAATACAATACTCTGCAAATGTTTCTATTGGTTTTGTTTGTAAATGTTAATCTAATTTTATTGATTTGGGAAGTCAGTGGAAAAATGACTTACCACTTTCTTTGTGATTTGAATTACATAACCATTTTTGTTCAAATCATCATCTTTCATTTTGTAGGCTATTTTTGATGAATCATTCCAACCTGCGACGGATGGAATGATAGAAATTTAAATTTGACAATATATAACAGACTTCCAACCCTTGGCCTATTTCTGTCCATAATAACCCATTACATTTCACTGGCGCTGATGATTAATGTTTAAATGATGTGCTGACAAGCTTGTAAATCCCATAATATGTGTTCCTATGGAGACACTAATACACCAGCAATATTTTATGAAGCAAGTCGCATGGCCTCTGCCTTGTCCTGGAATATTCACCATCTTTATAGCCACTGTAAAAATCCAATAGAGAAGAATAAGACAATGTTTTTTTCTGTACATTATTGCAGTAATAATTCTACTCACCCCCGTACTGGACATCTCCAGGCTGAGGAGCCCCCGTGTTTCCATCAGGATGAAGAACATCTATTGACTTCTTTAGATATTTAGCTGTAGAGTAGAATAATATTTAAACAATAATCTTTGACACGTTGGTTGCTCGTCAAGGGGGAGGGATCTCTCTTTCATGTGGATCCCCACGAGATTTCTTATTTTTTCCCCACTGATGGGTTTTTTAGGAGTTTTTCCTCACCGTGAAGGAGAGTCTAAGGGCATAAATGTGCTAGTCTTGTTTAGTTAGCATTTGTTAGTTATTTTTCTTGCTGTGTATTTGTGTTAATACATTCCTCTTTTTCTTGTGAAGCCCATTGAGACGGAAATTCTGTGATTTCGGGCTATACAAATAAAATTGAATTGAATTGAATTAATTCAACAATGTTTGAAAGAAGATTGGCTCATGCCATTCATTTAAATCTTTTTCTTCTGACCAAACACGTTTCATTCTCTGATGTGCTTTACCAGCAGTTTTATTGTCAGTAGAAATAAGAAGTGTTACATTTCCACAGGGCTTACTTGCCTCTCTTGAGTTTTCTCATCAGTGAAGATGTTGCATCAGCTTTAATTTGAAATTAAAAACAGTTTACTTTTTGTGCGTCAAATTCTGGTCCCCTGTCTTTTTCGATACTTGAGAGAAGTTGTGAAGTTGAGTGGTAAGCCGCAAGCTGATTGGGTGGTCAACTTGTGCACATCTAACAAAGATTCCTTTTTGCCAAACACAGCAATAATACATCCTGTCCAAAATGCTTTTGAATGTATTTGAAAGGTGCTCTGGGATTGGATGCAACTTGTCCTATATCCTCCCTGCACCGGCCCTCCTCCTATGTGATTGGGTCGTTGACCCGCAAACAAATTTGCTGAAAAAGGCAAAATGGATTGTCAGCTGTTTGTAAATTCACAAAAATCTTGAGAATTCATATAGTTAGGATTTTTATTGGATGCCTTACTGGTCAGGTAAATTAATCATGGCTCCTCAAAAGCAGGCATGGGGCACACCCAGGACTTGATAGATGGCCTATGGAGCAATAAGTATTATTTAACCCCTGGTTTTCAAATCCATTCATAGCATGTGCACAATGAAACTTGTTTGAATATTTAAATGTGACCTTATACAGCATTTCAGTCAATATTATGCTAGGTAGCTCCATGCTTTATGTTGTCTTAGAGGTAAGAAGCACACAAAACTAATAAGACCTTTAGATGCTACTGTATGATGGCCTCTACATGAACCCACCTATCTTGCAAGTCATTTCATATACACACGCCTCATTGGTCATAGTTTTATGCTCCCAGTTTGCTATTGCTGCACACACCTACAGTGCAATGCATATTGTCTTCTTTTGATGGGGCTCAGGGGAAACCACACGGCTGGAAGCCGACATGGAGAAGTCAGGATATTATCGATCGTAGATATGAACATTTTTAAGGAAGTCATAAAAGTATGACAAATTGAGCCAACCCCTCTATTTGGGTTTAATAATGTAAATTTTTCCAGAACGTTGCTTTTTATCGTGATGACCTCAAACACTTTCTTCAATAGCTGGAAGCTTTCTGTTGTACCAAATAAGGACATGACCACACCACGTTTTCATAGAGAATTTTATTGAATGTATCTATATAGTTATATTTTCATATAGTTTCTCCAGTGAGGATCAATGAACAGTTTTGTATTGCTTCCTTTTCGGATTATTGTTGCTTATGGTATATATGTTTGGGGTTTCCATATGACGAGTTTCTGGAAAGACTTGAATCGGTAGCCTGAGTGTTAGGAAAAGAACTTTGTGACTTATGTTAATTTAAAGATGTATTTTACATTGAACTGTGACTCTAAGAACGGTGTAAAATATTTATCAGTCCTTCCTGGATTTTGTGATGCTGCGATTGCAACTGTTGAAACAAAAGTTACCAAAGTCTGTAAAATTGCGCTATGGTATTAATCTCTCCAACACTATAACAAAACGCCTTTCTACAAGTATTATAACGAGTACACCCAGCACAGGTCAGCAATCTGTGTTGGGACCACATCAAGAGACAAACCACAAACCAGGGGCAAGCGTTCAGCCTAGAGGTGGACACACATCCAAACAGGATTCGCAATGTAAAATTGGTCAATGCTAGATGCGTAATTAAGCAACTTTGGACATTTGAATGATACTCTTTCTAATGGACAAAAATATCCAGGACATGAGATTTCTGCATGAGCTTTCTCACGGTTTGAGAAGGCTGCAGATCAACATTTCATGTATTTTCCTCATTTGCGCTATTTTCACCATTCATGGGTTGGAGAGGGTGTCGAAGGTTTTTTTTTAGAATTGTGGATTAGGAAACAAATTGAGCTTGGAACACACCAATACAAACGACAGCAGCACAAAATGAACTTTGTTTAGAACTTTGCTCTAAGCATCCAACGTTTACATTTTTCAGTTCTAATGTCAACCATTGCATTCTGCATTGAATGTAGCAACAGGTGTTGATATTCAGCAAACTCAGCTTGCCCAAAATTGGTTTGATTGCTTGAGCAAAAACTCAAAAAGACACAAAATTGCCTGATGCTTGAAGATAAGCAAACACCATAAACTTTCTGTTAAAACTGGATACTGTACTCTGATTCACCTTAATGAGCTGTTTGGGTGATGCAAGATACCTGGAGACCCAGTGAAACCCATACACCCAGTGAAGGAAAACTCAACGCAGAAAGACCAGAGTCTCAAGTGGGACTCGAACAAACAAATTATTTAAACTTGAGACGGTGGTACTCACCATTGCGAGCCCAATACATCAGATTATTTCTTTCATTCTGTGGAAATCTACCCTCACACCACAGGGATTTTTTTGCTTCATGACAGGAATAGGGGGTACTTTTTTGCTTCAACCAATCACCGCTTTTTGGTTGGAACCAGAAACAATGTATAGAACAAGGCTAACTGAAAAAAATCACCTTTATCCAAATCCACCATGGCAACCATATCTTTCCCCAAGATAAAAACTTTTAGACAGTGCCTTTGTTCTAACTTTCACATTCGGTTATTGTTGCAAACAACCTCCATGTTAAGCTACTGACCAACAAACATGGCCAGGATTTGAGGTCATTGCGTCATCTCTATTTGCTGATTGCCTGGTTGTTTCTAGGAGCTCACAATTGTAAGCTAATGCATATGATATCAAAGCTAGAGCAAGAGTGAAATTAAATTGAGCGGAGGCACAAGGTGTTACCAGCTTGGCCAAACCATTGCCCCACTTTGCAAATATCACAGTAAAAGATAGTGTGAAGCAAAGTGTAAACCTTCAGGGAAAAAGCAGAGCAAACTATTTTATAGTTTTTGCGGAGCAACTTGGAGCGTGGAACATTTGTTTAAGTATGCTCCTTTATTGGGGAAACCCAAATTTTAAATTGAAAGTATATATTTTTGGAAACTTGCCATTTTCCTGGGAAAAAAATGTTCAAACTCAGGCAATTTATTTTGCAGCCATCATATAAAGTACTCTTGATATCCTGAAGGGACTGACAAATTTATCCTCTTATCATCTGTGTAGTTTTTTTGGCACTATGAGAAGAACATAGAAGCTAAATGTACTTTAGACAAACAAACTCTAAGACAGCAACCAACAACCACATGGAGCTCACTTTGCCAGCACCAAGGCTACCGATCATCTGTCGCTGGCACGCACAATGCCTTCACAGCCCCAAAATACTAAGAGCTCTGAAACAATATAACATTTAGAATATCTATACATACCACAACCAAAATAAATACTTTAATATAAATTCTATCACCAACATTTGCACACTAGTTAGAACATTAAAAACACTGATTATTAGGCTACGTTGGTTATGTGTTGTGAAGTAAAAGATCAAACTTATATATGAAAAAAACATCAGAAAAACAAGAACCGGTAAAAGAGGAGAAACAAATATAATTTGAACAAAAACACTGGAAAAATTACAGATAGCAAAATGATTGAAAGACTGATTAAAAAAAAACCCCTCAGAATAAAATTAAACATTAATATAGAAACCAGTAAAGTTAGATTAAAAACCAAGGACATTGTGAATAAACTTATCAGAAACTTTACCATTTATGTCTTTAGAATAAAATAATAATTAAAAAGCATATGTTCAACAAATATTTACGTGCCCTTTAGCAAGGCACATAGTTACCCAGTTGTTCCAAAACAGTTGCTCAGGAACCAGTCAGATGTTCAAGTTAGTGGGAAGGTTCCTTTGCAGAAAAAAAAAAATCTGAAAATGAAAATAAATTAATAATACCATGACATCACTGAGGAAAAAAAGATAATTCAAAATAGAAAATAATAAATACATGAATTTCAAATATGAAAGAAAGGTTTTACTACCCTGCAATAACTATAATGAACAAAATAAACACCAACAACACATTAATTGTCAAAGAGATACAATCTGATGTAATCTCAAAGATGATGATCAATCACTCAGAATTAAAAGACAACTCAAAGATTTACAGACAGTATGTGCTTTTTTTCCAGGTGAGTGGATCATAATATAGTTTATAATAATACATTTGTTATTCTATTTTCTGAAACTGTAATTAGTTTTACAAATAGACACATGGTGAGAGGAACAGAAGCTTCCCTGTTTCTCCCTTTATTAACCAAATGGTCGAGTTCATTTTAATAAGTGCATTCAGTGTTTAATTTATTAGTCCAGTCATCAAATCCTAGAAACCTAAAAGTTTTGGTTCAACATTATATATATTTTGAAGACTCATCTCCTAAAATCTAAAAATATTCTTCACTGATTTAATTTTTAAATATTCTAAAAAAAGTCTATATGTAAATAATTTCTGATGTGCTTTATAATATTCTGAAGACTAAATAACACAGTTATAACACCAAGGTTATTATATCCTTCTAGAGCAATGGGTAATTTAGATTTTTTTTAAGGTTTAGTCTAACTAAAACTCCTCCTCCTGAGTGTAAACTGATTTCAATACCTACCCTGTTGCTTTTTAATTCAGCCCTTTTCAGGATTACACAATAAAAGCTGCCCTGGAGCCTGTGGTATTCAATCATCATCATAAGCAGTCATACAACCCTCTGATTAAAAAAAAAAGGTAATTAAATGCCACAGTGGGTGCAAAACATGTCTTTTACAATGTTTGCCAAAAAAGCTTTCTTGGTACACAGTGATCACAGTGGGTTAGCTTGATCTTTTAATTCTCTTAAAGATTTCAAATAAATAATTTTTGTCAAAATGTTGCAGTGTCCAGCTCAACAGTAACACCTGGCAGTGGTTTAATGAAGGTGCTAAAATTGATGTTCATAGTGTATTTTTTTCTTTCTAAAAGTCAATTTGTCTCCATAAGTACTCCTAAATAAGCTCAGCATCCTCCCATGAGTGTGCAGTTTGGTTACATACGGCTGGGTTCCTTCTCTGTGGACCGAAAGATAATTAACTAATTCCCAACTTGAATTGGTTGTTCGCTTGACACTGAATGTTTTGTTTCACATTACTGCTGATAAAACATCCAATCCCGTTTGAAGTGTCTCTAACACTTGTTAGCCTATATGTCGCTAAACCTAGTTAGGTTATTAGAAATATGAAATGTATTCCAGAATTTGGGTCCAAAACAACAACTACATCTCAAAAGGAGAGATGAGTTTTGAAATATTACTACCATCTCTGCTGCACAATCAAAGTGCAACTTTAAGTGTTTAAGGCAGTTGTAAAGCACTTGCGTTAGTCTAAGCTTTGAGTGTTTATGCCTGTTTATGATGGTCGTATTTATGGCAGGGAGATACCCCAGGCTCAGCGACAGTAACATTGTTGAGATCTTTCCAACACAATTTCAACCTCTACTAAGTTTTCTTTCCCTTCATACCCCTTTTCTCTTAGACTGGTGTGGTTTTCCTGTTCAGTGTGTCTGAGTTGCTATCCCTGTCTCTTTTGGCTGTCAGTCGGTCCAGGGTTCCCACGTTTCCCCGGTCCCTCTCCATGGTGGCGGTGGAGATTGGGGGTGCCTGGGTGGGTGCAGCAGCAGATGTAGAGGTGTTGAGTGGTGCTGCGTTCTGGGCGACGGCAGCTGCTGCTGCAGCTAGGTTGGACTTGGAGTGGGACGGAAGTGTACCGCTGCTTATCACTGGGGCGCCTCCCGTTCCTCCTCCGCCGCTGCTGGAATCTTTAGGGAAGTAGTTGTGGAGCTGATAGAGGGTGGCTCGGTCCACCGTGCCATACATTGGGGGGGCACCTCCGCCAAGACTGCCCAGCTTGGAGTCCCTAGAGAGAGTGTACATGGAGATATCCCCCCCTCCACCACTGCCTCCACTGCTGGTGTGGTGCGGGTTAGGCAGTGTGGCCACAGAGAAGGGTGGGGCAGACGGTGGCAGGCTGAAGGTTTTGGAAGCTCCAACGGGTGACGTCTCCTGTGAGCGAGGTGGGTCGGTGGAACGGGAGCTGGAGCGGGAACGCCGTCTGAATCGATAGCTGGGCAATCGCAGCATGGCATGGGTGGTGCTCTTAAAGATGTCGGTGCGAGAGCGGCAGCGGAGCTCTTTGTTCTTCTCGATGTAGATGTTGACAGCCAGAACGCCAACCATTTCAGCCAGGATGAAGGAAAGGCCGCCAAAGTAGAAGGACCAGCCGTAGGAATAGTGCCATTTCTTATCTTCGTCTTTCTTTGGAGAGATGTCGCTCAATGCTGCTGAGATGTACACGATCACACCGATAATGTTGCTGAGGCCTGCAGAGATACATGCAGTTTATTTTTTCAACCTGCAATCCCATTACAACCATACAGAGATGGGCGATGAATACGAAAAATTGTATTAAAATATTATTTGATATCTACTACAATAACTATAAAAGATATCTACTACAATAACTATAACTGAACACCATTGGCAGATTATGCCATCATGCCGCAGAGCATTGTGGGCGCAAAGAGCATACAGGCATTGTCATAACATAGGATGCAACAGAGTGTGTACTTTTTCCCCGAAGTGAGTTTTTATTTTTAATTGTAATAAACTTTGACTGCCTCACATAGTGACAGATTTTTACTTTGTATCATATCTGCCATTTCTGCCAGTTCTGCCAGTAAATAATTTGATGGGTCGCTAATTAGCATAACTGCCATAATGTGTTCTTCCGTCAAAACAACCTTCTCCCTTTCGTAACATTGACCCAATATTTCACACATCAATTTTTACTTAACAGAGTTTTACGTTTACAGACTATGCTTTTTTATTAAACATGTGATGGCAAGTGTGCATTTTGCTCCTGGCTTAAAAGAAAGTTTTTCACCGAAACCTAAAAAAAATGACTTAAAAACTTCATCAGTTTTGGGATAACAAATTCTCATCACAAGAAATGTATTTGATCATGTATTGCAATAACAATAACCTTTGCCAGCTGCAATGTGCTTCAAATTAGTATGGAAATAGAAATCAATACATCATTAAAACTTTATTGTGTCTCGGGATTTTTAGATTTCTGAAATCTAAAACAGAAACCTGTCTGTCAGTTGAGTTCACTTAAAAAATAAAAACCTCTGGATGCTTATCCACACTGTTAGGCAAATCAATATTTCCAGCAGTCTGTGAAGTAAAGAAAAATATCCAAGCTGCTGAAAAGCGGGAAACAGGTAGATAAAAAAAATAAATCTTTCACAGAGATGTAACCATTTAAATATATTTGTATTTGCATAGTAGTCCAGATAAAGACATGATGAGGAAGATTCCTGCCAGACAAAAATGCCAAGTTAGAGAGCAGCTGCTAAAATGACACAACAAAGCAGGAACATTGAAGTGTTACCAATACCAAAATGTAGGATCCTCCAGTGGCTTGTAGTTTTGCAAAAACCTTTGCAGAAATAATCTGCATAATAATTTGAAACTCAGCAGTAGTGAATACTGAAAACCCCCAATTAGGGTTGCTTATGTACACAATATCCAACAAGAAATAGTTCTTTTGCACGAGATGGAGCCTTGAAGGAAGAAATAGTCTAAGAAACATTGCTTTCAAAACTACAGCAAATTTCCACACTTACCTGCTGCTACAAACAGAATCCCTCCACCGAGAATAATGTTTCTTTTGCTCTTGTAAAAGCCGCTGGAGGCAACGCAAACTCCACCCAGGAGAAGCAATATGGCACTGAGGATGGGGAAGATGCTGGAAGCTCTAACCACACCTGCACATGACAGCAGACAAATTGCTCTTTCAGCTTAACTTTTCTCTTCTGTCAAATGCACACATTTTCTTGAGGTTAGAAACAGTTTGATTTTGACAAACTGAACAGCATGTATTATCCCAAAGTCTAACTGATACATACTATACACTGCAATGTTGCTTTGAACACCAGCCGTCTGGTTACGGGTTTCAACTGTTATATTTAGCAGAAAATACTCTTTTAGGATCTACATTTCAGTTTTTTATCCCTGGGAAATTTGTTAATGTAGTTCAAAGTTAAAAATGTAAACATATTCAATCATTGTCTCATCTGAAATCCAACATTATCCTAATCTAACTGGCGTGAGCTGCATTGTTGTTATTCCTTCATAATATATTTAGAAATATGAGACCTGCACACTGTTAAGCAGTATATGATATTTAGTATACTATGTGAACTGTGGTGAATTTAAGCAAAACAAAAAGGTTTCCGTTAGGCAAGGCAGACTTAATAATTAAACAGTTGGTTAATTATTAATAAAAAATCAGTCTGTGTCAATATTTGCATTAATATATTTTTTCATCATAAACATATAGAAATATTGAAATATTTTGCTATATGTATCATGGCATATATCTATCGTATTTAAACATATATAATTTACTAATATATTTTGGATAAATACTTGGTTTTGACAAATCAAGGTATGTTTATTTTATGAACATTTTAAGATATTTGATAAATTGTTATGCACTGTGAATATGTTTCCATTGAAATAATTAAAAATATTGCCTTTTTATATGGCCTTTTCTTGAAAAGTGGGAAAGAAATGTTTTGTATTTTTTTCCAGGGTCACATCTGAAAATTCCAGACATGCTTCAGTTTTAAAGAAGTTGGTTATCTTAGTCAGTGTTTAACAACCATGCAGATACGGTAATTTGAAGAAAAATCACAGCATCCTTTATGGAAATAGATGTCCTTGTGTGACATTTAGATGTAAAATAAACCTTTTAAAGCTTAGAGGTTTACAAGTGTATGAACAGAGTTTGGTGTCACAATACAGGTGGAATCAGAAACTTGCATCCTTGCTGGAAAAAATCCATTAGTGAAGGGTGCTCTGTCAATACATCTATGGAAAAAAGCTTGTGTACACCCCCAGACTCCCAGCCTCATGCACCTGGACATCACACACATATGTAGTCTGCACGGACACACACACACCTTCACCAACGCTTTGCTCCAATCTGACATCCATGCATTGATGTCCACCCACCACCCCCTTCTGTCCTCTCTCTGTCTGTGTGGTTAAGACTGTTTGTGTGTTTGTGTGTTGCTCATAGTGCAGAAAAGTGTGTACGCATCAGTGGATTGTTATCTAACATCTCCATACATTTGTGTGTGTGGATTGTGTGAAAGTTTGGGTGTGTTGAGCCGCATTTTGTAATAACGGTGCATTTTGTAATAAATGCGGGCGGGCTGTAATCTGATTGGCTGCTGCATCAGTTCTACAAAGATCATGCGCTGCTTGCATGCTTAATTGAGACAGCCAACAGAGTTCAACATGATGCCAGGTATGAAAAAACTGTGCCAAATATTATCTGTGTAATTGAATATATGGAAGTATAAAGACATTTTGCAGTTGATCTAAAGTTATGTAGATGTTTTGCCCTTGATAAGAAATTATATGACTGAATTTAAACCTGCATTGTCCAAGTTATGCTCACTGCATTAAAAACAGTTTGTAAAGTAAAACTGAAATCTATGCCTCTAAGTACATATTAAAAGTTAATAACTTAAAGCAGGACACATTTGAAGGAAAACTGTGCATGTGCAAAAAAACTACACACACACACACACAGTTTATTACAAAATGCACCGTTATTACAAAATGCGGCTCAACAGGGTGTGTTACTCACGCAGCAGATACTCTGCAGCATCTTGGTCATAGTCTGCATCCTCTGGGAAATGATTGATCTGTGAACACACACCTCTCTTCAAGCCTGAAAAAAAGGATGTAAAAAAAAGGAACAGAAAAATAAGGAGGGAGGCAGAAAAATCCTTGAGACTGAAAACACTGGCAATTTGTCGAACATGATGACATCCCTGTTATACAACGATGAAAAACAGATGCTTGTGACGTCTTCCGGGCTGTCAATTTGTTGTTGACAAAATGGCAGTACAGCATGATACGAATGAGACAGGGAGGAAAAAAAAAAAAAGATAAAAACGGTAAGAGAGGAAGTCAAGAGGAATATTAGGTAGAGTGGCAGTGAAGGGGAGGAAAGTGGAAAGATAAGTGGGAACAACCAACTGTTCTGGAAAGAACATTTAAAGATGATTGGGGGTGAAAAAGAGTGATCCAGGGTGAAGCAAATTGAGAGAAAAGTAAATATAAAGATTAAAAGAAAAAAGGTGAGATATGTCAGAGATGCACAGCTAAATAAAGAGAATGGTGTAAAATGTAGGAATGATAGTCACCAGGATGTAACAAATAAACGATCATTTTTATTTAAAGACTGAAATGACCTTCAGTAACCATGGTTACCAAGCTTACAATATGGTTGGATGTTAACATTAGAGATGCTTCATGTTTGTTTAAAAAAAAAAAAAAACGATATATTTATCAGATCGCAAATGTATGTGCGTCTGATTATTTTCATCTCGGCAATACTTCTTTCACTCCTGAAACTACTGACATTCATGTTCATAGTCTTGTCACCTCTCGGATTGACTACTGCAACTCTCTCCTTTTTGGTTTGCACAATAAATCCCTTCAGGAACTGCAGCTCCTCCAAAACTCTGCAGCTTGCATCATCACCAGGACTCCACCATCCCACCGCATTACACCTATCCTCCAACAATTACACTGGCTTCCCATAATTAAAGGATTAGTTTCAAGATTATCCTCTTAACCATTAGGAAAATCAAGAACCAGGCTCCGCCCGACATTTCTGACCTCCTACACATTTCCATTCTCTCTTGTTCTTTCCACTCCTTCTCCTCTGTCCAGCTCTGCGTCCCATCTACCCACAGCGGAGTCAGAGCAACATGAGGCTGTGCCCCCCAGCTATGGAATGCTATTCCTCCCGATATCCACAGTAATAGCTCTCCGTCACTAATCAAATCCAAGCCCAAAACTTACCTGTTCAAACAATCTTACAGTTATTAGTTGTATTTAGTTTTTATCCTGGTTTTTATGCATATTGATGATTCTGTACAGTAGCCTTCGGCGACTTGAAAGGCACATTAAACAAAACTAATTCTTATTATTATGTGTTAAATGATAGATACAACTTAAACTCCTCAAAAATGTATAAAAATATTCATTTCTGCCTCACATAGGTTTGCAATTTACTGTAATTAATACATTGTATGATGGCGAGAAAAAGGGAAAATGTGAACAATGACTCACTGGTTGAAGTGAGTACCCTGTAATTAAGGGTTGAGGGTTTGATTGCCCATCTGGAGTTTATACTTAGGTGTCCCTGAGCAAGACACTGAACACTTGATTGCTCCTGATGGTGGTTTTACCTTTCATGGCAGCTTCTGCCACCAGGTATGAACGTATATGTGAATGAGTGAATGTGAGCCAAACACTGTAAAAGAAGACTCCATTTAAACTAGAGTTCATTCATTGTAAACTCAGGAACCATGGTTACCAAAGGTGTTCAAATACTTATTTGCTTCACTCTAGATACGTATATATACAGTACATCTATTTAGTGAAGCATAAAAATGATTACATAAATGATAAATCTTGGTTATTTTCTATGTTTAGCAAGGAAGTTTAGATTCAATGCACATGGACTGGAGTATCAAGCAACGTATAAGTATTTATTGCATGCCGTATTTACTGGCACTTGCATTTTCGATGATAAACTATTTAAAGTCTGAAAATGGATGTATTTAAGAACGAGCATAAGCTTCCTAAACTCTGATTAATCCGATGCAATGACATGTGGAGAGGGAAAGCTGCAGAGAAACCTTACTAATCTGCACTTTGTAACAACGTTAAACTACGTGATAAACTTTCTAAATGTAATGACATTTTTACATATGTATTATTTTTGTAACGCCTCGGTATCAATATTTTTACAAGTTTAAAAATGTACATATTTCGGAGCAGATATTTGTGTCAGTAAATAATGCATGTAAAAAATGTTCATATGTTGTTCTGTACCATCTAAAGTGATTCTAGAACATAATATTGTTTTCTCTACCCCTGTGTAGATCAGAAAACATCCAAAAGTTATAATACATTTTCCAAAGCACATGAAAAACCTTTTGAAACATATTTCTTTACCAAGAATGAGGGGTGTACAATATTTAAAATCAAATCAATATGGGAAGATACACAAAGGCAAAATTTGCTCAGTCAATATCATTCAGCCACAGCCAGAGGTGTCAAGACTACTTCGTTACTTTACTCAAGTAGAAAATCTCGTTATCTTTACTTTAACGAAGTAATTATTTTTTGTCTACTCTTTACTTTTACTCACTACTTTTTTATGCAATTATCTGTACTTTTACGTCGTTAATTTTATAAAAAGTAGTCGCTACTTTCATCATTTTGTCACCGTTAAAAAGCCGCGACTGTTTGTCGGAATTCTTTTTTTTATGAACCCTGAATGCATCAAACAAAAGAACAGATGAATGATTGGCTGAAGGTCCAGTCAATCATTACTTTGGGGCGAGTAGCCCCGCCCACAAACTTTTAAAGAGCAGGATTGTCAATTTCCGTGTTTGAGACTTGTTGCGGGCTCGGAAATCAAGGTGTTTCTGATGCTGCAACACTGAACTTTGATTGAATTATCAGTTTAAAAAAAAAAAAACAACAGCAAAGAAATGTTTTATTATTATTATTTTCAGTCTGCGGTTATTGTAAACGTCTTTGCTGAAAATGTTGTAGATGGTATTTTTATAAAAACAACTTTGATCTGTGACGCACTATTTTATCTTTAGAAACAAAGCTAATTGAACTGATTAATCCATAAATAGTAGTGGATGAAGTATTTGAGCTTAAAAACATCCAAAATGTTATTGATTAGTTTATAAAGACTGACTGAGGAGATTAAAACTACACATCGCTTAGATTTTGTATAATGTAGATGTTTGGGTTAACATAAAAAAAACCCTTATATGTACACATATATATGTAGATATGTATTTATATAAATTTATATATACCGTCTCCTAAGTCCCGCCCCTACTGGTTTCTTTCTGGGTTTCTTAAAATCTTATTTCCCTGGTTATTTTTTTATTTTTACAGTTCTTAAAATTTTAGAAAAAGAATCCAAGGATTTTGCCTCCCGTGTGTTTCCTTCACTCCCACTGCCTTACGAGTGCATGTAAAGGGTGTTATTTTGTCAATGGGCGTGGTTTTACTGGGTGTACGATATTTTTTGTAAAATACGATAATTTTACGTCATTAGTACGATAATCCAGCACCTCCCACCTGGCAACGCTGGTTCCAGGTGTCACGCAGGCTGTATGTGGCACTCCCAACCTTATCAACTTGTTAAAGACTATTCATTATTGCCTCAAAGAACTTTGAAAACTAGCTGCCTTCAAGGCTTAAAAAAGCCTTTTGGTCATTTTTTTTCATTTATTTATTTTTTTAACATTGAGTGTGTTTGTGTCTTGAAGTTGGTTAAATTAGGTGATGCAGAGTGAATCTTGGTTGCTGAAGGGACGTTACATAATGCCCTGCTTATGATAATACATTTGATTGTGTTCATTAATCGATTTCCAATAAAGATTATTAAGAAATAAATGTTTCTGATTCATAAAGTTTCACCAAAACACTTTCATTTATTATCATATTTTCTGCTCCTTAAAGCATGTGATAATGGTTAAAAATATGTTCACACGCTTTTGTTAACAATATTCCTTTTTTTTCTGAAAATTACTTTTACTTTTTTTACTTTAAGTAGTTTTAAAATAGGTTATTTTTTACTTTTACTTAAGTAAAAAACTTGAATTGATACTTCTACTTTTACTAAAGTAGTTTTTTAACTCGGTATTTATACTTCTACTTGAGTAGAAAATGTTGGTACTTTTGACACCTCTGGCCACAGCACAGATCTTTTCATTTCTACCTTAAAGGACTTTTTCTTTAAATTCCTACAGCTCTTATTTGGATTGTGTCTTTTTTTTTTTTTTACATACTATATTCATCACAGAAATGGGGAAATTACTTTTGCTATATTGCACCGCAGCAGGCAGCCATGATGGTGCCAATGATGGGAAAAAATGGATCTTAGGTGTCTTCTCCAGGACACTTAGGCATGGGCCCAGTGGGAATGAAACCAGCTCTAGCGAAATAGTGAAAATAATGCTTTGTTCCTGTCAGTTGTGACAGGGAGGTTGTTTTGCATATTAAATTGATCTAAGTATGTCAAACAATCAAAATCTAATGGAAAGTTTTTTCATACCCATGTCTGATTATTATTTTTTGATCAAACTTTACTTGTGAAGATTTAATGCATAAATTATACAAAAAAAGGACAAACTCTACAAATACACGCCACTGTCTGCACAGTGGAAGAAATCCTAAAAATGTCTGACTAGCAAATGTAATAGGTGGGTTAACACTAACAAAAAAAAGGATTAGATTAAAATGGTGTGATAAAGTTATAACTTTGTTTCTCAGAGATGACATAAATGCTTAATTTAACTGGAGTCTTCAGGTAAATTCAAAAGCATTACTTGGGGTGATTGAAGCACCAGTAACCTAAGTTGCTGCAAAAACCAAATACAGCAAACTAGCTAAAAATATATTGTTACTAAACTGGAATTTACATAAGCAAAAACAACCAAAAAGCTAAAAATTAAAGTTGATGTAAAATAGTTCATTTTAACAAAGAAAACCCATTTAAACTTCAATAAGTTGCAGTGACGGGTCTCCAAAATCTGATTAAAATAGGGTGAAGATTTTTACATTCAATCTGTTGTCAAAAAGAAAAGAACTTTCCATTTGTGTTAGGCATGAATACAGATTTGTAAAATGTCTATCTCATGTCTTATCTTTAAGAAACACATGTCATATTTTTTTGTGCACGTCACATGTTCCTCCATCAATGGGAATCTGATATTGCACCAGCACACAAGATGCATGTGACATGTATAAAAAAGGATCATTTTTTTGCAGGTTTGAAGGGTATTCCTATCAGTGATGCAATGTTAAAGACATGTTATGACTATTTTAACTTTGATTTAAAGTGTATGCAAGACATTGTGGCGACTGTATGTAAAACAGATGAAGAGATTTGGTAATGCCAAGAGGTGCGCCAAATTGTGTGCCCATAGGAATTGATAGGTTTCCACCAATTACCTCTGCAAAAGTTGACACCTAACACACTTATCAGGCATGATGTAATGAGAGTTGCACATGAACGTGTTGATGATGCATGTAATACTTTTATTTGTCCTTCATGATTGTAAATTCGGTCTCTAAAAGCCTAGAATCACTTGAACTCTGGTTGACAACCCTACCAAACCACCACTAGTTTGCAGAAACATGAGTGGGAGTACAATTTCAACAAAACCAATATCAATCATAAATGTCACCAAAAGCTAGAATTTTAAAACTCCAGTTAGGTTTAAAGGTTTTTATTTTTTATTTAAAAAGAGAAAATCCAAGCAAAAATGTTGACCTTGATAACCACTCAGTCAAATACCTGCATCTATTATAAACCAAGTAAATACAAATTCTTGTTAAAATATAAAACTCAACTAGAAGAAGAAAGGGATATATTTAACATGAAGATACAAACCCAAGTCAACTGCTCCATGTAATCTATAATTTTCTCTCAAACACTACCTCTTTGCTGTGTGGTGTGTAATTCTGAGCCCTTTGCATACATGCTGTGTCGATCTGAGAGGATAAAAATATTCCCCTGCATATCCCAATTTCTCTGAATAACAACATGAGCCATTTTTATGTACTTGTTCTTCTGCATAGACCTGTGGTAAAGTAATCAGACTGATAGAAGATAATTTAGATAATCATTTTATTAGATCACAAAATCATTTACTCCTTCAGCACTAGAGACAGCATCATGCTTTCCACAATACACACTAAACTTTACTCTGATTGCGTAAATAAAGAATGCAAATCACTTAATCAACTATGAAAACAAGGGCTGCGACAATAACAGCTAAACTAATTGCAGAAAGCCACAGTTTCCTTTAATTTTTAGTTTCTTCTTTCCTCATAAGCAGCATCTCTCTCAGACAATGTAGTTCTGCATTGCTAGTGAACATTAACGTGTGCTCCGTTCCGTTGTCTTCCACTTATCTGCGGCTGGGTCTTGGGGGCAATAGCCTCAGACGGAAAATCTTGACTTCCCTCACCCTGGCTGCATCCTCCAGCCAACGTCGGAGGAGACCGAGGTGTTCCCTGTCCTGCTGTGAGACATTGTCTTTCAAGCAGATCCGGGTTGTGTCAGTGGTACATGTCTGGCGGGATGTGTCCAGAACACCTCACCAGCGAGGCTTCCGGGAGGCATCCCAACCAGATGCCCAAACCACCCAACTTAGCTTCTCTTGACATGGAGGAGCAACGACTCTACTCCGAGCCGCTCCCACATGGAGTGTGCTTTTAGAGCAAATTAGACAAAAATTTTTTTTTGCAAAACTAATATCAAACATTAAAATTATAATTAGATATTTTATCAATACAGTGATTCCTTAATAAGAAAAACAAACTTCTGAAATTGCACCATAACCCATATCGTACAGCGTGCCAACAAAAGGCTGAGCACATCAAAACCAGATATTGGAATATTTTTCTTCTTTTTGATCCCATAAAAATACCACAAACTAAAGATGAAGCAAAAGAAGCCTTTTAAGCTGGAATTATTGTACTCAGAAACCATGCTGTAAGAACTGCTACATAAGTCAGGCTGTTGATAAATTCTGCAAGTTGAATTCCTGAAACGTGTTCTATTGTTGTAAATCACACTACCACAAACCAACAATATGACAAGGTAGTTATCAAACAACAAAAACAACACAACAAAGATGCCGTATAAAAATGAGAAATTAATGTGCACGAATGATTGAATACTAATGCTTTTGCGTGAACATTCATAGCAGATCTAATGACAGTGAAGAGAACTTATCGGTGACAAACAGATGAGAAGCAAAAATATAAATTCACCTTTATAGATATTGGCAAGTTTCTTTGAAGACATAAAAACACCCACAGACACTGTGCAATGTGTATTAAAGCTGTCCACCAGCCGTACCTTCCAGGCAGCAGATCCTCCAGAGGCCGGAGTGAGTTAGAGCCCCGGGGTCTTTCTTGTCCTTATTGTTGGAGTCCTCTTGAGATGAGTTAGCTGTGCTATTGCAGATGAATGCCCGGGCATACAGCCAGTAATCTGTACCGATGGCCACTGTCATGAGAGCAAAAGCAGCAAATGCTCCCATGGTGGTCAACAGCACGTGAATGCCTCGTTCCCACCAAAGCATTGCTGGACGGGGAAGAAAACTGATGTCTGGAATAAAGATTGAAAAACAAATGAATTAGTAGTTAAGAAGACAAACAAATTAAATTATTGTGCTAATTTTATAACAGACTTGTTGACAGTCAAATCCTGACCCATCCAGTCAAAGTGCAAGCGAGCAAACAGTCATACCAGTATTTTTTAAAAGTAAAATACTGCTTTTTTAATGTTTTTAAAATAGTAAAAAAAAAATTAAATCACAGTTTAATCAAGATGCAAAAAAACCCAAAAACAAAACATTCAAGTAACTTTTGCATTCAATTAAAAAACTATAACCAAAGGGATCAAATATAAATAGATTAAATAAAAAGTGTTATTCTTAGTCACTTTTAATGACTGGTAGGAGCTCTCAGTGGCAATGACACTTTTCATTGCACAAGTGTATTTTTCCCCTGATCTGTACTAAGGAGGGATCTGGGGTAGAAAACCAGAATGTTTATTTTTTTCAGCTTGGTGGGTTTACATGAATGATAAAAATATGTATTTGAATTGATGTCCTCCTAACTAGTAGAAAAAAGGAACTAATGGGTTATATATACCAGTAATTGAGTACTATTATTGTCTTAAATTCAACCTATGATTAACATGATTGTTAAATACTCATCTCAGGAGACCAAATTAGGGTCTAAGAATATCTCAGTGAGCTATTTAAAAAGAAAAGGGGATTGAATTTGGAGTGAATTCAATAGAGAACAAAAAGACGTCTCTATAAAAAAGTGGATGATTTCATGAGTGGAGCTGAGGTTTGAGAGAGGCAACAAGGGAAATTTGAAATAAAACACATCTGTTGTGCTTCAGGAAACAAATGAAAAGTGGAAGAGGGGACTTAGTTTCCTACCAGGAGGTAACTCATGGAAGTAAAACTTAAGAGTGAATAGAACTTTGGGCGATCAAATCGGAAGAAATTCTAAATTAAATGATGGAAACTCCCAGTGAAGATGGAACAATTAGCCAATCAACAATAAGCTTAAAATATAACTTAAAAATTATGAATATAAGACATATTTTACTGAGATATGGATCACTCCTGGATGAATGAGGGACTACACAAATTTGTTGCTATGTGATTGATCAGTTTAAAATTGGAATTAAGACAAACTAATGCCACAAAATGTTGTTATCTGACTGAAAATATTTTTTCAAAAGGAAGATACCACTGCTTTTTAAAATTACAAAATGATATTTTCTCAATGTAGACAAGTAGATGGGTACCTCTCCCATTTTGTTATGTGCCCTGATTGCCCTCACAAAAGTTTTCACTACGTTAGCATTCAGCTTAGTACTAGATTAAGATCCAAACTGAGAAGAAGTTTGGATGCCACTAAACACTTTCATGTTTTGCACATTCAATGTTAAATTTAATCAAAGATAACTTTAATGTGTGGCAGACGATCACACTCCTCAAGCTCTGTTCGACAATACCTCGAGGGCATACCTCGAGCACATGACGGACTGTACTAAAACAGGAGAGGGACTCATCAAAACTCATCAAAATTGAATTACATATTGGAATACAGAAAAACGGTGGTGTGTTCTTTAAAAGTGAATTCAAAGCCAAAACTATACCAAAAAAACAAACAAAACAAAACACGATTGATGCGAATGAATTCTCAGAAAATGAATGCAGATTTTTTAACTTGTTTTGGTCATTAGTTGCCCTGCAGGATGCCTCTGGGCGTCAACTTTCAAAAATATAGCAGCACTGGTTTTCATGACCTTGGCCTTCACAAGGCTGTTGTAATAGATTATGGGAAACTGCAAAGTGAACACAAAACATATTGTGGTTAACTAGTAAACAACTAGTAAACTAGTAAACTAGTAAACAAATGAAAATGAAATAATTAAAATAGTAAAGCAATTTAAATCAAAAACATCTAAAGATACACTTAACATTGATATGAATTTAATAAAGAATACAATAGAACATATTGCACAGCCTCTAACATATATTTGCAATAAGTCTTTTCAAATTGGTAAATTTCCTGAAAAAATGAAAATAACTAGAGTTATTCCAGTCTATAAAAATGGCAATAAACAATTATTTTCAAATTATCGGCCTATATCCATACTTCCACAGTTTTCAAAAATAATAGAAAAAGTATTTGTAATAAGATTAGATAAATTTATAGAGAAACACCAGCTCCTTAGTGACAAACAATATGGGTTTAGACAAAACCGATCCACTAATATGGCTGTTACAGAACTAATAGAAAATATTACTACATCAATAGACTCAAATAATTATGGCATCGGTATTTTCATAGACCTTAAGAAAGCTTTCGACACCATAGATCATAATATATTACTGAGCAAACTAGACAGATTTGGTTTTCGAGGAGCTGCATATACATGGCTTCAGAGCTACTTAGAAAATAGATATCAATATGTACAAATAAAGGAGGAAAAATCTGATTTATTAAAAGTCATATGTGGAATTCCACAAGGCTCAACGCTGGGGCCTAAACTCTTTATCCTGTACATCAATGATTTGTGTTACACATCCAAACTAATAAATTATGTACTGTTTGCAGACGACACTACTCTTTACTTTTCAGGAAAAGACCTGAACCAAATGATACAATCAGTTGAAAGAGAATTGAGTAAAATAAAAATATGATTTGACATAAATAAATTATCATTAAATATTGAAAAAACGAAATTTATAGTATTTACAAAATTAAAAGTACCTAAACAAATTCAAATTATGCTTAATAACACCCCATTGGAACGAGCTTACGACAGTAAGTTCCTTGGAATGATTATAGATCACAAATTAAGCTGGAAATCACACATAAATTATACAAAAAATAAACTGTCTAAAGTAATAGCAATCATTTATAAATTCAGATTTGTCCTAAATAAAAAAAGTTTGTTTATGTTATATAATACATTAGTACTTCCATATATAACTTATTGTATCGAGATTTGGGGAAATACGTACAAAACTAACACAAAACCAATTTATATTTTACAAAAAAAAGCAATACGAGCAATAACATTCTCATCTTATAATCAACCTACCAATAATCTATTTATAAATTTAAAAACATTAAAGTTCTATGATTTAGTGGAATTACACACTTTAAAATTTATGTTTAAGATAAAAAAAAACATGATGTCAAACTCTCTACAAAATATGTTTATTATTAGGAAAAGTCCATACGAACTAAGAGGAAATGATGTGTTCATTAAAAATAAATTTAGAACAAATGTTAAAAAATTCTGTATTTCTATTAAAGGTGTGGATCTTTGGAATAATTGTAATGATGAACTTAAATTGTGTTTAAATCTTTTATGTTTAAAAAAGAAATTTAAGTTATTAATACTTAAAAAATATGCAAGTCTTGATGGTTAAATTTAGGCTTCTATAAAAAGTAAACAATTATGATGTGTTATGATTATGATTATGTGTTACGAATATGTGTTATGATTATGTTATATGTTATGATGTGTTATGATTATGTTATGATGTATTATGATATTATTATGTTATGTGTTATAACAATTATGATGACTTAGTATTTACTTATGTCTTTTTGCTTTTATTATGACATAAAAAAAAAAAAAAAAAGGGTCGGCGTAATAAGCGTTTGCTTCAGTTGTTACCTTTTCGGTCCTTTGCTGGAATATGGTTGTTTTCTTTATTTCATTGATTTGAGGTTGCACTGTGACCGAAATAAATAAATAAATAAAAAAAAAAAAAAATAAGAAGCAAGATTTTCTGTATTTTTAAAAAAACTGACTTCTAGATATGAACTTGTTGACCAGTGATCTGGTCAACAAGAGGTGGCTGTTTGTGCATGGAAGCCATGTTGCTATTTTGGGGACTCCAACCTGCTATTATCAAGATTGCCCTTTTAAGTGGTGCTCTCTTGTTATGAGTGGTCAGGAACATCTAAAAATTGCAGAGCAACACAAAACCAAAATTGAGTTTATTAACGTATATTTAATCTAAATCCATTCTCAAGATGAAGACTGCATCCATACATGTGTGTAGATGAGTGAATAGCTCAAATCAGGTGTGTGTTTCTAGATATTTTTCAAAGAAAAGGATTGGATCACTTTGTACTAAGAAGGGAATGTACACAGTAAATGGAATGGAATCTAAAATGTTGAACTTAAGAGTCTTTACTTGCAAATATTACCTTTTTCTAGAATTTTGTGGTTTATATTTTAAACTAAAACACGCTCTTCCAAGTTTTTCACTTCCATTTACATTCATGTTCGTCTACTTTCACTTTTTTTCTGCACCCATTATAGGCAAGATTGCATCAAAAAGAACAGAAAGAAATGGCACATTTGAACCAAGAAATGATGAACAGATTCTTACATAACTAGGAAAAAAATCATTACAAAGGACCAAATGTTCAAAGTGATTGTGTTAAATATTTTCTTATGTAATTTTCTTCCTGATTTTTTTTCCATTAATTACTGTGTTTTAAATATGCTGTTAAATTATTTCAAATAAATGTCAATGAATAGAAACGCAGAATCCAATTATTATACAGACAACTGTGTAAAAGAAAACAAAAAAATTCAATTTATTGCAAACTTTCATCCCTCAAAATAATGGATAGACAATAATATATATACAAAATGTCAAGTTAAATAAAAATGACTACAGGTTTTTTTGTATCCCTCAATAATAATAAATAATTTTTTTTAATTTATTTTGATTTGTGTCTTTCATGGTTCACTTTAAACCTGTGTACTTGTGCTTTTCAGAGGCAAAACAAACAGAAAGCTGAAGATATCCCCGTTGGATCGTCAGTTATTAAGGTTGGGGTCTGTTCCTGTTAAACCACTAATAAAAGCTTCATGGCTCAAATTAAAATGACACTATTTTCCCCTAATGAATGATTTCATCTTTTAATGTGTAGCTCTGAAATATTCAATCTTTTTAATGTTGTTTTAACATCAACAATCTAATTTCTATTTTTTTTTTATATTTGATTTAATTATCTGCGTAACAGTGACGCTGTGAATGTTAATCAAAAATCCATCTACGTGTTACTTAGTGTTCCTTTTTCCATGAGGTGATCTTCATGCATGACTATGTTGGTGATTCTTTCTAAACTTGCTCATGTCAGCAGCAATTGTTGTATGTTTGAATGTAAGCATGCACAAATCAACATGTATCAGAGAACATGTACATGCATGTGTGTGTGTGTGTTTGTGTGTGATACCTGGGGGCACGTTTCTCCCTTTCGTCTCCATGTCCTCTCCCCCCTGCTGCTGCTGTGCTTCTTCTCCGTCGATGAAGATCTCTCCGTAACCCCGGTCCAAGCCGCCTCCATCCACTGTGTATCCGTCCCTTTTCTCGCCCTCTTCCTCTTTCCTTCTTTCCTCTGCCACTTCTGTTTTTCTTAACCTTTCTCACCTTCTGGTTTTCCTCTCTCTCCTTCTCTCTTTTTTTATCTTGTGCACTCTTTGGCTCCTTTTCAGCAAGTGGTGGATACTTTACTCGGCATTCTCTCCTCTCATTGAATTGTCACGGCAGTCATCTTAGCGACTGAGAGAGATGAGCTGGAGTTGGTGGGTGAGGAGGTGGGACTGGAAGAGAAAGCGAGAAAGAAAAGAGAGGAACTGAAAGGAAAAGACTGGAAAGATGAAGGGATGAGAGCTGATGTCTGGGAGAAGGAGATGGGAAGATTAGTTTAGTGGTGAGGTGAGATGGACGGTGAATTTAATTAACAAACGTGACACGAGTCTTGAGAATTAGATAGGAATGTTTGCTCATCTATAAAAACGTCTTCCAGAGAAGCATGTCTTATGGATAAAGATGTTAGAAAGGACAAAAAAGTTAAACAAACAGAGATGCAAAAGCTAATTCTGGTGGTGAAAACAAAGCCGTGTCAAATGAGCGGAGCTGGTTTTGCCTCCACAGAGAAAGCGAGATAAAGCAAAAGAAAAGAACAGGCTATGCGAGAGAGCGTGCTCTAGTCCATTGCCATGGCAACAGTGAATTCCAAAGTCTACGGTGGAGCTGGCGAGCGTGCATGCATGAGTGTGTGTCTGTTAGTGGAGTGAAAGGATGGATGGAACAGCTGAGAGGATTTAGCTGAGATTAAAAAATTATTTAAAAAAAAGTGTGAGTTCCTCCAGAGCGCAGATGTTGTTGAACATCCTGTATGCTAAAACACACATCTTTATCCTGTCAACATACATGGCTGCAAGAACATGAAGACTAAACATTCAGAAGATGACAGACTTGTGAGTCATTCGTGCAGTGGTCACAGCATCTCAGCATGGTTCATCCATCCAACTTTCTTCCTGATGGTGTGATGGTTCTATCACAGCACAAAGCACCACTTTGTGCATGTTAAAACACAAAGCGTGTTTTCAAGGATAAAAGATCAAATATGGATTTGATGCTTTGCCCAAGGGCATGTCAGCAGTGCTGATGCTTCTCTGCTGAAACGCACAGCCTACTTGCAAAACGAAACATTTTTTCTTGAAGAGAAAATTCCCGGCAGCACTGACTCCGGGGTCATGTTTGACTTTTTTTTAAAAACATGATTTACAAAGAAAAACATCACACACATGTATTTAGACAAAAATTTACAATTGCAATAATTCAGAACGAAAGATTCTCTCGTGTACTGATCCAGCCTATCGAAATGTTTCTGGAACAACTTGAGGATTTGAAATGTGGGAATATAAAAACATCATAAAAACATGGTCCTAATAAGACTGTATTATAAATTTAATGTTTGAAGGATTTTTTTTTTATGCATTTTAAGACGTTTCAGAAATTCCCATTTCTTAGCATCTGCTTCTTTTTCCAGTCAATTCAAGTTAGTCAAAGTTACTCCAATCTTACATCTAGTCTCACAATCTATCCCTCATTTTTTTTGCGTCTTTTAAAACGTCTTTGTTGGGTTTCTTGTCTCTTTATGACCAGTTGTGGCTGGTGACTAAAGAAACACAAAGTTGTAAAAAAACTTTCCTGAATTTTATTGCAAATTGTCAAATGTGAAAAGAACACATAGAGTTCCAGATTGGTGCTGAAATCCAGCGGCCAAATTGGAACCATACCGTTTCCACTCTATTTTATTTGACTCCAGCTTCAGCCAGATATTGCAACCATTAGTTTATGATTGCAGCGATCGGAAATCAGCAAACCAAGATGACATCATAACGGAAATTTTCTAGGAAACAGAGCAATTCAAAGGAAAATTTTAAACTTTTTGAAGACTATTCAGAGAAGGTGTTTGAACTTCAGATTTCTTTAAAGTTTGATAACAATATTTAAAATAAGCTCCTCTTCCTTTCTCACCCATTATGACCAAAAGTAGTGAATTTGGGGAATTTGGAGTAACTGGAAGGAATATTGGCAAACACCTGGATGTGTATTTTATCCCCGATGTGAAACAAACAAAATGACAAAAAGAACCATGTTACAAACACAGTAGTTCTAGTTGGAAAAAGTAGTCAAAACAAAATATATCAAATCTTAAACCTTTATTTTTTTCTTTAGTTTAATGGTGAGTAAATCCAAGGACTGCTGGTGAATTTAATTCATATAGTTTTTTTCTCAGTTGAATGAGACTTTTAACTTTAGGCATGTGTGTGTAGGTGTGTATAAAACACCAAAAATCTTGTTGACGTATTTTCTAAATTTTTTACATTTTTAACCCTTGCGTAAGGCATGGAAAACTGTTTTAAAAAATAACATTTTGTGTACAAGACAATTCAAAGTGCTTTATATAAAAATATTGAAAGCATAGTGTGAAAAAGAGAAAGTTCTTAAAGAATCGTGTTAGTTTACTCAAGATTAAGGTCATTGACAACATAGATCTATCAAGCAAGTTATGTTTCCACATCCAAAAGGTTTTATGGACATCGATGCAATTTGATAGTCATGCTGATGGGAATACAGGAAGATGAGAAGATGTTTTCTTGTCAACACGTTTAAGCAGACCACATGACATTTAATTTGTGTATATAAGCTGGATTTATTTCCAGTTTAAAGTCAAGTTGCTTTCTTCGCTAATGAAGTAATGTGAACTACAGGATTTAAAAAAAATTTGAGAGTTAGAATCAGAAGTACTTTATTGATCCCACACGTGGAAAATGTGTGTGATCAGTAAAGTACTTCACTTGGACTATTACTAACTTTTTATGCAGAGTCTTTACTGTACAAGCTGGGCTTTTTAATAATTATTCATAGTAAATGAATCCTGGTCATAGTTTCATGTTGATTTAGCTGATTTATAAAGTACATTTTTAAAAAGTAATTTCTTTGTGACTTACTTTTTTTATTTGTTTTTTAAAAAAACAAAAATGTACCAGTTCAGTTTTTACATTTGAAAATGTCTAATTAAAATGCCTAAACTGGATTGAGGCTATAAAAAATAATAATAAAAAAAACCTTTCTAAGCTTAAAACTGTTTGAGATTTGTTGTACTGTGATGGATTAAACAAACTTTAACCAAGCCATTATTTTTAAAGTTGTTGTTATTTTAACCTAGCACACCTTCGAAATTATGTCCTGGTTGATGTGTGTCCATGTAAACGACATTGGCTTTTTCATTTTATTAATACTTTTTGAGTTTTGCATGCAACAGATGGAGTTTCTTCTCAGCATGAGTTTTTGAGATTATATAGTCCATCTAGTGGCCACAGACAAAAACACATAGGGGAATAGCTTTGCAATAGGCATTCAGGTGGAAAGATATCTCCTGGAAACATGAGGAACCCAAGATGTGTCGCAATCAGTTGTAACAACCCCATGCTGAAAACACAGAGATCTTATTTTGCATGCACAAATTGGCAATAAACCTGTCTGAGACTGGCTTAGATGAATTTCAGAGAAAGTTCCTGCAGACCAAACAGGGAATCAAAAGAAGGAAGGTTTGACAGAAGCATTTCAATTGCGTGAAAGTTCAAGGACAAATCCCACATGCTCTGAATCATGTCTGAAGAAATGGTGTGAACCCTGGTGTGAATACAGAACAGCAGCAGAACAAAGAGGGAAAGCAGCAGCTTATTGCTTTTTGTCATGCAGTTAAAATGGCAAAGATCAAGAGCATTATCAAGCCAGTGCTTGAAGGGCAGTCATGTTTATGTGTTAGTAGTTAAACATAATACATTATTACCACTAAATTTAACTAAAACGTTATCATTCCCATGTTATAAAAGATGTATAAATTTTTCTTTTCTTTTTGAAGGTTGTTACAGCCTTTCATGTATGTTACATGAGCACCTGATACAGCATTCCCTTCTTTATAAACATGCAAATTTCAGAGGTTAAATAAACAATCAGACTGCATTTAGAAGACATTTGGTAAAAACAATCAGAAAGCCCGAACCTGGTCCTGGTGAAAGGCATATACCTGCTGCTCAGAGCATTCACATGTGTGGAACAAAGTGTTCTTCAAACACGAATAAAAGAGGAATATCAAAACAAATGGTTGTGAATATTCAGGGTTTTATTTTCCCCAAAGTGGTCTTTGTTATTTATTTATTTATTTTTTAACGTTTGATAGTGTCAAAAGCACAAAATGATTAGATAAAAGCAGTTTTCTTCCAGATTCCTTTTGATCACGTTATCTCAAAGTATTTTATATTCCATTTTACAAAAAAAAAAAAAAAAACAAAAGAGACAAGCACTAATTTAAAATTTGGTTTATGTTATGTTATTGTAATCAGTAGAAAATCAATTGAAATAATTTCAGTTTCTTTTGAAGCATTTCAGAAAAAAACCAACATCCTTCAATCCCAAATATTATTCAGGAAATGTTGCTCTGCTTTTGGCAAAAGCATTGTCAGAAAAAATATCCAGGAAGGACGATGAAACCAAATAGGGCAATATAGCTTGGCATCCTGAATTACACGCAAAGTAAAGAGATCATCTTGGCAGGAAGGCAGCAAAACCCAGAAAAATGCTTTGAAATGCCCTTCAGAAAACCTGGAAAATTGTTCTAATGAATACTAAAAGAAGCCTAGGAGAGTTCAGATTTTAAGAAAAACTATTTTCAAAAATGCAGATCCACTCCTCTTTTTATGTTTATTTATTTAGAACTCCAAAAGCTTCCAGAAAGTGGTCCATGGTCTTCCTGAGGTACATCACCATAACAATCCACTTCAATTAACCATTTATTATACATCCAAATGATACCAAATGTTTTTCAAAGACATTTTTTCAAAAGAAAATTTTTTTATTGTACAAAAAGTACAAAAAACTTCCAAATTTTGTCCATTTGTTGATGTTCAATACAAACGTTTGCTAAAGCACTATAACTTTTATTAAATCCTTCAAATTCCACACAGTTATTTTTTCACATCTAAAAAACTTATTTACTCCAAAGTAAGTGTAAAATTATCCCAGATCATCTTTTGTTTTTTGTTTTTAAAGAGTTGTATTATTTCGTGAGAGATTAAGAAACTGGTATCCTATACAAAAGTAAGAATTATAGATTTTGTGGGATTTAGAAGATGATTTTCATTTAATATTTTCATTGCAATTATCTTCATAATAGTCTAGTCATTTGGGCATCATTCCATGTCTCATTGACATGGCTGAAATAAATAAAACCAAATTCATCAAGACAAAGTGAGGTAGAAAATAAACAGAGTAATGAGATTCTAAAAGGGAGCTACCTGTCTACAGGGGGTTGATGATCAATCAGTGGCTGCTTGTAATAAAAAAACACATCAGACACAAACAACTGATTTGGTGCTTTAAACTTGGACATTTCCTGATGTGACCAAAGCCCATGGTCTAACAAACAGGTCAATCAAATTACATGAACTAAATTTTCTTTGAAGGGAATATAACGTACATAACTTGCTTTCCAAGCTCCTGTTAGTCTTCACTGTGCAATTTGAATCAGGCTGTACATATGCAACATTTAAAGATTGCTAGGATTAATTAGGCCTCTAATTTCACCCTGTAGAAAGGTATGCTGAGACAGGAAAAAGAAAGGGTGGTTTTGCAATGGAAAGGTAGTGTGGCATAAAAAAGTAGAGTTTAAAGAAGGACCAACAGGGATGACAAGACAGCCTTAACAAGTTTAATGAGAAGCAGCGTGGAAACTGAAGTTAGATTTTTTTTATATTGGTCTGCTTCTGATTCCTTTTTCACTTTCATTTTGTTTAAATTAAGTTAGGATGGGAACAAAAAGCCCCATTCAATCTTAATTTAAGAAAAAAAAAAAGATTGTCTTTTGTGGTCAGTAGGAAAGATGTGTTTAAATTCTGTTGGTAGGATGAATATCCAGGAAAGAAATGTAAATCACAGTGTGGTTAAATAAATCTGACTGCATGTGCGTGTGTTTTTAATGTTCACAGGAGAGAAACCAGGATAATAAAGTCAGACAAAAAAAAAAATCAATGCCCAGGTGACAACGACAAAGAATTGTGAAGAGATGGGAAATGTTTTTGTATCCTTATTTCCACTGAAATTTACAGTCCAGTCACAGAGGAGTCATTTTTCTAAAGCCGGTAGAGCTGTAAAATATACAAAGGTAGAAAAACCTCAGGGTTAGAGATAGTTTAGGATTCAGTCATATCGACCTTCTTTATTCAAAACATTGATTTTTTTTCCCAGAAAATTATGATTGACTTCAGTCCCAAATGGAGTCTTTACAACTTTGAACATTAAATTTCTCTTCCAGTAATGCACGTTTCTGGTTTTATAGAGTCATAAAACATCGTCTGCAGAGCAAGAAGGCTTTTAGAAAGGTACATTACGAAGGACTGTCGCTCTCACTGTCGTGCTACATTACTGGACTATTCTTCATCACTGGGCTTTTCTACGTGACACTGGAACTGTTATCATTGATCCATGCTCTAAACCACTTCTTCCAGTTAAGAGTTGGGAAGGTGAGAGGCAGGGTGCACCCTGGACATGTCAATATGCCACATCACAAGACGGACAACCACACACGATCGCGGCATTGGGTCTCCAACCTAATTTTAACTTTGGATATGGATTAAGGTAATGGATTTAAAGGTCGACCTGTTCGGGGTGTACACTGCCTCCTGTCTTGAATCCGCCGGGATAGGCTCCGGCACCCCTGCAACACCTTTGGGATGAACGGCTCAGAAGATGAATGAATGAAGGATTTAAAGGTCAAATGTCTTGGACAATATGAAGGCATTCAAGCTCCTTTATTTCTTCTACTCTCCATCCTTTGTGTGGGAATTCAGCGTGTGCAATACCTTTCTTTTCCCTCATCAGTCCGTGGATCATGAGTGTCTGAACTGAAAATATCAGCCTGAGCGGATGCCCGATGATCCCTTGCATCAGTAAATAAATGCTTTGGGAAAGTAGGGAGTCATTTCACCAAAAACCTGGGATGGCAAACTGGAAAGGGAAAATTAAGATACCTGAAATGATAGAAAAGAACAAACAGGCTCACAGTTTGGTCGGACCAAAAATATACCACAATAAATCCCTGAGCACTAAGGATCTTTCAAAGTTTGCAAACTGATGAATAAGAAGTGATTGATTAACTCATGTACTGATGAAAGAAAAACTTAGGTCTAAACTTTTATTGTAATAAGCAGGTGTGATAAAACATTGGTTTTAAAAGAAAGAACAGATTTCATCTGTTGATTAAAATCTCACTTTGTAGTGAGTTTTGTCTTTTTATGAGAGTAAACTGCGACATGACTGCAGCCATATCTCTGTGAACTGTTATAGTCAAACATTGGATAAGGTGTATGTTCAAAGTCACCTTGCTGCTTGACACTTTTATCTCGGAATTCTATCACTTCATTATTTCCCTCCACAGGCGTCCTCTACTTAAAGCCTTGTTGACACTACAGCCTGCCGGCATCAATGATTCAAATCAATCCTTGTTATAGCAAAGTTTCTTAGGCAACAAACTAAACTTAAAATGAAGAAAGAGAAGATGAAGTTATCTTTTTTTCAAACAAACTCTTCTTGTTGGACCTCAATGTTAAAGCTTCCTTGCACTAAAATCCATGTGTATGCTAGCCTTCCACACAAATCGCCCAGGCTATAATAATGTACAAATTGGACTTTTGCATTACTGAGCTTTACACCTAGCACAAAACACATAGTGACACCTCACTTTATTTCTTAGTACCGGTAACAACGTTACAAATTGTAGAAAAAGTAACCAACAACATTAGTCCATCATTCAAAAGTATTGATGATTGTAACTTTGTTCTACTTAAACAGTGTCATTCCCAGCATCTCTTATCATCTCACATGTTAAGAGTGATTACACATCATGTAATTGGTGTCACATATCTTAGCTTGAATTTTTATAATTATGCAATATGCAATATGCAATATAATGACTCATCAAACATCTCTATTGTATAACACAGGGTGTATAACACAAGTTTTATAAAGCTATTTTACCTCATGCTTTATGAATATAAAAAATTGTTCAGTGCTTCCTTTTTAAGCAAAACGTCAATGGACACGGATTCGTACTTCATTCATGCTCATGTTTGAATCCTTTTGCTGAGAAACTTATTGCTATTCTAAACTTATTGGAAAACTGATGTTAGGTAGTTTCTTGGGGCTGTGATTTGACAAAAGAAACATTCTTTCCAGGTGGGCATGTACCCCATTAAACTAAAACAAAATATCAAAACAATTAGTAGTTTGCAAATGTATAACATGACAACGCTTTGGTAGGCGTTACACAATGACTGAGTCATGGCAATACACCATAATCATTTTCAGGCTTGTGATTGTTATATAAGTGCAGCAAACATGCAAATACGTTTGTTTATGAACTCATCATGACTCATTTTGCAGCTTTGTTTGGTACTCCTCTCATAGTTGATTGGATATAGAGATCTGATAGTGTCATAGAAAGGGATTTTTTTTTTTGCCAACACCTGTAGTTGAATATTAGATAGATAGAAATATTATGAACATTGCTATTCCAAAGTAGAAAAGCATTGCTAATCTTAAAATTGTCGGCAGATAGCCTGAAGAATCAAGTTTTCCATTCATCGAACCTCCCATCATCTAGACTGCTTCTTCAACTTTGTATGGTGGCCAGAGTCGAAGCAAATCCTGGCTAATTTCGGACGAGAAGTGGGGTACACTCTGGACAAGTCACCAGTTTGTTGTAAAGCTGAATCAAATAACTTGAAACAGAATTACACAGCAAATATTATAATTCCTACCTCAACATGCATTCGGCCTAGACATGCCTCTGATTGAGCGTTTGTGTTTTTAAGACTATTCACATAGTTTAGGCACAACTGTTTTCACTGTGTGTGTTTTGGTTTTGGAATAGTTAAGTATTATGTATTGGTGTGCAAAATAAAACAGAAGGCAATAAAGCTAATACAAGTAAATTAAATTTTATTTCATTTTATTTTTTGCAACAAGCATTTTATCATTTTGCACCGGAAACTTGGCTTATTGTACTCGCAGAAGTTAGCATAGGACTACTAATTTTGAATCAACTGCGAAAAAAAAAAAACCAAACACCACTGTTCCAAGTTTCCTTTAAATAAGCACATTTAGCAGATAAAAAAATCAAGAAAAAAAATCTGGATAAACTGTTTTAAAGTAATCAAGACACTGCTGGCAATGAAACAACCCTGCATACTGCGTTTTTTATTTTTTAGAAATGCTAGAAATTAAATAAATAATATGATGCATTCTGGACAGAAATCCATCCAGCGTGATATAAAGAATTATTTCAATGTTTATTCCTAGGTTTACTGCATACAGAGCTACTGTAAAATATTTACACCCAAATCACAGTTTAAAGGACTGTTGCTCTGAATAAAACAGGCAAAGATTTTTAAAAAATGTTCGGTATAACTGCTAAATTTTTCTAAAAAGAAAGACTTTTGGTTTGATTTTGGCTACATAAATATATCTCTCTGTTGGTTATGTATGTGCGTTGATGTGCTAAAAAGCATGGCTGCTCAGCATTAGCAATTCAAATAAAGATGTGAAAATATTAGCAAAAGCTATTATAAGTAGCTACATAATTTCTGATTCAGTCTTTACATAACAAATAATCTTAATATTTGCAATAAATACAGCAAGAGTTGCTACAAAGTTAACCTGTAACAGTACAAGAAGTAATAAGCGTAATTTCCCATCCCCTGACAAATCTAAAAAGAGCTACAAACAAAACGTTCTTGTAGCCATGGTTTTTAACTATGTAAAAAACAAGCAATTTTCTTTTTACTCTGAAAAACAACACTTTAGATGGAAAGAAAACTGAAAAACAGCTTCTAATTTATTGACATGTCGTAACGAGTGCGTTATTGTTCTGTGTTTTTTTTTTTGGATGCTTCAGATTGGATTCACAATTGACCAATTTATGTTGTCAAAATTCAGGCATATTTGACATTCCTGTCATGCTATCAAGCCATTTTTGAGTGCATGGTACTTGCGTCTCTTCAAGCTGCAAAACATTTTGCGTCTAGCAAAGTGCATTGGGGCTAATGCACGTCCAATTTGCTTTACACTGATTTACAACATTGTGTCAAAGATGTAAAACACAAGATTTGGAAAATGTGATATTTAGACAATTGAACTAGCATTGTTGCAGTCCAGCGCTCTACCTCTACTGATTACATTGTTGGGATTTTACCAGTAAATTTACAAAAGGCCACTTTCTTCAGTTGATGTGATGTCTTATTGAAAAACAACAATAATAGTAAAAAGGTTGCATGAAAATGATCTCTGCTTAGACTGCTCCAATGGGTATTTAACATAGATCATAAAATTACAATTCGCTATTGTAAAATAGTGGATTAGCGCACAGCTGTAGCTAACTCATGAATTTGGCGCGTGATACCACCTCCAAGACAAAACACAACATTAGGCGATGGCACCATACTAACTCAATGTTCATTTCCTTGAAAAAAGTTGTACTGGACGCAAAATTTTGCAACGTTTGAAAGACATAGACGTACGACACTGTGTATTGGAACTTGATGCTTTCTATGCTGATCAAGTGTGATTTGCCTACAAACATTTACCATACTTACCAAGTTTGGTTAATCTTCAAAGACAGATTTCCAGTTTGCTCCCCATCTAATTTGAAGTTCTTGAAAAGTACCACATTTTTACTTTTTTTAATATAAGCCTTCTCTTTTCAAAACAGGAAGTGGAAGAATTCATTCAAATCCGTCCATATGGGAAGTCCATTACACCAAAAACACAGAAATAGCTTTCACACAATCCAATACATCACACAGACAACAGAAAATGAAAGTAAAACATTTGATTGTGCTCAAAATTAGCAACTTTCTATTGACATTCCTCCATCATTGAGGTTTTGTTACAAACAGTAGGAAGCTACATCCTCCCGAAGCTTTTTCTTCAGAATGGATTTTGAAAGGATTGGAATCCAATCCCGGCATCCGACATTAAACTTTGATGGCTACAATTCTGAGATGGCAAACATCCTCCATTTTGATTGCACTGTTGTGGATCACTGAAAAAAATAAATTCCTATTTGGACATATTAATACAACTCAAAGCGCACAGAAAAAATCTCTACCCTCAACATTTTCTGTTTCTTCTCTGAGATTTTTCGACATTCATAAAACATCTTTCGTTTTTTTGGTCTTTCTTCTTTTATTAGATTTAAATTTTTATTGTCTGTTTAGTCAAGAAAGAACACGGAGGAGGCTGATGAGAAATTTGTATTTTTGAAGAATGTTTTCGGTAAGCATGCTTTTTTTTTTGCTAAGTCGTAACATCAGAGCAAAAAGGTGAGATTATTGCAAATAATGACAAGCCACAAATTTTTAATGAAAACATTTCCTGCAAATAGTCATTGTTTTTCTGAATGCATTTTGTTAAATACAAATATCTTAACTTTTAACAAGAAAAGATTGATTCTTTTCAACAGACGCAAAACATTACATTAAATCTATCTGAGTTAATACAAAAAAACAAAAAACAATTTTGTGTTTTGGTTTTCTCCCTTACCCATAAACCTCTTTGGTCTTCCCAATAAACTTGACATAGCTAGCTTTATCCCTCTGCACGCCGAATAGGAAGTACTCATTAGCTTCAAAACGTTTCTAGACCCGTTGCCGTCTTTAAAAAATTGGAACCTATAACTCAGCCACATTGTATTCATGATAACCACAATGACTCTGTCAAAATTAGTTGTAATGTATTATTTGCCATGAAACACAAATTGTTGTAGTTAAAAATTTGATGCACCAGTGAACAATGTGGTATGTGTTCATTCCAGGGCTAATAAGTTTAATTGACAAATGTTACTTATTCAATTGCAGCAGGAAGGCAGACTATAATTAAGATCAATTTGGTAGTTTGTACTGGTGACAGGGGTGGGAACCTACAAAAAGCTTGCTCATGTTTGGTAAAGTGGTTGCACTCAAACCAATGACTGCCTATTGATGGCTCTATAGATTTGACATGGTTTCATTCATCTTCAACTTTCGGTTTTTCCCTTTAGGAGTTGCCTCAAAAAGTCAGTTTCCTCCATCTAATTGTGTTTCCTGCATCATCTTCTCTTACATCAACTATCTTCATGGCCTCCTTCACTTCATCTGTAAACCTCCTCTTTGGTCTTTCTTTGGCTTTCCAACCTGACAGTTCCAAACTCAGCAACCTCCTGCTGATGTTATCTCTCTTTATTCTAAACATGTTTGAAAAGTATTGCATCTCTGAGCTTATGTATGCTGATGTCCTCATTCTTATACCTGTCCTTCCTCTTGCCAGGAAACCACTTTCACAGCTGTACCAGGAAATGAATATGGTTGTGTCTGTGTCTCCATTTCAAGAGCATGGCAAACTCATCAGGAGACAATGGAATGAACTAACCAGAGACCGGACATGACATTATTTTTCATGACTGGAAAATACATTGTTGGAGGAAAAATAAGTCTCAATTGTGAGCACGAAGAAGACAAATGAACGTGGTTAGCGCAAGCAAAACTGAAATCAATGAGTGGGATCAATGGTTGATTTAAAATGGATGTTACAGCTAAATGGAACAAACTCTTTGTTCCGTGCAGCATCATCGGGGAAATTACGCTGCTTGCAAATAACCTGTGACTAAAGTAAAGGATTTGCGTTACTCAGTTCTGTCTGTTTTTGAATTGATCTGTACTTGGAGGGGATCATGAACAAATACAGAGATATATTATTCTGGATTCCAGAAATTCCATCCTAGTCATTCACAAAGACAACCTCAATTTGTTCATCCATGCTAGCTCTAACTCTGCCTATCTCTCCTGTCTTTTCAACCCTGTCTCTCGGCCAATAAGCATTGCTCACTAGTAGAGTGAGATTGAAGAGTCACACCTTGAGCCCATACTGAAGTGTCTCTGGAGAAGACACCTAAAACCCAATTATTCCCACCACCGGAGATGTCATGGCTGCCTGCTGCAGTGCTTTTGCAGCACATATATTTTCCCATGTGGAATTCATAAAGTTTGTCATTATATAAACTATAAAATAAAATTGTAAAGATGACTTTTTGAAAAACTTCTGTTTGTAAAGAAAATTGACCAAAATGGGAATGTGTCATGCTGTTTAATTTTTTACGTGTGTCATGTTGCTGATAATTAACATTCCCATCAGAACTTCTCAGAAGTGTCTTGTTAATCATCAGAATCCCATCTCGCCTCCTCCCATGTTCTTTCTCAGACTTTTTTCTAAACATCTGTCTTCATTGTGGGCCAAGCGTCAGCGTTGAGTCATCAGTCCGCCCACCTGCCTCTACCCATCCTCTGCTCCCCTCTTTTCTTACCTAATCCCTTCTCTTCTTTGATCCCAACCCTCTTTCCTTCTGCTACCCAGCTGCTACCTTCTGCCCACACACTCCGAGGGTAAAGGATTTGTCGGTGTGCATGTGTTGTGTGTAAGATCTGTAACAGAGCCAGTGTAACCCCCACCCCAATACTACCCCCCCACAGCTGTTTCACCCTCCTGTTCCATGCTTTACGTAGCCTAGCACGGGGATGCACTCATCCGCGTGTGTGCGTGGTAGCGAGGAGGGGGCACGGCAGCAGGTGGAGCCATCATGGGCATGGACTGGGGAGGACCGCTGGGGTGAGGGTGGGGCTGAGAGTGGGAGGCTCTGGTTAAGGTGGAGGTGGCACCGGGGTGAAGGGGATGTGGGTATGAGGAGGAGGTAGAGGAAGAAGAGGCTGGCTGGAGTTGGTAGCTAGCTGCTGATGAAGGCCCAGAGGACGTGGGCGTCGCCTGGGAACTGCTTCCCCCCTTCGGAGGCTGTTGTGGGGGAGTCTGGTTAAGCTGGATGGAGATGTCAGAGGAAACATCCGAGGCACTGCGACCTCGCTGAGGGGGAGCCCAGGAGTCTGGATGGAGGTACTGGCCGCTGTAGTCGCTGCAGTCAGACATGCGAGGACGGTAGAGTGCAGGGTGGGGGCGGTAGAGCTCCTCCTCAGCATAACGCTTCATGAACAGATAGACAGACATCACCCCCGCACCCTGGAATAAAAACCACACATGTTCCAAACATACAACCACTTTTTTTTTCTGTTTTAGATTACATTAATAAAGGCAGTATGGAAGATCTTATAATACTAACAGCCCAGTCATTCTGTGAATACTGGACTAGCAGAAACGTAAAATTTGATTTGTTTTGTGTTGATGACAAACTGCTCAACAGAAAAAAGTGCAAACACAGAAAAAACAATTCGAGAAGCTTTTTTGTGTGACCACCTCTTGATGTGTCTATTTATGATTCAACATTCAGAATCCTCTACCATTTCAAAGACATTTGTGTTGCTGCTAAATGTGGAAAGTGCTTTTTAATTGATAAAGTTCAACAATGAGGGTTGTTTATCAAGTTAATTTCAGAAGTTAATTTTTTCTTTCTCTTAGGAGACTTTTTCCTACTCATCTCATCTGCTTCTCTGAAGTACTCTAAAAACTCATCTTGAGATTTACTCTTGGTTCATGTCGGTTCAATCTCACCATCATATTTATTCAGGCTCAGAGTGTTGCCAAATTTTCATTTAATTTAGAGAGCTCACTGTGAGGATAAAAAACTGTCTCTCAGATTTTTCTCCTTTCCATAATCCAAATACCTCTTATGATTCCTTCAAAGTTTTTGTCGTGGATTGAGGACTATAACCTTGGCTGTTCTTGTACTGATTAGCGTGACATACTATATAAGGAACACTTTGGACTACATGTCAGAAATATGTTATTTTTGAGCTTAAGATTTTGCTTTGTGTCACATTTATACACAAAGGAGTTCACATACTTATGGTTTTCTAAATAAGGACAAAGTTGCACCTAATTTTAGGGCATGAAGGTAAAAAAATATGTATGCCGTTTTATTATTCATTATGAAGTTAGAAAAAGTGTCCTTGATCATCAGGCTGACTTCTGTTTGCTACATTCTGGAAAATCTCTGATATTTTGTTTTCTTCTGCTGGATTTGAACTTTTTTCAAGGTATTGCAATAATTTCTACCCATTTTTTTCCAACTGAGCCTAATCTAACATATACAAACTCAAACGTTTTTTATCTATTCATTACAGTTGTGTGTTGGGGAATTAAGGTAGAAATTATTGATGTTTAGGAAATCTTTGAAAATCTCTTAACAAAAAACAGAAAAGATCATCTTTTTTAAATAAAAAAAAAAAAAAGAACAAGATTTCTCTTCCCCTTTTGCAGCCCTGTTCTGCTTAAACTGTGACACACTGCCATCAAGAGGAAAGACGGAAGGAACAAATCAAACATAGTCACTCATATCGACAAAAAGTCTGGAAGCTGCACATTACTATAAGCAATCATAAATATATTCACATTTTCTTTCAAGTATGCAGCTCACTCACTAATAATCTGCATTATTGCAAAAGGAAAGAATAAAAACACAAACGCAGAAAGAAGAGATAAAAAATTACAGAAGGAGAAAAACAATTAGACAAAACATCCAAAAATAAAGAAAACTAGGAAGTAAATGTGAAGGGGAGAAAAAAAGACTGACGAGGCTTCATTAATAAAACAAATTGGAGACAAATGGAGGAAAAATTGACTAAAAGTAGAAGACGAAATAAAATTAGAGGGCATGAGAAAAATGATGATGAAAGATTTTGAGGATGAAACAAGAGGAGCTCAGCCTTTCATATCTTCCTCACACACAAACACCCCCCTCTGCTCCTTCAGGATCTTTGTCGTTAACATTTATGAATATTAATGCTGACGAACTCCTACGCAGCCACTTTCTGAGTGTGTGTTCAGCTGAATAAGCCCATGTTTCATTAAGCAGTGTGTGTATGTGTGTGTTAATGCTAACCATCAGTCTATGTCTGTGTGTCACTTAGTTGCTTTAAAAGAATACATGCATCAAAATTCCTCTTTTTGCATTCTCCTGCCATATGTTTGTCTAACTGGAGCACTCCCACGCTCTCACACATGAGGCCATATTTGTGTGTTTGTTACCTCTTTGAGCAGAAAAGAGGAGGCGGCAAAGGCAAAAGACCAGCCGTAGTGATAGTGGAAGAACTGCTCAGGCTCTCTCGGTCGATTCATCACCTCGTCATTAATGCTGGAAATATACAACACCAACCCCACCACTAGACTGAGGCCTGGAAAGCAAACACACACACAAATACAATCAATAAATTTAAATGAACAGAGAACAGTGACAGAGGACCTTTAGGACTTAATTTCAATTATAAACTTTACTTAATCTCTTCTCTTCATTCATGTCTCAAAAAATGACCATTAAATTGACGCAGAAAGCAAATGTGTTTTTCTCCTTAAAAAAATATTGGAAGCCAGCAGCATGTTTTTTATGGAAATAACTTGTATTGCATTATTTAAAAAAAGTGAATGAAATACTTACTTATTGCTTTATTTGTTTGTTTTTTTTTGTTTTGTTTTTTAGCCCAGAGTATATGATTTAATGGGAAATGATGGGATGTTCATATAAAAAACATAAACTCCCATGTTTAGCTTTACAGCAAATTGCTAAAGCTAAACATGCAATCAATAAAACCTGCAATGATTTTTTTCCCCTAAAGACACAATGAATACATCAAAAACAAATCATTAGAATTTTTATTTCAAAAGAAAGAAAAACCATAAATTGCAAAGTTCTCTCTCTTTGGTCGTTACCACTAATTTCTACTAAATCGTTATGTAAATTCTTTACAGCCAGAATACTTAATGAATAACTTTGAATAAACTGTGAAAGGTCCCCTATTATGCCTTTTTTCCCTTATTTTATCCTGTGCTATGTATCTGATATGCATAATTTTACATTCCGCCACAATCTCAACACAAAAGGTTATAAATACTACCCTGTTTGGGAGCGCAGTTTCATACCCGGAACTCAAAACAGCTTGTTTCAGTCTTTTTTTCTTTTTTTTTTCCCGGGACCCGCCCCGTTGGTTGCGATTGGTTGTCATTCATTGTGATTTCCCCACCCACCCAGCACAGCGTGGAGCGGGAGGGGCGAGGTGTGAGACGTATTGAGTAAACAAAGCGGTTCGGAGGAAGGAAAGTAGAAGTGGGGGAGGGTGTTTGAGCTGCAGGGGGCTGAACAAAAAACAGATGTACGTCACTATGTTCCACCAGTCGTTAGAGGTTTGGAGAACACGCCCCTTACTTTGAATTTAAATATCTCAAAATAGCATGAATCACAATAAAACACACTTTGGGGGATTGTTTGGGGTAGTACTAAGTAAAATAAAAGGTTAAAACCTCATAAAAGTCAGTTTTGCATAATAGGGGACCTTTTTAAACTCCAACACAACAATCTGTGCTGTTGCAAAGAGCTTAACAAGTGCAAAGTCACACAAACAAACACACATACAAATTTGCGTATTGTTGAGAAATACACACATAAAAAAATCCATTAAAAAATACCATATTTCTTGTAATTTACATCTAGATGTACGCTGCAACATCCCTGCAAGATCAATCGTAATATATTAAAAAAATCCATACAAATCCAGTTAAATTCTTCTTGAAGATGTTCATCTTTACAAAATATTTTTGATCAAGAAAACAAAATTCTCAGTGATTTTATAATGACATTAGAAGATTAGTTATTTAAGTAAATTTAATACTTTCCAGAAAAGCAAAATCAACGGATGGCTGATAGATGGCACTGTTGAAACTTTGTGAATCTATCTTAGAAATGAATGTAAATGACTGTAACAATACACACGCCAAAAAGAGGAGAAAAAAAATTCAAGAAAGGATGGAGATTTTAAAAAAAGGAAAATTAAGGAAATAAAAATCTCTGAAGAGATTAAAATAAAAAGGTCTGGATGAAACACCTGGTCTGCAAATAACTGCTAATTTATGCATTCAGTATGAAACATTTATGCCCAATTTTATTTATTTTTTTGTTTTTACTGCCTTTATGGTAAAAAAGAGTTGCCGTGGTACTTAAAGAAAAAAAAAATCAGCTAGAAAGGGAAATGATTTCAAAGGATCTCATCTGAAGAGTTGCCTTAATCTCCAGGGATCTTTCTTTTGTGTGGGTCCCCATGAGTCCCCATTTTTTTTTCCACTACTGGGTCTTTTCTCTTCATGAAGGAGAGTCTAAAGGTAGGAATGTGCTGAAATGATTTAGCTAGCTTTTTGTAAGTCAGCTTTTTGCTGTGTAGTTGTGTGTATACATTTTTTTAACTGTTCCTTTTTTTTCCCAATCTGAAATGTGAAGCCCGTTGCGACTTCAGTCAGTCAGTCATCTTCTTATCCGTCTGTCCCTTTCGGGGTTGCGGTGGGTGCCGGAGCCTATCCCGGCTAAATATAATTTGGGCTATTTCATTGAATTGAATAATATAGCTTTAAAATATCAAAATATAGCTTTAAAATATCAAATTTTTAACTTGTACCATTATTAAAAAACAAAACAAAAAAAAACCAGCCTAAATATTTGACAACAATACATTTTCTGATGAGTTTGTTTGTGTTGTGGTTCCTTCGCCTACCACCACAGGCAGCCCAGGACCTTCCTTCATCTCCCTGATCCGGGACACCTGATGGTGATTGACCTGCTGCCCATTTAAAGGCAGTCTGTCTTGCCTTCATTATCGGGTCATCACCCCTTCCAGCCAGGTCTTCCTAGCTGCCCGAACGAGACACAGAATGAGACTTCTGAACTTCCACCATGAGACATTCCTGTCGAATGATGTGTTTTACTTTACAGCTTGACTGGACTCCTTTAGTAAATAAATAATGTTTGTCGTCCTGCACTGGGGTCCTCCTCCTACTTCTGCACCCTCACCGTGACAGTTTGAAGAGAAAATCTATTCCATTCTTGTTTTCTTTAAATGTCCAATTAATGTAATAAAAAAGAACACATCTATTTTTCTCAATTATAGCAACAAACTCTTTCTTAAAAATTGTAAAAACAAATTCTTTGTAACAATGTTTCTAATCTCACTTAAAAACTGTGTAATAGCTTTTCTTATAGTGCATATTTTGATTTTATTTTTAATCTACATTAGCTATTTTTTTATTAACCATATATTTATCTTTTTATCTATTTTAGTTCTTTTTTTTTTTTTTACAATATATGTTCTTGACGCTCTATACCTTTCCTGTTTCATATTGCAATTTCCTCATTGTGGGACTAAGAAAGGTTTTCTTGATTTTCTTGGTGTTATTAGTGCGTATGGATTTTACAGCTTTTAAAAGCTTTTATGTTTTAAAGAACAATAAATTAACTCCATTTCCTGCTGTTTATTTCAGATTTTTGTTTGTACATGCTGAGCACGTGCAAAAAAAACATGGTTTTGCTCGGATTGACAGGATGACATCATGTGTCTAGTCAGCAGTAAACTATGCAAGAGCCAGCATCTTTGAAGAAAACAAACAAAAAAACCCCTTGTTTTCCTGTTTGGTTAAAAAAAAAAAAAATCTAGCTAGTAATATGCCTTGAAATTCCATATGATGGAAAATTATTTAGTGTGAATTATTAGCTTATTGCTGCAGTAAATCCAGCAGAGGGAGAGCTGTCCTGCACTAACACAGACGTGATGTCACCCTGCAGTGTTTCACTGACTGACTGATGGAAATGAGACAGAATGCTTTCACAGCTTCTGTCTCTGGTAAAGAGACATACGTCACCAGAACATTCTGGTTACATAGCTTACAGAAACAAAGTTAGACAGATTTTCTGCCCTGAAGGCAGGTCAGCAGTAAACTAGGACTTCTGCCATTTCAAGATTAAGTTGAGTGAAGGACTGTAGAAAGAGGAAAAGCTTGTATGTGTTTTTAGTTCTTCATTTTATTTTTGCATTTTTATTTAATGTACTATGTCATGTTGTTGTGACAAATGTGTTGTGAAACTGGGTGATGCAAACGAAATCGAATTCAACTAAAAATTGAATCAGTCAAAAATTTACATGTAAACATTGTAAGTGGACACAGTGGTTAGCACAGTGGCATCACAGCAAAAAGATCAGGTTTCAAGTTCTGGAGTGGGCACAAGGCTTGAAACACTGGCCTTTCATTGTAGAGTTTGCATGTTCTTGCTGTGTATGCATGGGTTTTCCGGGTACTGTGGTTTCCTCCCACCATCCAACAACATCCGTGCAAGCATAATTGGCTGTTATGAAATTATGACCGGGAATTAGTGTTGTTGTGGATGGTTGTTTGTGTGTGTGTGTGTGTGTGTGTGTAACCTGCCTCTCGCGTGAAATCAGACAGGATTGTCCACTGGCACCCCCTGTGACCCCATCAGGAATAAGCGGTTCAGAAGATTAAACAAAACAGAGATTAAAACATTGTGAGTGCCAAATGCACTTATTGTTGTTATCGTCGTTATTTCGATCGTAAAAAAAAAGTGCTTTCATTCTCAATATTTAATCATTTAACTGAAAATATTACTCTAAGTCGTTTTGTTCCATCGTCTTCCGCTTATCTGGGGCCGGGTTGCAGAGGCAACAGCCTCTAGACGAGAGACCCAGGCTTCTCTCACCCCAGCTCCATCCTCCAGCTCACTCGGAAGGACCCCTAGTTGTTCCCGGCCAGTTGTGAGACATAGTCTCTCCAGTGGGTCCGTGGTTTACCTCTTGATCTCTTTCTGGTGGGACATACCCGAAACACCTCACCAGCGAGGTGTGTGAGGCATCCAGATCAGATACCCGAACCATCCCATCTAGCTTCTCTTAATCTGGGGGAGCGGCTCCACTCCAAGCTCCTCCTGGATGGCGGAACTCCCCACCCGATCGATGAGTGAGAGGCCAGCCACACTGCGGAGGAAGCTCATTTCGGCCGCTTTCATCTACAATCTCGTTCTTTTGGTTACTCTAAGTTGTATGTGTCATATTTAATTTGGGTTTTGGATTTATTTATTTTTTTTGCTAGACCTGTGATACGTAAATAACGCGCCTATATCTTTAAGAGGATTTAACCAAAAGGTAACACTATTTCTCACTTTTTAGAATGTGAGCTCTAACTAGAACCTGCGACTTTTTCTCATCTAAAACCCAACTTAACCCTCTCAAATTATGTAAAAGATATGAGCAAGCAGGGAGGAAAGATGAGTGTAAGTGATTTGAAGCTGCTTCGTTATCGTTACAGTAAATAGATTAACGAGCAATGTTTCTTGATCTTTCTAGACGATCCTACCTGAAAGAAAATGACAAAATGTTATATTGAAAATGAACAAAAAAGCCAAAGTCTTTTTTTTTTTTTACACCACGAGATTGAGTAAAAATTGTCCCTGGGGATCAACTGTTCGTTTGCGATCAACCCGATGGACACCACTAATGTGGTAGAACACAAACAGAAACATCCAAACATGACACACAACAGGAAAATTAAGGTGTGTTGTTTTGCTCTCCATTTATCTCTAATAATGGAAACTTCAAACACCTTTAAAAAATTTCTCTTCAACTACTCATGTGTCACCTCAGATGAGAATAAAGCAAATGCAACAGAAGAACTGTATCTGTCCATCTACCATCCAGCAAACTGTCTTTTTCATCATCTATTAAGAAGGTGGACTTGACAGGCACACCTCCTGTCATGTCAGCAGCTGAACATCTGATCTCTTCTGACAGCTGAAGGAGGACTTTGACACTAACACAAAAGTTTTTGCAAGTTTTGCAAGTTGCAGCTGCAGCATGCTTCTTATGTTAGACAGACCAAACTAATATCCTCTGTACTCTTCAGAAAGTTGAAGGTTGTTGAATATTCTCTGGCAGTGATTTATAATATTCGGAGATAAACATGGCTTTAAAGTGTATTATCTATGTCTACTGCTCTAACCTCATATCTATGAAATATCTAACACAACTTACTATAGTTTTTATTCCAATATTGATTTGTCTTTTCATATCAAATGTGCAAAAACAATCTGTCTCACTTTTACAAACAACCCTCTTTTTTTTTCAATTTTATAATGAAATCTATGAGGGCGCAGTGGTTAGCACAGTGGCCTCACAGCAAGAAGGTCGGGGTTCGAGTCCTAGGTGGGGTTATGCTTGAAACACTGGCCTTATGTACGGTGTGGAGTTTGCATGTTCACCCTGTGAATATGTGGGTTTTCTCCAGGTATTATGATTTCCTCCCACTCTCCAAAAATGTGCATGTTATGTTGATTGGCCGCCATGAAATTGTGACTAGGAATGAGTTTTTGCCTGGATGGTTGTGTGTGTGTGTGTGTGTGGCCCCGCAACAGACTAGCAACCTGTTCGGGGTGTACCCTGCGTCTCGTCTGAAATCAGCCGGGATATGCTCCAGCACATCCTGTGATTCCATATGGAATAAGTCGACGAAACAAAATTTCATTTACATGTATTGTTATTTCATTAAAACAGGGAAAGAAATAAAGCTCCAAAATGTCAATTATAATTGAGAAAATTCAGCTTTGAAACAGCAAAGCAGTGAATTTTGAAGAAAGGTGACCATGCCAATATTTAATCCTAAGCTTTTTATCTCACGTGAGAAGATAAGCTTTGAGGTTTTTTCTTGCAGAGGATTTTTTTTTTCTTTAACCGAAAGTAATTTAAAGTTTAGCAAAGGAAGAAAGGAGGCTTTATAGGTCGACTGTAAACCTTTCTGAAAGGAGAAAATGTTCTTTACATATGCTTGCAAGTAAAATGTTGTTCACTTTAAACTGTCCACGACCCAATACAGTTTTATGAGACAGATTTAAAGGCTCCAAAAAAGGCAGATTTCCAATTAAAAGGTCAATTTAAAAAAAAAAAAAAAAAAAAATTAATTGTAAGAAACAGTGTTTAAAAGTTGTCCAAACTAATGCTCAGATAAATATTGTTAAATTTGAATTTGAAAATTTGTCACAATTTACACATTTAGAGGTGTCATGTTTTTTTATGTAAAATTTTGCAATCTAGAGGATTTTTTTTACTACAATTAAAATTGTTATTAAAATTTTGTTGTACATTTTAATTTATGGCTATGACATCACACATTAAATTGAGTTCTCTCATTTATTTTTAAGTGTATCATGGTCACAGGTTTTTCTCTTTTTTTTGGAAATTCAGATCATGGGATTTGTAATTTTTGGCTGTGACTCCATCTTAATAATAGAAAATATTTATTATTTAAATAGAAATAATAGATAATGGATAATATCTATTATTTAGATGCAGTCACATACCAATAGTTTTGGTAAATGGTACTGTATCTATTAGATACCGTTTACCAAAAATATTGACCTCCACTGTTGGATAGTCATTACATTTTGCACACTGCGTGTCTTTATAATTTAAAATGTATTTACCTAAATTGTGGAAACAAATCACAATAAAGTTGTTAGCAAATGTGTTAAGTCACAGAAACCATATTTCGTTTTTTAAAAAGTGCTATATTTTGTCACCCCACTTAGGGGAAATTATTTTAACTGCATTGCACCGCAGCAAGCAGCCATGATGGCGCCAATGGTAGGAGTAACTGGGGGTCAGATGTCTTCTCTATGAACACTTGGGCATGGGCCTAGTGGGAATCAAACCGGATTTATCTGGTCTACCACTGCGCTAACGCCTCCCTTCTTTAAACACATAGATATTATATAATATGCAACATAATAACACAACTTACTTATTCAGTCATAAAACATCTAGGAGAAAGACCAGGATGAAAACAGTCTGTTTCTGCTTTCTTCCTCTGTTTTGGAGCAGAGTATGATGTTACATGGTGGTGAACTTGAGTGTTTGGCAGACAGGCTTACAGAAAGAAATCCATCTGCATCAATCGGCAACATTGCCGTTGAAAACCGTAGTCACATGAGAGTCTAAAATCGGTTGGGCTTCAGACATGAAATAAGAATGAGTTTGGTTTTCTCGTGGACCTTACATACAGATAGTGGCGGCTGTTCTCATGAACAAAGCCTCAAAATAATTGGAAATCAAAAAAGAAGAAAAAGACCAACAAACAAAAACCTATTTGTGACAAGATAACAAGGCAACATGTAGTTTTTCTTCCAAAAAAATAAAATAAAATCAAAGTTCCCTGAAGATTGGCATTTACCAAACTCTCTGGAGAAAAAACAAAGACAGGCTGTTCTCACAAACTGAAATGATTGCTGACAGAAAAAATAATGCTCAGAGAATCTGTACGTGACTTGTGAAATTTTTGTGTAAAAATGATCTGTCAGGGGGATTTTGTCTTTTGGACTTCGCATGGCTTTAGAAAGTTAGAAAAAAACCCCCAAAAGTATTCTTTTTTGGTTCACAGCCCAGCTGATTTGCCCTGGCTACCAACACCCTTATGAACCAGTAGGTTCCTCAGTGTCCAAACCAAGTGAACAGAACAAAAAATGAAAGAATTAATTTTTTTGCAATCAGATAATTAGGATTGTGATATTTATTCAATATTTGTGTATCAGTCAGCCTTAATCTAAATCTTCAAGATTATAGCAGAAACTAGTACTGTATATGAAGACAATGTAGAGATACGTAAGTGATGGGATTTAAATGTCTTGCATACACACACTGAAAATTGTAATGACAAAAACTTTTAACAATAAATTTTACAGTCATTTATATCAATATGTAGGCCATACAAAAGTGTATGGAGGCTTTTCATTGATTTACCTGATAATATGAAGAATATGCCAGAAACAAAGGCAAGAATGGTGCGCTGTGGTCTGATGTGACCGATGTTACTGATGACAAAAGCTGTGAAGACGAAAAGCAGAGAGACCATGGGGAAGGGAGTGGCTGTCCGGACCATCTCTGAAAGGCAAAGAAGAAATATTTAATAAGAAAAATTAAATAAAAAAAGTTTCTTTTTAAATGATGAGTTATTTAAAAAGGAACAAGATAAAAAATACTTATCCATTGAAAAGATGTTAAAATAGACTTAAAAAACATGAAATAGCAGGCAGAATTTATACCAAAGATGCAAGGCAAGAATAAAAATGATAAGTCATATTTCTAAATATAAATTAGCTCCAATAAATGTTAGATGTAGATGTTTTTTCTTTTTAGTAAATGGAGCTCTGCATTTTTTTTTAATCAACATGTGAATTGGCAATTTTTCTCCAAATCAAACGTGCGAACTAAACATTACTAGAAAAATACATTACTTAACTGTTATGTTTTTTACAGCACTTAAAACAGTTTCTAAAATAGTTATTTTTCCAGCCAAAATGTTTCATTTCTTCACAGACCCATCATATCTTGGCATTTTAAGGAATTTTTATCCAAGGATCTCAATCAGATGGCCGAGCCAAATAATCCAGTTCCTCTTTACTTTGAGCCTTTTCAAATTGATCGAAGTCTTTATTATTCTTATTTCTGAGTGACTCACTCTTATTCACAGTCTTGTTTTTTTTGGGCACCTATACAAATACGTCATGTTAAAAATGTTAATCCATTGTTACTCGCAATTTAAAACATTTCAACATTCCTTCTTAAGTTCCCACTAAATTCTGTATAAAATATTTAGAAGACGTAACTAAGTTTAATATCAAAAAATCCTTTCCAGGTTTAGGAGTTTGGTTTTTTTTTCAAGAAAAATTAGTAGGCATATTTTGCTTTGTATTCCTGAAGATATTTGCAAAAACATTGTGCCCCCTTAAAACTCCTTATTATTCATGCAATGTTTTTTCTTCAAATTCAAAAAACATTTGTTCTTAATAATTCACTTTTTGAGCAAAAAAAACCTAATTTGCAAAACTTTTAACCAAACTTCTTCAAAAATGTATAATAAGTATATTCGGAACAAAAAGAGTATTAGTCACACTTTTACTGTACGTGCAGGTCTGCGGGAGCTCACCCGAGGCGGAGATAAAAAGCTTTATAATTTATTCACCGGCTTTTCCCACTCAGCTGCTGCAGTGAGGACTTAGGATATTTATCTAGTATTTAGCAGTGCTCACGCTCTCCCCACGGTGTCTCTAAAAATGTGTGCTTCACTTCAAAGAAGCCTGACTAAACAGTTAAACAGATCGAAAACAAACTAAACCAATAATTTGAGGTGCATATTTTAATTTTTTTTGGTGCTGTAACAGTATTTGAAAGGATTGTAACTGCCCATGTAGTCATCAAAAAATGTTGCATGAAAAAAAATCTATGGGAACTTTCTACTTCTATGTTGAGGGGTCTGATCAGAGAATAAATGTATTTGCAATGCAAATGTAATATCATTTTAAAAGTCAATAAAGACAGAAATTCACAAGAATAGCAGTAATCAGGACGCTGCATCGGTCCGTTGTGGTGAAGAAAGAGTTGAGCCAAAAAGTCAAGCTCTAGATTTACCAATTGATCTATGTTCCTACCCTCACCTGTGGTCACCAGCTGTGGGTGGTGACCGAAAGAACAAGATCACAAGTATAAGTGGCCGAAATTAGCTTCCTGTGCAGGGTGGCTTGGCTCTCACTTAGAGTGAGGAGCTCTGCCATCCGGGAGGATCCTCTGGGTCAAGAGAAGCCAGATGGGGTGGTTTGGGCATCTGGTTAGGATGCCTCCTGAGTGCCTCGCTGGTGTGGTGTTTTGGGCACGTCCCAGTAAGGAGACCCAGAGGCAGACCTCATACCCGGTGGAGAGACAAGGTCTCACAGCTGGCGCGGGAATGCCTCGGAAACCTTCCGTGTGAGCTGGAGAATGCAGCCAGGCTGAGAGAAGCCTGGATTTCCCGCCTGAGGCCGTTGCCCCCGCAACCCAAGCCCATAAAGGCAGAAGATGACAAAACGGAACTTGGAAGCTGGCATTTTTGGATGAATTTTGTTGTTTACTGATCATGTTTTTTTTTTTACAACCCATTTTGATTTCGACCTGACTTTTTTTTTTTTTTTTTTTTAATTATTTATTTATTTATTTCGGTCACAGTGCAACCTCACATCAATGAAATAAAGAAAACAACCATATTCCAGCAAAGGACCGAAAAGGTAACGGCTGAAGCAAACGCTTATTACGCCGACCCTTTTTTTTTTTTTTTTTTATGTCATAATAAAAGCAAAAAGACATAAATAAATACTAAGTCATCATAATTGTTATAACACATAACATAATAATATCATAATACATCATAACATAATCATAACACATCATAACATATAACATAATCATAACACATATTTGTAACACATAATCATAATCATAACACATCATAATTGTTTACTTTTTATAGAAGCTTGAATTTAACCATCAAGACTTGCATATTTTTTAAGTATTAATAACTTAAATTTCTTTCTTAAACATAAAAGATTTAAACACAATTTAAGTTCATCATTACAATTATTCCAAAGATCCACACCTTTAATAGAAATACAGAATTTTTTAACATTTGTTCTAAATTTATTTTTAATGAACACATCATTTCCTCTTAGTTCGTATGGACTTTTCCTAATAATAAACATATTTTGTAGAGAGTTTGACATCATGTTTTTTTTTATCTTAAACATAAATTTTAAAGTGTGTAATTCCACTAAATCATAGAACTTTAATGTTTTTAAATTTATAAATAGATTATTGGTAGGTTGATTATAAGATGAGAATGTTATTGCTCGTATTGCTTTTTTTTGTAAAATATAAATTGGTTTTGTGTTAGTTTTGTACGTATTTCCCCAAATCTCGATACAATAAGTTATATATGGAAGTACTAATGTATTACATGTATATAACATAAACAAACTTTTTTTATTTAGGACAAATCTGAATTTATAAATGATTGCTATTACTTTAGACAGTTTATTTTTTGTATAATTTATGTGTGATTTCCAGCTTAATTTGTGATCTATAATCATTCCAAGGAACTTACTGTCGTAAGCTCGTTCCAATGGGGTGTTATTAAGCATAATTTGAATTTGTTTAGGTACTTTTAATTTTGTAAATACTATAAATTTCGTTTTTTCAATATTTAATGATAATTTATTTATGTCAAACCATATTTTTATTTTACTCAATTCTCTTTCAACTGATTGTATCATTTGGTTCAGGTCTTTTCCTGAAAAGTAAAGAGTAGTGTCGTCTGCAAACAGTACATAATTTATTAGTTTGGATGTGTAACACAAATCATTGATGTACAGGATAAAGAGTTTAGGCCCCAGCGTTGAGCCTTGTGGAATTCCACATATGACTTTTAATAAATCAGATTTTTCCTCCTTTATTTGTACATATTGATATCTATTTTCTAAGTAGCTCTGAAGCCATGTATATGCAGCTCCTCGAAAACCAAATCTGTCTAGTTTGCTCAGTAATATATTATGATCTATGGTGTCGAAAGCTTTCTTAAGGTCTATGAAAATACCGATGCCATAATTATTTGAGTCTATTGATGTAGTAATATTTTCTATTAGTTCTGTAACAGCCATATTAGTGGATCGGTTTTGTCTAAACCCATATTGTTTGTCACTAAGGAGCTGGTGTTTCTCTATAAATTTATCTAATCTTATTACAAATACCTTTTCTATTATTTTTGAAAACTGTGGAAGTATGGATATAGGCCGATAATTTGAAAATAATTGTTTATTGCCATTTTTATAGACTGGAATAACTCTAGTTATTTTCATTTTTTCAGGAAATTTACCAATTTGAAAAGACTTATTGCAAATATATGTTAGAGGCTGTGCAATATGTTCTATTGTATTCTTTATTAAATTCATATCAATGTTAAGTGTATCTTTAGATGTTTTTGATTTAAATTGCTTTACTATTTTAATTATTTCATTTTCATTTGTTGGGTTTAAATAAAATGTAAAAGGATTTCTGTTTACAGCATCACTTGGACTTATGTTATGCTTCTCAATACTTTCAGCCAAGGTATTTCCTACATTAACAAAATAATGATTAAATCCTTCTATAATTTCTTTTATATTTTCCAGCTTTGAGCTTTTGTTCATGAATTGTTTTGGTATTTTATATTTTTTATCTTTTATTTTAATTATTTTATTAATTACATTCCATGTTCCCTTAATATTTTCTTTTTGTTCTTCAAATAATTTATGAAAGTATTCTTTTTTGGTTTTCCGCAAAATACTAGTCAATTTGTTTTTATAATTTTTATATTTTATTTCAGATTCCTTGGTTTTGTGTTGAATAAACTTTTTATATAACATATTTTTCTTCTTACATGCATTTTGTAATCCACTTGTTATCCATGGCTTTATTTTAGAATTTTCTTTAAGTCTTACCTTTTTTAATGGGCAGTTTTTATTGTAGATTTCTAAAAACATGGATATAAAAATTTCATACGCTTCACTTGGGTCAGTTTGGTTGTAGACCTCGTCCCATTTCTGTTTTAATAAGTCTTCTTTAAGTTTATTTAGAGTTTGGTCTGTCACTCGCCTAATATATCTGAATGTTTCAGAGTTTTCTTTGTCATCAGTTATAATTTTATTTTGAAATATAGCAAAAACTGGTAGGTGGTCACTTATATCACTGATAAGAAGGCCACCAACAATTTTAGCTTCAATATTGTTTATAAAAATATTATCTATTAGAGTGGAGGAATCAATTGTTATCCTGCTGGGTTTATCAATAATTGGTAGTAACATATTTGAATGCATCATATTTATGAAATCAGTTGTTTTCCCATGGGTAGTTGCTTTAAGCAAATTTATATTTAAATCTCCACATATTATTAATTCCTTTGTGGAATATCCATTTATATTTATAATTTCATTCATTTTTTCATTAAATGTATCAATCGGTGAACCAGGTGTTCGGTATACACAAGTAACATGTACATTTTTTGTTTTTTTAAATTCAATTTCGACAGTGATTAATTCCATTATATTGTGAACAGATACTGATTTATCTTCAATGATTTTACAGTTAAAGTTTGAGTCCACATAGAGGGCAACTCCACCTCCTTTTTTGTTGTTTCTGGTGACTGTAAATAGTTCGTATCCCTCTATCTTTACTAGTGTTAGAGGGTGCTTTAGCTCGTCCAGCCACGTTTCAGATACGGCTATAATATTACATTTACCGTACATATGCAGTAGGTCTTTGATTTTTGATATGTTCTTCCAGAGAATCCTAATGTTAATATGTAGCACTGAAAAGTTTTTCTCCAGTTTAACGTTCTCTTTAAATTGTTCGCTTGTGTAATAGTCACAGCTTAAGTCCAAGTTATTGTAGAAATATAATTCTGGATCAAGTTGTTGATCAATACAAGTCATAGTTTGTCTTGTGTTCAGTGCACATATGTTCACCTGTCTCCTTTTCCGCGATGCGTAATCCGTGCATCATCAAGCGCTCTTTACAATCTTCCGAGAAATCATAATCCTTTTTTAAAGTAACATAATCCAAATAATTATTCATACGGATTCAGGTCTTTCAGCTCTCTTATCGTGATCACTTTCGCTTCTTCTGGCGTACCATTGAGTTTAATCATCACTTGCCCGTTCCGAGTCCACGTAGCTTGTATTTTTTTCTGTTTTCGCAAGTTTCTTGCATGTCTTGCGATGTCTGCACGTCTTTTTGTTAAGTGTTCATTCAGATATACTCCCGTGCCTCTTAACTTCTTAGCTTGTCGTAATAGCTCTATTTTGTGTTTCCTGTTAACAAAACGCACAATAATGTTTGGTTTTGCGTTTTTTTCCTTCTTCGGAAGTGTGTGACAAGCGGATATGTTCTCTGGATCAACTTTTATGTCTTTATTTGCCAGAAATTGAATGACTTGCCTCTCCAGAGTTTGTTGCTCCTCTGGCGTCGCGTTCTCCTCTTCGGCCTGTGCTGTAGCGTTAGCATAGCTGCGGTGTCTAGTTTCCAGTCCACTCACAATAATATCCTCCATCCGAGTATACTGTTCCAAGTCATCAACTCTTCGTTCCAGTCCAGAAATAACGGCGTCTTTCGTCTTTATTATTTGCTTTAATTCTGCCACTTCATTCATCAGGGCTATTAGCTTCTTTTGCTGCTGAACTACTGTAGTCATTTCTTCCGACATAAAAGTCAGCGATTTGCGGATCTCTTGTAATTCTTCGTCAATGGCAACTTGTGACTTGTGACTTTCTTGTGACTTTCTTGGTGCCATAATTTCAGAAAATCAGGAGCAAAAACACACAGAATTGGTGGCCGCTAAAAGCTTAAGAGCTAATAGGCTAATAGCTAATAGGCTAAAAACTAATGGGCGCTCTCTTTATCTGTGTCTCTTGCGTTTCTTTCATCCTTTCTACCTTCATGTGTAGATCCTTTGTATACCCAGTCTGGTTATCCGTGAAGATTCTATCTTAGAACCACTTTAAACGTTGTTTACAAAAGTTTTATAAAAAAGAAACTGAGAAAAGTTTGATCTGCTGTCTTCCTGCTCAACCGGAAGTATGAGTTAATTAATGAAACTATGTAATGTGGACAAGACTGACGGGAAATCACAATCGTACGAGAAAAGGCAAAGCTCAAAATTGGTTAAATGAAAGGTTTTATGACTTACTCAGTATGTTTGCTGTGTTTTCTGTCGTGATCTCTATCTCTGGTTCTGTGAAATACTCTGATGCTACACATCTCCCTTTTTCAGGTCCTGAAAGACAAAACCAAGTGAAAAAGTGAAAAAGAAAACAGTAAACAAGCCCATAGATAAATAATTAAGGAAGGCTTATTGGGGTCGTTTGGGTTAGTATGACAGAATTAACATAAAGAGAAAAATCAGATGAGATATACAGAAACAAATCAAGGATTCAGAAAACAAGATCATAAGAATTGAGGCAATAAGAGGAAAGGAAAAAAGAAGAACACAGAAGGAGGTCAGGAAGTTCAGGAAGAAAACAAGGTCTAAGCTGAGAGGAAGAGGATCTGAATACATACACAGTGATTAACCTCAAAGTGTGGTCAGAGAGAGGACACACACACACTGAAATAAGCAAGCACACACAACAAGATTATAGTTCCTTTTTTTTTCTCCTCTCCCACACGCTAGCACACATTCGACCAATCAAAATGCCACCAGCATTTTCCTCCTCTGACCTTTTGTACAAAGCATCAGACATCAGGGAAATAGAAACATGGCCGACCCCCCAGAGCGACACCATCATGACCCCAAACACAGAGACAGCCACTGCATTAAAGGACTGACGTGTGTGTGTCCACCGGGCTGACGTTCCTGCAAGAATCTGCTTCTACACACAAAAAAACAACTAACTTTAGGTGAGTTTGATCTGGATTTAAATCTACCTTATACACATGTAAAAATCACTGTTCTACAATCAAGACCTGTTTCCTGACAATAGATCCTAGGATGTCTATCTTTGGAGGTAGAGCCTCTGGGTCTCTATGAGGTTTCTTTTGTTAGGAGATTTTAGGACAGGGAAGTCATCGTTCTTTTTAGGAATTACTTACTGTATGTTAAGTGTGTGTTTGTCCTTCAACAGTTTGAGAAGCCCTTTTACCAGACTTTGTTGAGATATTGGACTGTATATAGAGTCTGACCACCATCACACACTCACTGCAGGTTGCCAAATGCTTACGATTTGCATTTTCAAGTGAGAGACTTTTTTTTAATGCAGCGCCTTCCATTGATTTTGCTTAAACATCATTGTCTTTATTGAAAGTCTGTAAATTTACTCCATTAAAGATGTAAACAGAGTTGTATTTATCATTAAAAGTAGTTTTCACAAGCATGATAAATACACAAAGGTTCACAAGTTACTGAATACCAAAGTAGAATGGACTAGAATTTTTGACTACATGTTAAATTACATGCTATATCAAAAGTACATTACAGTTTGTAATTTCTATTTGCAGTGTTTTAATTAAACCTAAATTAAAAAAGTGAAAAAGAATGAAAAAGTAAAGCAGAATACAGAAGATTATGAGGTATTTTTTGCTCACCTGCCACAAAGCAGACTCTCCACAGACCGGAGTGGAGAGCCATCTTCACCTCGGTGGTCTGATTCTGCTGCAGCACGATTCCCTCCTCCATGAGCAGCCAGTAATCTGTAGACACGGCTACACCTACCAGCAACAATCCACATGCTCCGAACACGGAGGAGAGCAGAGTCAGGGCCCTTGTGCTGAACGAACTCATCTGTAGAGAAAAAACAACACAGTATTGGAATTGTTTCACAGAGGAAGAATAGAGATGTTCATGTGTGTTTGGTGGGAGTAATGAAAAGTAACAGCAGATAGAAATAAGTCATTTATTGATTGATTATTTACTGCTTTGATATTCACAGACTAAATTATGTGGTGTGAAAAACTGATTGTAATTCTGATGACAACAAAACAAATAAGGAATTGCAAAAACAGACATAAAAAAATGTATCTATTGTGATTTTTTTTCTAAAAAAAAAAACACTACAAACCCGCTACAAAACATCTAAAATAAGCCAAGGACCCATAGATTTTTTTTGTTTTGTTTTACTGTTTCATTTTGATTGAATAAGCTGATCTTTGTTTACCAGAGTTTATTTTACAACTGCAGAATTTTTCTTTGTTCAAAAATGATATTTGTCTCTTATTATCTAATTTTATATGAGCATTTGTGCCTCAAAAATTTTCACAACAAAGTAAAAACAAGTGCTGCAATTTATTTTTGGAAAAAATAAATCTTTTTTACATTTGATCAGAGTTCATTGTTTCTTTTTTTTTTTCCAGTTTTGCATTTAAAAAACTGCTAATTTTTCTAAAAAAAAATAATTTTCAGGGATGTCTTTTCAGTATTTTTTGTTTTAAAATGATTTCACCATTATTCTCTAATTAATTGTTCCCTACTTTTGAATGTGAAAAGAATGTACTTTTAAATGTAAAAAGATGCATTCCAAAAACCATTTTGTTCTTTTGTTTTTTGCTACAATTTTATATTTTAATAACATGTTAAAAAAAAAAAGTAAAAGGGAAACAGTTTTAAATCTACAGGAGAGTGTTCGTTTATAATAATTATAATTCTAATAACAACAATAATAGTCTGTAATTAACTGAAACGGTTCATGCTGAACTCAAACTGTGATGATTTGATGGGTTTGTGAAAAACCAGATCAGAGCAGTTTGTCAGGGTTCCAGGTAGCATGCAGTGCAGTTTGTCACTCACTAGGGGGCAGAAGTGCTGCCACTGCCGTTCAGAACCTGTTACACTGATCTGCATCCTTTCTCACACACACACACAGTCATTCATCATGCTGTGGACATGTGTGGTCTGACTGATGTGAGACATCTCACTCAGGGCTCATGCTAGAATGCTTAAACATTTTTATTTAATATGATGTAGTGTAGGTTGCCCAATATCGTTTGTAAGGTCACCAATTTGGCAGACAGTCGGTCGTGCTGAAAAAATGTTTGCTTTTCCAAGTGAAATTCGTCTAAGGCTTCTCTTGGCATTTCAATAGTATTTGTTTTTTCATGTTTGTCACAACAGAAGATTGCATTTGTAACCAGACTGCTTGTTGAGGACTGGGCAGGGAGTGCCAGGCAAAGACCCCAAGAACTGTTAAACATGATTTATTAAAATGTATCTTAAATAGCAGTCTTTGAAAGAGAGTTCACATGCTGGTCCACATCCTACGGGCTCAGTCTTTGCCGAGCGGAACGTCCTCGTCCGGACCGCCACCGTGCTGTGAGGAAAAAGGCACGCCCTGAAAAGAGATACGAGGTGTCGATAGCTGATCAGACCGTGCCTCAAAGGCAATGGAGGCGGTTTGGGCGAGAAGGTTCCCGCAAATGACCGTTCGGGCAAGGTGTTAGTGGTCCGGGTAAAGACAGCACATAGGCCGTGGACCAAGATGTGAAGGTGCCTGTAGGTTGCAAAACGGGACTTTCAGGTGCCCGTGGTTTGCGTCTGGAGACGTGAACTCTCTTTTAAAGACTGATATTTAAGATAATCAATAACGTTAAACCATTCTTGTGGTCTATGCCTCTGCTTTCCTGGCGCTCCAAATCCTGAACCGGCAGTCTGGTTACACATTCAAATATAACAGCAAAGGGACCAGAGGTGTCAAGTAGCGAAGTAAGACTACTTCGTTACCTTACTCAAGTAGAAAATCTCGGTATCTTTACTTTAACGAAGTAATTATTTTTTTGTCTACTTTTTACTTTTACTCACTACTTTTTTATGCAATTATCTGTACTTTTACTTCGTTAAATTTATAAAAAGTAGTCGCTACTTTCTCCATTTTGTCACCGTTGAAAAGCCGCGACTGTTTGTCGGAGTTTTTTTTTTTTTTATGAACCCTGAATGCGTCAAACAAAGGAACAGATGAATGATTGGCTGATAGGTCCAGTCAATCATTACTTTGGGCCGAGTAGCCCCGCCCACAAACTTTTTAAAAGCAGGAACGTTAGTTTGCGTGTTTAAGACTTGTTGCGGGCTCAGAAATCAAAGTGTTTCTGATGCTGCAACACTGAACTTTGAGTGAATTATCAGTTTTATAAAAAAAAAACAACAGCAAAGAAATGTTTTATTATTATTTTCAGTCTGCGGTTATTGTAAACGTCTTTGCTGAAAATGTTGTAGATGGTATTTTTATAAAAAATAACTTTGATCTGTGACGCACTATTTTATCTTTAGAAACAAAGCTAATTGAACTGATTAATCCATAAATAGTAGTGGATGAAGTATTTGTGCTTAAAAGCATCCAAAATGTTATTGATTAGTTTATAAAGACTGACTGAGGAGATTAAAACTACACATCGCTTAGATTTTGTATCATGTAGATGTTTGGGTTAACATTAAAAAAACCTTATATGTACACATATACATGTAGATATGTATACGTATAAATTTATATATACCGTCTCCTAAGTCCCGCCCCTACTGGTTTCTTTCTGGGTTTCTTAAAATCTTATTTCCCTGGTTATTTTTTCATTTTTACAGTTCTTAAAATTTTAGAAAAAGAATCCAAGGATTTTGCCTCCTGTGTGTTTCCTTCACTCCCACTGCCTTACGAGTGCATGTAAAGGGTGTTATTTTGTCAATGGGCGTGGTTTTACTGGGTGTACGATATTTTTTGTAAAATACAATAATTTTACGTCAATAGTACGATAATCCAGCACCTCCCACCTGGCAACGCTGCCCAGGCTGTATGTGGCACTCCCATACTTACCAACTTGTTTAAGACTATTCAGTATTCAGTATTGCCTCTAAGAACTTTGAAAACTAGCTGCCTTTAAGGCTTAAAAAAGCCTTTTGGTCATTTTTTTTATTTATTTATTTTTTTTTTACATTGAGTGTGTTTGTGTCTGCTGAAGTTGGTTAAATTAGGTGATGCAGAGTGATGCTTGATAGCTGAAGGGACGTTACATAATGCCCTGCTTATGTTAATACATTTGATTGTGTTCATTAATCGATTTCCAATAAAGATTATTAAGAAATAAATGTTTCTGATTCATAAAGTTTCAAACCAAAACACTTTCATTTATTATCATATTTTCTGCTCCTTAAAGCATGTGATAATAGTTAAAAAATATGTTCATACGCTTTTGTTAACAATATTCCTTTTTTTCTGAAAATTACTTTTACTTTTTTACTTTAAGTAGTTTTAAAATAGGTTACTTTTTACTTTTACTTAAGTAGAAAACTTGAGTTGATACTTCTACTTTTACTAAAGTAGTTTTTTAACTCAGTATTTATACTTCTACTTGAGTATAAAATGTTGGTACTTTTGACACCTCTGAAAGGGACCAAATTCAGTGACAAAACCCGAAGAAAACTCTGAGGAACAACAAAAAAACAAACATAAAATACAGAAACGAACATATTGTCATCATAAATTAAATCAAAACTAATAAAAGAACCAAATAACAACATGTTAATTATGCCATGCAAAAGGTTTTATCTGTGGCAACAACACCAATCAAACACAATCACAGTCCGCCTAACCGACTAATAATTGTAAACAAGCTCAGATGAGGGTATTTGATTTTGTTGCACGTCATTAGACACCATCTTCCACCTTTGTTGAAAATTCCAAATTCAATTTGGACAAATTATGAGCACAATTCGAATCATGTTGATGTGCTATCATCACAACCTCACATCAATGGTGTGTTAAAATATCAAAATGGTAAACAATACCAAGGTCTTTCTACCCAATAAACAGACCAGATTGTGAAGCATCACAGGGCACTGGCCTATCACCACTTCTTTTCAAAGTATAGTTTCCAAAAGCAATGCTCTCTAAGATTTTATTCTGTCAGCGAATATAGACAAAACATGATGAATGTCATCACAACTTCACACCAAATTAAAGAAATATCTGCCAAAAAATCCAATTCATTAATTCATTCATGGGTTTAAAAAAAAGAGTATTTTATCATAGACAAATTTAAATTCAATAAAAATGTTGTCAAATTTATATCTGATTTAAAAAAATGTCAAAAACGTGTACATTGTATGGTAAAAAAAGGGTCATAAAACGTATGAACTGTATGTAGACCGCTTGCTGGATCTCCAATTGTCCACAACAAATGCTTGTTGGCATAAATTTAATTAAGTACATCCAGGGACTCGCTGGTGACGGTCAGAAATATAAATCACTCCTCCAAGCAGACAACATGCTTGTTACCATGACTGACCCATTTCCAGAGTTAGTCTACTTCCTGAGAAGTATTTACATACTGTATATCCTTAGCTTCAGGCTAATGCATTTCTTCTAATATAAGGAAACAGATTCACCTCATTCCACTACATTTATTTTGCTAAATTATATCTTCCTTTAACATGATTAAAAACTGCTCCGAAAGGAAAAAAGAAACGTGATCAAAATGTTGAGGTTTTCATTCATCTTCTCAACCGTCCATTCCTAATGGGATTGTGAGGGTGCTGGAGCCTGTCCTGGCAGATTCAAAGCGGAAGGCAGGGTACACCCGTACAGGTTGCCAGTCTGTCGTGGGGCCACACAGACAGAGACTCGTTCCTTAGGGAAATTTAATAGTGGCCAATCAATGTAACATGCCCGTGTTTGGAGGGTGGAAGGAAACTAGAGTACCTGGAAAAAACCCACACATTTATGGAGAAAACATGCGAACTCCACACAGAAAGGCCAGTGTTCCATGCCTCGTCCCTATCCAGTACTCGAACCCCCAACCTTCCTTCTGTGAGGCCGCTGTTCTATGCTTAGGTTTTTATATTAAAAATATTTGTATAGTTGTAAATATAAGAGGTCATTGTAAAAGACTATTTTCATAGTTTTGGACTGAAACGACTCAAAAAACACTTTTCTAAAATTTAAACCTTGAAAATAAAAAGTTTTGCATGTTGTTAGGTTTCTCTTTTAAAAGAACAGGAGTTATGACAAAAGATAGAAAAGAAAGAATTGAATAGAAGAAAAATAGAGTCGACGTATCTTGCTGCCATTCAATATCCGTTATGAAATTTCAAAATCAGAAAACGATTACCATTTGCTAAAAGAAAAAGAAAAATCTGCATTTTTTATTTTTTTGTTGTACCTCATTCCACTGAGCCAAACTATTCCAGTATGTAGTAATGTGTTTTTTCACATGTTAGCTGATCATGTGCTGTTGTACCTACCTTTCAAGAAATTCATTGTTCCACATTTTGTCACTGTTTTGAATAATTTAACAGCCATCAAAAATGGGCAAACCACAAACTAAATGGAGACGGTGGCCGCGTGGTTAGCGCGTTCGCCCGCGGACCGGAAGGTCGCGGGTTCGCGTCCCACGGAGAGCACGTCTAGGGTCCTTGGAGAAGACACCTAACCCCCGCTTCTCCCACCATTGGCGCCGTCGAAGGGCAGCCTGCTGCGGTGTAAGGAGTGCAGCAAACAAATTTCCCCGGTGAGGGATGAATAGAGTAATTCAAAAATAACAAAAAAAAAAAAAAAAAAAAAAAAAAAAAACTACCTTCAGTAAAATACTGACAAGATTTTATTAGATTAAAAACAACATCTTTTCTCTGGCCTCAATTAACAAAAGAAGCCTGAACAACATCTGGGTCATATTCGACCAGGTCATATCTCTTATCATCAAAATGGCTTAGAATTATGACTTGGAAAAGATTATTCAGGATTTTTTTTGGCTCAGTTAATCAAATTCTGTTTTAATGAGACTGTTTTAATGAGACTGTTCTTAAAATTCAAATTGTGAGGAACAGCTGCAGGTTTTAAAATAGGAGCTGAATAGCCTGGCTCTTTCTATTCATGTGGTAGACTTCATTCTCACTTTTAAAATACAACTGAAGACACTTGCTTTGAAGAGTTTTTGGTTACCAAATTTTATTAGTAAAAAACCCTAAATTAATTATTTTTACTTACTTAAAATGTTGTAAATTCCACTGTGAACAGGTTTGACGGTTTGGAAACAACTGTCACCTCTTTCAGCATCTGCTAAAATAAGGCAAAGGGCCAAATAAGAACACAATGAAGCCCAACAAGATCGGTAGATCGGTAGATCGGAAGAGTTTCGACGAACAATGAAAGGTTTTTTTCAGACCGAATGACAGTGAGCTGAGTCCTTCTTCCTCTTTTTAGAGCAGTGTCCATTCAAGCCATTCACAGAAGATTCTCTCACCTACAAGTTCAATTATAGCTTTGTTCAAATGTCCCCAAATCACAAAGAACCTCTCAGTGCAAATCAAGATGTGATCTTTATGTGTCAACAAATCACTAAAAATAGTGAAAAAAGTGGTTGCTGGCTTTGTCATTAACTAACCAAATCTATGCGTTGGTCAAGAATGAAGAAAAACCTTAGAGATTGAGGAAAGTAAGAATTGGTTTTAGTCCAACAAGAGAGATCGTTCACCTACGTAGATTTTTTTTAATGCAATTTAGAATGGCCTGGAGCCAAATCCTGTTCTTCCATTTATTTGAAGCAAAGTACACCCTGGAGAAAGCCAGGCCATTTCTAAGCTGAAACAACCTCCCCCCCCAAAAAAACTAAACATCAATTGACATGGTGCCAAACTAAACTCACCAGTTACAATCCTCAAACAACTTAGGAACATGGCTAAAGATCTTCAGCACAGTTACCAGTTGAATTTGAGGAACACTTCATTGCAGTATCGAGTATTCAAGTCAGGCAATACCGTCAACATGTTAAATCATTTTGGGGAAGGAAACGACTAAATAAAAGTAAAGCTACTACTATTTACAGCAAAAGAAAGAAGAGAAACATAACGTTGACATGTAAGTTGGAACAAAAATCACAACTATTAGTTGTACTTGTGGAGCAAATAATTGTACTTCAAAGTGTTTATTTTTGAAAGCAATAAGTATTGTGATTCTGAACATTCATATACTCATGCCATTCATTTAGAATGTCTTGCGTAACCGCCCACTTACATGTGCAATGTACGTAGCCACAACAAATCAATCAATCTGAAAAAACTTCAGATTTTGGTGTATAATTTTAGAAAAAAAATTATAGTCAGCTATACATTTCTCCAAATTTTTTGGAGGGCTCAATAATCATTGATGATGGACATTGTAGCCAACTGGGTTTAAATGGCGTTCATCACGCTATGACCATGCTACACCGTTGGCTAACCGCTCAACATAGTGACTGCAACAGTTGTGAAAAGCCTCATTGATAAATTTGGATCGTTTTTGTGATGTAGAACTGGCTTCAGGTTTGTACTATGATAATCTGTTGCTGGAAACATGTCTTGGGAAAGCTGGTGAGCTTCAGCAATTGACTAGTTCAGATTACCTAAATGTTAATCCTGATTGGCTGAGAGATTATTTTGATTATATTGTTAGTGTCTGATCTTTTGGAAAAATGTAGTGAAACGTTTGTGGCTGTTTAGAGGAAATATCAGAAGAATTTAAAAAACTTGCCAAACACAGAGAACCAAGATTTCAGAAACAAAGCCAGGAAAGACAGGAAGTTTTCCTGTCTGACTGAAAACAAAACAATCGCAGTTCATCGAGTGTAAATAATCACCGGATTTAGTGTTAAACATCTCAGTGTCAACATGCAGATTTGTACTGCTCTCTATGTTTGGTGTGACACCCATCCTCCTCTCGGAAGCCCGATAACCATCTCATTCTGCTGGCTACTGCTTCATTTTAACTGAAGGTAGCACAGAGACAATTAAATTTAGTTGCACAGTTTGTGCATCAAATAGATGATAAAGAGAGATTATAAACTCCCCAAAAATCTGAAAACATCTCAGGTTAAATATTGCTGATAATATTTAACCAAACCTGTTAAAGTTTGTTCAACGATTGAACAACAATCTTAACTACAAGTACACAAACTAATTGTGGTCCACGAGAGTATCACGGTGGTTGAACATTTTGTTTTTATCTTCTGAACCGCTCATCCCTAACAAGGTGGGGTGTCGGAGTCTTTCCCGGCTGATTACAGGCAGAACGGTACATCAAGAACACCACAAGCCAACGTTTCAAGCCTCGTCCCACCCATAACTCGAACCCTGACCTTCTTGCTGTGAGGTCACTATGCTAGCCTAAACCTAATCAGTTCCACCGTTTATTGGTAGTGATTAACTGTGGGCAGTTTAAATAAATTCCCCTAAGTGGTTTGGGAGATGTCGCATTCACAAAAGTGTTAAGGAATCACAAACGCAAATCAATTGTGGAGAACATAAAAGTACATGTTTAAATGTCTAATGTTTTCTACCTTGTTTTGTTGTTTAAATGGTACTTTGGTGAATAGCTGCCATACAGAAATCTGGTCGCTAATCCCAGTGATGGGGAGCAGCGCTCTGCATGCCAGATGTTCCTCCTGCCCTGTCACATGTGATTCAAACAAGAGTGGAGCTCATTAGTCTGTCATCAGGCTCAGCAGCAGCTTGTTAATGATCCATCGTACAAGTCAGGTGTATCGTTGGCTGAGAAAACACAAAAAGTGGGACTGCGAGTTGTGAGACTTATTGATACATCTGAGAAAAACATCAGATGGCTGGATGATTTTATCTGGTGTTGCTACAACAGAATATTCTCATTTTTAATGCTTAAGCACACAACTTTTGATAAATCAGCAGTGACTTTTTTGCTTCAGTTTGTGTGATCTAGAGGCAGATGCATGAATCTTTAAAAAAGCCTTTACTGAGAAATGTTCATTAAAATAACACAAAAACATGGCCATACACACGCAGCAGGAGCAGACGAGCTACGGCTGATGGTGAAAAATGAACAAGTGGAGACTTCATACTGGAGAAGGTGATTAGTTGTAAAAAGCAGGTGTGGTGAGTAGTGAGCGAATATGTGTGTGTGTGGCCAAGATATGCAAACTAAAAAATGATCTTATATATATAAAAGAACAACAACAGTTGAATAAATATAATTTTTTTTCCCTGCAGCAATACAAGGCTATAAACACTCCCGATTTTAAAAAAATTGCATCGACAGAAAATGAATTTTTTTAAAACTTTAACATGATTCACCACACTCCTAAATATTTTTGACTCTTTCCCTTGTTCCACAACATGTTATCATCCAAAGACTTCTGCTGAAAAATTAGCAGTTATTATACTGATATTGTCCCATTAGCAGCTGGTGCCTCGGTTACCTAAGTTATGGTGCACTCTCCATGCGTCTGATTTATTTTTCGGCTCATAATACGAGTTTTTCAAGTTACTAACTAGCCAATCTTTTGCACTGAATGAAAAATATATAGACTGCTAATGCCACATAGAGATCGTTGATAGGTTTGATTGAGACATTTTACTCAACCAATGGCAGCAGGAAGTCAGATAGGGTGTTAGACAGATCGACAGTTTGCTGCTCTTCATTAGCAGGGGGCGTGTTACTTCAAAAAGCTCACTTCTGGTTGATAATGAGGTTGCAATGCGACCGAGACCGGACCAATGACTCCATAGCTCCACCTCCAAAAAGTCAACGTGTCACTGTCCATAAAGCTAAAATTTGAATGGGAGAAACTGATTTGGCAGAATCAACAGAACTGCGTGCTATGGGTGATGTCACACTCACTAGGTTGTGCAGTTAATGGGATTGAGATGCCTTTAAGTAAACTTTTAATAAAATATATACAAATAAATACTAAATGACAAGATATCAATAAGAGATCAAGGTTTCTGTTTTTATATTTCGGTTTTCTTCTAAAAATATGTTTCGTTTGTATCTGCCATTTTTTGTACATATAATGTACAAAGTACAAAAAATGTGTGTTATTAACTTGTGTTATTAAAAATGTCCCTAAAGGAAAGAACCAACACTCTGACAGCATGAGGAAAACACATTCTGATACATGCAGATGAAGATCTGTGTGTGCTCAGACAGACAAATGAAGGAAGATGACTTTTTCTTGCAGTGTATAGTGCATGAGCTGAGAACATTGACGGTGTGTGTGTGTTTGCAGCAGAACACCAACGAACACACTGTGATGGATTACAGAAGAATGGAGCAAGGGTGCTTAGGAACAATTAGCCTGAAATATCGATGAATGAAGGTAGGACTGAAAAAAAGGAGAACAAATTTAAAAAGACGTTTATGCAAAATAAACATTTTAGTGATTTCTACCATAATTGTGTGTTAGTCACACATCAAAAAACATATCTGAAGTGGTTTTCTATTTCATTCTTGCATGTTTGAGCAATTGGTGAGCTCACTTGTCCAGTATTTGGATACCATTCAAACATCGAGTTGTTCTTGGGTTTTGTTTTATGCTGCACCCACATTCTGTGTTTTAATGGATGCACTCTGCTGATGCTCGGTCCCAAAATGAGTGCTACTAATCATGCAATTGCACCAAAATTAGAGTACAAAACAACGTGTGCTAGGTTTGTTAACTTAATACACTTTCCACCTTATTTGCAGCCTCAACCAAGATTTACGCTGTGTCGTGCATGTGCCTGGGAGACAGAGAATGGGGAATTCAGTGTCAGAAATGGAAGTGAAACTGAATAAATATAATTAAAGTATCTTTTTAGTAGTGAATATTACATTTTTGTGTTAACAAAAGATGCATTAAAAAGTATTCCTTCTCAAAAACACTATCTTTGCTCTTTTAGATGAGATCAAATTTTACGTCTGAAAAAATGAAGGCTTCATTTTAATCTGAATTCATGATCATTCATGTTCTGTTGGAAGCTATACTCCTCTGGCTTTTTTAAGCTAGAGTCTAAACTAGGCCATGTTGCTAATTTCTCATGTGCTGCCAATCATTTCTGAGGATTACCCTAAAAAGCCATCACTGTCACCCTCTGAAATTGAATACATGAGCTTCTCTATGGCTGACCTTATTTGTTTGCAAACGTGGTTTTACCTTTCACTCTCTTTTATGTGAGATCCAAACCTGGATGGTAATTTCAGGGTTTTTTTCTAGAGAGCTAAAGGGTTTTGTGTGCTGTTTTGAGGTATTATTTTAGCACACAAGGGTATTTTTGGGTCACTGGTGTATGTATTCTAGACCCAACACGGGGACGATATTTTTTATTTTTCAATGCTTCACATAAAACATGTGATTTAAGAGACTAAATAAAGTCCAAAAAAAAAGATTAAGGTTGTGTTGACGATCAAAAAACTATATATAAATTGTACTTTTACAACAATTTGTTATACATATATGTTTATCCTGATTGGTGGTATTAGAATAGGAAGGCATTTCAAACCTGCAGGACTCCGATCCTTGAGAACAGAAGCTGAGATTCCTTTGTTCTAATTAATTAGAATGTCGCATGGGAAGCAGCCAAATACCACAGAGTGACAAGAAATTTATGTCTGCCCCTTAAGAACACCAATATCCATCTTCTGAAGCTGGAAAAATGCCACAGAGACATTTTTTTCCCCCCACAAGACTAGCCTAAGAAACTAAGTGATGAGAATCGTTTGCCATTATGGTGGTTTTCCAGTTTCTCACTTCAATTTGTATTTTTTTGTTGTTTGCGTGTCATTTTTTCTTTTTTCTTCACATTGATTTAAAAAGATACATTAATTAGTTTAAATTACTGTCCGATTTTTTTAAAAAATTGTTTATCTGAATTCATCTCTGTAAACAAGTCATTTAATTATGAGAAAAAACACTTTTTTTCTATTGACAGGTCTTACTATTAAAAAGGGTGGTAATTTGGACACTTCATTGACTAGCGTACAAATAAAAAGTATAGAGAAAGTTAATTTGAAAACAATAGAAAAATAAAAGACTAATTTGACAATATTTTAAAGTTGGATTCTGTTTAAATTGTGGTTCAACTCTTAATAATAATTTTTAAAAAAAACAGTTGTAAAAAGTGAAAGACAGATATTTTTACACGGGTAGTTCTGTAGTCTGTCATACCTCTATGAAAAAGATTTCTTCTTACAATATCACAATCAGAAACTTGCAAAGATTGAACAATCTCAACAAACCAATGCTGGTTTGATGCCGGGGATAATTCTGTAGCTTTTGTAAAGTGATTGCAAATAGAAAATCAGTGTCACACAAGCTGCTGAAACTTGGAAGAAAAAAAATGTCTGCCCTACACAACATAAAACAATAAGAAAATGATCAAATTTCTTGGACAGATTTGCAGTGGTTCTAAAGATGATTTTGGACTACATTAATTTTCCACAAGAAGTTTGATTTTTGCCAAAACTAGGGTTGTATTTCCTAATAATTACATTTTGGTTTAGTTTTGTCTTCTGAATCGCTTATCCCTAATGGGGTCGCTGGTGGTGCTGGAACCCAATCCGGCTGATTTTTGGTGAGAGGCAAGTACACCCTGTTTAGGTACACCCTAAACAGGTCGCCAGTCTGTTGCAGGGCATTTTCTTTTTTTTTACAGTAAAAAGTATGGTTACACAGATGACATCATTTAATATCTTAGCACCATCACTCTAAAAATAGACAGGATTAAATGGAAAGGAAATAGCACAGTTTCAAAAACAGAGATATTGCAAAACAGAACGGTGTGACCACAATGAGTCATTCTCTGACCCCCTGAGAGAGTGTGATCTTGGCCTCTGGAACTAACACCGGGAAAGACATGAAAAGGAGGAACACGACACAGAGATGAGAGACAACGGGGAAAAGCAAGATGAAACTACACGTCCCATGGAGCCAGGCGGGGCTCCACAGATGGCGTTCCCAGGTTTGTTTGGAAGTGTTGGGTGTTTGTGTGTGTGTGTGTGTTTCTGTTGAGAAAGCAATATGTCCCTCAGTCAGTAGAGAGGGGTCCATGCCAACTGGCAGGAAAGAAGAGGATATTTAAAGATGCCATGAACAGAGGATAACACGGGGAGGGCAAGAGGAGTCACAAAGATTAAATGATAGAAGGAAAAGAAAGAAACTAAAAGCGGGGGGAGAAATTTGAAGTGTAAAAGGGTCAAATGCATCCTGTGGGTGCAAATGATTGTGCGAGGAAACAAAAAAGTGACTTTTGAGCTTTGCCGTGAGAGATTAAAAGTCAAAAAGATTTTGGAGATAATTTGAAATGTGGGTAAAAGTGAAAGCTGGAGGAGTGGAGCCAAGAAGAAGTGAAGAAAAGGAGAAAAAACACAAAGGAAACAATGAAACAAAATGAGAAAATACTACAGAAATACAAGGCTTTTTTTCGATCCCAAAAACATACAATTATTTAAAAAGCACCAAAATGCTGCGGGCACGTCCAGGAACACAGCTGACCAATGCTGAGAATATTCTTATTCATCCCAAAGAATTGGGATTAAAACATTCATCCACACAAAAAAATGACGACTGAACTGATGAAGATAATTAGCTTCTGCTGCTGGCTTTGAAAAAAGAAGGGAAAAAATGAAGGAGTGCCTGAAAAAAAAGCTGAGATGGAGGAGAAAGAGGAAGATTAAATAGAGTAGCAGCTTAGAGGGAAAGACCTTGGCCCAAAAACAGAGGGAAGTCCTTGCAACACGCACACACTAATACACAATGAATAGTGCTTGGTAGGTACTGTATTACAGTCTGAATTAGGACTGATATAAAGATGGAAGCGGCCTAAAATTTGGTCTTAAAACAGCAGTTTGACAGGATGTGCAGAAATGAATGTGATGCTACAGATGAGGGCAGTCAGTCGTAAACAGTGGATGAGCACAATAGCTCCAAGTTTGATTCACATTTTTTGGTAGTTTTTTGCAACACGGTTTCATCTATCTGTCCACATGGCTCAATGATATCTGTCCATTATACTTATCTCTCAGCCAAACACCGATAAACATTTGCATAGGATTTCATTTCCTTAGAGACTTTTCAAATACTATTACCACAATACAAGCATGAAGGAAATCATACGGCAGAAAAATGGTCCAAAAGAATAAATGAGACTTTTGCAATGAAGACATGAAGATAGTTGGCGTGACCGACGAGGTTCAGCAGATAGGGTTTGATGGAAGAAACTGACTTGCTGTGGCAACCCCTGAAGGGAAATGTCGAAAGGAGAAGAGTCACTTTTCAAATGGTGTAGCATTGACAGGACTCACTATTGATTGTAGAAGGGGTGGACCAGTGATGTCACCCATAATGTTTGGCAAGGAAACAAATTAAACCAATTTAGCTGCCATTTTCTGCCAAAATGTATGGCCGAAATGTGCCGAAAATATTCCATCTTTGGTTGAAGTGTGCATTCACATGGCAACCACCCAAAGCAAACTTTTTGAAGGTACTCACCACTGCCATTAGAAACCCTGACTATGGAACGATCCTGGCTTCCGTATGTTGTTGGCTAAGTACAATCTGTCAATATATCCTGTCATACACCTGTATGTGCGGTGAACAGCAACTACAGAGTTTAATCATTGCATCTGATTGACCAGTTGTTGATTGGTAAAACTTTTGCCAAGGTTTACCAAGGTAACAGATCCATGATGGTTCTGAAGCTTTTTGGAAACAGGAGCCACTTCTTATTTGGAACTTAGGCAGTTACAGCCTGTTATGTCCAGTTTCTGGACTTAGTTGTTGGAAAACACTAAACCTAAAGTTAAACCCAGTTTACTGGGATGTCCAACACCATCATCCAAATTAACATGAAATATACGTACAAAAGTCACCATAAAAACTTTCCTAAAATTTGTGCCTGATATTTGAAATAATTGCTTTTAATAATTGCAAAATTCTTGTAATGTATATACATTGTTGCTACAATGTACAACTACGATGGGAGTATGGGGATTTTTTAACAATATATCAAGAATCATAATGCATTTTGCTGTGAAAAATAAAGACGTTGCAGTAAACATACCGGCTTTACTCACAGTTTCAACGAAGTTGGATTAAGAACAATGATTTCAGTCGGTTTAGCTCTACTCGTTTTACAGTGCATCATTTTATAGAAGGGTCAATTTTCCACATCCTAAACAGGCCTGAATGTTTTTCTGCACCTTCTATTTAAATCCAACAAAGAGGATTTTAGTTGAATGACGGCTGAATATTTACTCTAATAAAAAGATGAGTTTGAGTTCTTTTAATCCCCCAATTTCACACTTGCTGGATTTGAGAAGCATTGGGAACGCTGTTGTCTCACACCTTTCCTTGAGGGAATAGAAGGATGAGAAACATTCACAAAAATAACCTTCCCTTCCTGGTGTAAATACATTCATGAATGTTTTTGTGGAAGGTTTGAAGAAATATTTTCATATCTTATCTGCTAACTTCCACCATGACCCAAGCTGAGAGGAAAATTGTCGATCATGTCCCGTAATGTGTGCAGACACTCATGACCCATAAACATGAGCTATAGGTTTCATGTGAAGAGTTTTTTTGTCACATCTATAAGAACCTTCTGTTCAAGGACTCCTGGTCCTTCAGCAAAAACAAAGGAAACTAAAACGTTCAATAATAAATGCAAAATATACTATCCTAGGTTTTTGGTTGTTTGCAGAAGTCCAACATTATATTTATGGAATCTGTCTCAAAGGCTTATATTGCAACAAAGACAATGAAGATATCATGTGCCTGTAATCATCTTTTTGAGGGTATCACTCATTTGGCCAGATCATGTGAATATAGCTATAGATAAAACAAAAAAACCCCACCGGAAATGTAACTAATAATTATTATTACAAAGCAATAATTGTATCGGTACCAAACAGGCTGAGCAGAACAGAGAGATCCAGCACAATGCCACAAAGACCAGAAACAGCAAAACAATCAGACTGCCACTGCTCCCCCCATGACTCATATCACCTTTCACTCTCTTCAGTTCACTTCAGGTTCTGTCCACAAATGTAGTCTTTTCTCCCTTGTCACATGATTTGCACACGGCCGCTCCTGACTTGGCTTAGAGTTCACACACTTTGCAAACTTAAATTATATAGAAAATAAGCATGAGCTCGAATATGGGCATGGGTACAATTCAACGTTAGCCTTCCAGAGCCTAATCCAAAAAACTAAAATTGACTTTTGTATTCATGAGATGTGCTTAAAGCCGTCTTGACCTTCCTGAAACTTAGAGTTCAATCTCACCCTCCAGTGTGAATTATTGTAAAACTAGACATCCAAGGAAAATATAGCAGTCACATGCTGTCATTTATGTTCAACCTGAAATGTTCAACAAGGGCATTTAGAAACCCTAGCGGCTGTGTTGCTGCCTTTGTTAAAGACTCACATCATCAGTCAACTCTTCACAAAATGTGTGTTTACACTCGTTGCAAAAACGGTGATGTGAACATTACTTCACATCTAAAAAGCAATTGACTGACACCTTTAATGAAACAGCTGCCCATCATACCTGACCTTCAACGTACCATCTGCCTTCTTAAACAAAAACTGCTCCATATGCAGTTTTATAGAAACGCCCAAAGAGTTTATTGCATTCTCATGAAGGCAATGGTTCCTGCCACCCCCATTTTTGTTTCTAATTTGTGTCTATATTTGAGGATTACGTTGGCAAGCTTTCTTGTAATTTTTATTCTCATAAAAGAACCTCTAAACAAAACAATTAAAAATGTCACCTACTTTAAGAGTTTAATTTCCCAAATTATGAAACACTTAAAAAAATTAAGATATAAAGCAAAAATACAACAAAACCAAAACAGCGGTCTTACAGTGTAAAGTATCTCACAAAATGTTTGCCAAAATTGTCGTTCACAATGTTTTGAGCGGGCTTTTAAAATGAAATATCATTATGCAGATACATCTATAGAAATCTACATCTAAATCCACACACACCTGCACATGCATTCAAATATGCTCAAATATGCATTTGTATTATTTTTATACATATATGTTGACCGTCAAATTAAATGATTTTTTATTGAAATAGATGAATGCAGATAGAAATATAATTATTGATTTACCATTTTATTTAAACATCTTGAAAATCAAAATTACCAGTCAATGTAGACATGGTGCTTTTACAGAAATGAGGCTAGATTACTTACAAATGTTTGATAAATTATCATTGTTAGGATTCTGCTGTGAAAAACACTGTATTTAGCTTTTAAAAATATTTGTATTTGATACAATGTTTCCTTTCGTTTTGTTTTCTGAACCGCTAATCTCTAATGAAGTTGCAGAGGTGTCGGAGCCTATCCTGGCAGATTTTAGGGCATCCCAAACAGGTCACCAGTCTGCCGTGGGGCCACATGCACACAACCATCCAAACACACTCACTCATTGGGGCTATTTCATTGTGGCCAATCACCCTAACATGTATAAGTTTGGAGGGTGGGACGAAACCAAAATTACCCGGAAAAACTATGCATACACGAGGAGAACATGCAAATTTCACACAGAAAGGCCAGTGTTTCAAATCTCATCCCACCCAGGACTCAAACCCCAATTTTCTTGCTGTGAGGCCACTGTGCTAACCACTGCACCATTGTGTTGCCTTAATAAAATGTTACACTTTAAGAAATTTGCAGTAAATCTACATAAAACAACATTTTGAAGGATTTATGTAAAAAGCACATCAACATTTTGAACTTGGATTTAGCTCCACAGCGGCCAGAGATACTAAAATACAAATACTTCAAGGAGGGTAGCGTGTCTTACAAAATCAACTTTCTATCTACCATGTTTCAGTATTATTTGCACAAAACACACATACCTGAAGTGTTTTCTTTTTGGTCTATTGTTTGGATACTATTAAAACACCAGCTTGTTCACAAATTTTGTTCTGTCCCACGCATGTAATGTCGCTCGAGTTCACATGTCAAAATGCTTAAAATGCTTTTGTGCATTTGCTATGCTCACGCTTGGTTCCTCTATTCAACAGGAAGTGCAATTAATATGCCAATGCACCATTATAGGAATAAAAAAAAAACTATGCCCTAGCTTAGCTAACTTGATGTTCTTAACATTAGAGATTTACAGTATGTTGCAGGGGGTGGGTCCAAGCAAGTACCAAAAGGAGTATTAAAGCAGAAGCACCACTGAATAAATGTATTTCTAAGCTTTAATGAAAAAAAAAAATATCACATTTAAGAGCTAACAAAAGGTACCGTGTTTATCTAGTATATACCGTATGCTATGAGATAAAAAATATTACCCCACCAAAACACAGTAGCCTTTCTTTAAGCCGATGAAACGGGGTGGTTGTTGCACCATTTGTAATGATTGGTGTATAATTGTGTAAGAGAATTGAGCAGAACAGACCCACTATTAATAAACAGTTCCACTAAAGCCTTTTTATGAAAGAAACTTGTTCGTATGTGATATTTATCTACTCTTGACACATTTTCTTTGTAAAAGAAAAACCAGAAGTGTGTGTAGTTATAGGTGATAGAAGTAGGGAGTGAGAGAGTGCAAGAAGTGCTGCAGTCTGCTGGAAATGTATCACAGGAGGGTTCCCCAACAAGGAGCCAAGAGTTATCTGGAGGACACACACACGCACACACAGTAACGTGCATGCGCATTTGCCTCTTTCCTGCTCTCTTTTGAAACATTTTTCTCTCCACCTCTTTCTCAAATCCTCAAAAGTGGTCCAATCACACCCTCACTCCTGTAATCCCTCTCGCCTCTCTGCTCCATGCGCTCCACTTTGCTGTTCCTCAGACTATCCCTGTCCAGTGTTCCAGCATGCTTCTCTTTTCATCCACCACTAATCAACACTCCCCAGCATCTGCCTGCCACACAGCGCACATCTGTCCATGACCTAGAGAAAATCTCTCCCCTTTTTTTTATAGAACTTTTCCTCTTTAATGTCTTTTTAGGAGATAAAGAAAAAAATGCATGCCAACACAGTCACATGCATCACTGCTCCCAGCTGCTAAAGTCCTGACAAGCGCAACCAAAGCTGCTTCAAGAAACCTAAAGAGTGGGATGAGATGGTTTCCATGGAACTAAATGTGGATGATAAATGAGTGAAACGAAATAAAATGAAAGATGCAGGAAGAGATGCTCACCCTGTAGAGAGAAGAGCTGGTGGAGGAGAGAAGCTGCAAGCTGAGAAGCCAGGAGAGCTGGAGACAGAGATGCGCTGCTTTCCTACCCACTTGTCTCTCTCACTCTCCCTCTATCTACTGCTCTTACCACACACACACTACGTCCCCCGTTTTGTGTTCCCCTGAATCTCCCCGCTTTCTCCTTCTCTCTTCTCTCTCCCTCTGTTCCTCCTCCTTTACTTCTCTCTGCTCTTTCAGCACTGCGGAGAATCGCTTGGATTGGCTTCTCTGTAGTTTAGGAATGGGGAGGTGGGACTGGTGTGTGTGTGTGTGTGTGTGTGTGTGTGTGTGTGTGTGTGTGTGTGTGTGTGTGTGTGTGTGTGTGTGTGTGTGTGTGTGTGTGTGTGTGTGTGTGTGTGTGTGTGTGTGTGTGTGTGAAGCAAAAGGAGAGTGGGGTTGGGGAGGTTGGAGTGATGGAGGCTAGAGGGAGAAAAGGAGGCTCATGCGCACAAGCACATAAAGCAGCATGGCATAAAGAGCATGCGGGCTGGAATTGAGGACACATCATGCACACTGACAGCATGACTGATTCAGACGTACAGCAACTATTAGTGTTGTGTAACTCATTAATGAGAAACACACAGCAACCTGAGTGTTTGTGTGTGTTTATGTGTGTGTGCACAAACTTGTGTGTGAATTTCCACATAAACTGCACAACATCATGCTTGATAGTTGCTTTCATCTCAGGAGGAACTGATTGACAAGAGGAAAAAAGTATTCCCAGAAACGACCCAGAGGAATTAAAGAAAGCCATTGAGATTTCATTTGAAACACTGTTTACCTTATTTTTGTTTAACTGTACAAGAGAAAATTCCCCAAACAGTCAAAGGCAAATTATTATTTAAAAGTGATGTAAGAGTGGTCACTGATTCATCAGCTGGTTTATCTCAACACAAAATCAACTGTTATTATGCTTGTGGTCAAAATTGATGAAAAGTTTTCTTGTTTTTTTAATTAATCTCTTGTGAAATATTAAATAATGTTCAATTTTCCCAAGATGCCTATGTGATCATGACAATGTTGAAGTGCTTTTTTTTTCTCTTATATTTCATAACTTTTGGTTTAGTTTAGTTAAGTCGTTATTTATGTCCCCCTTTGGTTATCTTAATTAGTTTATTCCACTCCGTATATAAGTTCTCATTCTGTTTTATTATTTTAGGTTTCTTTTGTCTTAAGTGTTGTTTCTTTGATCTGCATTTTTTGGTATTCTGTTTGGTTGACCATTTTACATAATTTGGGTAAATGAAGGAACCCATTGTTTAGTTTGACTCGTGTCACAGACTCCCACATCGTTTTATTGAAAGAGGTAATGATAATTCAACTTGTGATTCTTTATAGTATAAACTTATGTGGATAAAGTTTGTCGGGCCATGTATAGACCTAAAGAACCAGAAAGCCATTGCTGAAGGTAAAGACGAGTATCCACCTAGTAAAAAAAATTATCCTACTCTATCTCAGCAAGAGAACAAAATTCATTACACAAAATTTGAACGGAAAAAGATCTTTTAGTTTCTACTTGGAGATAACTTCTGGGCCTCTGACATATTCATGGAACTAAAATCAAAAGCAAGCTGAAGACTTTTCCCAAAAGTAGATATTCATCTGTAGAAAAGGATCGAAATAAATCAAAACTTTTAGACTTTAAAATGAGACAGATATCCAATCAAAAAAATATTTAAATGACCTGATTTTAAAGAAAATTTCTCAAAACTAGCTTTTAACATGCTAATAGCATTGCAGCTGCTACCAGCGACCTCTCATCTGGGATTTTTCTCATCTAATTAAAGAACATGCGCATACTCAAGGGCAAACCTAAGAAAAATACAGATTTAATTGCTTACATTTTTGACATATGCTGATTAAGAACTGACTCAGCCTCAGGATAATGCAGGTGCAAACGTGCATTTTAATCACATCACATAAAATCAGAATCAGTTTTTTTCTTTTCTTATTAAAAAAAATAATCAAGATGTCTCATTTCCGAGTGGCATTTTTAAGCAGAGGGGAGATGTCGCACATTTGCATGTGGGAAAAATTAAGCTTGTGCATGTGTCTCCCTCTGGTCCTGCATGTGATGTGTATGTCAGCGTGTGTGTTTGTACTTGTTCTGCTTCCATACCCTCTTTCATGGCTGAGTGGCCCCATCAGCCCTTGGCGACCCACAGACTGATACAGTATAGGCCATGACTCATGGAGCCTGTAGATATGTGTGTGTGCATGTGTGTGTGTAAGGGTTAGCAATGGGGGGCCTTAAGTTAATCCATCCTACCTTATAATGATGACAATCCAAACATGCATGCTTGACTTTTCTGCCTGACTGCGTTTGATAGTTTGTATCATTTTGACACGGCCAGTAACATTTTTTGTACAATATTGACTGCAAGCAATTAAAAATTGTATTCTACCACAGATGGTGACCATAGACAAGGGTCAGAGCAAAGGGCAACTGTAAAATTGAGAGCTTTTCTGTTTGGCACAGCTCACAACACTCAATAGGCTGATGCAGGATCTTAATGTTGATGCCGAACAGTCAATCTCTTACTCCATCCTTTCATCGCTCACCCTGAGATACTGAAACTTCTTGAATTTGAAGGTGTCGATACAAAGCAATTAAAGTCAATATTTTTAATTAGCTAATTTACTTTGTCTGGAGAACAAAAATGGCCCAATCCTTACAGATTGAGACAAGAAGAATGGTTGTGAGTAAAATCTGTAAATGTGTGACGCTCTGAATGTTTTGAATAGGAACACACCTTAGAAAGCTTTTATTAAGCTCTTATTTCTTATTCAAATAATCATTTTCTGTCTGTGTTAAGATGGATGAACATGTCTGAATTAGGAGAAGATGCCAACAGCTAGTATGCACTCGTGTGGATTAATTAGGAATTGGCTGAATTCCAGAGCAAGACACAAACCAAAGAACGCATATTTTGTTCATTGAATACTGAACTTCATTCTATTAAACACATATCAATGTTTAGGGGGATGTACTACTATGCAAATCCAGATAGTTTCCCACCACAGCAGTGCAGCACTGATATAAAAGTAGAAATCCTGCATTGAGGAGGGATTTGCATGATGTTTAAAAAGTGCAGCAATGCGTCGGTTTGGAATCATCTTTTCAAATGCTTTAGCCTTCGTGTGATCTGACAGGTGGAGTTTCCATAGGGTACAGACAGGCATGATCACATCCTACACTTAACTGTAACCTTTTCTGTGGCCTACATTTTTTATTAGAGGTGTGAAAAGAAGGTTTCAGTCACAAAATGGGTCGCCCACCACTCCAGGTGGGCTTGGATCTTCCAAATCCACAAGACGAATATTCTGCCTTCATAAATTGCAATCCTTGAAAGATACACAGCAAAATTCTTCGCTTAAGTTGTCTCTGCAGAGCAGAGGAGTTTATTTCCACATGAAAATTATAGAATGTTGCAGCTATTTTTAGACTTATAGCAACTACGATACATGGAAACCTACTGTTAAGATTAGCTGTGCTTCTTTTTCAACATCTGGTGGAAATAGAATTGTTTAGAGAAAGCTGAAAGTTACAAATTCTTTTACCTACCACTGGCGTTAGATTCGAGATAGATTTCGATAACTGTTTCCACAAATGGAAAAAAAATGTCTACGCCAACAAATTCTTCACTTTACAATGATCTTCAAAAGAATATGCCTGAATTTGAAGACACCGAAAGAGAGCACAGCAGGAATCGCTGTATGGTTTGGCAAGCCTATTAACTCAAAGCAATTTATAAAATGGAACAGGGCCACCAAAAACGCAAGTCTCTGGACCTCCTTCTCCGCTACGGCTGCCTACATATCTTTTGACACACACAAACGTTTTAAATACCCTTTTTAAATATTAATCATTGACGGCTGAGACTGGTTTGTCTTTAGGGACTCAAGAAATCTAGCTCAATAGGTAAGGTAGACTTTAAATATGGGCATACAGAATAACCAATGGAATCCTCATGGCTCCCCTTAGGGACCTCTAAAGATGCAAACTCAGAAATAGTTAAAATCAACAAAAATGGAGGACAGAAATGCAAAAACAATTATTTTACATTTAGGTTGCAGTACAATGCAAACACCGATCTGTATCTAAAATCTAATTTTTTCCCCCTGTTTTTATCATCTACTGCACACAGAATAAATTATGTTATGTTATTTGCCTTGTCAACCAAAACTTTGCAGAATGGTATCACAACTGGACTGGAACCTTTCAGTTGAAAACAAAGTCTTTAAATTAGAGTCCATATTTGCTATGTGTTTAGAAACCACCAACGAGTGTGACTCATAATCACAAACATAGTAATAGCGAGGGAGCAGATGGCCTAGTTCACTGGTTATTCTCGAGTTGGGCCAACTGGTTGCAAGTCAAAATGCTGTCTGCTGCTGCACAGAATAGGGGCAAAATAAACCCTACCATTGCAACCATCTTTTGTGGTGTCAAAGTGTTAGCTGCCTCATTTTTTAAAAAAAGATACATGTCGTGTAAATCCTATTTGTATATTTAAAAAATTTGGGGCCAAGCTTGATGAGATGTGACATATGTTGACCAGACTATGTGCAAACTGTGGTGGTACTAACATATAGATGCTTTTCGATACGGTCACCTCAATTCTGGTTGATTGGACAGCATTTAAACCTGATGCTCTAGTCTTTCTTCACAGACACCTCCTCTTCAGACATTCTCCCTCTAGGCTGAGGCTTTAGAAACGTTTTTCCTTTCCTTCTTTTTCTGACACCAAAAGGTTCTAATCAGGCATTGGCTACTTCCAATATGTGGTGTTCACCCATTGCTGCATGGACTGTGAAGGAAGTGTATTTCTACTTTCTTTATTCATCCCCGAGCATCATCACTATATAATGCCCAAATAAAAAAGTTTAATTTGCAATATTGATTGATAAAGTTGAACAAACATGCTTTTTCCTGGTTTTGAGAGGACGATGGTGGAATAAGTTGATCAAGACCACAAAAGCTTTTCACAATGAATTAATTATTTATGCACACATTGGTGGTTAGCTACATGTGAGCTGACAGCTGCCCCAGGACAGACTGACAGTGAAGTGGCATCTAGTCTGCACTCATGACCTCAAGGACTAAAACATACCATTCATTCACTCCAATGTCACCAAAAATAGATTCAAGGTGATTACAGTGTGTAACCCAGAAGAGAGAACATCACTTGTTTATCTCTGGAGACTAAAGAAATCCCCAGAGTTTTCTGGGGATTTCTACCATGCTACTTGCTCCTTCCTACCATCAAACAGGTAGGAAGGTGCAAGACTATGGACGGCTTTGAAAGTGAGAAGGAGAATTTTGAAAACTATTCTGGATTTGTTTGGGAGCTAGTGAAGTTGCTGAAGAACCGGGGTGATATGATAAAAAGAGAGGGTTCCAGAAATTATACGGGAAGAGAAGTTTTGTACCAGCTGAATTTTATTGAGAAATTTCTGAGGGAGGCCAAAAAGAAGTTAATTACAATAGTCTAGACAGGTGACGAGACTGTTGACAAGGATTGCAGCGGTGTAGGAAGTGAGGGAAGGACAGAAACAATTAATGTTACGAAGATGGAAACTAAGCAGACCAGGTGATTTTGCTTACGTGGAATTGAAAGGACAGTGAGGCATCAAGGAGAAGGGGAAATAAGGTTACCGTCATATGGGAGAGAGAAACTATTGACTTTGGACAATGTGGATCTAGACCCGATGAGAAGAACCTCGGTTTTATCAAAATTCAGTTTGAGGAGGCTGGAGGTGAGCGAGATTTTTATTTCGGAAAGACAGCAGGTAAGAGAGGAAACAGGAAAATAAGTTTACCAGACAAGTTGTGTTTGGTGATGTTGAATTTCCAGAGAATATTACTGAGGGGAGAAGATAGATAATGAAAAGTAGGGGGCCCAGGACAGAGCCCAGAGGAACCAGAAGATGGCTTGGATCTTGAAGACTTGAGATGGACGAACTGAATGCAGCCTGAAAGATATGAATGAAACCACTGAAGGGGGTGGAGGACGGAATGAGAAATGGTATCAAAGATAGCACTCTAATCAAGAAGGATAAGAATGGAGAGAAGACCGGAGTCTGAAGCAGTAAGAAGATCATTGGTGATCTTTATTAAAGCAGTTTCTGTGCTTTGATGGGGTGAAAACCAGATTGGAAAGTCACATAGAGACTGTTATGGGAAAAATTGAATGAAGTTCAGAGGCCACTATTTTTTCAAGTATTTTGGACAAGGAAGAAAAATTAGAAATTAGACGAAGATTACTGAAATTGTTGGGATCTTATTCGCCTTTTTCACGATGGGAGATGCAGCAGCAGTTTTGTAAAGGGCAGGAACAGATCCATGTGTAAGAGAGGAGTGAATGATGGTAGTGATAAGTGGGAGCAGCGAAGGGAGACTTGATTTGACAAGAGTAGTGGGGATTTGATCCAACAAGCACATAGAGGGTTTGGATTTGCGAACAAGATCAGAAATTTCAGTAATACTGGGGAAGATGAACGTGGAAAAAGCCTATAACAGGAAAGTAGGGCCTATCCCAGCTGATTTCTGCTGAGAGGCAGGATACATCCTGAAAAGGTTGACAGTCTGTTGTGGGGCGCTGTTTAAATTTGGCACATTTTTAAATCTTTGCACCATTCCATATCGAGTTGAGTCAGTGGTGGCAGCCTTAACAGGGAAGCCAAGACTTCCCTTGCTCCTGGCTCAGCGTACTGCTCACCTGTCAGGATCCTGAGATTTTCTTGGCCAGCTGTGAGATATAATCTCTCTAGGAGGTTTTGGGACTTCTGCAGGGGGGTTGTGTCCAGGACACCTCTCCATCAAGTTCTTCTGGATAGATCCTAGTTAAAGGGCTGGACCACCCCACCTGGCTCTTCTCAACCTGGCGAGGCAATCACTCTCAAACCTGGCCACGAAGCCGGGCATAGTCGCTACTACTGTATGTTCTTTTGGTCATCAGGGGTGAAAGTCAGACTGTAGATTGACTAGCAAATAGAAATCTTGGTTTTTGGATTGGCTCTACCTTCCACAGGATGGACTGATATAGCGTCTTAATAACAGCAGACACTGCACTGATTAGCCTGGCAAGCTCCTCCATCCTTCTCTAACTCGTCCTCATGAACAAGACCCTGAGATACAAACACCCACCAACTTTGGGAAGGACTCCAACACCTTTACAACATCATCTCATCATTTCTGTTGTATTTTTCAGTTTGGGCAAATTATCAATAATTGCTTCACATGTCTATCTTTTTAGTGCAGCTTTGATTACCTGGATCAAGCAATCTTCTATCCTCAAATTGCTACTTTTTGCTTAAGGGAAAAAATCTCCCCATGTCACTCTCATTTTGTTTGATGCTGTCATTTTCTCTCATCCAGACACGGCGTCGCATGTCACAGATAGGTCGAACAGTGTTTCGTGTACTCCACTGCATAGTGTTATTCACAGTGGCAGTCAGTTGTGACAGCAGATACATAAATGGAAACCACTAAGCCTTTGCATCACCTGTATTGTCATCTTCAGGGTTTGTGTTTCACACACTAGGTTAATGGAAAAGCTCTTTAGAAAATGGTGTTCATGTGCAGAGCTACAGTATTTGTGTGGTCAGCTTAGTGGGTGATGGGGAAAAATGAGACTGTGTCTGGTTTGAAGTGGAAGGGTTGAAATTTACTTGTGCTAACAGTGTTGTTAATTCATTTTAAAAGTGTTAGTATTTCACTGTGTTGTGTGTCTCAAACTGGCATCTTATCAAATTTTTTTTTTTTTTGCACACTAGTACCATAACAAGTTCCCTCGTCTCTGATCCTTTCATTGACAATGGCAATAAAAGCATTTCTGATTCTGGTTATCAAGAATGTGTCTGCTTTTTGCCTACTTACATGACAAATTCGAGTTCACTACCCGAGTTGGTTTGGAAAATTGATTCCTGCTTTGTGGCAATCAATGTCTGTCTTTTTTTTCTCCCTAATGAAACACTTGTGCCAAACAAAGTCTATTTAGAAATAAAAATTAATTTCAAACTGTACATTTGTTTTAAGTATGATAAGAAATTGTAATTGAATACAATCTTAAGTGATTTTTACCACTAAGTAAATAGAGTGCGTGTCGCTTCTTTGTGTGTTGAACTTGCAAAAGTATGTATAACTATTTCCCATCGTGTTTGTTAGCAGTATTCAAACTCCCAACAGGGTGTAGTATTTTTATTTAGCAGACTTGTACTTGAAACTTATCAGAATCTCATTTTGTCAACAAGGAGCGCCTTTATAGGTAATTGCACCAAAATAAGGATATAAACAATGTGCACAGGCCTTTCTAACTTCATGCAGTTAACACTGTGTTTGCAGTTTTAAACAAGGTTTATGCTGTGTTTTGCATACACCAAGAGATCATGACCATGCAGGGAGCAAGAGCAGGGATGGATTTATATAATCAGAAACAGAAATGAGATCTGATAAATGTATACATATAATTTAATTTCTCAGCAAAGAAAAAGTACAATGTTTATTTATATGTGCTGTGAGTTAATAACTATTACCTCACGAAGCACAATAAATTCACCTTAATAAATTTGATATTTTTAGGAATTGGCAGATTATATGATGATTAAAAACTTTCGGACAGAGGTATTAAATTACATTAATCCAAACTATCCAAAAAATAACCCATCACAATATGGCTTTTGGATGGTGTATCTGGAATCTCAGCAGCAGCTTCTGCTTAACGCAGCATGTAAAAATCTCCCAGTAGACATGGAAACTCACTACTTGTGCTGGAGGCAACCTTTAAGAGCTCCACTGTGGGGTAATTGAAGTAAAACTCTCTTGGCACCCAGATGCTACAGGGATAACTGGGCACCGATCCACAAATGTAAGTGTCCCTTTTTTCTGTCACATGCTATAGTGTCATAAAGCTTATTTTGGTTTGCATTTGATTCGCCCATACATCAGTGATATTAACAATGCAGCAATGAAAATAGGTTAATCGTTCTTAATGTAATGAGAAGAGAAGTTTACCAGGATATACAGTTGGTATAAAATGTGCTGCACGGCTAGCAAAGCCTGCATAGAGCTTGTAGGTTGTCTTTCTTCCCCCTTCATCCTTCAGCGTTTCTTCTATTCCTTTGGGATCCCTCTCGCCCCCGCTTTTCTTGGCCCTCGATTTATTTTTAGCACTCTGTCAGGGAAATCCAATTCATGAGCAGAGCTATAAATAGCCAGCTGGTCATTGATCTACACATGTGAGCGATAGTGCTGAAACAAGGGATTTCTACATCAGTGAATTTCAGATTCTGGCACTGCAGTAGAGGAGGATAACAACCATCTTCATCTGCTCTATACTGGTGTGGGAGAATAGACTTAAACACATAAAAAATAAAATCTTAGCTGCTTGAGAGATAGGTCTTTTCTTCAGTATGTGGCAATTTGATTCTGCTTTAACTCAGCAATAAATGTGGGAAAAGGACCAGAAAAAAATATCAAAAAGAAGAAATCATTCTGTGTGCACAAAGAAATATGGGCTGAAAATGTACTCAGTTTTTTTTTTTTAATGATTAATCTTTGCTGAAGAGCAGTGTAGAATTTTGTGCTGCAAAGTTTGTCCAAGTAGAATGTGGTTATTGCCATGGTAACAGACAAAAAAAAAAAACCTTTTCATTTTAATCGGTGAGCACTCATTCTCCCCTGCATGTTTGACTATTGGTGTGCCACAGGGTTCTATTTTGACCCCCTTGCTGTTTGCACTTTTGCTTCAGATCATTTCTTTGACCAGAGTCACAGAACAAAACATTTTTCTTAAATCAACAAAAAACAAACAAAAGAAAGCGTCACATCACCTCAGTGTTTCAGTATTAGAAGAAATCATTCATTCACAACTTCTTTCTTCTGCTAATAAAGATCTGGTGAAATCTTTTAGCAGTAGTGGGTGCACGGCAGGTTGTTCTGACATTGCTTGAGCACCTCCACTCTACTTTTGTCAACATTTGTTTTTGACAAAGTTGTACATTTGATAGTGACATTTGTTGATGAAAGATTTATGAAAATACAGTTGTGTTATTAATTGATAACAAGTAGTAAGAATTAGGAATTGTACAATAATACATTTACCACAAGTTGATTTTAACAAATTCTTACGTTTTTTTGGCCCTGCCATCTATGATGTGTTGCAACGAACAAGTAAAGAGTCTATGATGATTAATTATGTTTACGTTTGTTAATTGTCTTGTGATTGTGGTGACTCACCTGTTGTCTCTGTGCCGAGGGATAGTTCACCTGCAAAATCTGTCCCTATTAAGGATTCATCTACCTTATATTGGTTCCAGGAGGGAACTTAAGATCATTCAACATTAAGAGGGGAGGTCTAAAGGAATACTTTTACTATTTGAGTGAAATGTTGATATTTAGTAGAAATAGTTTATTGAGTTGTATTTTTGTATTTGTAAATATCTATTTTATAGGATTTGGGAAATTTTTAATGTAAATATTTTAATCTCTTTGTAAATGGTTTCTTCGTGGTTAACCTGGTATAGTGGTATCTTCCTGAGGAAAAATCAAATAAAGGTGGGAGTTTTAGCCATTCAGTTGGTCTGATGGTTGGACAGAAAGGAAAGTGAATTGATATTGAAATTTATAATACAGATTTAAACTAAACCCAAGTCCTGAGACTCCTCTTTTGCTTTTACCAAGATGATGGCCTCCGAGACTATGAGCTCAGTATGACATCATAATTGGAACAGAACTTCGTAATGGCAAACAATGGCAAAAACATGTAACGAAAAGCACCACAGCCACCGTTTGAATGGCCCCTTTCCAAAATAAGCATTATAAAAGAATCTTACCTTGAAATGCTCACCAGACTTTCATCTTGGTGTAAAACATTGAATAGGTGGATTTTTATTTTTAACAATCTAATCTTTTATCAGTTCTTGTCAAGATTACTGGGAAGTGTTGCAAATTATTTTCAAACAACTGCAGCTTAATCAAAATGCTGGGATTTAAAATGAAGCATGTGCAGTGGGAAAATGCTCAGAAACAGAACCATGATAAACTTTGTAACTCTAATGTCCAACGTAAACCCAATGGTACTTGCTAAATTAATCCAATCTACCAGATATAACTGTCTTGTTTTAAAACAGTTTCACACATAATGGTTTTCAAATGATAAATACAAAGTGTTGGACATACATTTTTATGAGACTAAATTTTTACCCAAGGACTACTTGTAAAAGAGTGCATTTAGACTATGAAGAAATTTCATCAAGTCTAATACAAATTTGTGTTAAAAATTTTAATGCAAAAGGGTTTTATTTTACATTAATGTGCTTAAATGTCTAGATGTGGTATTAAAAAGGTCTTCAGAAGAGTAGACTTTTTTTTGGAAGAACAATAGAAAGTAAATCCGGATGTTAGCCCTCGCTGTCGGAGAGAGCTTAGGATTTCATGCATATGTTTAATGAAACAAAAGAAAGTTTAAACTGCCTTTAGCCATTGGTTTTAATGTGACAGTGTGAGAAAAAGACAACCAAGCAAGTCATTTTGTGATTGCATGGTATTTTATGTCTTCAAGTTCTGGAAATTAAAATTCTTTGAGAGTGTTTTTCCATACGAGTCATACATTCACCCTGACTGACTTCTCAGTGAATCGCAACAAACTTACAATTTCTTGTGTTAGGAAATCTGCACTATAAAGAAGAGGAATGCAGATTAGTCAGTGTAAGACAGAGTACATGTGTGTGAATGAGAGGGATCCAAATGGAAAAGTGAGGTTACAGATTGAAATGATAGAGAAGGTGGAAGGTTTTAAGTACTTAAGATCAACAGTCCAGAACAATGGAGAGTGTGGAAAAGAGGTGAAGAAGCGTGCACAGGCAGGCTGGAACGGGTGGAGAAAATTATCAGGCGTGATGTGTGACAAAAGAGTTTCAGCTAAAATGAAAGGGAAAGTGTACAAAACCATGGTGAGACCAGCCATGCTGTTTGGTCTACACTGAGAACAGACAGGAAACAGAGATGGAGGTAGCAAAGATGAAGATGCTGAGGATCTCTCTGGGAGTGACCAGGATGGACAGGATTAAATATATATACAGTATATTTTTGGCATAAAACTAGCATTCACTGTTTTTTACGATCTCACTATTTCTTTTCAAAAAGTGTTTGAAAAAGCACATGCAAGAGGTTTTGGAGATAAAGTCTGAGAGGCCAGACTGAAATGGTTTGGACATTTGTAGAGGAGAGAGAGAGATTACATTGGCAGAAGGATGCTGGGTTTGAAACCACCAGGAAAGAGGCCTAGAGGAAGACCAAAGAGGAGGTTCATGGATACAGTGAAGAAAGACATGAAGAGGGTTGGTGACCAAAGAGGATTCAGCAGAAAGTATTAGATGGAAGATGCTGACTTGCTGTGGCGACCGCCGAAGGAAAATGCTGAAAGAAGAAGGAGAGATAGAAAAGATTTGAGATAAAAGTTGTTAAAGAATTCTACAAGTGGACCAGCATTAACTGGAAGACAGCTGTTAACTAATTTTGGCCTAAAACCTACGTTGTTTTTTACTTGGAAGGTCTTTACTTGGAAGGTCGTCACTTGGGCCTTCCAAGTAAAGGCTCAAGTGGAAGAACAGTGCATTCCAAAAGTCATTAGTGTGGGTTTCTTGAATGATATAAATCCAAAAGCTCATCAGATTTAGTCAGGACAGCAGGGAAAAGGAAAAAAAAAATATTGGGAAGTTAACGCAATTCTCCCAAAGCATTAAAACCCATGTTCAAGAACATGTATCTTGCATCTCAGCTACAATGCTAAAATGAAAGTGACAACCTGTCATAATTCCCACAATTTTAGCGATACAATTTCAAAATTTGCTAAATAATGAAATTCCGTCGTCTTTTGCTTATCGCAGGCCGGGTCGCAGGGGCAACAGCTTCAGATGGGAAGCCCTGGGTTCTCTTACCCCGGCTGCATCCTCCAGCTCACTTGGTAGGATCCCCAGATGTTCCCCGACCAGTAGTAAGACATAGTCTCTGCTGTAGGTCCAGGGTCTGCCTCTGGGTCTCCTCAGGATGGGACGTGCCTGAAACACCTCACCAGCGAGGCGTTCAGGAGGCATCTTTAAAAGACGTTCGATCCACCCCTTCTGGCTTCGCTCGACCTGGAGGAGCAGCGGCTCTACTCCGGAATCGGGTGGTTCGGGCATCTGGTCAGGATGCCTCCCGAGTGCTAAAAAATTGTACAGAATGAAAACAAATACAAAGTCAGAACATACAATTTCTGCCTTTTTGTAGTAAGAAGTTTGTCTTGACACTGGGAAATCTTTTGTAAATTAGTCGTACACCAGATTTATTGCAGTCCATATGTTTGGGAGTGATAATATCAGTTGTGGTGATAAGTATTTGAATGTGGTGACTTTTTTTTCCTTCAATATGGCATCCGCTGACAATTTGATGATGTAGATATTTTATCATACATGCTGGAATATCATGCAAAAGTTGTCATATGAAACATTATATTGTAAAAACTCCACAAACTGTAAACATGGTGACCTTAAAATATTTATACAGAGATGTAGATAAAGCAGAAAATTTATGTTGGACAAATTTTGGGTTTAGAACCGTGTAATAGAGCAATTCCATTTTGGCTGTATGATATATGCTCACCCAGGTTATTGCAAGTAATTTTCTACAGAATATCCATATGATAAGAAAAAAAAATGCTAAACCAATTTCAAGTTTGGATAAACTCACTGAAATAGTTATATGATTCTGTCTTGTTTACTTGCTTAGTCTTGCCAATCCCATCGATTGTCCAGCCTCACCCAATGCATCTGATGGACAAAAGAAATGAAAAACAATTTTAATAACGGCTGTAATAGCGAGTGGTTTGATGTGAATAAACAATAATAATAATAAAAAAAAAAAACAGTATATAAGAATATATATGTAAATATACGTATATACTGGCCCTCACCAGTCCGTTGCAGGGCTGCACACATAAAAAACCATCCATTCGCACACTCATTCTTAGGGGCAATTTCCAACTGGCCAATTATGCATGTTTTTAGAGTGTGAGAAAAAACCGGAGCACCCGGAGAAAACCCACATGTACACAGGGAGAACATGCAAACTCCACACAGAGAGGCCATTGTTTCAAACCTTGTCACCAATCCAGGATTTGAACCAGCCTTTCTTGTTGTGAGGCCACTGTGCTAACCACTGCACCACCGTGCCACCACCGTGAAATAATTGTTCTAGAAAAAATAAAACTTGGGGGGAAAAAAAGGGATCCATACAACACTCACTGAATCCATCAGATTCAGTACAGTTTATTACTCTTCTATGGAAACATTGGTGAAAAAGAAAAAAATGGCATTTCTCGTCTGTTAATGAAATCCAACATTGGAATATCATGGAATATCCTAAATTTCTTTGCAATTTGTAATTGCAAACATTCTTTTTTGTTTAATTCAATTCACTGACTGAATAAATGCAAATAAACTTATTGAAAATAAAACGCATACATATGCATTAATAGATCGTGTTGTCTGTGGAACAACAAAAACCCAAGCCAGACATTATTGTGTGGTGAGAAAAAAACATTTTAATTTCCTGACTTCCTCAATATGCATGGACAATTTCACAATTCTTACAAACTACCTTTAAGTTAATATTTCATTTCTATGTATCTTAACATTTGCATTTAAAACATAATGATGTTCTTAAGACAAAACCTCTTTACACAATGATTCCACTTTACTTCAGTAACCATTATAGACGAAACTCTCAACCACAAGTTGAAAAAACCTGAATGTGAACCTAAAGACTTTTAAAATTATTTCTATTTGAAAAAAGAGCTCTAAAAAGTGATTGCATCCAAATGTAATCTGTACTTTTCTTGTATTTTAAAATCTTATACAAATAATTTTACCTTCTCGTGAGCTCCTGCTTTCTCAGTGACCTGCTTATGCTCTTTTGGTAAATGTCAGGTTACCGGGTGCAGCTGAACAACTCCTGTGGTTGTCAAAAAAACATCTAATGTCTTTGGAAAGCATGCATCAGCTTTTATAATGTTCCTGCATGAGCCGTAAATACCTTTCTGTTCATAATTTCACCAAGGGACAAATTTTGTTGAGTCACAAGGATGAAAAGGGGAGGATAAAAAGTGATAATGAAAGAGAGAACAAACCCCCTCCAAAAAACGAGCAGCAAGGCAGAAGATTAATGGGACACAGGCAATAAAACCAGTTAAAACCTACAAAAGGAATGATACCTGGTGATTCATAATTTGTAACAGTTTCTTTTCCCCCCCAATGGCCTGCCACAAGTTCTCACTGTAGCTATAAACCTAAAAGAAAGACTAGCTTGGTCACAGAAAATACGTATTCAGGTTGTCGACACAATTAATCACTAGAGCAGCACAGCAAGATTTAAACCTGAAAGCAAATGGGGAAAGAAAAGGTAGATTAAGTAAAAGAAAGAAAAAAGACTTGAAGAGAGAAAGGTATTAAGTGAAAAGGGAAACCAATCATTCAAAGGCTTTTAGCTACACGTCTTGGTTTAAGCTTATCTTCTTTTAATCTCTCCAACATCACAGCGTTGAGATTAAAGTAAGAATCCATCTAATTTCCTTTCAAAACATCACATGTACAGAACTTTGGAGTTTCAGCGAGAAGATAAGAAAAGGTGTTAAGGAACAAAGATCTTGTGAGAGGATGTGTGAGCGTGTAGTATGTGAGACACCAATGCTGATTTGAGGAGCATGTTTTCATCTGCAGAGAAATCGTCAGAGACAGCAACACTTTGCCTCGGGATGTCTCTGTCCGTCGGGCGCACAGACACTCAGAGAAATATGGAAGCAATCAGGCTGGAGGTCCAGTTAAAGTGCACCGCTGTAGTCATGGTTACATAAGATGTGACTGTGTTCCCAAGTGTTGGTGATGAGTAAGATTAGTAATGGTACAACTTCTAACTTAATCTGGAGGATTTGAGAATAACAACATTTGGGCATTTGGAATAACTCACAAAGTAATAGACTCGAAAGGGAGGTAGGGAAAGGTCAAGGTCAAATTTCCTCTGAAGAAGAGTTTGTTCAAATGGCTGAAATGAGCTTCCTGCAAACGGTTGCCAGGCTCTCACTTAGAGATGAGGAACTCAAAGCTGAGTCGTGGCTCCTCTGGGTCCTGAGGAGCCAGATGGTATAGTTCGGGCATCTGGTTAAACTGAATGGCAAAAAGCAAATTGAAACAAACAATTTCCATAATTTATCAGTCATACAGTTCCATACAGCATGTGCATGTTGCGAAAACACTTTATGCTTGTGTTAGAATCGAGTCGTGGTGGACAACAAAAGTCATGGTGGGGAACATCTGGCGTTTGAATAGTGTCCGAACACTGGGTGGCAGAGTTAGTAAATTACTGTACTTAAAATTGCAACAATGAAATTGAAAAACCCTTTGTGTACTTTTTTTTATATAGAAACACAAAAACAACAAGAAGTTGATTTTGCATGAAACTCTCTTTAAACAAAAGTATTGAGCATATTTTTTTTACCTCTGTACATATGTGCATCACCGCACATTGAAAGTCTGCAACTGAAGTCAATGCATAAATCTGTAAAGAAAAACATATTCATTTTAACTCCGGCTGTAGCGACACCAGTCATTTTATATTTGACTCAAAAGAAACTACTTGCAATTCTCCAAACTGAATGACAAACTAATACCTTGTTGCTATCACCTATACTTTTAATAAAGTACACTATTTGGCCTAAAACTTAAAAATCGATCAAATTAAATCAATGTTGAAACAAATATGGAGTGCTTAATAATCATCAAAGCAGCTAAAATATTCCCTTAACTTAAAATAATTTAGAAATTAGTTTGATAGTTGTCTATGTAATAATATGAGGCAGCCCTCTGCAGTAAAAATGATCAAATTTAAGGCTTAGCCGGTAAATAAATGCCATCAATTAGCTTTAAAATGTAACAGTAACTGATTAGGAGGAAATTGAACATTTTTTTTTATACAATATATATCTCAAGAAGTTTGTTCTGAAACTATTATGTTTGAAGAAAAATTAATCATTCTTTCATTTTCTGAACCATCCATCCGTAAATGGGCTGCGGGGGGTGCCGGAGCCCATGCCAGCTGATTTGAGTTGAGAGGTAGGGAACACCCCGAACAGGTCGCCAGTCTGTTACAGGGCCAAACACACACACAACCATCCCAGGGGCAATTTCATAGTGACTTATCAACCCAACGTGCATATTTTTGGAGAGAGGAAAGAAACTGGGATAGCCGGTGTTCCAAGGCTCACCCCCACCAGATGCAAACTCCTGACCTTCTTGCCATGAGGCCACTGTGCTGACCACTGCACCACTGTTCAGCCCAGTAAGAATGATGTCTTCCATAAATCCTGTCACTCATTTGACATTTAAGCAAACAAGTAAACAGATGTCGTTTTTAAAAATGTATTTATATCATGGTAAGCCTTTGAATCTTTCCCCCCAAAATATAGATCTGATGCAGCAGCTTGTCTGTGGTTTCTACTTACTGCAAGAGGACAGCCAGCAGCCATGTTGAGTTGGTAGAAGCTGATGAGGTCCTTCAGGGGCCTGGAGCTCTTTAATGACTTCTTTTCTTTTAATAAACTATTTTTAACCCTGTTACACAACATGAACACATAAACTTGTTATTGAAAGACACACAGTGACCCACAGAAACATCCAGGAGCTTCATCAGCTCATTCACACAGCAATAAAGGTTAGGATCATGAAAGATGCTGTGAAATGTTAATGAGGTAAAACTTCTTCCCTGACAAACAGGATTTTTGAAAGACGATGTATTTTAAACATTCACACCCTTTCCTCCAAACGCCAGTCCTGAAATGTGCCGTCTGCTTTGGTGGATGTGTCCATATGTGTGTTCAGATATTTGACAGCTCTGACCCATTTAGGGCCTCCTGCTCAGCCAGATGAGAGGCAGGGTGTCTGAATGTTTTTCAGCCTATGGCCAGTCAGTTTAGGCACATCTGTGATAGACTGCAGAACTGGAGGCCTGACCTTCAGCGTGTGTGTGAGTGCACTCAGAGTCTGGAGCTGAACTCACATAGCCCTTTGAACATCAAGATGTTTAGAATTAATAACTAATTCTACAGCAATGACAAGTTTAATGTAACTAAGCTACTTAAATAGTTTACTTGATTAAGTCCTAATGCAAAATGACAAAATCCACTTTAAAAAAACAATAGCTGCAGTTTTCCTTTCTCACCACCTAGTGTCAGCAGACCGTCTTCTTACTAATAAGCAGCTCCAAAGGAGAGAAATAAATGTCCTTTTAGTTTTTGCATGTCATTAATCCTTTCTGTAAATTAATCCCATCTTTTCCCACTAAAGTCAAAATAACATGACAGAGATCCGATAATCTGTTTCTAGGAGGTCAGAGGCTGACTTAACTTCATTAGGAATCCAATACAGCTCATTTTTCAATTAAAGAAGCAGTTCAGAAACATTTCTAAGACATTTAAGTGCCTTTTTTTTTTAAACTTTTCTAAAGAAGAACATGCCTATGTAAAAAGTTAAAAAAAAAAAAATATGAAAAAAAAATTTTGAAGGTGACCTGTTCAGGGTCTACCTTGGCCCTTGGCTACTGCACGCACATGTCTGTAAGACAGACAAGCACACAGAAAATGAATGAATGGCAAAAATGAGCCATTATTAAATAACGAGCAATTATTTAATCAATTTTTTGTATGCTTAGACATGTCCTGCAGCGGTTAATCAATGCATCCTTTTGATTTCAACTGAGAATTAATCTTTTATTGAACCTAATTAAATTTTCTAAGGTTACATAAACTGTTTAAAGAAATAACATTGAACGCTCATGTTCACTGAATCTCACTCTTATTTGTTTCTTAAACCATTTTTGTGAGTTTTTTTCAAGCAATTGAAAACTGAAAACTTTACTCTTAACACATAACTTTACACATAACTTTACGCACAACACATAAAAGAAATTTGCACGAAAATGTTCAAATAACTGTCTAACTTAACTGAAAATATTAAGACTTTTTCTCGTACAGTTTTTCTTGTCTTTTAACTTTACTTTTGGTTTTTAACATATTTTTTGGAACAATAGTCAATGAGTGTTTAAAAAAATTGATCTTTTTTATGTAAAACATTATAAAATTTGTCACAGCAGATGGTGCTGGTCCTGAATAATGATAACAGGTAAAGGTAGCTACCCCTCAAGTCTTTAGCATTTACGTAAAAACTGAAGCACAAATTAACACCTCAACACCAGTGATAAATAGACAAACAGGTGGTCTCTTCTCTGATGCTGGTTAGCAGGGTGATATGACATGCAGAACTTAATAACCTGCTCATTAATTAACGTGTTTTAATTGCTGCAGTGAAAAATTGCTGTGTCACACACCTGAAAGGCAGACGTGCCCTTTCTGGTTATTAACTTTCAGATGAACATTGGTTTATTAGGAGAAGCAGTGTAAGGACTTTCAACCTCAGATACACATAACGGTTCATAAAGAGAAGTGCTCAAGCACTGAGCGCTGATTTCTCATCCCAAGAACGGTCATAGAATGATGTGGACTATTTCTGGAAAGACATTTGCATAATAAATACCTCAAAAACCTGCTGCCTCATGCTATTGAGGAGGTTACAGGTCTTGAAAACATTGCTGATCTCTGGAGAAAACATTATGGTGATCTTTTTAAATTGTGTTAAAGGTGAAGATTTTATTATTGAATCGGTTTGTCCGGAATATTGTTCCAGAGCTTGTTCGCAGCTTAGCAATTTAATGAAGCAATTAAAAAAAATAGCTTTGTGGACTTCCTGTGGCTTGGATCAGATAAAGTTCATGGGTCGTGGATTGAGGGTGATGCTCTCCATATGTTTTACTGGATTGTTAGTGCATGGTATGCTATCCGTTTTAATGTGGTCTGACCCAATTGTACTTGTAATCAAAGATAAGTTGGTAAAAATCCCCAGTATTAAAAAATTACAGGATAATAGCAATACACAGGGCAAGCATTGGAAATAATACTTTTAGAGAAGTGTCAGCCTCGTATTTTTTCCAATGGTGAGTAATTTGGTTTTAAAAGTAACCATGCAATGAATATGTGCAAATAACACAGAGGAGGCCGTGAGTCGGTACATGGAGCATAATTCTCCCACGTGTTTGTGTCTCGTAGATGCATACTGATCATTTAACTGAATTAATCTCATTAAACAGTTTGAGAAGCTGGGACAAAGAGGGGTTCCTCCATTCTTGATTTGTGTGATATATTTTTGGTATAAGGATCAAACAGGTGTGAACTTTTGTTTTGTTTTCTAAACCGCCGATCCCTAAACGGGCCGCGGTGAGTGCCGTAGCCTATCACAGCTGATTTAAGGCGAGAGGCAGGGTACACCCTAAATATCATCAGCCTGTTGCGGGGCCACCCACATGCACCCACATGCACAACCATCTGTACACACACGCTTACCTAGGGGCAATGTCGTAATGGCCAATTAGTCTAATCTGCCTTTCTTTATGAGGGAACTGAAGTATCTGGAGAAAGCCCGCGTACACGGGGAGAACATCCAAACTTCACACAGAAAGGCCAGTGTTTCAGGCAACGTCCCACCCAAGACTTGCACCCACACCTTCTTGCTTTAAGGGGATTGTGTTAATTACTGCGCCACCGTGCTGTCTCGGGGAAACTTTCTTCTGAACCAATTTTTTTGTGAGACAAGGTGGGATTCTGTTTCCTTCTGCTTCCTTCCGTTTCTTCAGTTTGCATGCTTTCACTGACCATGGAGCCCATCCCATCATGAACCATCGACTTTGTACTGGTAACTTGTTTATCATGTCAAGATTTACTCCCAGCTAACACACGACGTCCCCACAACATTGTGGGCAGGTCGTATTTTGGTTGCGTCAGATAGGTCACTCCACACATCTGAATGAAGTGTGGAGTCTACAAATGAACGTTGTAATGACGTTGTACAGCTCCGTTGTCACAACATTAGTGGAACGTCGTGACAATTTTGTCACAACTAAAAATTGTTTGCTGGGTACACACATAACAACGTCGCCAGAACATCAGTAATGCCGTTGTGTGAAGTCTACAAATGGACGTTGTAAGGACGTTGTACAGCAACCTTGTCGCAACTTGGGTGGAATGTCATGACGACTAAGTGGGCAAAGGTAAGGTTAAGGTAGGCTTAAAGCCCCAGAGAAACTAGCCCAAAGTCCAATTATTTTAGGCGAAAAAAATTTTGTCTACTAAACAAATTCCGAACACGTACAGAGACGCTCTTTCTGATTTTGGTGAAATGTTTTGCTGAAATGTGTTTAGGTAAATGCTCTCAAATAAATATACATATCTGGAAACAGTGTAGATATAGGAAGAGCAGTGATATAAAGCGGACAGCAAATAGTTATAACTACTCACAGCTAAAATATAGTTTTGTCGACCTGCGATTCAGAAGGTTTCTAGGCCTTTATTTTTGAAATGCACCATCTAGAAATAAGAAGAGAAAGTGGCAACAGGAATCCACATGTGGCGCAAACACACCTTAAAACATTTAGCAGTGTTCAAAATTCTAAATCTCACATCACATATATATATATATATATATATTTTAAAAATCAATCTTTTGAAATTTCTGAATATGGTTAAAACACAACTGGCATGCAGAGTGATGTGGTATTGCTCTTTCCCACCACAAATAAGTCATACACACAATCACATTTCTGCTCTCTTCATTGCTGCTCATCTTCTCTCAGATAGAGTCGGCCTCAGAGGGTGTGCTGGATCTCCTGCTGGCTGTCATCAACAAAAAGCACACAGACACATAATGATGTCTGTCTTTTGACAAATTTCTGCCAGCAGATTCACTCTCTCACAGACACACATCTTTTGCTGCTTCTGTTTTTAAAATGTTTTAATTATTAGTGAACTTCTGACATTCAAACTACCTCAAATCTAACCGTTCTCTATAATATGAGTAAATGAATAGAAAGATAAAATAAAATCAGCATATGGATATAAAATCCATCAATAGTGCTCGGCAGACCAATGGCTTTCTCTTTTCTTTTTTTTCTACCTTCCCAAGATCCCATTATTAGAAATCCTGTTCAGACTCCATTACTATGCAAAGAGATTAGATCAAATCAAGTTCATTGTCCTGCTTTCTCCAAGGTTCTTGAAGTCCACATTTAGACTTTCATAGAGGGAGCAGAAGTTCTGAATAAATATAAAAAGGACAGAAATGAATGTACCTCTTAAAGTGCAAAACAGAAAAACAGCAGCATGCAGGAAATTCAAAGTGAGCTCAATGATATAGGAGCTCCAGGACAGTATCGTGAATTTGATTTCATCTTAACACACAAACAAGAAATGGAAACTATAGAGATGACACTGGAATCTCAGGTATTTAGATTTATACCTTAATTACAATATACATTCTGTAAGGGAGTTTTTTGTGTGGATAACAGATTTAACACACACACATTAATGAGACTTTATGGTTTCTGACATGCCACCATAACGACACTCTCCTATTTCCCATCTCCTTCTGTCTTCATTAAACTGCACCTGAATCTTGTTCAGTTTGCTTCGCTGGGCTTTTGTCGATTTTAGTGGAGACTAGAGAATCGACAATCCAGTTCAGCCTGAAACATCTGACGAGTAATTGCACCACTGACCTTACTAATATGATTTACTGAGGCAGGATGAAGAAGGAAAGATGAAACAGGATTTGGATTTTGGCTGCGTCTGGCACCACCTAGTTGTGAGATGAGAAAATTCATAACTGTTTCAAAACTGGAGGACATTTTTTTTCCTTTTAAAAGAAAAAAAAATGAATTCAACATAGAATCTATTATAAAACTACCAAGTCAAAGGGTAAGAAAATAACTTTCTGGGAATAAATTGGCAGCATTACAAAAAAAGCTTCTATAGATATTAACTAGACAACTTTTTTGTTCATTTGCCTTCACCTATGAGCTCCAGCTCTTCAAGCAAAGTCACTTTGTTTCAAATGAAAGTAAAATTCGAGACATATTTCTTCCACAAAAAATGTTATTGTGACGAAGAAACCTGTAGCCCATTTTTTTTACTATAATTTTGAATAGATTTGTAATTTAAATTTGAAAAATTAATAATTTTTTTTAGCTGAGCCTAAAAGCAAAACTCTCAATTTACATCGATCATTTGCGTCGATCCCCGTTCCCACTCTCACCTACAGTCACCAGCTGTGAGTGGTGACCGACAGAACGAGATTGCGGACACAAGTGACCGAAATGAGCTTCCTCCGCAGGGTGGCTGGGCTTTCACTCAGAAATAGGGTGAGGAACTCTGCCATCCGGAAGGAGTCTGCCGCCGCTGCTTTGGGTCGAGAGAAGTCAGATAGGATGGTTCGGGCATCTGGTTAGGATGCTTCCCGAACACCTTGCTGATGAGGTGTTTCGGATACATCTCACCGGGGGGCGACCCAGAAGCAGATCCCCGGGTCTGCTGCATCGGGATCCTTTCGTGTGAGCTGGAGGATGCAGCCAGGGTTAGAGAAGCCTGGGCTTACCCCCTGAGGCTGTTGCTCCCGCTAACCCGGCCCTGGATAAGTGGAAGATGACAGAACGGAACGTTAAGATAATTCAAACAAAAGGTCTTCTTTCAGTGTCTACCAATCTAGTTCTGTAGTAACGATCCACACTTTTAAAACTTCTCAAAAGAAATACTGAAGTCCAAATGGTTTTATAGCTAGTATTACTACAAGCACAAGGATAAAAAGAATAGCTGTGGATTCATTTCATGTTAGTTTCTCTGCAGCCGATGCTGCTTCTAAACCAGCTCCAGATAAATACAATTTAACTTGTGCTTTGGTCTGTCCATGATGAAATAAAAGGAGAAGGTGAACTGTAATCAACCATGCGAGTGTGGGTTTTAGACATGGTGACATTTGTGAGATGTTAAATGAGGTTTTTAATAACATATAATCCACATATGTGACGGATAAGAGCCAAGTGTAATGATAGATGTCTCTTTTACTTTGAAAGGTTGATGGCGATTGTGAACCCCAGTCAAACTACCCCATCCAATCATCAAGGGATTTTAGTCTGAACTTGAGGTAAAAGGAGTTTTTTATTGCGTTGCATCTCTCAATAATCATGATACGGCTTCTGCAGCTAGTTGATAAGTTTATTGATTGACACAACCTGTGACCCTGTGGAATATGTTGTTTTTTTTTTTTTGCCGTACTAGAATAAAATGTAATTGCACATCCACTTTCTTTTTGTGTTTTCTTTAATGTTAATGAGGATACAATGTTATGCAGAGGTGTATTTATAACGATGATACTAATTATAGTCACGGCAGAGAGTGGGGTGGGGGGCGCGAAATATTTTCTTCTTCCTAGGGTGGGGGGCGCAACAGAAAATAATTGAGAAGCACTGCCATAGAGGATGTCCATTGGAATGCGGCTGTCCATCCTGCATACATGGCCTAGCTTTGTGAGAGGCTGGTAAACATAGACAGATTTATGTTAGTTGCATCTGTAGTCAGACAAAGTTTCTATTCTATTTATATAAAAAAAGAAAAACAACCACAAAAATGAACTTACAGCAATTCAATTTTTGTAATTATTATTGGAATTGCATCAGCACTAACACAGACTGCAATTTTAATCTGACGCCTGATTTTCTTTAGATTAATAAAACACTGCAGCCCAACAGAATATGTATACTTTTTGTATTAATATTTTTAAATTGATACATTAATTTAGAATCAGGACATTTTAAGCTTAATTTTAAAGAAACCTGTACTCTACCAAGTTTTTTTAAGTTGTTCCACAGTTCTCACACATCATTACCCCATTGGGACTTTCTGAATGACACTGGAACCTGTGTTGTTAAGGGCAACCACCCCCTGGTCAGATGATGTAGGTGTGAAGAAGAAAGAGGTTTGACTCTCCTCCTGTGAAACCAAGTTTGCTTCTTTTACTCAGTCAGTGTCCTGTTCCTCTTTTTCATATCAGTTACATCTAACAAATGTGTTTGTGATGTCACGTTTCGTTCATTGTGTCCTCCTACCTCACAAACACAGTTTAACAACATTTTTGACTATGTATCTGTCTTGTAGGTTGTGTGATTTATGATCCCGTCTCCTTATCAGTAGGCAGCTGACACAGCCAGAGGTTCTGTCATCCCATTTCCACTTGTCACTGTACATTGTGTTCTGATGCCACATACTGTAAGTGATTTGTCTCTGTGCTGCTGTCACTTTCACTCGGCAAGTCAAGTCTTGCTCTGACTGCTGCTTGTTTAGTCCCTCAGAAGACTCTTACATTCTTCAGAGATCAAAGACGCCGAATCTGAACAAGCTTTCCCTCCGAGCTGAACAACTTTATTTCATAACCATCAATTTCAGATGGAGCAAAACACCCAGAGATACAAGAGAAATTAAACTGTACAGTAATATCACAAAAATGGTTCCATTTTATTTCCTAAAAATAATAAAGCCAGTTCTTTCATTTTAAGAGAGAATGACATGATTTAAAGCAAAGACTAATGGGGTTAGACAAACCAGCCTACATGTGTTTTGTGGATGATGGAGAAGGCATTTGAGGTATTAGACCCTTGTTACGGGCGATCTAGTCTCTGCATAACCAGTGCTAGAGTTTGCTACCCATTGTTTTCAGTAAAAATCAGAATCCACCGAAGCTGCCTGTTTTCTAGGCCCAACTATGATGGTGGTGGTGACAGACAATGCCGAGATGGGGGGTGGGTGGATGGAAATTAGCCTGGCTGCTCATGCAACTGTCCATATTTCGTGACATTTTTTGGGAACGTAATTTCTACCAAAACACAGAAGGGAAAAAAATTACTCTGTTCAACTTCCTCAGTACCAACTATAGATAAACTTGGTCACAAGTTTATTTCTAAACAAGTTTAGTATAGGCCAAATGGAGACAACTTTTTTCTTGCTACAAATGAGCTGGTCATTTGTAGCAAGAAATGACCAGCTCATTTCTTGCTACAGCTTCATCAGGCTACGGCTTCATCAGGCCGTGATGCCCAATTCCCTCGCAGCATTGTGCGGACAGGCAAGAAGTAGGGTGCACCCCGAACAGGTCACCAGTCTGTTACAGGATGGGAATCAATCACTTCCAAATCCAAAGCCATGGTCCATTAAAAAAGATGGAGTATCCCCTACAGGTAAGGAATAGCGTCCTGTTCCAGCTGGAGGAGATCAAGTATCTAAAGATCTTTGTTGTGAGAGAAAGATGCAGTGGGAGACTGACAGGAGGAATGGTGTAGCATCCACTAGAGCAGTGCTTCTCAAATAGTGGGGCGCAGGTTCTTTGATAAGTCAAAACCAGTTATCGCTGTAGGAATTTGTCTTCCAAACTTAAACAATTAAAATCTTGTTGATAAAAATAAAAAAGGTTGCTAACAAAAACAAAAAATTTACTAAAAGATTTTTAAATTAATTGAACATACTTTATCAATCTCCGAAGGGAAATTTGAGTGCTGCAGTGCAAACACCTAGATGCCCCCTCATTTCTATCCACCGGCGCCCCAGTCCGGTCGTACTGAGTCCAACCTGGCAACCCAATAGCTGGAGTGAATGCATGTCACTTTTATTTATCTATTTTTTCTTTTTTACACTGTGTTCCTCTTTATTCCTTTCCTGACAAATATTTGACTTTGTGAATCTTTCTGTGTCTCATGTCTCAGTCGAATATGTCTCCTAACTTTTCCAAACTCTTTGGATTTATCGGTTTGCATTTCTTCTTGTTGTTCTGTGCCTTTCTATCCTGACAAAGTCTTACACTCTATTTCTATTTCATTTTCCCTCCATATCACCTACCAGGGATAGAAATGAGGAACATTGTGTTATCTTTGGGTTTCATTTTGCACCGACATGGGAGGATCTCCTCACCAGAAATACAATCTCAATAAAAACACATTTATTCTAGAAGCAGTGCTGCACCGTAGCCGTCATATGCTTTGACAGGCAGAGCTGCGATGGCAGGAGGTTTCATCTAAGAGCATGTGACAAAACTGACAATCACATTTTACAGGTATCGTCAGGAATAAACAGTCTGACACTTTCAGTACATTTAAATTTGGAGAGAGACTTTTATTGGAACATTTTTTTAAAGTGGCCTACATAAGAAGAGACGTCCTATTCAATGGATTATATTCTGCTTAGCAATGTTTTCTAAAATTTGGACATTTTCTGTAGTATTCTTTTTTTTAATCTGCAAATCCACATATTAAATTACAAAATAGATGGTTAACCATTGAAACTGAATGTCTAAATCTACAATTGTCAATTGTAGAGTTTTATGACTGTAACCTTTTAAAATCTGCATTAAATCTTTTCCTAAAAGGACTTCTTTTGGGCCTTCAGTCAATCTTTTTTTCTATTGCTGTTTGTTAACCTTTCCTTATCAAATTCAATTTTTACAGTCTGGCCAAAGTGTCTTCATAGACCTAGAAAACGACGTAAAATACAAGTGCAAAAAACAAAAAACAAAAACTGTACCATATCTCAATTGCAAGACATTCCAATCAAGGCAGATGTGCTTTTGCTCTTTGGGTGGTGTTATAGAGCTCCTGGTTGCAAAAGGACAAAGGAGAAAATACTTCTATTTCATCTACAAGGATGAACATCAGTTTGTAAGAACCATTGCATCAAATCTAATTTTGTTTTGTGGTCTTATAACGATATTTGGATTTTTGATGAGAATAAATGGTGTTCTTGAAATATAAACCAAAACAATTGGGTATGGATAATTCAAATTCGAGGCTTGGCAATAAAACTCAGAGGCCTTCGGTATAAAAATAAAATTACATAAAGTCCAGTGCGAAACTACCCATGTCTTCATCAAGTACAAAACAAGAGTATCTGAGCTTAGCTGGGCATAGATTCATCAAACAGAGTGAAACTAATTGTAGAAACATCCGAGCTTACAGCTTTCCCAAATCTATCGCAAAATCACTGATGTACCATAGAAGTAAGAGTGGCCTACTTCTCTCTGTCAGAGTGCAAAACGCACATTGTTTCATTTAAAAAAGTCAAGAACATGGTAGAAAACCATGGCAGGACAAAACATGGTTTCCAACTGTCTGTGTATAAACAAATATTTAAGTATATGTTCTTAATGTAACAGGTGGAAGGATTCTTCAGTTACGAGTAAGGCAGAGATGTAGCTTTTAGTCACAATTATTTTTTTTTCAGAAGGACGAGATGCACAAACAACAAATAAAACCCACTTATAAATATATAAATGTCAAGCCAGGTCTGATGCAACTTGAAAACCCCCGAAAACTAGAGAAAATAAGGTATTAAAATGCAATAACCCACCATAGGGAGGACCAACCAAGTAAAATCCCACAAAGTATGATGCACAGCAAAGAAAACCAATGATGCCACCATTGTGATACTCCACAACACACAACTGATAATGACAAGACAACATAAAAGAAACTAAAGGGCATCAACACATACACACAAACCCCCCGCCCCCCAGGATATTATGCCCAGGCAGCACAACCAAAGTAACCAGGTTGATCGGTATAATTAAAAGAAAGGAATCAAGCCTACTGTTTAAAACTAAAAGCAAGTTTTAAAACTAATCATAACAAAACAGTTAAAAATCTGATCTGTAATTAAAACACCACAAGTTAAGACACCAGAATTCCTCACTAAAAAGTAAAGAAGTGCTAAAATTTGGTGACCGCAACTGACTCACCCTGTGAAGTCCATACTTCAGATTGCCATGCACAAAAACATTTGGCTTCAGTGTTATGGAAATCAGAAGCTTTCTGCGCCACTCATCCCTTGTCATATTTTATCCGTGCAGTTTGGTTGATCAGCTGCACAGGTGATGGCCTTGTTAAAAAAATGGGCAGCATTTTTAATCTGTTAAAGATGACTTTTAAAACTGTATTTCTAATGGGCCTCCACTGGTTCCTTCTAAAATAATAACAATAAATTACAATGACTTGGCTTTGTTCATAATTTCAGTTTCTTCAGTCTTTGTCTCTGTGGTCCATCAACACCATCTCCAAGGTGAGCTACATAACCTCTATTAATAATCACTGTTCACAGCACGGTCGTGTCAAAAATCTCACCATTCTTTGAGCAGAGATGACCTTTGGTGTTCACATGGAAATTCTTTCATGTGATGCAGGTAGACAGAGGTTGTCTGCCAGACCTTTCATCTAAAACTCCAAGAAGACCTTGCCATGTTTTATTTCAATACTCAACTTATTCAATCAGAAAACACAGTATTTCGGTTCCAACAGATTCCATTCACAATCTGACAGATATCTTGCATTCACTGACTTTTCCAAGACTTTCTCCTGAGATAAAACACCCTTCATGAGTCTTACGTTTAATATTTCAACACTAAAGAGGCAACAAAGGCTCAACAAACATTGTTTCTGTGTCAAGAGGGATCACGTGTAAAAAAGCAGGTCTTGAGACTGAGTTATACCACAAAAAAAAGTGGTTAATGAATAAATTAGGCATGCCAATTTAAGAAAAGTAACACCCAACTTTTAAGAAAAAAGTTGGGTAATTTCTTTTAAAAAAAGAAATCTGACTAAAAGTTTGGTTCAAATTCAAAAGGATACTCTCCCAAATCAAAGTCTGTTCCTTTTTTTTTGGTCATAACAGTCCTGGAATGACCACGTGAACCCCAGAGTTTAGGATAATACTTTCACATTCCTTCACATTCTCATCTAGAAGCAACGCCACCAACAGCTTTGATTTATCAGCTTCCATTTTTTTTGTAATAGCCAAAAATGTCTACATTTATTTTTACGGTTCGGGTACATTCCTATCAGTCTTGAACTGTCTTCCCCTCCGAGCCTAGATTTATGGCAAAGAATAATGAAAATTTTCTTTGATACCAAAGCATCGGGATTGTTAATTTTGTTCAATGTTAGCTGTCAGGAAAGGACATCAATTCTACCATCACCCTGTAATTGGAAATTTATGCTATAGCAGGTTATCGATCTCTGCTGACTGGTCCTTTGAGGGAACGCAAAATGGGTGGGGCTCCCCAATGGTATGGGACACGGATAAGGTAGAGTACCTTAGTAGGATTCAATATGAGAAATAGACGCGGTCCTTCATGGTGAACTTTATAAACAAAACAAAAAAATAAACACAGTAGGTTAGGCAGGCCCACTACATTGAATGTGATCGAGAGAAACTTTTGGTCAATTTAATTGTGTTTCATTTAAAGAAAATCAGCATATAAATTATCCTCAATGTGTATTTTTTTTAAAAAATTATATTTACATGTGTGCAGTGCTGTCTATCACAAAAGATCTCTCTTTGGCTCTGTAAATAGAAAGGCCGCTCTTTTATATAACATTTCTGTGCACTCCGGAAATAGTATTTTACAAAGTGTCTATCATTACAAAAGAAACTCTTTGTCAAAATCTGGTAAAAAAAAAAAAAAAAAAAAAAAAAAAAAAAAGCTTTTGTGATGGAAAAGAAAAGAAATGCTCCTTGATGAACAGGTGATCTTAAAAAAATTCCTGCTCCCTGTTCTTTGAAAAAAGAAGAGATCTTCCAAGAAACCAAACAAAACATGCTTACTTTAAAACTTTGTAGGTTCAATCTCTTTTCATTCAACAGGCAGAACATACATTTTTTAAAACTAAAATATTTACAAAACCGAACTTTAAAAAAGACTTATATGTAAAATAATATAATTTTTACATATAAAATTACTGCCCGTTGTTCGTTAGAGCAAACTATCTTAATGACTAAACTAAGCTAAAAAAAATTTTATGTAAATAAACCATTGTCAGACAACAGAAAAATCACAATTACATTACAATCAATAAAAAAAAAACAACTTGGAGTAAGTTTGTTTTTCTTTAAATTTGCAGATTTAAACCTAATAATGATGGATCAATGAGGTTTTCTTTATTGATTACAATGCACCCAACTTAAAACGACAGACACATGAGGAACATCTTAATATTAGGAATATTTGTGTCAAAAATGCATCATTTGCTGTAAATTTGAACCAAAAAAATCTCTTAATTTTCAGAAAGATGTTTGTTCCTAAAAACACCATCAGAGCTTAGAAAATCTTGTAGTGTGTATTTAGGCTTCTGAAACACAGCAAAAATGCATCCTTTCAGCTTATCTTCCTGTTACTCGTGTTGCCCCTGGATACTAGAGCAATTTCTTTTTCTTTCACTATCATGCTGTCCCTTGTATTCCAGGCACACACTCATGTGAACGGGTGAGAATATGTTTGCTGGCCAAGATTATGCACATGGAAACACAAAGTCAGAATAATACAGAGAAAAAGATGAATATATTTAAAATGTACGTATGTGAACAAAACCATACAAAAATATGAGGACATGAAGCAGAAAAATGAATTGGAACAAGACCAGCTTTACAAAACTGCAAATACACACAATATATACATATACACTTCCACAGGCCGAAAATTGTCAATTGTTGCATCAGAATTACATCTACTCCTAAAATTAAAACACATAAATGGTAACTACAAAGCCTGTGAGCGTAAATGACAGTGGTGCTTTAGGTAGTCTAAAAAAATTAGTTTGCTGTTTACATAGGGTAACCTGAGGCTCAGAAAAGCACTGTATAAGTCGAGTTATTTACCATGACTACCAACAAATGTTCAATTGGAGAAGCAGAATCTGAAGACATTGGCTGAGGTTAATAAGGTGTCCAAAAAGCTAGTTCCTTGCTAAGCTTTAATGGTTTATCTGATCTGCACCAGAATTCCAACAACCCACAAATAACTTAATTGTAATCTGTAGTGAGAGGAGGGCACAGGTGGAGGAAAAGCTGGATAGGTGGAGGTTTGGACTAGAAAGAAGAAGAATAAAGATTACTCAGAGTAAGACAGAGTACGTGTGTAAATGAGAGAGACCCAAATGAAAAAGTGAGGTTACAGGGAGAAGAGATGAAGAAGGTGGAAGATTTTAAGTACTTAGGATCAACAGTCCAGAGCAATGGAGAGTGTGGAAAAGAGGTGAAGAAGCGTGTTCAAGCAGGCTGGAATGGGTGGAGAAAAGTATCAGGTGTGATGTGTGACATTAGAGTTTCAGCTAAAATAAAAGGAAAAGTGTACAAAACCATGATGAGACCGGCCATGATGTTTGGTCTAGAAACAGTGGCACTGAAGAAAAGACAGGAAACAGAGATGGAGGTAGCAGAGATGAAGATGCTGAGGATGTCTCTGGGAGTGATCAGGACAGGATTAGAGGAACAGCACATGTTAGAGATTTTGGAGATAAAGTCAGAGAGGCCAGACTGAGATGGTTTGGACATGTGATGAGGAGAGAGAGAAAGTACATCGGCAGAAGGATGCTGGGTTTGGAACCACCGGGAAAGAGGCCTGGAGGAAGACCAAAGAGGAGGTTCATGGACACAGTGGAGGAAGACATGACAATAGTTGGTGTGACTGAAGAGGATGCAGCAGATAGGGTTAGATGGAAGAAACTGACTTGCTGTGGCGACCCGTGAAGGGAAATGCCGAAAGGAGAAGAAGAAGACTGAGAAGTAATCATGGGGCTTCTCTTCTGGTCGTGAGATGGTGGACTAGTCTTATTTGCGTGGAATGTCTAAGATAATCTTGATATTTTTAGCATGTGAAACTTACCTTTCTGAGTGCAGACAGATAAATAAAAGAAAATCAATATTTATAAGTGCTACAAGCAGTCTTAACTTCAGTTAATCATTACCAAAATTGTTTCTACCATAACGATGACATCACGATGATTAAATGAAATGATTGATAATGATTGATAATGATTGATTGATAATGATTAAATGAAAATAACTAGAGTTATTCCAGTCTATAAAAATGGCAACAAACACTTATTTTCAAATTATCGGCCTATATCCATACTTCCACAGTTTTCAAAAATAATAGAAAAAGTATTTGTAATAAGATTAGATAAATTTATAGAGAAACACCAGCTCCTTAGTGACAAACAATATGGGTTTAGACAAAACCGATCCACTAATATGGCTGTTACAGAACTAATTGAAAATATTACTACATCAATAGACTCAAATAATTATGGCATCGGTATTTTCATAGACCTTAAGAAAGCTTTCGACACCATAGATCATAATATATTACTGAGCAAACTAGACAGATTTGGTTTTCGAGGAGCTGCATATACATGGCTTCAGAGCTACTTAGAAAATAGATATCAATATGTACAAATAAAGGAGGAAAAATCTGATTTATTAAAAGTCATATGTGGAATTCCACAAGGCTCAACGCTGGGGCCTAAACTCTTTATCCTGTACATCAATGATTTGTGTTACACATCCAAACTAATAAATTATGTACTGTTTGCAGACGACACTACTCTTTACTTTTCAGGAAAAGACCTGAACCAAATGATACAATCAGTTGAAAGAGAATTGAGTAAAATAAAAATATGGTTTGACATAAATAAATTATCATTAAATATTGAAAAAACGAAATTTATAGTATTTACAAAATTAAAAGTACCTAAACAAATCCAAATTATGCTTAATAACACCCCATTGGAACGAGCTTACGACAGTAAGTTCCTTGGAATGATTATAGATCATAAATTAAGCTGGAAATCACACATAAATTATACAAAAAATAAACTGTCTAAAGTAATAGCAATCATTTATAAATTCAGATTTGTCCTAAATAAAAAAAGTTTGTTTATGTTATATAATACATTAGTACTTCCATATATAACTTATTGTATCGAGATTTGGGGAAATACGTACAAAACTAACACAAAACCAATTTATATTTTACAAAAAAAAGCAATACGAGCAATAACATTCTCATCTTATAATCAACCTACCAATAATCTACAAAGTATTTATAAATTTAAAAACATTAAAGTTCTATGATTTAGTGGAATTACACACTTTAAAATTTATGTTTAAGATAAAAAAAAAAAAACATGATGTCAAACTCTCTACAAAATATGTTTAATATTAGGAAAATTTCTATTAAAGGTGTGGATCTTTGGAATAATTGTGATGATGAACGATGATTAATAGCCATACATTTATGTCCTTTTAGATAATTCAGAACTATGTGATATTGATAGTTGTGGCAATTGTTTAGTTTTAGTTACCAGAAACGTATTGGTGAGAAATATTACAAAGAAAAATTAACGAAATGCACAAAAAGCAGGTTTAACATCTTGATAACTAGATACACACTTGTAGTTAAACATACAATTTTTTTTTGGAGGGGTCAGCAGGAAACAGCCTTTAAAAAAGAACGAGATTGTCATTCGCATAGTGAAATTACACCCCACTGCAAAACCCCCTGTGAGTTTAGAAAATTTACTTTCTAAGAAATTCTTTTCATTTAGTAATTTTGGCATAAAAAAAAGCAGAAATTTAAATTTTACACAGCAAGCAACCACAAAAAACAAAATAACCCCAAAAACCAAAACTTCTTTAAAGGTACAGTTAGGATAGACTGTGTGAAAAATGGCCATATACGTATATATCTTTACATACGTTTCGTTCATAGCGCTTTAAAGTTTGTCTAACAGTGAAAAAATGAGGTTTCAAAATTAGACAAGTTTTTCTTTTTTTATTTAACGCTCAACTGGATTTTTTTTTTGTTAGAGCATCATGTATCACAGCACTACATGTAAGTAATGAATTAGTTTTGGATTTAGTAAAAATTTCAATTCAAATCAACTAAAAGCACTCATTAAAGTCTGTAAAATGTATTCATATTAAAAATCCAATTTGTAATAAATACAGTAAGTCCTAAAATTTAAGTACAAGCAAATTCAGGTTCAGTCAAATGTGTTTCAAATGATTAAACCTCTACTTGGCACAATTGGCACTGGAATGACCTGGAGTTTTAGCCATAAATTTGATTTATACTTGCCTGTTAAAGTATGATGGCATCAGACATGTCTTGTACATTATGACAGGATGTGCACACGTGAGTGAAGCCATGTCAGGATCGCTCTCTGCTTTAAATGACTGTTACAGCTACCCTACATCATAAAGTAAATGGGAGAAATGTCCCCTTTATAACTGTACATGTGTGTGGAGCAGCATAGCACAAAGCAAGGTCAGAGGAGGAATATCACCTAATGGACATGATATGTTTTCTTATTTATGACACTGTACTGTGAAGGTGAACAGTAAAGCCAGTTTAGTTACATTTTTATTTTCAGGATGTTATGACCTGCTGGCAAGAGCTTAAGATATTTTAGTTCATTTCAAATTGTATTCACATTATCTTCCTCTTACTTCGTCTTAACATTTCTTGGTGTAATAAACCTACACAATAACCATTCATCTATGCCAAAAGTAATTAAAAACACCCCCCAAAAATGGTAAAGTTTTTGTTGTACCTTTTTCTAGTCTTGGTTTTACTATGCTTGCTTTCTAGTATGAAGAAGTATCGATTAGCAGTCACACTCTTCTAGTGGAAAAGTATTGGTGCAAATAGATAAATGGTTATTGTGTAGGTTGCCTAATCTGTTTTTGTTTTTATTATTTTATCCTCTCACCCTCCAAAAAACATGCATCAATGAATGTGTGGACAGGCTAGAGACCTGTCTAGGGTGTACCCTGCCTCTTGGCATAAATCAGCCAGGATATACTTCAGCACACTCCGCACGAGGGTACGAATGAACGGTTCAGAGGATGAATTTATCAATGTGTTTTAGCTTGGTTTTTACAATGAGGTGTTCATTTGTCTGCATATTCAAATGAATTGGAAAGCTGACTGCCTTCTGTTTGTGCAGCAATACGATTTCATTACATTTCCTAACAATGGATTCACCAAATATTTGTACCTACATATACTTAGTGATTTTTTAAAAAAAAATTTAGAATGTCTTTTGAAACTTTAAACAAACGTTAGAATAGATTACTCTGAGATTTCAAGTATTAAAATTAACAGTTCAAATACACACACTACCGTGCAAATAAATGGATTCTAACTTTTTTTTTTTAAATCGCAAAAACTGTTAAAGAGCTATAGTCATTTTGAAGGACTTGTAGGAGTCTTTGGTGGGGTGTGGTCAGTGAATGTCAGCATAATAGGAAACATAAAAAATGACAATGTCTACTTTAGAACAAGTTGTGATATAATGCTTACCTGAATAAACACTTTTTAATGCTTGCATCCCACCCCTTACTCTGGAGGTTGGAGTTTGTGAGATGATTTAGGGGAGGGGTCTTTGCACTTTGCAGGGCAACTGCCTCTGCTCAGGTCTCAGGGTTCATTCGGCTCATCTGAAAGGCTCAGTATTCCTTGTCAGCAAAAAAGCCACAAAAAACAGAGTCATTTAGGATGGAATGTAAAACCTTAAAAATAAAGGAATAGAATAAGACTGGTCATGACCCTGGTAGAGCAAATCTGTCCACAAATACTTGACATACAGTTCACTATTCTGCCTGTCACAACACTGGACAGGACAAAAATAAATAAACACAAGAATTAATTTGAGTCCTCATGCTAACTAACACCGTTAAACTGCAGACAAATCCATTTTAGACAAAACGGGATATTTGATAGTCCTACCACATTTTCAACCCTATGGGGGCAGCACAGAGATGCTTCTAGACAAGCTGTGAGGAAATGATTTTAATCGTGGGCCACATAAGCTTCTATCATGTGAACAAAGGGCTTCATTTCTTATGTTTTGGTTAACAAAACAAAATTGATAACGTGACAAATGTAGAAAAAATAAAAAATTGGGGGGAAAAAAATAGATTTATTCATAGGATTTCCTCACATTTGTTGGGGCAGACTATTAAGTTTGGCAAGTCGCGTATGGCCCGCGAACCATGTTTTGCCCACCTCCGTTCTAGACCAAGGTGTTGAGTTAATAAAGTTCACATGAAAAGTGAAAGAAAGAAAAAAAAATGTTTTAGGATTTAGTTGCCCTTGATGTAGTCAACACAGCAAACTCCTGCTCTGTATGACATATCTCAATACTAAGCTTGGTTGACAGTAGTTTTTCAAATGAGTCAAAGACAAGTGTGTCCACAAATAAAGCACCAATGGAATTCTTTCCTTTGCACTTTCAAAATTTGACATGTAAGGAGGTACTGTGATAACCATAGACGGGACTAGTTTCAGTGCTCAAAGCAAGCAATTCACACAAGAGACATTGCATTTCCTGGACAAAAATGTTCCAAAGAAGGAAAACCCTTTTGATAACAAAAATCTTATCCGGCTTAATTAGCAGAAAAGTCTCCTCAGGTCAACAGCAAATGAATTATTACACACTGGCATTTACTGTATGTTAAAATGACTTTCACACCACTTTCATTTAGCAGTTTATCACTAAATCAAGTTGTCTCGTAAACACCACACAGAATGCCTGAGGGGGGAAAAGCAATTTCTTAATGAATCGCTACTCATGACATTTTACTGCCTTTCATGACAGCAAACAGTGTTTTATTCTTTGGCTCAAGCTTTTAACATGTGCACTGGTTTCCTGATAGTAATCAGAGAGCAGCAGAATTAATGTGTTCTTTTTTATGCTGTGCTGTTTGCAGCAAAGATTTATTTAGAGCAAACAAAGATGAACTCTTCGACCTGGATTTTGATATAAACCCACATGCAGCAAGAGATTTGGGCATTTCTCTTCTCGTAGAGCAAGTGATTTTGTATATCTTATTTGTAGCTGATCATAATATTTTTAGTGTAGAGATATGGCTAAGAGAATTTTATTTAGTAACAAATTTGACAAAAGTCACCTTATTTTGCATTAAAAAAACTGACCACTGAAAACTAATTCTTTCTTTGGTTCAAAGTCAACATCAACTTATCATTCATTGACTTATTGGTAAACAACTTTTTTTTTTTTGCTCACAATTTCTTGCCTACAAAGACACGTCAATAATATACATGCTTTAATCATCCCTCAACAGGATGCGGTGCATTACAACGCAGCAGGCTGCCCAAAAAGTGAGTATACTGGAAATAAGGTTGCATTGAAACGCCTGTTCTCATTTTGCCATACATACATTTTAGTTGTTGAAGATGGATGCACACAAAAATGAACATGCCCATCTACCTCCTGTGCTACTAAGGCATACAATTACATTATTTGTGCATGAGTTGCAAGACAGCAATGAAGACATACCACATCAATTTGCAAGGTTAATGTTCGGAAGCATGACGATCATGTGAGCAATGAAAAAGATTTCAATTGGGAATACTTACTGCTGTCAGGAGGTGGTGAAGGTGAAAGTGGAGATAAACTGGCCAGTTACAACCAGTTTATTGCAGTTAATCAGGTGTTAGGGAAGAGGGGTAGACATGTTTATCCTGGAAGCTGTTGGCAGGACCGGACAGAGGAATCATCAAAGGGGACAAGATGTGGAGGGGCACCATCGTGGCTGCAGCAGGAGAGCAGAACAGCAGCGGACTTGACCCCAGAGTGATGTACACCAGGGATTAAGTAACCAGAAGGAAAATGAGACACAGGTGCAGACTTCAGGGCAAGACAATTGGATCAGGTGTGCTGAATTAAGGGCACAAGGCCAGATTTACAGGGAGGAATTTTGATTCACTTTTCCCCGGCTCAGACCAAGCATTGTAAGTGATACACGTTGTTGAACACGTCGGCCATTATGAAAATAATTTATTGACCACATAAACTATAAACACAATACCGAAATGAAATCAAAGCATTTCACTGTAGGCGAGGAAAGGAAATGACACATTTGATTATTGAATCCCATTTTCTTCCTGTCACGCCATCCCTCATTTATAACGCCTACCCAAACTTTGAGTTCTTTTTTAGGTAGAAAATTTTATGCATTATACTTGGATAAATACGGAAATTCTTTTTTATATGTGGCATATTTATTAAGTGAAATACAGTATGTCAACTACCTTAGGATAAAAGGTAGTTCAAGGTAATTTAGGTAAAAGGCATATTCAAACATGTCTTTGTTGGAAAAACAAAATAGATCAGACCATTGTTTAATTTCTTTATTAAAATTATCTCTTTTATTTTTGTCCTGCTTGCAGTACAGCACATTATTGTCATAGTTCCCACTGTTTGGCAGATGTGGTTAAAGCAGAGAACAACCACCCATTGTCCCGTACAGTCAGTCGATACAGCAGTAGTAATACAAGGCTTTAAGTTTTTATTCAGAGATGTTTAAGCAAAAACTGTGGATGAGTTTCCACTGTGGACACAAGCTGGAATCACCAGGGCTTAAATATTCCCAAATCTCATATGGAATTATTGTATTTAAAAATTGGATTGGTTGTTGGTTAAAGTATCAAAACTAGATGTTCACAGCTATTCTTTTTTTCTTGTCTCGTGCAGAGTGAAATCTACAATACAGATTAGATTGATAAGTCTGTGGACAGGGCTTTGTGTTGACATTAGTTCATAGAAAAACCAGTCAGTTGTTAAAATACTGATGCAAAATTGAAGAACTTAAAATTTGATATGAATGTATGTGCATATGTTGTTGAGTGCTAGCAATAGGTCCAGTTTGTGACCAAATAGCTCTGGTAACCGTTCTACCAGTTTCATTTTGCTTCACAGAAATCTGTAATTCTTATTTGCTGGAAATAGGCTGTGTTATGTAAATGCAAATGTTTATAAGATCAAAATTAATTTTCTCTTTTCATTGGGATTGTTGGCCACACTGCAAAAAAAGTTGACTCATCAAGTTTGAAGAGGAAAATACTTAGCTGATTGCGTGGGCTGAATGATTGATTATGTATGTGGCCTTATATAGACAAATGAAAAGGATAGTGATTGTATCAAGGATGTAAGAAGCCCTTCTTTGCTGATCTAGACAAATGGTACCCAATGAAGAAGGGGTGGTGTGGTGTAGTCTTCAAGTTAGCTGCTCAATTAAAAATAAAAAAACAAAACAAAAAAACTTGTGTAGTATGATGAACAGTGCATAACACATAAGGCAAAAAGAATAACATATTTCAAAAAGGATGAAGACCAAAAGTCATGTAAGCTTTAAGTTGTGTTAGATTTGTTCCAGGTGTGTTCAAATACGTAAAAGCCCTGGTTTTGCCACTTCGTGTCTTTGTGAAAACCCCACAAACTATCAAGTTCAGCTTTCTCCGACAAGTGTCAAAATCACTTCACCAGTTGGTAGAACTAGAAACTGTGTTTCATTCTTTTCATTCTTTTTAATCCCGTCGATGGTTTACAGCATAGCAGCCTGGCAGATGCATGTCTGTTAACGAAGTCCTTCTACACACCATCCAGGTTGGTTGGAGGGGTAGCTGATTTTTATTGTACTAAAAAATGCAACAAAAAAAAAGCCTGTGCTGCTCGCTACATAGTGTACACTACTGTATAAACTCACAGTTCCAATTAACCCAAAATAGGATCTGCAAGGTGACCCTTACACTTGTGAAAGTTGAGATAAAAGCTGCTGTATCCGTAAAAGATTGAATTAGGAGTTATTCTGTAGCCCAAACGAAAGGCCCCTCTGGGTAGACAAACACACGCCACCACTGCTACAGTGACAGGTCGTAAGACACTCGTGCGCCCATCCACATGGTCACAATGTTGAATTCCCAGCGTTAGCTACCATTTATAGCTAATGGAGGCGGATGGTTGATCTTAAGTGAGCAAAAACACAGTTACATACTGGTCTCTGTTTTCACTGGTGGTCTGGGAACTGGGCAAGAGGTTTGACACAAAGAGAGACACAGACAAAAAAGACATTTTTTAAGTTAATACTGTAACAAACTTATATAACATAGATTTAAAGTCTTGAAATATACTATCATATATATCTATATATAGATATGTTTTTTTTTTAAAGTGAAATACATATTTCCACATATACTCTTATTTCTTTTTTTAAAAAAACAGGTTGGCTCTACAGTTGCAGACACACACCAGCACAATGGATGGACATGAGGAAAAAGAGGCAGGGGGAAAGAAGAAACCATACGCGTTCATTTTTTTCAGAGAAAACACTCAAACTTTGAATTCACGCTGTTGGCAGCTGCTGTGCAATTGAGCTCATGTACAATAAATATATTTTCTCAGTATTATAAGCACAATTTTACATTTAAAAGTTTGACTTATAGTGAGAGTGATTCGTTTAAATCACTTTCAATGCGAGTATGTCACACAGATTTCATTTGGTTTGACGGAAATTTGTGTTAATTACTGATTGTAAAATGCAATATAACTTGATTTTAGAATATTTTCTCAAAATGTATAAATCTGTCAATGAATTTTGTGTAATTGAACAATTCAGAAAAACTTTCCATTCAAGTGAAATTGGAATGAAAAACAATGTTTGTAGATAGTAATCATTTTTTCTACTGCTACCCACTGCCACAAATATATATTTATATATTATGTTTTGTCCCCTTAAAAAAAAAGAACAAATTCCACACGATAATGTTAAAAACAAAATTCCTTTGTTTTTCTTCTGCCGAAGGAAATTATGGCTCAGATGCAGTTCCAGGACATCAACATGAGTTGACCAGACCTTCAGGATAGATGGCTCAGGCATTTTTATTATCAATAAAATGCTAATGGCACTGCAGCAGCAGATCTTTTCTTACATTTACCACTTCGATGTTCAGTTTCCGAATTGCTAATTTCTCTTTCTAATCACTTGACATCAAAGAATAACTGCTGGTATCAACCTTGTAGTAGATTAAAAAGCTATAGATCATGACTGAACATTTACAATGTGAGAAATACCTTTAAAAATGACAGGGAGAGCCATTGTTTGTCTCATATGACATCACTCAGATCCACCATTTATGCCATCTGCTTACATGCAACTAGCATGCACAGGCACAGTCGCTTTGACATCAAAATGGCAAATCCCCATCTTGTCTGAACACATTATCCCTTCATGCGCCTTCTTAACATGTCATACACTGCAGTAACAATTAGCAAAAGGCTTGAAACATATTTTTTTCTGGCTGAAAGACAAACAAAGTTAGGCTGATAAGTTTTTGAAATGCTATCCCCTTTGCACCACTTGGGCATTTTGCAGACTAGCAAGTCAACAAAAAGCTTAAAATGATTTTTAAACCTTGCAGCTCTCATTTTTTGTCAAGTATCCTGCACGATTAGCTTTTTCGTTCATCAGGCTATGTTTATGGCAACTAACATTCTCAATTTCAAAGCTCCAAATTTTCAACCAAAAGTATTTCTATGCTGCACAAGCGATGGCAACTGGTGGTACATTCAGTTAAACACATACAGAGAACAGTAAACTGCCTCCATTCTTGTAGATAGGTAGTTAAAAGAACAATTCATGGGCACCAAAGCGTGAATAGAATGGCACAGTCGACACATTATTTTAGATCAATACATGACATAAAGAACACTTTTATTACCAACAACAATTAAACTTAAGAAATCATTTCAATGCATAAAGCTTCAACATGAGAAAAGGGTTAAAGAATAGATGGTTCCAACAGGAAAGTAGAATTGTGGACTTTGATGGAATTTTGAACGTTTGTATTTTGGCGCGCAATTCTTTTTTTTATTAGGAGTATTATTATCTGGGAGGTGATGTTCTGAAGGATAAACGGAAACACAGCTGCTAACGTACAGATTGATGTTGAGCTCTATTTAAGTTTGGCACTCAGCTTTTCATTAAGAACATCAGTCACAGCTGACTTACCCTGTTGTCAAGAATACAAACACAGAAAAGCACAGACACAGAGATGTCACATCAAGGAGAGGAGCCAAGAGGGAAGAATAGACAAAGAGATGATGGAAAAACAAAAAGATGGGCAAATAAATCAGGTGTGAAACTATTAGAAAGAGACACAAAAACAACAGGAAATTGAGGGCTTACAATTTAAAGGAGCACACCACTGTTTTTTTGTTTTGTTTTTTTTGCAATATGTTATTTACTCAAATTAGACCAGTCGAGAAGAACCTCTGCTGTCTCACTATCTGCCCTCAATTGTTCTAGTGAAAAACATGACTAAGGTAGGTAGCATTTAAGATGATTATATTAAAGTGATCTACTAAAAATAAAATAAAAAAAATATTTACACATACACAGTGAAGGAACCAAATAAATTTCACATTGTAGTCTTTCAATTGCGAGACATGATGCTTGAATTTAAATCAACTGGTTTTCTAACTACCAGCAATCATTCTATGCAAGCGGTCATTTTTGCACTATTAAATGTTAGGAATAACAGAGCCTTATTTGTTATACTGATGCATTTGATTTCAAAATAACGAGCCTATAACTTTAAGAGAATTTAGTTATAGTGTCACAGAGAACGTGAGGACTAAGAGCACAACCCACACCTTTTCTAACGTAGAACACAACCTAAAGTTTCTCCTAACGTACCAAAAACATAGTACTTTATAGCTCAGCTTTAGGGATTCACAATCTCTACTGGATGCTTTCAGAGGTGGGCAGCACACACAAAAGAGAGTGCAAGATAAGGAACTTGAGGGGTTTGTGCTGTTTGGTTATTATGTTTACAGTAGAATAAGTCAAAAGTCAAATTTTCTTAATAAACAGCCCTGTTTGTATGCAAATAAAATTACAATTTTTTTTATTTAGGATAGATCATAAGCTCATTATTTTTTTGCAACACAAAAACACCATGGGATTTACTGGTTTGATGGTGATCAACGTAATGAATGTTCTTCATCCAATGTACTTGGATGTACTTGGGTGAAGAACATTCAATGTTCTTCATTGAATGTACTTGGATCCTAACAGCACTGTTCGGTTGATCAATTGACAGCATTTAAAGAACTGGTCAGCATATGTGTCAACCTATTTAAATTGAGGCAATGACATTTTGGAAAAAACGGTAGTGTGTTCCTTTAACAAAACTAAACAAACAAAATGAATAAAACAAAAAAGTTTAAGGATACACAAATTGAGTGTTCTCTCCCTTCCATCCCACTCAACAAGAAAGTATTGATCACACAACAAAGGTGCCCCAGGTGGGCGTCACAGTTCTTTTAGGGGGTGTAAACAGTTTGTTGGGGAAAAGGAAAGTTGGTGTGAGCAAGTTGCTTCAAAGGAAAAACTAAATGTAAGAAAACTGTTCTGTGTTAAAGGCTTCTAAGAGCAGCAGCCGTACAGTACTATAAAGTTCCTGAGCCCTCAGTGAGCATGAAGATTCCTCAGAATACTTTCTGCTTCATCTCCTTCAGCCCCACCTCATGAAGATTTTACTTTTGATAGCTTGGTTTCCAATGCAAGTTTGTCCTCTTTCACCTACCGAGGCTTAGAAGGAACAGAGACTGAACACAGTGATGGTCCTGTGTTCCTTCAATCTACTCTGTTTACTTGTTTGGCTTTTCGGTTTGTTTGTGCAGAACTGTAGGAAAGGGCTCAGCGCATATGGTCTACTGACATGGTGTTTCACCCATGTTTGCAGATTGTCAACCATCAGCTTTCTGAGGAATTTTTATGACTTTTATACCTTGGTTGAATTTTAGACTTCACTTTCTACACTTGAGAATTGAGCTGAGTCTCTTCGTGAGCAAAGGCTCTTGGTTTTTAGGGGTAAGTGTGGAGACTGAGGGAATCTCTGGGTTTGGGGTACAGAGCGTAGTCTCTGGTACTGCAGTTTGGCACTTGCAGAAGCCATGGAGGAGCCCTGTGGTGCGCCCTGGGTAGATGAGACCACAGATGGAGACGATACAGAGGAGGACGAAGTAGGGGGAGGTGCATGGATAGAGTGAGAGGAAGATGGAGGCGCTGGGAGGGCGGGTAGTGGAGGTGGTAAATTCGGTATAAGAGACGAAGATGGGGATGGTGGTCTTCCTCTATCTCGATCCCTGTCGGTTCTCTGTGTCCGTTGCTGGAGACTGAGGTTTGATTGGCTGCCAGACTTAGATGGATTGTGTGATCGATCAGGTTTGAATGAGGATGAGTCATGTTTTGGTTTTGAGGAACCACCAAAAGTCTGGCAGTGGTGATACAGCTCTTCTTGGCTCCGTGAAGTTGTCCGGGTCCATTTGGAGGAGTGTGGATGATGCCGTGGGGAATGGCAGGAGGTGCAACCTGCATGACCTCTGCCTTTGTCCTTTGACTTGCGCTTACTCCTTTTCTCATCCTGGATGTGAAGTTTATCCACTGACCAGTACCGTCGTGGAGGTGGAGGAGTGAGTGGTGGAGGTGGCCAATGTGAACCTGATCCCCACCCTCTTTCTCCTCCGCCTGTGAAAGAACTCCACCCGCTTTCTGCTGTACCCCACCGATCCCCTCGCTCCAGGAATAGGTCATCTCTGCTGTTGATGCTCCCGGCTTTGTCTCGAGAAGGATAAGTACTAAAAAACCAACCTCCACCTCCAATCCCTCCCACTGCCCTACCTTCATGATCCTCCCAGTACCGCTCAAACTTTCCAAATTCACCCGAAGAACCGTCATCATCAGAATATATTCCGACAACCTTATCCCGTTCCCTTTCCTCATCTGATATAGTCCTTTCTCCTCCTCGTCGTTTCCCATGCTCCGATTTCCTCCTTTCGGGCTCCGAATCCAATTCACCCTCCATTTCAGACTCCCACTCATGGAAGGATAAACCTTCTTTGGAGTGGATCTCACCTCTTTCATTCCTCCCCAAAAGAGGTCTTCGCTCTCCTTCCATTCCCATGGCGTCTCGATCTGAGCTTTTACTTTTCCTTCTCCTTGAGGAAACAGGTAACAGTGGCAGGAAGGCGGATGGAATGGCGTCTGAAGATGGGTTTCCGGCTCTCCAGAACTTTACAGATGTAGAAGGCTTGGTACTGGAGCTATGATAGTGCTTGCTGTTCCTCCGCCTATGATGTCTTTCCTTCACTCTATTTTCCTCCTCATTCTCTTTTTCTTCTCTTTCCTTCCTCTCGTCTTCACCTGGGATGTTCCATCCATAGCTTCTGATCGAACTCTCGCTCTTTTTGCGGAACGACTCTCGTCTCAAAGCTGGATAAGGAGGAAAATCTGGGGTTCCCGATTTGATCTCCTCCCTTTTTTCAGGTTCTCCACCCTCTTGCTCTGACCTTTTTCGCTCTCGTTTTTTCATCTTATCATCTTTCTTCCTTTTCTTCTTGGTTTTGCGCCGTTTTCGCTCTCTTTCCCTTTCTCTCTCTTCCCTTTTTTTCTTTTTTCGGCCCTTCTTTCGCCTCTTTCTCTCCCGCTCTCTCTCTTTGTGGTGTCTTTTCTCCTCTCTGCTCACTCCTCCATCTCCTCTCACAGGAGCTCCTCCTCTCCCCCGCTCTCTGTCACCCCAGGAAGCCCACCACTCTTGTAACTGGGCGAGCTGGCTGCTGGTTCTCTCTCTACCATATTCTTTCTGTACACGGGGCTTTCTTGGTGGTACAGGAGGAGGGGGTGGACTGCACGGCAGCGAGCGTGACGACATTCGTCTTGAACGGGTCTTTCTTCGTGAACCCAAGAGAAGGCTGGACTCCTCTGTGAGAAGATCTGAATCATATTCATCATCCACCATTAGATCTCGATCCCCCGCTCGATAACGAAAACTCAGTGAGGAGTTGTAGGAGCTCTCACTAGAGCAGGATGAGAGAGAGTTTGATCTTGAAAGTGACACTGAGGATGAAGAAGAGGATGAGGATGATGAGGACGAAGAAGTAGAGGAGGACGAGGCACTAAAGCCGGACGAATAGAAACGACATGGTGATGAGGGAGTGGTTGGGGTGTGTGTTGGAGAAGAAAGAGGAACAGGAAGAGGAGGAGGGGGAGGCCTTCTTCCCCTCCTGCCGCCTACATCACCTGCTCCATATCTACCACCTCCTCGCCTTCCTAGAGGGAGGATATTTTCATATAGAGGACCTCCGGAGCTCTTTCTCCTTGCCTGAGATAAACTTCCACGTCTCCAGAAGGGAGGCCTTCGAGGAGAAGATGGGATTGGAGGAGGAGGCTTAGAGATGAGATGGCCTTGTTGGCTGCCTTTGGGAGGAATGCGTGGCATTCCTGGGGCTTTAAGGCCTCGAGAATTTGCTTTGGGAGTCTGCTGAGGACCTCCCTGTTGTTGGTCCGAGTTAACTCCTAATCCCTCTGGATCTATAGGACCATAATAACGCTTGTATTCATCCAGACCCGTATCGCTTCCTGCTCCTGTTCCACCTGTGATTCCCGCTTGAAGATTCCAGTGCTGCCCAAGGTTTTGCTGGTACTGTGGAGTCGGTATTTCAGTTATTCCTCCTGCAATACCTCCAATACCCACACCTCCACTGCTGCTTCCACTCAAGATTTTCTCCGGCTTCGGCCTGTTCCAACGATCCACCACAGCTGATCTGCGATCATGACGAGGCAAGAAAGTAGAGCATGGCATGGGCCCTTCTAACAGGGGACTGTTTGAGGGTCCAAGAGCCATTGCTGAATGTCCCGTAGTTGGGGGTGATCCAGGTAGCATTGTGGTGTATGTCTGTCCTGCCTGTGGATGCTTTGGCTGCTGCTGCTGAACCATGGCTATAGCAGTTGTGTTATTCACTGTGGCGGTCACAAGGTGTTGTTGTGCCACAGTTGGCATGGTGGTCACAGTATGGTACTGCGGCAAAGAGCTTTTGCTTCCTCCCGGTGCTGTCTCATCCTCAAACTGGCAGCAACTGTACATCCCCTGAGCAAAAAGATAACAAGGAAGAGTGTGATTAGACCAGCAGGCTGCCAAGTGTGATAAGAAGGAACATGGTGTCTATCTGTCGGAGATGCTACAACACTAAAGGACTAGCATCTCCAAATTCCAAAAAGAAACATAAAGGGCGTCTTAATCCAATATTTGTACATGTCAATAGAAACAATCTATAGACAGTTCCATTTGACTTATGTTACATTACGATTCCTTTTTGTCCTCTATACCTGCCATAATTTCTTAAACAGTGATTGTCATTTGTAGATTATTTACGCTAACACCAATGTGAAATAAAAAATTTCACATTTCACACTCTTTCATGCTATTAATGTAGCTTCTGTGCTGCTGAAACCCAATAGCTTCAATTGGGTAGAGGTAAGACATACATGTAATATACAGTGTATTTATTTTTTTTCTGGGATTTATTTTTCCTTTCCATTCAATAGTAATTTAAATTACCAGTAAGATAGAAAGAATGATAAATTAGGAAGATATTTTATTCACTCACTCAGCATTCTAACAACAAGAATTCAAACTGACTGGGCAGTGTGTATCTTCAAAGTTTGACTTGGTAACTTTTATTTAACATGCAAGGAAACTAGACAAAATTAGATTTTTCTTGAGGCTTCTAATGTTTTCCTATTTCTGAACGCGTAGATCAAATAATGACATTTTTTAATGCCTCAAACTGAGGACTGCTTTTTCAAGCAAACGATTTAATACCATCGACTCACTATGTGATTGCTTTAGTTTGTCGTTCCCATGGAAAAGAAATGGAAATTTGTCACTGCAGGGTAAGAAAAAAAAAACAGTTTGAAGATTACCAGCTGAATTTATAAGCATTTTCTTTTGGCAGATTAGATTTTGAAACAGATACAAAATAGATGTCAGGTTCAATACATAGTTTGTAAAGTTGTTTGAAATTTGAAATCTTTTATTGGATTCCAATATCAATAACGTAAAAGGTGCTGCCCTGGGTTGCTGCATGCTGCGGTGTCTCCTATTTTTTGGCATCTGGCTGTCTATTTTCCCATTTTTTCCCACTCGGTTTCTGTTCATCTTTTGCCTGTGTTTGGCCCAATTCTGGTGATGTCCCTTTTTGCGCTCTGCGGACATCATTTTGGACTGCGCTGTATTACTTCGGACTGTTGTTAAGCTAGCTGTTTTTTGTTTTTTTCAATGACTAGCTCCTCATTAGTCCGTTGGTCATGGAGTCGTTTCGCTTTGTTTGCGTGGACTCTACCAGCAGCCAGCTCTTGGAAAAAGATCTACTGTGGCTGGAGGAGTCTGTGCACTCCCGACAGAACTGAGAAGAAGACGGCCTGAAAGGAGGCGCTTTGAGCCCAGTGTCCCTGCGGTTGTCGTGGGTAACTTCTGGTTGTTCGCTGGCAAGATGAAGGAACTAGGAACGCTCGTTCTGACCCAGCAGGAATGTGGAGGGGACAATTTGGTGTGCTTTATTAAAGCCAACTCAGTGGACTCATTACAGACGTTTTTTTTTTTTTTTTTTAAGCTGTTCAGACTTTTTAAACTGTTCAGCTTTTACACCTTGTAAGCGGACCGAGAAGGGATTGAGGTGCTAGCACCACAGCATCAAATTTTCCTTCGGGGATTGATAAAGTATTTTCAGCTCAATTCAATTCAATATGCCTCCACTTGCGATATATCACAAACTATAAAAGGTTGAGGTCTGTGTGATAGGTAGGTTGACTATGTCATAGGTGTGACATTTTGAAGTATTTTGCTATCATGAAAAAAGGTCAGTGGGTTGAGTTAGAGTACATTTTTAAAGGACTTTGATTTACTTGTTTTAAGTGGTAGCAAGATACTACAACTTGAAGGTGTTCCCTGAAGTTAATCTGTAGTTGGTCATGAGTAACTGTGGGCAGTTGTATCATAAATCCTTCAGTGGTTTGATTGGGAGGAAAAGAGAGAATTTGTAACCTCAGCCTTTGTGACCTTAACCTTTGGTTACATGTTCCTGAAATCTATAGTTGGTACCGAGTAACAGGCTCATAGACTGATCAAATTCATACTGTAATAACTCCTGCAGGTTGATTAGTTTTGTCTTGTTAACCGCTTATCCCTAACAAGGTTGTGGAGGGTGTAGGAGCCTATCCCAACTGATTTCAGGCATGAGGCTGGGTACACCCCAAACAGGTAGCCAGTATGTTGCAGGGCCACACACACAGACAACCATCCACTCATACATTCATTCCTAGGGGTAGTTTCCAATCAACCTAACATGCATGTTTTTGGAGACTTTCATAAAATATTTTCATTCAGAGAGTTTAAGCCATATGTTTAGCATTTTCATCAAAAACATAATCACCCTTGCTAAAAAAAAAAAAATACAATATTGCACTAGGAAACACTTATTCCATCATAGCAACACTGAAAGGGGCTTATAATTGTGAGGCAATGAACCTTTGTTCCAACATTTCTTTTGTTATAATCCCCATCATTCTTCTTTTGTACATGTGATCAAGCCTCATTTTCTTTTCTTACGAGTTGGTTTTGTTCACTCAGCATGGTACTTTTGTCCTCCGGTTTGTGTTTAATTTTGCTTTCTGTATGAATTGCCAATTGCTTGCACATTGTGAACACCTCACATTTTTTCTAAAAACTCACCCTACTCTTCTGAGCAAATGATCCAGATTTTTACTTAAGATTTTTTAGAACACAAATTTATGAGTTTACAATTAAAACAAAGAATGTAGAGCAAATTACAAATTGTCCATGAAAGGCTTTGGGTTTTTTAAGCAGTAGAATCAGTCTTTCAATAAAGTTGTTGTGTAAGCACTTTTTCTATTCTTTGACAAAGTGTTCCTCCTATTTTTATATGTTTACTCCTCAGTGTGAATGAATGGGATTCAATTAGCAGCACTGACATTGATCATGTAAATCTAAAGCCTCTATTATTTCACATTCAGTGGGTGAAGATGATTTATGTGATATCTTTCACATAATAACGATGCAACGCAGAGAGCCTCTTGTAAATCTCAGCCCATCACCAGGACACGCATTGATGGAGAGGCCTTGATAATAGCCCTGGTGGACACATGAATCAGCAATCCCAGCTGTAGAAGTACTACCACAGTCCCAAGAGCATGGGATGCAGCACACTGTGAAATTAAAGCAAGGCTTAGTCACTGAGTTAAAGCAAAGAACACAACCAGTAGAAGATTTTAATCATGTAGTTCAGGTGAGCAGAAGTTTCTTAAGGTTTTGAAGACAAGGATTATTTTAAATTTTTTCAATCTTAGAATTATAAGTTTTGGTTGTTTCTAAAGTTGATGAAAACATAAAGCAATGCTATTTTTTGCCATGTTTTTACATTACTAAAACAACCGTTTGAAAAGAAACTAGTCTTTAAATTTAGCATAATATTGTGTTTTTCTAAAGGACCGGACAGACGGTCGTTTTTGTTGTTTTTTTGGTTTTTTTTTTTTACCTCATTAAGTTGTTTTAGAGCAGGTCATTGTTCAAACCTGTCATGTTAAGCTACTGCCAGTTCTTGGCCGGCTTGGCACTGCCAAAGACTAATTGAATAAAGTCGAGATGACATACAGATTCAGGGTTTTTGTTGTGGACTTTCATTCCCATTTTCTTCTTGAAGGACGGAGTACGAAAAAAACAGTCCTGGGTGAAATATTCGCTACGCAGAGGTGAGATATGAGTAGGCTTCCAGCGAGCCCAAGTTTGTTGGACCTGCCTCTTCCAATATTTATTCAGGTGCTCGTCTTCCGAGAACAGAAATACCAAAGTATCTCTCCTGGCACATTGGAACAGCCTGCTGCCACACATCGGTGAGACATTTCGGCAAAATTACTCCTCAGTTCAATTAAGTATGGCTACAATATGGCTACACTGTACAAAAACACCCACAGCTCCACTTACGTTGGTAAGTTACACATGCCAAGCCATATTACTCTCGTAACGTCACACATGAGAAGTGTGCCACAAGATTGAAGCTAACAGTGGTGGGAAACTTTTTATTTCTCTTTTCATTGATGCATGATGGTGGTGCTTATATTTGCACTGTTCCAGTTTGTCTGTTTTACATATGGTTATCACACTGGATCAACAAGATGGAATAAAGTCAGATGGCGGTACCAATTGCTTTTGGCTTTCCCGTTCATAAGTTGTCTTGTAATCATTATGACACAACTTCGATATGGTAACATTATTGTTTTTTAAATTAGAAAGATAACTAAGGTTTTATAGTGGTTATAATATAGAGGGTCATCTGTGAATGAGCCAGTCATTAATCTTTGAAACTTCAACAGAACTAAAATCAAATCACACTGATGAAATTTAACAGAAAAGCATTATTGCAGACATATCAAAGCTTTATAAGCCGATAATTAAGAACTGAGGCAAACACAACTGTCACCTCTTGTTAAAACTCCTGCATCCTAATAAATTAGCTACTTTTTAGAGTGGCTTTGATGATTTGCGTCATGCTTGAGGCAAGAACCGAGGATTTGTTACGTAACAACTCCAATCCAATAAATTTATGTTTTTATTTTTCACAGAAGAAGAAAATACTCTGGCTAGTTTTAATTTGTTTAATGTTTCAAGTTACCGTATGCTTTCATGAACCATATGTTTGTATTGTTTGCATGTGTAATCTGATTTGTTGTGTGCAAACTGTTCTAATTAGTCCTTTTTAATTAGTAGTTTTCTGTTATATCTAGCGGGAGAAGCTAATTACTGAGATTCCTCCGGGTAGGTCATACACGTTCACAGCCAGCTGTGTTGCCACAAGATCTCACCTTGTCATGTCGCCTCCATTTTCCGTTCCTCTCTCTTCCTGCCGCGCCGTCTTGCCTTCTAGATTCACTAGTACTCCCTCAGCAACCCAAAAAACTTTACACCATCTCTGTTCCATGCTCCTCTTATCTCAAAGTTTCTCCGGCTCACTGTCTCACTCCCCGCCCCCCAACAACTCTTTGTCTAAGTGCCCCATTTGCAATATGGGCAATTGTTTGCAGATCATCTCATTACTTTTTCATCATTTCCTTAACAGTTTCCCTTTTTTTGCCCCACCATCAAAACTAGATGTTTTCTAGATCTCAAGCTGAGCTTACAGAAATGCTGTCAGAAGAAAATGAATAACCAGAGGTCGGCTAAGTGATCGCTCTACACTGAACTCTTGGACTCTTTCTGGAAAGATGCCCATGATAAATGATCCTTGCTTTGGCTTCATCTCACCCCAGCTAGAAACACGTTGTCCTGCTGATGAAACTTTACTGTTTTTCTGTCTTCTATGTCTGTATCTGAATTTGGTTTTATTGAAAATTGGACCTGTTAAGCTTATTAGTGCCAATCAAGAGATTTGATGCTCTAGTAACACTAAAATAAGATCTATTTAATTTCATCTTAATACCTCTCTTTTTGTTTTTGATAGTCTGTTAAGGGAATATCTTCTAATTATAGTTGCTGAAGATGCAACAAAAGAGGCAAGCAATTTTTTTGTGCATTGGGCCCAAATGACAAAACACAAAAAACCTAGAAGTTTGAAAATGTATTTCAGAAAATACAGGGCTATTCTAGGCTACTATAGATTTCTACAAGTACATGTGAACGTAAAGCCTTGGAGCCTTTAGCCCCTGAGTTGCTGCAGGTTCATCATGCTTTAAAATTTAAACTCTATAAATTGTGCATGCAATTGAGGAAAGACCATGGTACTTATAGTTCTAATCTGTAGGCATTTAATTTTGTCCATATCTGTTTATTTGTGGCCATAAGTGTATTTTCTGGCTACCGCTTGATTCAAATCAATCACTTTATAAATATTAATAACAATAAATACAATTTTTCTCTTTGAGTTAGGCAACACATTTTTGTCCAATAAAAACAGCATGATCAAAGTGAAAAAGTAAGTTTGAAAGCAAAATCTTTTCATTTCTTCACAGCTTGACTTCAAAATAAAAACCCTACCAGATCATTCTTTTTGAAGTAGATGTAGTCCCAGTGATCTACTGGGTGAGAACAAAACTAGTTTCTATAACGCATGAAAACTATTCTTTTTAAAGTATATAACTCAACAGTTTTATTAAATACAATCATGCTGGCATTTAGTTTACTGTCTAAATATAAACCATTATAAATAAACTCTTTACAAAAATTACGTGTGTTATTTATTGCCTTTCTTTATTTAAAAACTTGCAATCTGAAAAGGTGTGTTTCAAGTAACTTGATGTCTAAAATGTCTATGAAGGGCAAACACATTTAGGAGTTTAATTGATGTGGTTTCGGAATTTCAGATCTAATACTATGTCTTTTTTTCTTACCCTGCTGAGAGCCAGGAGGAAGTCCATTCCACCAGACTTCTTCACACAATGCCGAAGTTTCCAATACACCAGATGCTCCCACGCAAACACTAGCAGACTGAGGATCATGGCAACCAGCAGCATGTAAAAAACCCCTGCCATGTTGTCAACGTCCAGCTTACTGCTCATCACCTGTGATGGAAGAATTTGAAAGAAAAGCAATATATGAGGAAAAATGTTGTGGTGGGAAAAAAAAACCCAACTAAAACAACATTTTACTAGTGGTGCGACAGATTATTATTGATCCACGACCTGTTAACAGGTCAGGTTTGTTACTATTTGTTACTGTTCACAGTAACAAATAATCAGTGGATTGATTTGGGGAGAAGAAAAGTGGTACGCATGTTCAGTCCACACAAAATAAAGGAATATTCAAAATGTTTGTACAGGAAGACTTTGGCTCCTGTGTCAGATTTGATTAATGCAGGAAAGAAGTTATTGGATTAAATCATTACAGTCTGTATGCACCATGGCACAAGAATCTGATTTGTGAATCAGATCTTTTGAATAATACAAACAGTTTTAATATATATCTGTTGCACCCCAACATTTTCACATCAGTTTTTATTTTTTAAAACAAATAATTTAAAATGGAATTACTTATTTTTTTAAAGAAAAATTGAAAGTCTGTAATTAAAAAAATAAATAAATTCATATATATATATATATATATATATTTGTCTCTTCTTAACATTGTGAACATTAAACTTATGTTTCCAACTTAAGAATGCTACCTGTGGATATAAAATATCATGTCATTGGTCAAACACCTCTCCCTAATGTTTACACTTTCATTTTGCATCAATCTTGTATGTGCACGCTGGTGTAGTTAAGAACTTTGCTAGGTTTAAGTGCATTTGTTTAGTTCACTTTTGCTTTTGCCAAGCTTGCTCAGGACCCAGCACAGCCCAGGTTCGTGAGCCAGTGGAACATACCTGTCTCTCTTCCCTGACTCTCGTTTACTTCCAAAAACTGTTTAGATTCGTCTGTGCAGCTACCTGCCCCATTCCCCCCACATTGTATAGTCTTCTTCTTCTTATTTCGACATGTTGCCACAGCAAGTCAGTTTCTTCCATCTAACCCTATCTCCTGCATCCTTTTTGGTAACACCAACTGTCGTCATGTCTTCCTTTACTGTATCCATGAACCTCCTCTTTGGCCTTCCTCTATGCCTCTTTCGTGGTGGTTCCAAACCCAGCGTCCTTCTGCCTATGTACCCTCTCTCTCCTCTACACATGTCCGAACCATCTCAGTCTGCCCTCTCTGACTTTATCTCCAAAACATGTGCTGTTCCTCTGATATACTCATTTCTAATCCTGTTCATCCTGGTCACTCCCTACGTTGTGACAGACATTTCCCTGATTAACATCAGGTATCTTTTTGGTGGACCACTGTGAGAAAAGTTTAGTTTAGAGAGAATAGAAAAGAATGTGGAAGATGTCATACCTCAATCTTATCATTGTGGCAAATACCCGACAACCAGAGACGCTCCAACATATCAATCTCATCTGGAAGGGAAAAAAAGAGGTTCAAGATGAATAACAGAGAAATAAGAGTTTTTAAAAAGAGAAGCAAATTAAAAGACATCAGATGAACACTAACAGAGTTTCAATCTAAAAAAAAAAAAAAAGTCGAATTGCAAATGTAAAGGTACCGCCTGTTGTGCAATCGCAAAGTGTGAAGATAGAAATACAGAATAAATAAAGAGAGAAGGAGATAAATAAAGTCTATGCATGACAAAAAGTAAGATGTAAATATAGGAAGGCGAGAGAAGGAGGTAGCTACATGAATAGGAGTTTGTATATTCATGAATCTGTAGGAGTTAGCAAAATTACATAAAATAGGAGAAGATAAAAGGGATTTTTGGCTTGAGTAGAACAATAACAGCCAAATAAAAGAGTTTCAAAAGGTAAGATTTAATGGATATTTTGAGCAAAAATGATGAGATCAAAAAAAAAAAAAGAAAAAAAAAAGAAAGAATTGCGTACTAGAGGCCGTGGCCAGAAGAGAGATGAGCCCTTTGAAGCAGATTGTAAAAAGGCTGGATGTCTGAAGGGCAGAATGATGCCATGGCATACGAGAGATGAAAGGAGGTAAAAACACACAAACATAGCAACCACACACATGGTACAAACTCTGAACTTTGACGCAGCGGTGCTCTCAGTGCTGACCATTAGCGCATTAAATCAAAAGGAGTAAGACTCTGAGGAGGAATTTGTGTTTTTCTTTAGAAGCTTCCAAATGACCAGGGTGCAGTGGTCCTCTGAGTCCACAACCAAAGTGGCGGTACTGCTTTGCAAAGATGCTCATAATCTATCACTGTACACACTGGAGATGACCCAGTTAACGGAGATCCAATTTACTTCAATAGTCGACCTCTGGGTTAATTATTACAGTCTAGAAGCCCTTCCGCATGGATTAGCTTGCCACGAATGTGTTGACTGAAATGTCCAATCAGCTCAAACAAAACACAATATTCCTCCAACACAGATCATCAGAAGCCACATTTCACATCCACAAATTTAGAGTGGGAATTCAATGTTCAAAGCTGAATTAAGCAGGGCTCAGCTCCGTATAACCCCCTAAACTCCCCACAGACAATAGACACTAACACACCATTCATTCAGTTTCATAATCTGAATGACAGAGTTTCAATGAGCCTTCATCTGGTTTCCCATTGCCAGCCTGTTTGCTCTACGTCTTCTTCATTGTCTCACTGTAAATATGTTAATCACAGCAGTGATTAACGCTGCTATTTTGGAGAAATCCTTTCTGGAAACTACAAACAGGCAGATTTTCATCTTCATCTTTTCTCACCTGCACTGAGAAGACAACAAAAGTAACAGGTGGAGGGAAAAAACAGGATCCTGAAACAGGATTCGTATTTTAATTTGTTGATTTGTGAAACTTCCCTTACGATTTGATAACAAGTAAGCTGAGTTGGTTTAAACTTCTTCAACGCACGTAGTTTGTCCAATAGTCATTGCATTGTGCGTATGTAAGATAGTGATATCCACACAATTTTAGCATGTAAGCTACTGGACAATGATCAAGTTCAAAAGACATATCAACAATAAAAAATTTAAAACATTTATTTACAAACAAGGAATGTGCCGTATGTATGACATGTGATTCACGGTATCGCAACAGTAACTCGACATACGTAAATGAAAATAAAGGCAAGAGATTTTTATTTATTTATTTTTATATTCACTTAGTAAATGCCTCAAAAATATGCCAGTGTAATCATCCTACTTAATAGACCAGCTTTGGTGAAACAACAAGCGCCACCAGGGATTGGGGCGTGTAATTTGTGTGTGAGTGTTTCAATTCTCTTTCTGGTTTGAACATTTTTTCCTATTCCATCCAGCATGGATGTTATGATGCTTATTTATTTTTTTCTTATGATTTTTTTTTTGTGTGTTGTTTTCAGTGTTTTTTTTTTTTGTCTGAGGGATTCCTCAGCTATGGGTCATGGTGGAATCGAACCGGGGTCTCCCGGTCATCAGTCTGATATTTTAACCACAAAGCCAACGCCTCCAGCCCATTTTTTTTTCTGAACTATGAACCCCTACCTTATAATTTGTTAAAATTCCCTTCTATTTTTCCTCTTCTTCTCCAGCCTCTCCCTTCTCTCTCTCTCTTTCTCTCCGGCAAACAAACCAAAATATATAGATATTAATATTTAGACATGTAAAGAGATGATCTTTTCTTTTTGTTTCCCAAGTTATGAACATTGTCCAGCAAAAATTGACACACTGACTGGTACTCTGCAGTTTTTAATAATTACTGTCGCCATCTGTGTTCCAACATTTCTTTCAAAACCAAAAAAGAACAGAAAATATACTATAAAACAGATTAATGACAACAACAACAACAAAAAAGAAAATGAATTAAATGCAAAAGAAGCCACATCTTTGAAAAATACAAAATAATTTTTTTAAAGAAAAAAAACAAAAAACGATACCAAGTCAAAAAACACAGAAACAAAATATGCAAGCAATCAACAAATGTCACTTTAAATTAAGTCGTTTCCCCCCCTCTTTAAATCCAGTTATGTCTGATTCATGTACCGTATTAATATATATGTGTAAGGTACACTTTAAATTCCATATTTTTTTAGTTGTTGTAACCTTTTTATTAACTATAACAAAATTGCAAGTCAGTCCAGGACTGAGCTCAGACTGGTGTTTTTGTATTTAATTTAATTTTAAACCTGTCACGTTTGATTGGATAACATTCCATGCTCTGTGACATTCTGGACAGCAGAGAGACAAAGCACGTAAATAAGCAAAAGGGAAACTTTACTTAGAGAAATATTGGCTGGGATAGAAATTACAAGAAAATCATTTAAAGTTACTGTAACGGCTTCTTTGTGAGTGACAGAAATAAATTACGAGAGCCGTCGTTATTCCAGCCGTCGTGGCGTTGCACAGTTCTTCCATCTTAGAACAAAATTGCTTTGTCAAAACTGAGCTTTAGCAGAACAGGTGAAGATTGAAGAAGCCATGTGAGAGAAAAGATGCTTTTATGGTGAAAGCGGAGTGGGGGGCTGGGTGACATCTAAATGGTCTGTTTTCTCATGGTTTCCTAAATATGAATTCTTTCAAAACCCTAAGCACTTAAATTTGTTATGGCTGTCAAACTTAAACATTTCACACTTTTGAAGCTCTTTTAATGCCACCGGATTTCTCACTCAAAGGGAATAAAGGGAAATGAAAGGGTATTTCTTGTATTTTCCTTTTCAAAGGTTTTCTTTTGGAAACAATGGTTAGATTTATCTTAAAATACCAGGTTGTGTGGAAAAAGGAAATACATTTATCCCGCTGGATTGTTGGGCTCTCCTTTACAGATAGTGTGTATCTACATGTTTTTTTCTTTCTGATGAATTCAAGAAAAGATGTGTCTGTAGATATTTTACCATTTTTTGTTGATGTTACTACTCCAGTCCATCCATGAACAAATAAATTCAGTTACACGTCCATGTGCCAAAAATATTTACTTAGTTTATTTTAATGGTGACGTTTTGTGTTTTTCTGAGTAATTCTTTTTTTGTAGCATAGACGGTACCTACAGGACTTACAACTGAAAAAATACCTTCTACATGGCAAATGAACTCTATTGATGTTGAGCACTTTTCTACCTATACTGGCACTTAAAGTGATTTGTTGAATAATTCAAGGCAAGATGAAGAAAGTTTTTTCCACCAAATCTCAGGTTCTTGTTTAAGCTTTTGCTTTCCTGTAAGATCTCACATAAATGTTGTGACGCTCAAGATTGTAATAACAATACACTTCCTCATTTTTTTTTCCCTGGCTTTTTTTTTCTTTCCATTTCACTCCTTCTTCTTCGGCAAAACTCAACAGACAGGCCATCATTTTGCTTTTCACAACAATGGAAAGAACAGGGTTAAAAAAGACATCTGATCAGTGATGGAGAAATATGTCCTTTTTTTGTTCTGATGGACCCCATCTGATGTCCCCATTGAGGACTTTTCTTATCATAGTAAAAAATACAATAAATATTAATAAAATCTTTTAGTAATTGCCACCGCAGAAAGAAGCAACAGACTGCTGCTTGAACGCTGTCTTCTATGCTGACTTACTTCAACCTTTACTGTGACTGTGAAGTTAACACTGTGCTTTCGTTGTAGCACCTGCTGTAACTAATTTCCTTTGACTGGCAATAATGCTCTCCACATGTCCAAGTAAAGTTTGTCAAAAGACTCTCTGGTGGACAAGCGCCTCGCCACATAAATTTGACCTCGGCAGCAGCAAGCGAGAGCTGGAACTTTAACCACATCGACCACAGCGTCACTTTTCACATGCAAACAGATAGTGTCCAGCTGTGCGCACAGCAGTAGCTGCAGACAACTGCCAACTGGCCTTTCAGAGATAGTGACCACATCATGTGAGGTGTCACATCAACCTTCCACTCTTTTGTATTTGTAATCTTCTCCTAAATGCCTGTATATTTGGATGGACCAGGTCAGCATGGTAAGTTGTTTGAATTTGGCCACTGGGGCAGTAAGTAGAAATTTTGCAATAACATTTTATTTCTACAAGTTGTTTAATGTCGAATTTTCTTTTTAGTAAAAGAAAATATATATCAATAAAAAATAGTGAGCTTTTACAAATGGCAACATCATAACGTTGACTATTTGGGTTGAAATTTTCAGCTTTCCACCCACTTCTATCTGGATGAAGCCTATTTGCCACCTTCTAAAAAAATTACTTGGCCCATGTCCAGTCCATCCAAACAGGGAATCTCTCCTCCAAGTATTTCTCCAAGACATTTCTTTTTTATATTCTTTAAGGTGGATTTTAGGAGCTTTTCTCAATGGAAAAGAGATCTGCAGACAAGGATGTCTTGGGTTTGATTTGTTTATTTAGAACTTGTGTTGATTGTGTGTTCGTGTATTTGGCTGTTTGTTAAACCTTCTGAGATGTTTCAGATGTGATAATATGCTATCTGTCTGCTTGTCTAAGTGCAACAAAGTGGTGACCTATTCAGGGTGTACCCTGCCTCTCGCTTAACACTGGTCTGGACACGCTCCATCACAAGAACCTATTGTTGGACAAGTGGTTCAGAAAAATAATTGTTTTAACCTGTCTGAAATTACTGATTTGTTCGGTTACCTTAAACTAATTTCCCATAGATTAAGATGGCGATGTGTACTTTTAATTTTCTAAGTTAGTACTGGGAGAATGAGGGTTCCTATTCTGTCAGAGAGATAGACTTCTGCCTGCCCCGGCAAATTGTTAAACAGAATGTTCCTTTTTAGAAAAAAATAAAACTAATGATCAATCTAAATGTCACTCTCCATCTAAACAGGATGTGACTTCCAAGGCATCACTTGTCGTGTTAATCTGTAGTGTTTGCTGGTTTGTGTGCAGAATGGGCATCAGAATTCAGACAAACTTTCACTCTAAAGATGACACCTAAGATTGAATAATTCATGTCCATGTCAGAGTTTGATGTTTAGGGAATTTAGACCTGAATAACAAGTTTCTTCTGGCAGGAAATGCCATGACAAACATTAAATGTGTAATGCACTGAATTGTAATGCACAGGCCGCCTTGCTAGCGTCTACTTTACTCTAGGCTGCAAGATTGTTTTGAAAAACTTCCAACCCTCAATTAAATAAAACTGTACAGAAAAAAAGCAAAAAAACTAAAAAATAATTAATTTGTCTCCAATGGGAGCAACCTGCAGGGTGTACAGTATATACAGTACATACAGTATGTGTGTATGTGTTAATTAGTTTATTAGCAAAGAAAATATTAATGTAACAAGATTTGAAATTTGCAAATTAGTACAGCCAATTTTTCTTGAATTTAAATTTCAAGATAGTATTTTATCTTTAAAAATGTTTAGGCTCATCCCACTAAAATGGACAATCTTGACCAAACTTGATGTGGGACAGCTTGCTTCGAAACATCAAGCAAAACTGAAATGTAGGCATTCCGACATCTGGAATTTTTATCTCAACGCCTTAGCTACTGTAATAGTGAGAACATCAGAATCCTGATGTATGTTCTAAAAACGATTAAAGAGACTCTTACAAGTCAAAAAAGTGACAGTCAACAATCTGAATGTGACTATGAAACTAATAAAAACAATACTGTTTCTTCAGTGTGTAATATGCCGCCACCACTTTTCTGTGAGGTGTGTTTTTCTTGGCTTTGCTCAGTCAACATGAATCTGTGCGAGTGGCACAAACGAATAATAAAACAGAAACAAACCTTAGATGTATGCTGCAGTGGGATTTGGGATGAGGTCCAATGTCAGCAATTATATATGTATACATTTATGTATGCAGCTTTTTGCTGCTTGGCTTTGAAAACAGTTTATTTGTCAGTAATCTGTTGGAGCCGAATGGGACTTGCTGCTGCCTCATCTTCTAAAAGATGTTCACTGCCAAAAGTAGTTTTGTTTACTTCTTCTCCTGCGGTTCTCTACAGAATCAGTTTATTGGTTTTATTTGAGATGTCACATTCAGTAAAACTGTCTTATTGAGAGAACTTCATTCTAAAATGCTTTTTTTTCTGCCTCAAAAAAATGGTTCTTTTGAGAAATAAAACATCATATACTAAGAAATTTGGTTACTTATTTTTATCCACAAGTTGATCTTCAATTGAAGCATCTGAAATGAAAATCAGCTCTTCTGAATCTGGGACTGTGGTCCTGAACTTGGAAAAGGAGAAAAAAAATCTCCCATCTAATTATTTACCATTACAAGAACGTTCTAGGAAGGTTTTTCAAAGGTTCATTCCAATCCGGAACATTCCATAATGGTTATTTTTGTTTCTCCAAAGGTTCAAATGAGAAGTTTTGGGACAGTTGTGAAACGTTATTTTTTGGTTTTCAGAACATTCGTCTAACCTTAATTTTAACCATAACATTTGGAATTTGGTTCTCTCAATGTCCTGGGAAAGTTAGGTTATAAAATAACCACCAATTAACGTTTAGGGAATGTTAGTTTTTGGTTAAAACAAACCTTTAGAGAACTTGAGGCTAACGTTCCCTGGAGGTTCTCTGTTTGCTGGGCTGTTTGACTCTTGGGCTAAAGTCAAAACACAGGTGGGGGAGTCAAAGTATCTCAGGGTTTTATGGAACGGTAAGTTAACAGACAGATTTATTGGATCTCCGCGGTGATTTCAAGTTTGCATTGGTCCATCATGATGAGGAAGTAACAGAACCAAAAGTAACCAAAGTAACAAACCCATCTTGGATGGGCTTGGAGAAAAGTCATTGTTTCTTTGCAAAATGTGAGAATAATGGAGAGACGGACCAAATGATTTATTTTATAGACAATCGGTATGCCAAACTACACATGATAATGGTTTTTTTTTTTATCTACAAGAACTACATTTCAAACCAGTCACGGGCGTTTGTCTTTTAGTTGGCGTTGAAATAGTGGAATAAAGCTGAGTGTAAATTTGTTCTCTGCCAAGCTATTTCAGGTTGTAGAAGTCCAACATTTCCAAATTAAGATATGGCGTTGAAGTTAACAGGTGGTTAAATAGATAGATGCGATTAAAGTGAAACAAGATTTACTACAAGAACAGACTGTTATCCAGAAGAAGGCAGTAGCTTATTTTCTGGGCTGTTTTTCTCAGAGGATCTCCAGCAGCTGTAGAACGGTGTCCTGACAGAGTGGTAAAGCTTATGTTGAAGCACTTTGTATTAAGACTTGGCAGGTAGTAAGAGAAATGGGCTTTCCTCCATGTTGTACGACAGCATTGTCTTTCTAAAGCATTCTTTCCAGAAATAGCAGATAACCATGTCTTGAATTTGAACTCAAAGAAACCCTTTCTATGTCATCAATCCTGGCCTAAATGTTATCTCTTATTTTCACTAAAGTAACAATAACTGTATAAACATTTTTGTCTAAAACAGCATTGTGGTGAAGGAAAAATTCACTAATAGAAAAGGCTCTAGATGAAAAAACTTAACACGCATTCTTTTGGTACGACTGTAACCGCTTTTTAGGTTTCGGAAATCATCTCACAAATACAGCATTATCATTCTGGAAAAAGGGGTGCAGCATTGAATTGAATTCTTCGAACCTCCTCCAGATGGACTCCTTCTCCTCTGCTCCCCCGTGACCGAACGAACTTCTCCAGCCACACACAAAATGGTAGTCATTTGCATTATGTTAATCAGTTAAGCTACATTCATACCGAATGAATGTCCAGCAACTGAAATAGCATGTTTAGCTGGAATTATTACAAAACAAAGACCGGTTGAATCGAGTTTTGTGTTTTTTACCATGTTGTCATCGAGCACTTTTAGATGCTTAAACAGGTATCCTGCCAAAGGGGCAAAAATTGCAAGAACACTTGTTTTTTGCACATATGTTTTGCAGTTTCTAAAGCGATTTTTTTCCCGACGACATGGCAGATGGCAAGCTTGATAAAGTTGCCGTATCACTTCATTTAATTTGATCTATTGAACTGCTTATATCATCGACATGTCTTTGGGATACCAGAAGCTAACTCGCAGAGTTGGCAGGGACTATTGTGTAACAATAGATTAGCACACAACTATGAGCGAAGAGTACCTCCCTGTAATGTAGTTTCTGAAAGAAAGTCACCACGTACCGGGGTGTCCAAATTTAAGTTTGCACAACTCTGGGACTGATGCTTGATGCTGCATCCAATGCATTCAATGCTAGCTAGCTCGACGCACAAATACAAAAATGCAGATGCGCGAATGTCATTGACTGCATAAAAACTAGATTCCGGTGTTAATCCAGCTTTGCGGATATAAAACCACACTGTAAGTTGAAATATAAGACGCAGTACAGATAATGATTAGCTTCCATGATGTCTTTTATACTCCTTGAGAAAAAATGATAGTTGAATAAGGTTACGGTACATTGGTTCACTTGTGCTTTGGTATAGTGACAGAGGAGACATAACTATCGATATTCTATTTGGAACGTTTGCAAATCATCTCAGGACTGAACGAGGGTGGCCAGTCGATTGTACCCCACAAAGCACTTGTCCTCAAAATAGTTTTTTTCTTTATTATTCTTTCTTAATGAATGGTAAAAGTAGGTCTCTAAAGATCAAATTCAACAAGTCTTTTTCTGTTTTTGTGGTGAAAAACTTAAAATATATATTAAAGTAAACAAGAACAAAATTTTACTTTGAAATGTTTGTTTTAAACATTTTCACAGATCTTTCTTGAAAAATGAAGGAGTTATTTACCAAATCACCCTTAAAAAAGACTGTGATCAGGACCTGTTTATACATATATATTTTAAAAAGTTTAATGTATTTTAATTTGGATTGCAATTCTTAGCAAATATTGTCATGTGGCATTAATCACCAATTACTCAATCAGAGTTTTCAGTTGTATTTTTTTGATTCATGCTCAATGAATCCTTTTCAGCAATTCAACATGGAACATTTATTACATGTAAAGTGTATAACTGACAGCTGCAATACGTAGAAAATGAGTGAAAAGAAAAGAAGTGAAGTCGTTTGATGGTGAATCCTTCTTTTTCGTCTTGTAAAATAAGTTATAATTTTAGAAAGTGGACATTGTCAAAATAATTGTTTGATTAAATTTAATACCTTTATGTCCTTTCATTTATCCACAAAGTAGTTGAAGTAATTTAAAAAATATAATTTATTTGAAACAATTTTTACGTTAAAAAAAATTATTCTACAAACTTTGGATAAGTTAGGTCATTAAAAGTTAAAATTCACAGTAAAACTAAGTCATGATTTCTGTCCAGCATGACACAACCAGTCTTGTTTTATACAAAAAAAAAAAAAAACCAAAACGATAAAACCCCATGCTTCTCAGTATCAGTGACCACGTGCTTTCAGCTTCCACCGATCTCTCCCGGGAGCTGCTGTCACTGCTGCCACTGAAGCATTTGTCACCATCTCAAGCTCACTAATTGCAAAGAGGCTAAAATTGCTCCCCCAGGGGAGCTGGTTTGATGGCCGAGCATGTGCGGAAAAAGGAAACGACATCATGCTGACAAAGAGATTCATTATAGGAACAATTATAAGCCCCGTTAAGTGCCAGAGTGCATTTACAAAGCACCATGAATGTGTATCAGATTGTAGAGGTTGATTATAACGTAGCTGGAGCTTAATGTTGATGTTCTTGGTGAACCATATGGAGAGTAGAGCTTGCTAAAATTGTCCGAGCCAAAGAGAAAAATATTAAATAAAAGCCACAGCAGGTTTTCCTTTGCAATCAACAGAGATAAAGTAATGCATAATTTGTTTTTACATGACAGATTAAAATCTAACCATATTTTATTGAAAGAAAATACTATTTCAGCCCATTTCCAAATGAGCATAGATGCATCTCCCCTACATTTTGAATCTAACTTTTTTCCAAATGGGTGCTAAAATGTTTAAATTGTGTCCAACCTTCACTGTATGACAGCAACAAATACAGCTCATGCTGGCTAACTAATGTCAAAGTTTTATTTTAATGTCAATCTGTGGTTATGTTCATAAATAAACAATTGTACAAGTACATGTTTAATGTTTTTGTTTCCTACAGAGGCTACTAAGGGTTTGATGCTCTTTTTTTGGAAGTTTAGTGGGTAAAATGCTGCTTTGTGTACCAAATGCTGAAGATACTAATCGCCTTTTTAAAAATGCTTTGGCTATTTTCATGCTTTACAGAAAAGTCTCGATGATAGTGTAGCTTCTATGAATCAACTGATAATGGTTTGTCTGGGCTATTCGGATTATCTGTTGTTAGAGGTGGCACATAACCAATTTTGGAGTCAATATATAAAATGACAAAAATATTTAGAATCACCCGTAACACATAATGAGATTTTTTTTTTTTAAACTGTAACGCTGCTAGTGCCATGGTCAGGAAAACTCTTGGCCAACCATACATCATTTTCTGATACACATTTTATTGAGTGTTTTCTGTGGCTAAACTATGTGAATGAAGTGTCATTTCCACATCATTCATGCACATTTGAGGAATTTATGAGCTCTCCTGTCCAGTATTCAGATATTATTCAAAATTTAAATTTCAAGGTTGTTGTTGGACATGGGATTTATTCTACCTCAAGCCCACAACATAAACTGGAGTGGCAAATACCAACAAGATTATTGTTGACCCCTTCCATACCCATCATAATCTCTTCTCCCTATCAAAGTCTGGAAGAAGATTCCAGAACACAAGGTTTTGAAAAACTAGATTCACAAACAGCTTCTTTTACATAGAATAAGACTAAATGATGACTTCACCTCCCCTCACTCATACAACACACAGGAGTTTTTAATTTTGAGCCACCATTCTGGAATTTTATTTAAGTAGGAAAGGACAATCAAAGAAGTTTACGTGCTTCTGCAATCGAAGCACACACCTAGTGTTAAATGGGAGATTGAACATATTAACTTGTACAACGACAGTGCCATTCTTATATAAATAACCAAATTTAAGATGTATTTTCAGTCACTGGTCCAGTGTCAAGCTTTCGGATGCTCACATTACACATTTTAGAGTACAGAAAAACATAAAGTTAATTATGGAAAACCATACACGAAGAAAACAGAAAAGTTAAGCAAAAGCTTCTGTCTCATGCCAATTTGTATATTTTCTCATTTGAATTCTTGTATTCTCAGCTTGAATTTTCCCTGGGGTCAGACTTTGTTACAAGACCAGCTTCTTAATGAGCAGGTCGTGCATCGTGCCACACAAACAAACCAGAGCTAGTTAGGTGACGGTGACAGAAAAGCAGAAGTAACATGCTTCTACCTCTGAGTAACACACAGAATAACAAGTTTTTGAAAATTCCCTGCAGTGAATGAAAGATCGAAGTCGCCATGCTGGATTTAATCTTAATCATAACTTGCCCATTGCACCGTGGAACTCGCTACATCTACAAATATGTTCAGGCTACAGTTTTTCTTCCACCTGTCTGGTAAACAAAGTGACTATCATTGAGCAAGACATTAAGTTTTATGTGAGTTTATTCTCCACATTAAAGCTTTGATTAGATTTTTTTTTTAGCTTTAACTAAACAAAAAACTAGCAACTATTGGCTAAAAGTACAAATCTGTTTCATTTTAAGTTATTTAAGTCAAATCAAATAAAAAATGTGGCTTCTGTTGATTTAAAAAAAATGAGTTATTCATAGACACTATCAGAATTATCACCAGAGGAAAGCATATTGCCCCTGATTAAGTGTAATTCATTTGGAAGCGTTCATTTTTCTTACCATCTCCAACCAGCTGCAGAAGAGCCAGGTCCAGTGGTCTTTTCCAGCGGGAATTCTTGTGCAGGGCAATGCCATAACCCGTGGTGGCAAATACCTTTCCAGAGCCAATGGTCATCACCTTTCAGAATTAAACATACACACGAAATCAACATTTAGATTTTAAAAGAAAGTGATGGACACAAATAAGCTGCTATTTCTTTGCATTTCTTTTCCTTTCTCTGTTGTCGTTGCCGCATAAAAGCAGCCAGATGAAATATTGACTTGCCTGAGAATCCCAGAACCAGGGAAGAAGTATACAATTTCAGCACAGGTTTTAATATGGATCCACAAAAATAGTGATAATTGCTGCAGTGACTATTGGACACTTAGATCTTTCCTGTTTTTTTTTTGTAACAAATGATCACTGGACAATTTTAATTCTGACTTAAAAAAAAAAAGCAGCATAAAAAATGAACTTATAGATAAATCAACACTGGTGCCATCAAGAAAATTTTTTAACAAACAATAGGCCACTGGGATTGCGTATGACTGGGTGAGTTGGTTTGAATGTAGAAAATGTGGATTTAAAATTCTAGTTGAATTTTGTACAGCTTCACAGATTCGTTTCTATTTTTTTTTTTCAATCTTTTTATTTTGTGTTGTAGCTTTTTCTAATGGTATGAGAACAAGACCGTGACAATAGATGTTCATACAGACAATTGCTTCGATCAACAGAGCTGCAAAATAGCCGATCTATTTCTTACCTTGCAACCCTCGTCCTTCCTAGCCATGTAGTTCAGCACCGCCGCATCATAAATAAAGGCATCTAGTTTTCTGCAGGGAAGGAGGAAAATTACAGCAAAGAATTGGAAATCACTGATCTGTGGCCAAATAACAAAGGAAGGAAAGAAAATGACTAAAAAGAAAAAGAAGTGATGGAAAAACTGGCAAGAACACAAAAATACTCTGGAAAAGAGCTTGGTACAAAAGGATTCTTTTATCCAGAGCATTTTGTAACAACTGTAAAAGTCTTACACAAGGATGCTGGTCTTTGTAGAAGCGCACACATAATTTCTCCTCAAACAAAAGCTTAAACATAGCAGAATACAATACAGCATGAGAGGAGGATTCTATTCTAATAGGAGCTGTGAATCTTCCTTTGGCTCAGCGGGAAAAAAAAGTTTCTCCTTAATGTCGTGCAAAAAAAAAAAAAGAAAAGCTAAAGTTACAAAATTGTGGCTATACACCAATCTTGCTAGAGTTATAAGCCATATGTGTTCAAATATCATGCTGTCAGGGATAAGTGGTTCAAAAAACTAAACGAAACTGCTTTATTAAAATGTTTCCAAAATTTGTAGCAGCAAGACTATTAGCAGAAACTAATAGAAGAGAACAGATCACTGCCGTGCTAGCGTCTCTCCACTGGCTCCCGATTGAATTTAAACTCAAGTTTAAAATCCTCCTACCAACCGACAAGGCCTGGAATGGCATGGCTTCATCCTACATTAGTGTACTTATAGTACCTTATCAACCAAGCAGAACACTTCGCTCACAAAATGCAGGGGTGTTAGTGGTTCCAAGGATTTCTAAAAGCACAGTTGGAGGTAGAGCCTTTAGCCACCAAGCTCCAGTTTTATGGAATAAGCTCCCAGCTCAAGTGAGAGAGGCAGACAGTGTTCCTACACTTAAAGGGAGGCTTTAAACATTCCTCTTTGAACAAGCTTATCACCAGGTCAGATAGAAATAGAGACATTTAGCTGATATAGTTGATAGTTGGCAGCTAGACACCAGAAGCTGAGGAAAGCATGGCACTTTGGGGTTCTATCCACTAATTCTATCTACTATTCTCTGCCAGACTGCCTTGCCCACTTGATGTAATCACATCCCAGTTGGCTGATCCCTGGTTTTCCATTTCATTCATTGCTCTCTAATGTCTTTTAATTTAATTTTTACACCACTAGTTGGTACAGTACAATTCACATGTTGTCCTCCTCTCTCTTCCTCCTCTTTGAGAGAGAGCTCTGTTTTAGATTCCTGCTGGATCCTCTGCATTCCTGTCCTGGGCGTGGGCAGACCGAGAAGGCCCCCGCACTTGATCTACCATCCCGTTTTCATCAGGAAAACTACATCTACTGGCTTCTTCAGATATAAATTTGTAGAGTAGAATAAGTTAATATTTAAACAATAGTCTTAAACACATTGGATGCTTGTTCCCGGGAAGGTATCGACAGTATCTTTCGTGCGGATCCCCATGATGTTTCTTATTGTTCCCTACTGATGGGTTTTTAGGAGTTTTTTTCTACCATAAATGAGAATCTGAGGGCAGAACTATGCTGAAATTGTTTAGAAAAAAAAAAGGATTTTTTTTTTTTTTTTTTTTTTTTTTTACTAGCTTTGGTTAGCATTACTTTTAATAGCTCCAACCTTAGTCTTAAAGGTAGCATGGAAGATGTTTCACCTGAGCACACAGCCAGTCTTAATTAATATTTTGCATGCATGTGATTATACGGTATTAAAAAGGTCATTTTTATTTCAAGTCTTTATGGAGCATCTGTGCATGAGGGCCAAAGGAGTGTTTGTTTACACCTGAACCTCCTTTAATATTTGACTCATCACTTAGTATGACAGACTCATTGTCTGTAAGTTATACGTATTTAGCATTTGCTAACACAAATTTGACATTTTAAACAAAAAAAGTCACAAATATATTATTAAGTTTATTATTATGCATGCACAGGCACTAAAACGCGCAGAGTATATTTGCAGATTGCTAAAAAAAAAGGTCGGAGTGATCCACAAGCCATAGCCTGAATGGTTTGTGTTCAACATGCAGGCTGTGGATTTTAGTCTCCCGTAACAAACAAACAAGTTGGTAAAAAGTATAAAAAAAATCTTTTGTGCCGTCAATAGTGAGATTTTAACTTTACAACTTCTTTCAGATTCAGATGCTTTGCATTCAGTTGTTAGCATTAGCTTCTAACACAGTCTTAGCAACACAGTGAACAGTGGTACAAATGTATTTGGTTAATTCTCCTTCTACAATGGTTGGTCATGCACCAGCTGCTTCATCATTATACAACATAGAAATGGCATTTTAGGTTCCTGCTGCTCATTAGTAGTAACACAGACTGCATACAAAGGTCACGGAGGAAGGATGAGAAAATGAGGACGGAAAGCAAACTTACTGTAATGAGGCTTATGTTCAAGTCTACCTATTGCGCTGCTGTTTTTAACAGTTTTTAATCCGGGAACTTGTAAGAAGACATTCGAATGGAAAAACAAAAAACTAAAAAAAACTCTGCCCATTTTATGTTTATCTGTTTCTTTTTTTATAAAGAAAGCAAGTAAGACATTTCCCAGCAAGAATTCTAATAATGTAATGGTTTAAAAAAATAAAAAATTACAAATAATGTAATTTAATCAGTAGTTAAAATAATAGTTTGGTAATTATTACTGTATGTTCACTTTTTTTCTAAATGTTAGCTGGACGACTAAAGAAGAAACATTAGAAATCAGAGTTTTTCACAGAAATGTAAGTCTCTTAATTCCCATGAAAATGTTTCCATTTTTAAAGTTTTAAAAGTTCCGTTTAATATCTTGTCACACAGTGGCTCTTTAAGAGGTGGAACAGAGGACATTGAAACTCAGCTTTGGGTGGGTCATGTTTTTATTGGTTTTGTTATTCTGCATTAATTGAATGGCAGCAAAAAGAGATGGTCTTATTAAACAGTCCTTGATAAAGGTCTTCACTCTCCAAGTGTTTTTCTAGTTCTCTTTGTTGCAGTTTTAATGACAAATTTAAAGAACTGTCAAGATCCTAAAGCCATCTTGACCTTTTAAAAGCCTTATTGTGGCAAAAAAAAAGAAGTTCTGAAATGCATAAATCACAATTTTAGAATAATTTCAAATCATTAGAAAAATTATTTGCTGTATGACAGCTTTGGTTTTTTTTGTTTTTTTAATTTGCTCCACATGTTCATAACTGACCTTCGTAGACACATTGTTGGTATAATTACATATGATTGAATGATGTGATAATAAATTTACTTGAGAAAATTATATAATTTCACCTTAATTAAATAAATTTTCTAATTCTTCCCTGTTTATGAGGAATGTTTCAATTTGCCCTGCAAAAGGCTCGCAAACTCCTAGCCAAACCATGGACTTCTAGCTGAGAAACACTCAGTGAGAAGTAACAGAATAATGCTATGATACAAACATAGTATGTTTGCTTATGGCAGTGTCTGTGATGGGATTCTAAATTGCTTCCTGATGTGATAAATATGCATTTAAAATGGATCTTCTGAAAACAACATGTATCTGTCTTAAAAGACAAAATTTGTTTCATCCTGACCACATGGGAAACACGCCAGACTAATTGATATATAAAAGCATTTTTTTTTTAAAAAAGTGGATCTAACGATTGAGTCATAGTTTTAAAAAAGACATCTGCTCATAAAATCTCTGGAGACAAAGAAAAAATGCTTTAATTAAATAAGGATGTACATAGAAAATGAATGAGAAGCGTTCCTAATAGAGTAATAAGCTGAATATAAGAGCCTGAACCAGACTGCTGAAGCATATCTCCAGATCTGATGATGAATTTGTCACTACACCTGCTCATCCACTTCTCGCTCATTTATATTCACGCTCAGGGAGTCGTGCGACTGCAACCACATCTCTCATAGAAGAGGGGGGACATCGCTGAAGGATGAAAAAGCGGGAAAGGTGAAAAGGTTGGGTACACAGAGGGTGATATGTAAAGGAGAGGAATGGGGATGCTGGTGATAATGACTGATGAGGGGAAAAGGAGGTGGAGTGAGGGAGTGGCAAAGAAGTTCATTAGTTGTGAACTGGGAGATAATGAGGAAGGAGGGCATGTAAAAAGTAAAAAAAAATGACTGGAGGGATGCTTAGAGACCAGTGAAACAGGAGTTTTTGCTCATGAATCAGATCAGGTTAAGAGGTGTACAGAGAGATAAGGGAATTGAGATTAAAGTGAGATAAAGATTAAAATAATGCTCTGGGATGAAGAGGGGGAGCGAAGAGGGGAAAAAAAAGGCCTCACAGGACTTTTAATAACACTATATGTCAAATCTGCTGATTCCCTTCACCTTGCTAGAGTATATAATGCTTCATTTAAACACTCCAGTGCATCATTCCACCTCCCATTTCAAACACAATGAGCCGGTGTATATTTTATGTTAAGTGCTTTTAGCTACTTTGGTCTGACAGAAATGATAATAAAGCCTTCGTTTAGGACGTGAGCTGCAGGAGTATTGGCCGATGGCAACACGGCGCAATTATCCCTCTGCAATGCGGTTGCTTCATCCATGCATTATTTATTTATGGTGGATGTTTACCTCCCTTTCCTTCTGTTTTGTTAAGTATCCATGATCCTGATGGGACTTTACAACTCAGACTCTGACAGGTTGAGTCGGCCGAGAGTTTCTGTAATTGATCCGAGCAGGACTGACGCTGGCTCAGTTTGAAGATAAATAATAGATTAAAGTAGAGATGAGGAAAGCCAGCAGTTGACAAATAAGAGAAAATCTTCAATAATCGCATCACATATATGTTTTCAGTTTACTTTGAGTCACAAAATGTTAGCTTTTCTTTATTTGGTGCTACATGTAATTCCTGTGCAATGTTTTCCAATATGACTGTGAAATAAAGCTTTTCTCAATCTGCCCGTATAGTGAGTACTCATTGAGAATTGAAAATAAGAAGTTGTATCTTGGGGGTTTGTCCATGAGTGAGGAACGGATGAAGAGAGAAACAGAGAGGTGAATCAATGCAGCAACCACAATAATTAAGATGCAGAATTGGTCCAGCATGGTTAAAAAAAAAACAAACAAACAAAAAGAGCCAAATGACAATGAACACTGCTTACCAGCTGATTTTTAATCAGATGTAAAAATACAAATCTTGATAAACCTAATGAGCTTCCCCCAAGATAATGCACATGGTGCAAAGTCACACAAGCTTGTGATTTTGTACATTTTCAGGTTGCATCACTCTTAACTAAAGAAAAAGCTAATATCCTCCACGAAGAATCAGAGCATCTCATAAACATTTACTCATAGTAAATTTAGAGCGATATTAAGCCATAAAAGTGAAAATAACTAATGCTCTCCGCATCTCTTACCCTGTCTTGAGGTTATCGATGGCCTCCTCCACACCCTTCTGGTTGTTTCGGATCATGTACTGATGCATGTTGGGATAGTTTGAGCGGATATTCTCTTCAGTACTGCCGTTGGGGACGGTACCGAAGCGCAGTGGGGGGTACTGCTCCGTTGGCTGCTGAAACTGCACAGCGGGAACAGGTAGGGATTAAAGAAGTGAACAGTAAGAAGATTCAAAAGAGATTCCTGCTGCCTAAGTGATGCAGAGTTTCAAAGTCTTTGCTCTCGCAGAGCATGTGACAGTTTCCAGAGAAGCTGAGGGGGAGTTTACTGGAACAGATGAGATTTTAAAGTGTCATAGCTGCAAGATAACATTTGAGGACTTTATTGAAACTGCACTAAACACACTAGCACCTGAAGGAAGAGTGTTTGTACACCTACTTTATTTCCCTCCCAAGCTTTTCAAGTAAACAAAATGACTTGGTGTCATTAACTACATTTTTTGTGTCTTTGTTTATTATAAAAGAATATTTCATTTAACTCGTTACCAAGCAGCACATTGCATTTGAATTTTTTCTGATTGCATTATTCCAAAACAAATAATCAAACTGTGACCTGAAAACAGACGAATGTACTGAAACTGGGATTTTTTTGTGTATCGTTACATTCCTAGTATCTGTCCTTCTAAATCTTTGTGTTTATTAATAATACATAAGGACATATTCATGGATCTATCCAGCCATCCCAGGCCGTACCTTCTTATCTGACAGTCCAGACACTGTGTCAATGTACTCCTCCTGGATCATGAAGGCTGCGAGGTTGGCAGTGTAGGAAGCCAGGAAGATGACAGCAAAGAAGGCCCACACCAACACCTGGTGAAGAAGTAGAATGAAATAAAAGCAGTGACAACCTGAGGCTGACAGGAGTCAAAGTATTTTAAGATTTCTGTGACATGTTTATAGAAAAAAAACAGTGGACATTTGATCGGTTAACCAGCAGCTGAAACACCACATTGTTCAGAAATCATTTGTCTGCTGCGTGTTTATCCCCGAGTGTCTTTTGAATTTAAATCTTAAATAATGAGTGAAAAATGTCCAAAGAAAATATTGTTTTTTTGCAACACATGACACTCAAACAGACCTCAGTCTGATGTATGGTAAACAAATTCGACATCCGTCTCTTTGGCAAGAAAATCACCCAATAAAAAAAGCGCATTTGTTTGTCATTTTCTGCTATTCAAGGTTAGTGTCTGACAGTCTAATGAGTTTCTTTTGCCTTTAATAGTCTGTTGCTCCAGAGGCCACTTGAGTGGATCAGTCAGTGTGTTTCTAAACAAAACACATAGCCAAAAGCCCTTGGCAGACGAAGCAGATGGCACAGACTGTGCTGATGTCCCGCTGTTACTTTACTGAATTTTTCCCACGTATTCTCATTTAGTCACGACCAAACTGATGTTTTCTTTTAAATAAGTTTGATCAACTAAACAGAGTGAATCATTATCAAAGAAACTGAGCTATGAATATTAGGAGTCATGTTTTATGTAAATCCAGAGCAAAAATGTATAAACAGATTAACAAATCAACCAACTTAGAGCAAAAAAGAACATGACAGTCCCTTTCCGAATGTTTGATATCTTCATGTATTGACACGTCTCTTGTAGTTGCGTAGTTTTCACATGTAGAATTGGGGCATTAGATCTGTTTAATTACCCCTCACTTCAGATTGTGTCCACAAGTGTTGTTTTGTTTCCACATTTTATAATTTGCGTGTGACGGCTTCTGATTTTGCTTATGTAATCCATTAGTCCACAAACTCCGCCACTTCTATAGCTTGTTGCATTTGCATGGAAATGCGCATATGTGTAAATTTTGGCAGGAATACACTTTATAAATTCAGCCTCTTTAATTGTTGCGAGGTGTGTTTAACGAACCGACATCCATGTCGGTTGGCCCTATTTAATTTTTCTCATGACAAAAAATGAACACCTGATATACGTAGAAAACACCTGGTAAGTCCTCTCTATCACACCACCTCACACCCACTCCTGTGTCTACTTGAAGCACATCGGCTAATAGGTCAATCATGTTATGATACCAAGCTACTTAAATAAGATTAAACAGAATTAGACTGAGACAGAAAGGGAGCGTTCAAATTATGACAGAAAAATTGGGAAAATGACATTTTGACTATGAAAAGTTTCATACGCTCCTGCTTATTTCAGGAAAAACGACTCAGCCGTCCGATATTTGGCATAGCTAGTGCACATCATTTTACATTTTTAGTTTAGTGCATTTACATAAAAATTTAATTCCCTGTTAAGTGAAGCGATCGTGCATGAGCATTAAATACTTCCTGCTTATGTCGGTACGTGGGCCAGACCGATAATTAAATCCATGAACAAGAACAACTTGTTGTTGAATTGTATTCAAACACTGAACAAGTGAGCTTACAAATTATTTAAACATGTACAATATACAATAAATGGAAAATTACTTTAGGTATTTTTTTTCTGAGGGAACAACATTCAAACATGGTAGAAACTTCTAAACAGTTGATTAAGCATGAACCACTCCCTCTTGAACTCCCATTTACCTGGATTTATTCAAATAACTCATTTCAGTTTATCTGCCTGGTTTAAAAGGCTTAATGGGCCACATGCAGTTCTTGGGTCCCTAACATGCAATATAGTCATGGAAGTAGTACATTTTTACTTCATTTAATGCTGCTGCATTTCTTCCCATTTGACGATAAGCCAGGGAATAAATGAACCAAGAGTGAGTAATAAATGGGACAATAGAGATGTATAGCATATGCATCCTTTTGTGAGATGGTATTTTGGATCATTTAACAATTGAACACACACACAATAAAAAACATGCACTGTGAGTTTAACAATTTAGGAATTAAAACCACTGGAACGTTTACATGCTGATTCATCTCTCAAGAGGACGTGATTTGAGTTTTACAGTCATTGCACTCAAGTAAAGTGATAAAAACTCATGTTTAATATTAATAATAAATGACAGGAAAATATTCATATAGAACACGTTGGGGAATTGGTTAATGACTCCTAAGTGGTTTGAGTTGGCTAAACAGACAGTTTGTAGTATAAAATTATTTAATGTTAGTGGAATTGCTATTAAAGCTCTTTTTTCAACAAAGTATCGAAGTTAAGTAAGCCAAAAAATGTTCTTTAAATGAGATGAGGGAATCTGTCGAAAGGAGCAGTCAGCTAAGACTTACATACTAATTCACACATTCTGAAATAGAGGAATGTAAGCAACTTATCAAAGATACACAAATGAGTTCAATTTTGAAATTTTAGTTTTTAAATAACCAACTGTTTCTTGCAAAATATCTGAAATGTATAAAATGCAACCCGATTTAACATATTTCACACACAAAGACAGAAAACAGCTAACATCTTGCTGAATTTAATGCTAATGTTTAGCTTCCCAGCTATATACTCTGCCAGTCCGGGTTTATATTGAATCGATATTGCAACTAATTAGCTAATTCCAGCTAATCGCAAAAAAAGTTGTGACGCTTCTTTCATTTTTTGTTCTGTCTTTGCGGCATGCAACGTCTCTCTCTGTCGCTCTCTCACAATGTCTCTATCACTGTCACAGTACCACAGCTGTCAACTGATTTGTAGGGTGTTCATAGCTGGCCAACCAGCTAGTTGTTGTAGGATAAAAGGCGCAGTCAGGCGACTACACTACCAAATAGTTGTGCACTGCTAGTAAAGATCCCAATGTTCCTTTAGAGACTGTTTAGCCAAAAATAAATAAAAAATCTCAATGAATATCAAATCAATACCGCAATATCAAACAATTACATATTGTGTCAATATTGTATGGCCCTGCTTTCTCAGGGATAAAAAAGAAGGACTTAATAGAGTCCCTACTGTGAAATTTTGCTTTTTTTTTCATTTGGCTCTTTTATGAAGTACATTACTCTCCAAAAAAGTGAAATGATCCAGGGTTGAGTGGTCAAAAACTTTGTTTAAAAATCTTTTTTTATTTTTAGGATGCTAACATAAAATGTATTACATACAGTATGAACAGTACTGAAAATACCATTTGTATGGCTCAGTTTGTTGTTTCTGATACTTGTATCAAACTTGACATGTCTGATTTTATTCAGACATGTCAATACCTGTGAAATTCTCATATTTTTATGATCATAATTTGCAATTATATGCTGATTTACCTGTTTGTGAATTACATCTTTGAAGCCGTTCAAGGAGACCCCTTTCTGACAAAGTTAATCCAACAAAGATGATTTTATGAGAGAAATGACAAATTCAGTTCCAAAATCTTAGAAGACTAAAAATGAACTAAAAATAAATCTCCCTTCTCTTCCCTCCCCTGACCTGGTTATAAGCTGCTAAAGAGCTCTTGTGATGATTGAGATTGCAGCGAAATGCTTTCTTGTTGACATTTTTCACCTTTTGGGGCTATTTCACATCTGAAGTTCAAAGCTTTTCCTTTTCTTTCCGTGAGGGCTCATCGAGACATCATTACGAGACTAAATGGGTCACCTTGTGACTTGCATGACTTTTTAATTAAACCTTTGACTGGTTTTGTTATGAGATAAATTTTAAATACATGTCTAAGATTTTGGATTGTACATCGAAACTCAAAAAAAAAAAAAAGGAATGAAATTTCTACTAGCTACTCTAACCCATACTTTGGCGGCTTATTGCCCTCAGAATTTTGGGCTTCTTCACATGAATAATTTAAATAAATGCATGTTGTAGGTCAAGTAGGTCAATCAATCAGATAACAATGGAATGGATGCAAGTTTACCATGATCTTGCTGGTAGTTCCCCTGGGGTTCTCCACAGGCACTGAGTTGTTGAAAACTAGCGCCCACAGCAGCCAAACTGACTTCCCAATGGTGAACTTCGATCCGCCTGTCTCTGAAAGGAAAGTTCCAAAAATAGATTTTAAAATTTGTACTTTCTAACTTTCTAAAGCTTGCTATTGGGAAACGATGGTCCTCTCAGAATTAATCTTTTACTAACTTTCCAATGCAGTTTCCTCCATACTGCAAGCATTGTGTTTCTTTACTTTTGTAGGGAACCAGAGAGAAAACTGTAAAGTCAAGCATTTATTATTCAAAACCATGTAGGCATTGTCCCTGCAAACCTTTATTTGAACAGATTCATTTTTGTGGTCTTCACTACAGTGATCAAAGGGTTTAAGTGACAGTGATTTAAAGCATCAAAAAGAAGCTGGGAAATAGTTTCTGTATTCAGACATCAAACCTGATGTGAATGTTCTCCCGGTAGGGCTTTAAATAGAGACACAAGGTGTCACTAAAAGTAAAAAAAAAAAAAAGCAATAATGAAACCCCAAAATATGACTATGTTGATAATGAAAATGTTGTTTTTTTTTTGTAGAGGTTGTCTCTTGCTGTGTAACCAGCTTAGAAAAACTAAAGTAAGAACAAATAACTACTCATCCATTTTCTGAACTGTGTCTTAGTGCTAGTAAGCAGTTGAAAGGCAGGGTACGCCCTGCACAGATCAATAGTATGTCATAGGACAATCAACCCAACAAGTATGTTGATTCATTCATTCATCATCTGAACTGCTCGTCAGCGTCAGGATGCCGGAGCTTGACCCAGCAGATTATAGGCGAGAGGCAGGGTGCAACCCGAAAAGGTCACCAGTCTGTTGCGGAGTCCCACAAACAGACAATCATCCACACAAAAAATCATTCCTTTGGACAATTTTATTATGGTCTATTAACCTAACATGCATGGTTTTGGAGGGTGGGAAGAAACCAAAGTACCCGGAGAAAACCCACTCATACACAGGGAGAACATACAAACTCCACACAGAAAGGCCGGTGTTTCAAGCCTCGCCCCACACTGCGACTTGAATTCTGATCTTCTCACTGTAAGGCCAATGTACTAACTACTGTGCCCCAACAAGTATACAAAAAAAGAAAATCTAGCATTTTTGTTTTTGGAAGTTTCAGTATGAAAAAAGAATAAAAAGTAACAACGAAGCCAGCAAAAAATGTCAAACTCGACTGCATCACAATGTTGGCCTTTATTTTACTAAATATAATTGTCCTACATTGTCTAGTTGCCTTGACTCACGTGCAGAGAAATTTAAAGAAATAAATGAATAAAGGACACTTTACATAATGTGTGCTAACGCCCTGTTTAAATACTCACCCCCTCCTCGCTTACATAACTGACAAATTGACAAGTTGGTAATAATCCTGTGAAATGAGCAGTGGAGGTGGGTTGATTGGCGTCTCTTACTTTTGGCGCTCTGCAGGCTGCGGTTGTATCCCACGGGGCTGAAGAACTCAAAGATGAAGACGGTGACAGCCACCACTGACAGGCACATCACGAACATCATCACCCACACTGCCGGGCTGTAGGGCTCTGCAATACACACAAACACACCCAGAGACACATGCCAACATCAGATTAGGCTTCAAAACTTTGCCCGTCTTTTGTAAAGTGCCACTTCCGTTACATGTGCGTTGTGAGTGGAACAGAAACAAATAAAGAGACTGAATATTGTTGAGATCATGCTGTAAATGCATGATGGATTTTATTACCCATTGATTGTTGATGCTCTTTTCCCCTGGTCAGCTAATGTTGATGCCAATATTAAATCATCAGCCAATGTCTATGTGATTTATTAGTATTTATATTTATTTCCTTTATCTGTAACTATTTTAAAGTATCTAATGATTGCTGTTGGATTTTTTTTTTAATCAAGAGGTGCCAAAATCTAATACATGCGTATTCAAAAAATGACTTGTTCAAAATGTCGTTAAGATGTCATGTTTAACTTTACTGGTCTAATCTCAGTCAATGCTCATGAATTGTTATAAAAAGAATGAAAATAAATGACTTTTCTTTGGAAAGGTTCATTGATAAACACATACTCAAAGAAAGCATCTTTATGCTATATGCCAATATCGCCCAATCAACACGGAACTCTGCCAAACATGTGAAATGATTTCCCAATCAAACACTTTGAAACGAATGGCTGGAAATCAGTTTTACTCAAGTTTAAGGAAAGTGTAGTATACGGTGTTGTTTCTAGCTTCTTTTTTTTTTTTGGTTTGTATTTCCATCTAGTAGACATATTTGCCTGTCGCTGAAATCAGAAAGTTAAAATAATTGACAAGATAAATTTTGATTCAAAATCACTTTATTATTTGAGACTCTAAATTCCTCTACCCTGTTGCTCTCCACTCTGTCTTGGACCTTTTGTGTTTGTAATGTATGTGAATCTCATTTAAGGCCGCAAATACAGTATAAAGTGCGCCAAGTTAAAATAAAAATATATACTGTAAATTATTCATCCCTCACAGGGGAAATTTGTGAGCTGCAGTACACCGGAGCAGGCTGCCAGAATGGCACCAATGGTAGGAGAAACAGGGAGTTAGGTGTCTTCCCCAAGGACACCTAGACATAAGCTCAGTGGTATTTGATCCCGCAAACTTCCGGAGAACTTCCAGAGAACTTAAAGTCACTCTCATCTCAATGCAATTCATTTTAAAAAAGAGTCAGGAAGTATGCAAATGCAGTCATATTGGGGCATTTCCTTTCCAAATTGGGACAAGATTTTGGGTGAGATTTGCAACAAAAAGTCAGAAGTTATTCTTTCCTGACTTTAAACAGTTTTACACTCAAAAAAATGCCAGAATCAGTCCTTGAATGATGGATTAAACAAAAACGAAATGGAAATTCAGGCTCCAAAATGAGCTCAAATTTACATAAAAACTAGTTCATGAGTCGCATCAGATTTCCTCAATCCTTACAAGTTCTTATTGTTTTTATGTCTCTGCCGCCAAAATAGTTATTCTTGAAAATAAACTTTCTTGAATTGAATGTGGAGGAGTCATAAGCAGTTGGGCTGTCCGTGCAAGCATAGTTACTCAATAGTGACTCTAGATTAACTGATTAAGTTTTCAGGGTAATGCGGCCAAAGTTACAGTGGCTGAGGTCAGAAAATCTTGTGAACCAAACAAAAAAACAAGAAAAATGTACAGCAATTGTTGTGAACTGTGTAAATAAATACAGTAGATCAAGGTTCTAACCGAGAAGCAATAAGAAAAATACATTTGAAGCTGATTTAGTGGTAAAAACAAATGTTAATTCAAATTCATTTTAGTTTTTTTGAGGAAAAAAAAAAAATTCTATCTGGCTTAGTTGTCATAAATGATTTTGTAGGAAAATGTAATGAAGCAGGAAATGTTGTGTTATAGTTTACCCGGGGCAAAACCCATCACCCCCATTTTCCCATCATGTAATAAATCGTTGGAATCAGGAACAATGATTTATAGAACAATATTGGGATTAACAAGGCGGCAAAATATGCATCGAAGCACAAGCCAAAAAAAAAAAACACTCCTGCAAGAGGTTATAATAAAATGATCTCATGTGAGCTCTGCTTTTTAAATGCCATCTACAAAATAAAAAATTCTCTTCATTTAGAAAATAAAAGATGTGATAAACCCAAAACTAGGACAAATCAGTGAAGTGCATTAGTGCTGTGAGGAAAATAGTTTTGCAGTTTTTTTTCTAAAGATTTTTAAGCCACCACTCAAAGGCGAAGATGGTTTCTGCATTGCTGATGGGTATGTAATAAACATTCACATTTTGTTAATTTTCTGCTTCAAGAATCGAATGTCATTTCTTAGCTGAGCGACAAAGCACATGTGGAGCCTTATCACAGAGGTACAAACCTCAGGGTGTAGACGAGAGGAAATTGTCTCCCTTCATCTCGTCTGTCTGAAGAAATGAATGCAAGTCTAAGTGACGGCTGAGGGAACAAGTAGATACTGCTGAGATTTTCTAAATTAGAGGAATTTGCCGCAGAGACTGACGATGGCAGCTGTAATGCTAATCAACCTGCACCGGAGAGACAGGCTGAGCTGCTGAGTAGACTCATCAACACCTTGGTCTCTTTGCGATGCATCCGGGAAGAGGCGGCAATCTACGCACACATACCGGAGAGTAACAGGCTGAATGTTTCATGCAGGGCTTTTAGTTGAGTCCTCCCTGCAGAGATGTATGGTGACGGAGCAGGTGGAGAGGATCAGGATTTATCTATTAAACCCACTGCAAACAGTTTTTCAGCATGTGAGCAAATGATAAAATGACCAAGTTGAAATCTACCCATCATATACAAGATCAACCAAATGACTTATACATTATTAATGTATTTTTATTGTTTAATTATGCATATTATTCAACACTGTGGTGTCAACCTTTTCCTCTTTAGGACTAATAAAAGTTTTATACTATATTTATGTTTGTCATTCTTATATGTTTAAGTTGCATAAACTGAGTCTGTATCATTAAGAGATCATGATGTGCAACTTGGAGGTACTCTTACCACAACATCGGTGGTTTGTTTCTGAAATCCAACAAGATTGTTGTTCTTTGATTCTCTCCGACCTTGGAGAGAATTTTTTTTTTTGGTTTGATACTTTGGGCCAATGTTTAGTGATGATGTTTCTCTGCAACGGGAGGCTAGTTTACAGTAAGAAATTTCCGCTTTTCGGTTAGTCGTTGAATTGTTTAAGAGACTCCTTTGGACAATTGGGGCTTTTATTCTAACTTAATGAGGCACATCTGGATCTCTTTTGCTCCTGCAATAGATGAGTAAATAGACTATGATCACATAGTGCCTTAAAACACCTGTTGAATACCCCAAAGCAGTTTACGACCTCATATTCACACACGCATTCACACCTGAAGGTGGAAGTTGCCAAGTAAGGCGCTCAACCATGACCCATCAGGAGCAATTAGTGGTTTGATGTCTTGCCCAAGGACATGTCAACATGAGCTCCAGGGTCAGCGGTTAACCAGCAACCCTCCAGTAACAAGACAACCCGCCCACCCACTGAGCCACACTGCTCCATGAAAGGGCATCAAATAGTTCTATGATAGATGGCTTAGTGTGGTCCTAAGGTCCAGCCTTTTCCGATTTGTGATATTTGTCCACATCTCCCACTTTAGCTAAACGTCTGTGGTTCATCACATTTAGAGGATTTTCCTCCCGACAAGATCCTTCCAACTCCTTATCCACTTCCCGCTGCCTGCGGCATTCACTTAGTGTTTTCCCCTATGGGCCATCTTCATGATGTATTCATGGAGCTTGGATGTTTCATCTTGGATAGTGGCTCCGGTGCTCATTAATCCTCTGCCTTCCTTACTGGGCTTAGTAGAAAGCCTCTGGATACTAAATTTAAGGTGAAACTATTTGGATTTTTAATATCTATGACCAAAATGTTCTCCTTTCTTGGCCTAACTTATTTAACTGGCAAAGCTATATGCAAATCAACATTTGTTAAAGACACATTGCCAAATGAAGCTTTGTTAAACTCATTTTGGACTTTGCAATGACGGACAGTCATAAATTTAAGTAAAAAACATGTTTTCTGTTAGCATTACCAAAAGAAAACAAAGAAGGAGCAAAAGTTAGCCCTCAACTTATTCAAAGCAGCACTATTTAACTTTTTAATACATTTCTGAAAGTCACAAACTCAGAGAAATAGTCTAAAGAAACAGGCTAAGAATAGATGTACTGCATAACACCAATAAATCTAAATCAAATTCTGTGGATGATAGTAATGGTATCTTTTGAGAATACTTGTTAGCTCTCCTGCAAAGACCTGCTTTTTGTCAGTTCAACCCAATGTTTGCATATTTGTGTAATCCTGTTGTTGCCTTTGGTTAAAAAGCTAAGCAGATTTTCAGATATATGGAATGTATTAGGGTGATTACTTATTTCTTAACCATAACAAAACATAATCTTTTTTGGAGAAAGTCTAAAATAGTTCTCTGCAAAAAAAACAAAGTACTTTTTTGTTCATATTGCAATACTTTAAAACTTTAAAACTGTTGGGAGTTCCAAGGGACAGAAAGCCACATATTTTATGAAACCACAATTCTTCCACTGTCTACTCCTGCTATTATTTTAATGGATTCTGAAGGCTGAAAGGGACATTTTTGCACTGATTAATGGCCGCTGAATGTCTGCTCTTCTATCATATTGTGCCATTTTTTTAAACTGCATAGCAGCATTTCACATTTGTGCATTATGTGACATGTCAGAACACTTAGAACAAGCACTTTGCTCGAAGAGCGGGACCATAATGGTAAAAGAGAAGAAAGAATTATGGTGACAAAGATAAAAACAGGTATACTGTTAGGATTAAACTGTGCATTTCAGTTTTCTTGTAATTTTGTATGTTTGTAAGATGGTAAGATTATGACTGGGATAATGAGGTGGTATTTCAGCCACATCAAAATGAAAGTCTATCATGTCAAAGAGCGAACATTTTTGCTATATGATGCCCGAAATTAATCCTCAAACTAACCGTATCAACATGGAGAACCGGAGCCTTACTATGCTGACAGCTATCTAGCTTCCATCAATTTGAGGGAAAAGAATTTAGAGTAATTTTCCTGTTCCCATCAGAAATCTCATGAGAACTTGTAAAATTCACAATCATAGACCAGAACGTTAACTCCATTCTTCTTCAAAATTTACAAGCTGTACATGGTAACCAGTGGCGGCTGGTGACGTGTGGCGCAGGGGCGCCGCCCCCCCCCCCCCCCGACCTGATCACCAAAAAATATATATGCATATATATATATATATATATATATACAAACATGTATGTGTTTATAAGTATGCAAAACTGTGTGTGAACAGTGTGAAGATTACATGCATTTTAATAATGTTTTACACCATTTTATTTTATTTTCTTACTTCCTGTGCAAACCAGAACGAGGGCGAAGGGTATGTACGCCCTACCAGGAAAACGTATTAGTGTGTATGTGGCTTCCGGTTTTTATGGAAAAAAATGTGACGTCAGCTTTAAATTTTTTTCCATTCATGTGTATTGCAAACCATAACCACGCCCGCGGGGCGCAGATATTTCCGCCCATCGGGTGTGTAATAGGTTATCCTCTCTGTCAGTCTGTTACATGAACCAATCAATTAGCTATAAGCTGACCTATAAATCGCACCCACGCCACGCCCTTTCTTTTCACTGCGGAATTCTGGGAAACAGTCTTCATCATGGCGTTGGAAGCGAGTTCAGTTGCTACGCTATTGGCTTTTTTAAAGAGAATTCAGTGTTGTCCCTTCTACAGAATCCGTTTTCTAAGCGTTCTGAAGAAGAAAAAGGAGAGTGAAGGAGCTTGGACCGGACACCCCAGATTTGACTGTGCAACAAAACAGTGGAGATCGCGGCCGTTTTTTATGTGAGAGGATTTTTTCCTGCTGTCTATGAAAAGTGGCGGTGGCTAACTGGATGCAACATGAGAAACACTTTTTTTTTGTTTCCCCTGCTTATTGTTTAGTTCAGCAGCAACTGAAAAGGTGTGGATATCAACAGGGGTGAGTGACTTGAAGCATTTGTCTGAAAAGTGCAAACGTCATGAAACTTGCCGCACCCATCTTGATAGTAGCTATAAGCTAGGTGTTTTTGGCAGTAGTAACATCCTGGCACAATTAAATGAAGGCTACCGAACTGGCATAAGGAAACATAATGAAGAAGTCACCAAAAACAGACACATATTGTCACGAATAATTTTATATTTATTTTATATACATATTTATATATACTTTTATATAATATATCTAAAAAAAAAAATTTGTGTGTGTTTGAAAAATGTGCGCCCCCCCCAGTTTTTTTTTTTACCACCAGCCGCCACTGATGATAACATAAGTCAGAGTTTGTGGGTTCCCAATCAAACTCTCACTGATGTGATCAAATTTTCAGAAATCCGTGGAAAAAAAAGGGTGGGAACTGCTAAAGTGAGTTTACGGGGAAGCAAAGACAATTTCCGGGCCTCTATTCAGAAAAAAACTGGGACAACCTTTACTAGCTGGAAAGTTCAGAATAATGTGGGACACGTGATGATGACATATTGAGAATCAATGAAATTTCAGAGTTATCTTGAGAGACAGATTTTACATCTAAAAACCAAAAATATGAACAAACTACTGGGTCAAAGACAAAATTTTCTTTATTTATGTCCAGAGGTAAATAAATGTTTCACGGTAGATCAATTAGAAAAAATCTAAAATGAAAAAAGTAAGATAGAGATAGTATTAAAATATTTAAAGTCTTCTTTCTTTTGTAGACAACTGAATTAAACATTTTAACTAATGACGGTACAAAAGACTGTCCACACTGTTTCATACAGAGGGTGGGAGGTGTTTTCATGGATCTTGTGCAGCTTGATCAGTATTTAATATTCGATCAGTACTAAATTCCAATAATACAGAAAGTCTTCTTGTCTGCTCCAAATCTTCTTACCAAAGTTAACAGTTTCTCTCTCAATATTGACAGCTCCTTAGTGTTGCCCTCCCTGCAGGTCAAGAGTCTGTGTGTCATCCTAGATTCTACCTCTTCCTTTCAGTCCCACATCAGCAACATCACTCGGTCTGGTTTTTTCCATCTCAGGTTCATAAACCATCTTCGCCCATCTCTGTCCACCCACAGCACTGTCATCCTGGTCTATAGTCTGGTCACCTCTCGGCTTGACTACAGCAACTCCCTCCTTTTTGGCCTCCCCTAGAAGTCTCTTAGAAAATCCAGCTATTGAGCTTTCAGTGTATCTGGATGTTTCAGTTAAGACTGAATGAATGGGACCAGTGGAGTTTGTTATAAATCTGTACTAGGGGCCTGGTGTGCCATCTTGAATCTAGTCACATACATCACAGACAGGTGGATTTTATAAATCCGAATTGCCCTGGCAGAGAAAGTGTGTAAATAATTACATGTTGCCCTACAAACTCTGAAGGTTGTCTTTGATTTATTTGTCTACACTGAGATGGGTGAGGAGAGTAAAGTAGCTGTTTGTTGTTTTCAAATGTGTTGTCAGCCTTGAGTTCAGATTGTTTTATTCCCCACTCCCGCCTTAACTCACAGTCACCCCATTTGGTTTCCAGCAGCTATATATCCATTTGGGAAGAGAGTAATTTATGTTTGTATCCATATTTAAACAGAGGAAGTCAAGTGAAGACAGATGCTGTTTTTTGGTATGCCCTCTGTATTTTTCACACCTGAGAGCTGCCAGGTCTAACTTCAGTCTGGTATTCGTGCCAGTTAGCGGATCTGCTCAAGCGCATGTGGTAAGGGTTGAGGTTAATGAGGCTTATGTGTCTCACCTCAAGGGCATTTTAGGAACAGTTCCTAAGTAAAGAGACAGAATTATACATTTGTTGTGCTTGCCAATTTGTTCCAAACAAATAATGAGGGATTTGAACAGATGACCCTCGTTCTCTGAGCGCCAGTAGCTATACAGGATTCATGTTTGAAGTTCTACATTAGGAGAACAATGACTGAGAATGATTCCTGAAGGCAGATGGAGAGGATCCATGGGAGGAAAGCAAGAGTAATTCACCATAAGCGTGTTCTCTTCAAATGAAAGCAGTCATTACAGAAGATACATAGTGAGACATTGTCTAACTAAGTCATTTAAATGAGGTTCTCTGACATTCAGCTTATCATATGGATCTCTAAACAGTCCCCTGCTCTTTTAAATTATACTACGAGTTAACAAACAAGTTTTTATGGACATGTGATGAGCATGCCATTGCATAACGCTTCATGCAGGGGTCAGGAGGTCAGCTAGTATTTTAGTAAGGAACCTGAATTTCCCACACCCTGTATCGGAAGATATTCCCTTAAATTGTGGGCATGGCATGGTGTACAACAACCTGGACTTCGAGGAGCAAATTTTTGTTGGGAGACTTTGCAAATTACTCAAATAAGGATGAAGGAAAACCGAAAACCACTCCGGAAGTTTGCGGGATCAAATACCACTATGTTCACGTCTAGGGTCTTTGGAGAAGCCACCTAACCCCCTGTTTTTCCCACCATTGGTGCCGTCGTGGCAGCCTGCTGTGGTGTAATGCAGCACACAAATTTCCCAAGTGAGGGATCAATAAAGTACACATTATTATTTTTTTCCGCATTTTGCGCTGCTGCTTCTAAAATGTCCTTGTTAAAAATTGGCTTTAGGCTATATTTTAATATGCTAACCTGAACTTTCAAGACTTACCAAGGAAACATGGCATACTTTATTCAGACAACAATTTACTTACTCTCTTCATGGTGTCTCCTCAATATTATCTGACTCAAGTTTTCTAAAACGTTTCTGTAATGGCGTCAGTGTCCTCCTTGTCTCTCTCCACAAATATAAACAGACACACACACACTTATGTGCCTCCGAAATGTGATTTTGGATTGGACCCTTCCCCTTAACACTGAATGAAATCTTTTTCAAAGTGTGACACATCCTTAGGCCAGTCTTAGAGTCAAAAGCAAATCTCTACACAAAAATGTGATTTTTAAGCAAAATCTTCATCAGATTACACTGTAATGTCCATCAGTCCATCTTTCAATCCATCCATATTCCATCCACTTCTGTCTGGAATTGCTGACTCATTCACTGCAAAAAGGGAAACCCACACATTTCAAACCTCTTCTTCTTTTTTCGGCATTTCCCTTCAGGGGTCGCCACTGCAAGTCAGTTTCTTCCATCTAAATTCTTCACATTCCACACATTTCAAACCAAAGTGCACTAAATTAAATTTCTCAAAGTCAAACCAGCACTCTCATGGTATAAAATTAAGTTTGACATGACTCAACCGTGCCTGGTATGAATGTCAAATCACAGCTTATTTCTGTAGAAAACCAACTCCACTCAGTTAACGATACTTAAAAGGGAAAGAGGATTTTGCTCCCCCCACTTCATGGGAGGTTGAGGGAGGTTTTCTGGAGCCTAGCAAACCTAAGCTGAATCGGTTCAAGTCTTGGAATTAGATAAAGTCCCATTATTGATGGTAAAGTGATTTTAGCAGCATCAGTTACCAATCTGAGCAAAAGTTCAATCTAATAACTAAGTTTAAATAATTTAAACAATTATTTGAAACTGCTGTTACCACTAATCAAATGGCTAAATTGACATTTTTAAATGAATCTGGGAATTGAATAAATGCCACCAATAATGCTAACATTACTTGTAATTAAAAATTCAGATTCTGGGAGCTTTTTGTCTATGGGATGGTTTTATGCCAGACATGGGCAAAAACTACTTTAGGCCAATAAAACAATTTAATTACAGTATGAATTTAAAAAATAAAAATAATACCTCTTTTTTTTTCTTGACATTAATTACAAAAGCACAAAATTCTGTTAATGTACCCTTCATGTAAAGTCTGCTAATCTCAGATAGCTTATTTAAATTTGTGAAATGGTGAAACCAACAAAAATGAACTTATTTCAGTATAAAAAAAAAGTGAAAAAAAAAAAAAGGCCCGTCACAATATTTTTTTTCTAAGACTTTCTTGTTGGGAAGTTTCACCTCTCAGCCAAAATCTTCCATTTGATCAGCAACATGTTTGACTTGAATCGCTTAACCATAACGATTTGTATCATGGCCGGGTCACAGATGTGTAACTGTGCACTCAACCTTCCTAAAATCAGCAGAACCATACAGCGCTCCAGGAGAGTGTGTGTGTTAAAGATGTCCAAGTTAAATGGAGTTAGCGTTAACAGGAAGCGACAGAAGTAAAGTGTAACAATTAACCTTTTTACAGTTAAATGTCCGGTTCGGTTCCCACAAACCAACCGTGGAGACTGCTTAAGAACTAAATATCCTACATCTTAATTTCCATCTGGATGAGGACAGTGTCGTATTTTCTCATTCACTAGGCATTACGAGCCATTTGAGCTGCCATTATGACTGATCTAAAAAATGGAAATATTGATGCACCTATGGTTTTGCCATTTGAATACAGAAACAGTTATGAAATGTTCTTGACTAAGTGAGCTGTATAGTTGGTTAGAATTGTTGAGCTTTGTCACATAAAAATGTCCCTGTAAAGAGTATACATTCAACTGTGGAAAATAGTGTTATTTCATACTTCAGTCTATTTAGAATGCAGCTTTGTTCACGCTGTGTGAGTTCTCTCTGCAACGGCAGGATTTTCCAACGACTGTCATATATTAACACCGCATTGAACATCAAATTAAAAGACAGGCAATGCTCACAAAAAGACAGTTTCAAATATTTAAAGACTCACTAAAAATGTTCCCTTGTTTTTAAGACTGGAACTGGAGAACTTTGACATACAATTCAGGGAAAACAGCCTGACTGAACTAGTTTTTGGCTGAATGTTTTCAAGAAAAAATGTATACACATGTATTTTTTTCGCTGGGTATATATCAGCAGGTAGATTGGGAGGCTGGCTTTTTTGGCATAGCTCCTTCTCACAAAGTGACAGATTGATGAAGAGCTCGTCTCTTCAATCCACCTGTTGATCTCCTACACCATTCTCCACGCATTCATGAACAGGACCTTGATATATTTGAACTCCTTCAGATGAACAGGACTTAAATCTTAAACCCGAAGAGGACTTTAAATCTTCTTTTTCTGTCTGAGCTCTCGTGCAGATGTCCAGAATCTCCTTTGGGGATTAAAATGGGCTCAAAATAAAAATGTCACACTTTTGTTAAATTCAGTATATTTATGGTACTATTTTCTTTAATATTTTTAAAGTAAGGTTGTCACCACCCACAGCACAACTGGAATCCAGTAGATTTTCTTTTCTCATTGCTAAAATGCTGCTCTGTTTTTAAAGAAGTCTGATGAAGTGGTTTGAGTATCAGCAGTGTTTTGCGGTGTTAAACGCACGTCACATTGGGGAAACCGTAAGAAGACGCAGGGAACTTGAAAAGACGTTATCTCTTGAGTGTAGATGTGGTAATTAATTGGCTCAACAATAATCATAACATTGAATAAGTTGTGTAATCCTTCATTTATCCATGAGATCTGAATAACATCAAACAATGCTTGAAATCTATGCACAGAGCGGCATATCTTCCAAATACAACAGGGGTTTCAAACTCCGTCCTCAAAGACCGGTGTTCTGAAGGTTTTTCATGTGTTCCTGGTTTGATACAACTTAAACACATAACGTGAAATCAAAAGCCAATACATTTTGGTACGTTGACTCAATAAGCTGGATCAGGTGTGTAGATGCTAGAACGCAGAAAACCTTCAGGACACCGGCTCTCGAGGACCGGAGTTTGAGACCTCTGACATATAACAAAGACAAGGTCTCTCTTTCTCTTCACATTGCTACATGTGTTGCTGAACAAACGTTGGAGAGCCAAAACTAAAGTAAAAGCAAAGATTATTTTCATTTCAAATTTATTCTAAGGCCATTGCTTTTCATTTAGACTGCCAAAGCAAAAAAATCTGTTCAGAAAACTGATTTAAACCAAATTCATCATCTAACGTTCATTTCGTTACTTTTACTGAGGTTGCAAATAGCAACTGACTTCCTAAAAGTTTGAGGAGAAGGTCAAAATAAAATATAAAATTGATTTTTTTTTTTTGGTGGGGGTTTAAAATTTATGCCGTAGGTTTGAAAGAAATTTCCAAAGTATCTTTTTATATCTAATTTTGTTAAATATAAAAACCCTTCAGACCTTGGTAACATAGTACTATACATAAAGTCAGTAATTAGTGTTACAGCAGGACAAATTTAGTTTGAATTGAAATATTTGCTCAATGCATCATTTTGAAGTATTCATCATTTGTTCATCGTCTAAGCTGTCCACGAGATTGCGGGGTGCCCGAGCCTATCCTGACTGATCCAAGGCGAGAGGCAGGCTACACCCTGAACAGGTCGCCAGTCTGTCGCGGGGCCACACACACAAACATTGCTATGGGCAGTTTTGTAGCGGCAAATACACCTAACACACATGTTTTTGGAGAAACCGGAGTAATTGGAGAAAACCCACGGGTAGAACATGCAAACTCCACACAGTAGAACCAGTGTTCCGAGCCTCGTCCCCACCCGAGACTCGAACCCTAGACCTTCTTCCGGTGAGACCACTATGCTAACAACTGCGCCACCCCAATTTCAAGTATTTTTATAGTAAAAAAAAGTCATTTGCCAAAACAGACATTCAAATGTATTAAAAATTAATTGACAAAAGACAGGTGTCGGGTCGAGAGAAGCCAGATGGGGGTAGTTCAGGCATCTGGTCAGGCTGCCTTGTTTGGGAGATGTCTCAGGCAAGCTCACGGGAAGGAGATCCAGGGGCAGGGCCCGGACCCTCTGGAGGAACTATATCTCACAGCTGGCCAGGAAACACCTTGGTATCCTTCTGGGTGAGCTGGATGATACCAGCCCGGAAAAGCGGAAGACAACGGAGCGTAAAACGACAAGTGGTGGGTAAAGAAAAAAAATACATTCAATTATAAATAAAATAAAACAAAATACGTACACCCATTTACTTTGTTGCTCTGTTTTGAATGGCAAACATCCACTTTAAGAGTTTTTGTAACTATATTATGTTTTATTTTTTTGTGAATATCTAGCATAACAATAACTTGAATCCCTTAACTATACCATATAATGCATAAAAATCTAGAAAATCTTTTTTTCTGTTTCTACAAAATTAAACAAGTCAAACTCAAATAACAGGGCCCACGAAATTAGCTTGTTAAAACTAGAGTTAAAAAAAAGTGTTTTAACCAACACAACAGGAGCTTGGAACTGTCCAGTTTGGTAAATTAAAGCAGAACTAATTAGTTATTTGTTAAACGAATCTCCAAACCTCCCAGGGCTTTTTTTCTTCTGGCCTCCAACATGCTTACACATCCACAGCTAATTACCCAGCATGAAAACCGATGTCCTCACTGTTTGGCTTCTTAATGTCTTCTCTGTGTAATTTCAGACATATTTCTCTCTCTTTCTTATAATTATGCAGTAGTTAGCTGGTCCATTACAATACAAAGGTTTTATCTCTTCAATTGATGCTCTTCTTTCTTACTTCTTTGATTCAGTTTCATCTTAACTTTCCAAAACCTGCTTACCTTTTGTTTGCACACACCAAGGAATACCCTCACAAACACGATAGGATCCACAGAGTGGAGTGGTCGAGCAGATAAAAGACAAAACGTCTTTGGGAAAGATGCGTCTCCACCCGACCATGACGCGTTTCAGATTGTCTCCTAAATCTCTTTTGACAGATGAATGAATGTACTGCTGCAGCTGTGGAAATATGAATTAGATCCCTAAAGGCTTAAATGGAAAAGATCAGGTCAATGAGGAGGAAAGTTGACTTTTAGTGAGGACTTGCTCTAAATCCCAGGCCTTAAAGATGGAAGTCACTGAAAAATTTAATGAGCTCTTATTAGGAGAGATTTTTTTTTCTCCCCGGGTTTCAGAGTCAGTAAAGCAATAAATCTTTGACTACAAGGAGAAAAAAGAAAAACACATGCTTTACATCTGCATAATTAAACCCCGAGACACTAAACAGCAGTGGAAATTTCTTAACTTTAAAATACTCAATTGACATTTCTGTAAGTTTTTGTTTTTTACACTTCAAATATATTCACTGTGCGTTTTGTTGCGGATTGTGAGCAGAATCCATCTCTGTGGTGTTCAAGCATCAATGTAGGGTTTAAATGTGACTTATTGGAGGCTTTGCATTCACAATTCAGTTTCACAGTGGCGGACTGTGCATTTCATACCCAGACTTTTAGTAGTGCTCCATTTGGATCAATCAACCGCTCAATAACTGTCTCATGGTTATAAATCCATCTGACCATACTAAATTAATACAGCACAAAACTACTAAGGCATCACGGATTAAAAAAAAACCCCAAAAAACTCCACAATACAAGTGCATAGTCAAATTATCCAACAGTGAAAAATGTTGCCCGTACAAAGATGATGTATTCAATTATCTTCACTATAACACAGACGCATGTGCAAGACTTTACTTACTGTTACCAAAAGCTTAGACAATTTGCAAATAAAACCTGTCCCCTGCTGCTCAAATGTCTTTACTTTGGCCAACTTATTTCAAAAGTTCATCTCACAAGTAACCATGGGGAAAAAAACGCCACCAAATCCATATTGGCCTCCTTTCATTGTTATTTGCTGGTAAAAAAAAAACAAAAAAACAAAAAAAAAGTTCTACAACAAATGAACAATCTTCGGATTCACGTGAACAGCCACTGACGCCTTGTTTTGCTATCTTAGCTGTTGTGATCTGCGACCGTCCAATTGGTCCAAAAACACTGACATTGCTTCATGCCTTCATAAAGAGTTTGAGAAAGTACAACAAAAAGCAACTTTGCTCTTTTTGTTTGCTCAAAAGAACCATTTGGAGATATAGATAAGTATGTATTGGGGGTAGATGGTGGCCCGCGGACTGGAAGTGAACCGGAAGTTCACGAGTTCGCATCACCCTGAGTGAACATCTAGGGTCCTTGGAGAAGATATCTAACCCCCCGTTTCTCCCACCATTGGTGCCGTCGTGGCAGCCTGCTGCGGTGTAGGAGTGCAGGACACAAATTTTCCCGGTGAGGGAGGAATAGAGTGAGTAAAAATAAAAATATATATCAGTAGCCAAAATATAACTAAGAGCAGCTAGTGATGCAGTGAAGACTTTGAAGGCATTTAGGGTTTACCACTGCATTTTAGCTACACAGCCTCATTTGGCTTAAGCAGTTTATGCGCTCTCACATCCACACAGATAAGAGCATGTCATGCAGGCGCTGTGAAGACAGAAACATCTGAGAACATGTGAAACGACTCAATCTTTCTCTCTATCAAAGCCAGTCAACCTCTGTCCTACTCTCATACGTTCTTCAACTCCGAGACGAGAGACTCTTATTTTCTATAACCTCATTCATCTTTATTAAGCTCTGTCTTTATCATCCCCCTTTTTTTCAAAGTTCCTCTCAGTTTCTTTCTGTTCTCTCTGTCTTTTATTACTCCATCTTTTCAGGCGTGGAAATGTATGGAAATAATCTAAGACACTTTGACTTGAGTGGTATTATCTGAGACGGGGTCAACTCATTTAAACACAGTAGAAAAAGTTTCAAAAAAAGTCTTCTGGACAGTTTAATTCTTCAACGAGACGTTTCGACTTCCATCCGGAAATCATTTTCAATCTGAATGAAATGGACTGGAACCTGGATCCATTTATACTAACCTGAGTAACAGGTAAAAAAAGTGTAAGAAGGGCTCGACCAATGAGAATGTTCCTTAAGATGGTCGTGAATGGCTCCTATTGTAGCCACAGACCAGTAAACAAAAAAATGCTAAAAGCCTAGTGAAAAGAGAAACCTGCTAACGAGAGGCGTGAAACTGAGTCACGAGGTGTCATCTTTAGTCCATGGCTTCAAAAGGCTGCTATAGATACCGGGCAAAACGTATCTAAGGAACATTCTCATTGGTCGAGCCCTTCTTACACTTTTTTTACCTGTTACTCAGGTTAGTATAAATGGATCCAGGTTCCAGTCCATTTCATTCAGATTGAAAATGATTTCCGGATGGAAGTCGAAACGTCTCGTTGAAGAATTAAACTGTCCAGAAGACTTTTTTGAAACTTTTTCTACTATGGATCACTCCTGGATGAATGAGGGACTACACGGATTCATTTAAACACAGAAGAAAAGAACATGTTAGAGCTTTGTGTACAAAAACTAAGTAAACGAAGACCCTTATTTAAAAGAGAGACAGGAATGGGTAAAAAATAAAAGCAGATTTTATTAAAAAAGATTGTACTTTTTTTTTGTTAGCATTAAGCTCATCTTTAATAGCATCACTTCTTTGGAAGCTGCCCTTCTGAAATTAAAACTACAAGGATTACAGGGGTTGCCGGAGCCTATCCTGGATGATTTCAGGCAAGAGGCGGGATACACCCTAAACAGGTCACCAGTCTGCTGTGGGGCCACACACACTCATTCCTAGGAGCAATTTTATAGTGGCCGATCAACATAACACACATGTTTTTGGAGGGTGGGAGAAAACCAGAGTACCCAGAGAAAACCCATGCATACACAGAAAGACCAGTGTTTCAAGCCTTGTCCCACCTGGGACTCGAAACCCGACCTTCTTGCTCGGGTTTCGAGCTCCACCTCGGGTTTCGAGGTGTCCAGTTTCCAAATTATTATTTGGAAACTGAAAAAAAAATGAAAAAAACTTGAAAACTTGAAAAAAAAAAAAAATTAGTTTTAAGCATGAATGCAGTTAGCTTTTGATTGCAACCAACACAATCCAAGCCTATTATCCAAAATTATTATTTAGAAACTGGTGTTCAAATAAAGCTATTTTTTTTTTTGTTAAAATCCAAAAATGTTTTGCTAAAACTTAAATTTTACTTTGTACTCACACTTCAGCTAAACTTTTCAATACCCGTGAAATTTTTTTAAATAGTTACTTTTCAATATAGCGATATGCGCAAAATGCTTCTTGTGTACCTATAGTGTCAGCATAAATGGCTCATTGCTAGCTAGGAAGAAACAAAGAAGCATACAAGGAGTTTAAATTAAATTTTAAATTGCACAAAAACACACACAAAAAAAGTCAAAACATAAATTGTGGTTATTTAATCTATTGGCTTGAATCTTTTAACACCTGAAGACATCTTTTCTCAAAGCTGAGGAGTCCCGGGAAAATTATTTACTTTTTCAAAAAAAAAAAAAAAAAAACTAACAGCATGTAATCTCCAAAAATTTACTGAAATCTTGGCTAATGCTAATGGGAAGGCTAGTATTGATCAATTTCAAAAACAAACATGATGAAAAGTCTCAGTTAAGACATGGAAAACAAGCACAACTGTGTTAAATTTAAATGACCTGATCAATCCTGCCAAACCCATACATCGTGAACATCCACTGGCTAAAAACTGTTTGGCGAAATCTTGTTTTGCATAATGATATGAACCCTCAACCAGATGTCACAATCCGCTTCCTCTTGCTCCCCACTTGGTCCCCACTTGGTCCCAGACATGGCAGAAACTTCCAAAAAGATCATATAGAATGGAACAACCTCTTTAAAGCCTACTATTTTGAAGTCATTTTCTGTGTCCTCTCATCATTTCACTGCCTAAACCTTGACATTAAGAGGCAGTAAGAATGATGAATTTCATAAAGAAATCAATGTGGTGCCACACTGTAAGAAAAAAAACAATCTTTACCTACACAATATTTATTTTTTGTTTTTGTTCTGAAATAATATTTTATGACAAGTTTAAGCATAAAAATAATCTCCTACTTGCCAGTTTTTATCTACAATTTTTCACAGCAACGTGGGTGGATCAATAAATCCAAATGCTAGTTTTTATATTTTTGCAAACAACTGCACATAATTTAGAGGAATAAAACACAGCAAACTTGAGTAGCTTTTTCTTTTTGGTTAGCAAATAAGGAATGAACCAAACTATTACAAATGAACCAACATCACATTTAAAAGAAAAAATACCATCAATTAAAAAAACCATCAGCTCTGTGAATTGTATTTGAATTATGATCAACAAGATCTAAAATCTGTTCTCGGTGCTTTCCTTTTTTTGTACATTTTATTTGAAAACCTAGAGGATAGGATTTTTTACATTTTACCAAAACTAGAAATGCCTGATTTTTTTTTTTTTTTTACTGAACTCGTCATTGAATCTCGTATTCATGGTGAGTTTTCATAGATCACACATTGTTTGTATCTCTGCTGTTTAGTGGGGAATATCAGAACAGAATATCTGAAAAGAAACGATGAGCCAGTTGGCCTTGATTTGCATAGATAAATGAGTATAAATGCCAGAAAAAGGGCATGAGGCTGAAGTACGTCACAGTGCTGGAAGGAATTATTTTTATTACAAAAGAACTAATCCTTGCTAAAAGAAATAAAAGCAGACTTAGACTTTATATTTAATTTAAAATAGGTAAATAAATAAATAAAATAAAAAATCTATGCTTTTCTTCACAAAAGACTTAAGAATGTTTGTTCAGTGGCATCAATGCACAATAAAAATGATCAAATTATTTTACCTTTGCTCATTTTGTGTTAAAAGTCCAGAAATTTTGGTCATTCTTTCAGCTTTTGTTTGAGAAATGTCTTTTTTATAACTGTATTCTTTTTTATAACTGTATTTTATAACTGTATGAACTTCCTGCCTTCATAGATATTTTTATATTAATCAAACAAACTTTTCAAACATGCTTTGAATCAGAGTAAATATATCATTTTAATCTTTAGCATTAGGTCTTGATTTTAAATATGTTTTTAAAAAAAATTGATTTCTTTGACTAAGACTGACTTGATCTATCAATGCACATGAATCTATTGTCACACACTTAATAGAGACAATTTTGCAAAATGATTTGCTTGAAAAATGTATAAAACATAAAGAACCCTGCAGAAAAAAAAATTATGATGATGCCGCGTCACTAGACGATATCTTACCGAGGAAAGCAGAAGGTGATACGGTGCCATTACTGCGTGAAACCATGACGCTGATGCCAGTTTCCACAAATGGAACAGAAAATTCCACGACTTCTGACCTTTCTTCATTGATGGTGAGAGAACCGATAGCCATGTCAGCTCTGTTGGAGACCACCTGGAAAACAGCACACCTGACATTAGTTTATTATTGTACGTGTATTACCGTCTTCGAAGAGGTGTTCCAGTGTGATGTGTTTGAAACACCTGTGATGTGGTAACGTTGAAGCATCCTCACCAGATTTCCAAATCACTTCATCTGTTTTTTAAGATTTAAGCAGTGTCACTTTGTGTTCCTCCTCATCCTCGCCTGGCTAGCATATGGTGGAAATTCATTTTGGCTAGTTGTATTCATGATCTTATTGTAAATGCTGGACCAATCCGCCTGCTGATCTTCCACTCCATCCTTCCCTCTCCAAATTATTTAGATTGAAGCAGAATACTGATCCTAACCTGTGAAAAACAACTCTGCTCTGATCCATTTGAGGACCAGGGTCTTGATTTCAGAGATCCTTATTTCTATTAGTTTTCTGTGATTGGTATAAAATCAACTCAGAAAAAAATATCCAGAGTTTTTGCTTTTTTGGAAAGCATAAAAACAGTATTAAATTCCGAATGTCTGTCTTTTTAACCCTCACATCATCACACTTTACCAAATCAAATGTCATTTGTTGGTTAAGCCTCTTTCCAGAAGGAGCACTTATTGGATGCTCTGGCTGTTTGTCAAAAGTATTTTTATCAAAAACTTATTTCAAAATATTTCAAAATATCTTTCCTTTTTTTGTGCCACTTCACAACATGAAAAGGTGTTTGCCCTCAAACATCTTTCAGCAGGAGTGAATGTGGCTCAGCTGGTCAGCAGATGGAAAAGTAAAGAGATTCAGTGCTTCTGTCACGTTTCACCTTGCAAGAAGCAGGGGTTACACGACGGAGGCAAAGGTTAAGGGAGCTGGCTTCTGACCAGAAGTTCATTATTCTTGTCTGACCTGGCCCCAAAGTGTCCATGAAAGACCGAAGGCTCTGCTGTTTTTAAGCAGACAGCAAAGACATCTTTTGACCAGAGCCCTTGATAACCTCAGATGTTCTTTTTCATTCACATTTTCAGTGTGTATTGACCCTTTGTTGTGTTTCTTTATTTCCCAGATTAAAACACCAACATCAATTTTCTATCTTTGCAAATTTGTATCACATTAAAATCAGCAGTGGCAAATGTACCGTTTGTAAAAAGTTAGAAATTACATTTTTAAACTGTGTGACAGGTAAAAATGAATAAAAAAAAACATAAATAAATAAATAGGTCTGCCTGGGTTTTCTGTCAGCACCATTTCTTGCCAAAGGCAATGAGGGCTGTGTAACAATGGTAGGGGTGACTGGGGTTTCCAGTATTGACGTTTTCTTGGTAGCATTGGTTTGATACGTGCAGCCAACTGTCCTCATCACCACCTCTGAGTTCTCTGAGTTCAAACCACATTGAAAGCTATCTGTATGTTGAAGGATTCAGGAATGAAATCATTACAGTTAATTTAATACCTGCGCACAGTCTTATCAATCAAACTGTCACCACGTGCATTGATCAAGATGCTTCCTCCCGATGTCGAGTTTTAAATTATGTCAGCATTTAGCAGGAGACTGTCTAAAAGCAAGATTATTTGACTAAATCCAATGGTATAACAGACAAACACATAATAACTAGAGTAAAGAAATAAACATGTGTGGCAATCCCACATTTGGTTCTCGGCCAACCGTGTTGTATTTATTCTTCCTCTCTTTTAAAGGAACACGCTGTATTTATTTTCTTATTCCAATATTTTATTCCCTCAGTTTGGATGAGAAAAGTCATGAAAGAAATCGGACGGGTCAAAAGGTTTTTACAACAGTTTTAAAAGTATATTGTTTAGGCCAGCAAAGAAGACTGTGAAGGTGTTCCCCAATCAACCAATGCAACTTTTTAAAGCTCAACTAAGACAAAACTGAAGTTTCAATTGTTGGTCCTGAAGATAACAAAGATGTTATTTTTCCTAAATTGAATAAATTCAAACCTTCTCATTGTGTAAGTAACTCAGACGTTCTATTTTTTTTTTACTCTGAGCTGAATTTTATTCCACATATAAAAACTTAACAAAAATGGAATTTTATCATCTTAAAAGCATAGCCAGAGTCCGTGCATTTCTCTCTCTTGCCAGTATGGAGGTTTCGGTGCATGCTTTTATTTCTAGTAGAACAGATTATTGTAATGCCCTGCTCTCTGGTCTCCCTAAAAAGAGTATTTATAGTTTACAGCAACTTCAGAAGTGGACAGAATGAGTTCTGACCTGTGACAGAATACATTATACCAATTGGTTGCACTGGCTCCCTGTGATGGATTTTTAGTTTTTTTCTTTTTTTTTTTTTTTTTACTGCCTTTTAAAAGCCTTAATGTTTTATTTTATTTGCTGTTAAGCATTTTGTCTAACTTTATGTTTGAAAAGTGCTCTATGAATAAAGTTTGATTTGATTTGTGAGAAATATACTTTTTTGTACAATTTGAAAAAAAAAAGTGCATTTTAAAAATTTGCCGTCACCAAATCAAATCCATGCAATCTATTTATTTTAGCAATTTCTAAGTTTGCTTTTTTTTTTTTTTTTTTACTAAGGTGTCTCAAAATTTGATAAAAAAAGTCTATAAGTTGTACGTTAACTGTTAAGTGTACATTTGGACACACAAATTGGGGTTGTAAGGAACTTATCGGCCACATGCATCGCTAACACAATCCCTTTTCAGCTCTGATCGGAAATGTCTTAAACCACTGAAGTCAGACCAAAGTAGACAAGCAAGTCCTGAACAGATTGCTGTTGTTATCAAAGGTGGCTTAGAAAGGAGTGATGTAATGCTTGACTTGTTGGAGAGAGCTGCTGGTATTGTGAGTGAAAGATGTTGGAAATTACTTCCTGATTGGGAGGCATTGACGCAAGGACAAGTGTGAGGCTGAAAAAAATGTGTGAAAGAGAAGGAATACCTGATGAAGTGTTGCCTTTCACTAGAAATGCAAGAATAACGACACCCTCAGAGGTCTGTGGGATCCAGATGCATTCATCTCAGAGTTGTGTGTTATGTTGTAATCTAAAAGAACTTTTTTGTTTTATTGATACACACCTGCTGCAGGTAAAGGAACAGGAAATAACCAAGGATAGAGCAAGGTAGTCAGTGAAATTCCATTCATGTGCAAGTTTTTCTTCTGGTCTAATGGACTACCCAATAACTGCTTTGTACAAACTCTCCTTTGAAGTAATCAACGTATTTTTTCACATCTGTCTATTCAAGCTGGATTTCTGTATTCATAAGTAATGTTCCTGACTCAGAAAATACTTTCAAAATGAAGAATCAGGGTAGAATTCTGTTAAGGAAGCTAGAAAAGAGATCTTAGGGCATAGCCAAAAGGAACTCATCCAAAATATGTTTTTATCAGGAAGCACCTGCTTCATATTTTTTTGCCTCTAGCTTTTACAAGCTGTGTCAGAAATGTTTATTAGTGTTTAGCCATTCTGTAATTAAATTAGTAAAATTTCAAAAGTTGTGTCTTGCTCATGGCTGTTTTAGTTTTTGAAGATGGTGTTTTGGGTTCAAATGAATATTGAACTTTATATCAGTTGTTTGTGTACAGAATGTGTTGAAAACCTTTAGAACAATTAAAGGACCAACTTTGAGTGCTAAGGACTTATTCGGGGAACATTGCTTAACGTCGTAGCTTTTAAAAGAGCTCTTGAATGTCCTATGACTCACATAGTTCATATCCCGGATTTCTCTTTTTACAGCTGAATCATGCTGCAAAATCATATCCTCCATGCTTTGAGTGGAAAAGGGCTGGCCTCAGTAAGTTCTGTGACCTTCACATAGATGGAACATTTGCGACTTTTGAGTCTCCCTCCGATAAATTTAAATTACCTCGCCAAACTTTTTCCGCTATCTTTGAGCCTGTCAGATTGCTCGAACTAACGTCCCTTCTTTTCCAAGGTTACCACTTGAAACAGGAATAGATTTTATCCTTCAACCCCCCCACAGCAAAGCGGCCTCATCTCAAGCGCTTATAAATGTATAGCATCACTCGACAAAGTGACACTCGATACAAATTAGGGCAGTCTGGGTAGAAGAACTCGACATGCATAATTCTGATGGAAGCTGTGTGATGAAGCTTTCAATAGAATAAACAGCAAATGTGCTCAACTTTGGTTAATTCAGTTGAAGGTCCATCAACATATCTATCACAGCGAAGCTATGCTTTCGGCTGCACGGTGGCGTGGGGGTCAGCACAGTGGCTTCACAGCAAGAAGGTCGGGGTTTGAATCCTGGGTGGAGACGAGGCTTAGAACACAGGCCTTTCTGTGTGGAGTTTGCATGTTTTCCCCGTGTACGTGTGGGTTTTATCCAGGTACTCCGGTTTTCTCCCACTCTCCAAAAACATGCATGTTAGGCCGCTATGAAATTGTCCCTGGTATTGAATATGTGTGGATGGTTGTGTGTGACCCTGCAACAAACTGGCGACATGTTTGGGGTCTAACATGACTCTCACCTTGAATCAGCTGGGATAGTCTCCGCCACCCTTCGTGACCCAGTCAGGGAATAAGCGGTTCAGAAGATGAAGGAATACTTCTATTTTCTTTTTTTTTGCTACGTTTGTGGCCTTGTTGAACCAAGAAACCAACGCCTAAGCTTTGAACAATTTGACCCCACTTGCCCTGAAAACTAAACTTTATTAATAAATAGTGGTTGCGGTCTATTTGAAACACAAGTAAAATCTTTCCAGTGGTTTGACAGATATTGCAAACAAAAGTATTATGGAATCATGAACGGACAGATGCACAGACAGCCGGAATGCTTCATGCCTCCTCCACATTCTGTGGGTGAGGGCATAGAATTTGCTACATCCAATTCAATGACAAGAGGAAAAAAACTGCTGCAAAAAACATATATTTAATCAACTTCTCTCAAAAGGACAATGATCCAACCTTCAAAAATGTTCTACTGAAAAAAAGAGTCAGAACTGTGTTAATGAAACTACTGGGAAATTTTAAAGTAATTCAGTGTTTGAATGTGATGATAGATTTTACTGCTCTGATGCCATGTCATTGACTTGTCAAAATCAATCAATCAGTCTATGATAATTATGCCATTTGGTTTAACAAGGTCATTCCAGATGTCTGAATACAGTTTAGTCTGAAAGCAACACCTGGGGCTTTTCTGTTCAGGAAGTGCTTAATCAGTACAAAGACATCAAAGGAAACAAAACTTATTATACCAGAGCAATTCACTGTTGAGTGAGAAATCGTTAAGTATGTTGGAAATTGCCTGATTCAGAGGCATTCACGCAATGAGAACAGCCATCTGAGTCTTGGAGATGTGAAGAATAGAAGTTTCTGTTCATGTCTTAGCATTCAGCTGATGAACAAGGACACAGAGAGGCTTGATGCAATCAGCACTGTAATGAGAAACGTTTTGGTTACACAAGGTGTCTGCTGGAACTTCATACAAGAAGCGAGGACAACATGCTATGAGTTTCCATTCTGACTCTGTGCTCATGTGTTTGTCTGACACAGTAATTAAGTAACTTAATGAGTAATTGAGAAAAAGCGGACAGGAGGCAGCTGGGGACATTCACAGACAAAAACGGAGGCAAACAGGGGAAATAAACCACCTGCATATATGGAGACAAGTTACTATGTGAACATTGGCACCAGTGCATTTAGAAGAGGTTGAGTGAAATGAAATAGCATAAAAGCGCATATCAATTTGGGTATAAAACATTTTCTGGTATGGCCTGTTTGTGTTGGAGTTAGCATGTTCTTCTTCCCATGCATGTGTGAGTTTTCTCCAAGTACTCTGGTCTCCTCCCACTCTCCCATGCATGTTAGGTTGATTGGGCACTATGAAATTGCCCCTACGAATGTGTGTGTGAATGATTGTATGTGTGCCGCCCCGCAACAGACTGGCCACCTGTTCGGGTGTACCCTGTTTTTCGCCTTAAATCGGCCGGGATAGGCTCCCGCACCCCTGGCAATCCCGTTAGCAACAGGCGGTTCAAAAGATTAAACTAAACATATTCAATTCAATTCAATTTTATTTGTATAGCCCAAAATCACAGAATTTCTGTCTCAATGGGCTTCACATTATTTTGGCAAATATGCCAAATATATTTACGCATTTATTTGCTTGACTTTTGCAGAGACAATTTCTTAAAACAATTCTTTAGTTGGAAATAACAACTTGGTTTGAAATTCTAATAAAAAAGTCCATTTTTAGATTACGTATCCTACCATGTTTCGTTTTTTTTTGTTGTTGTTGTTAGAGTATTAAAATCTACTATGATCCGCAACGACAAATCTCTCATTTGCATCACATTTTCTTTGCAGCGTATTTTTTAATTTTTTTCTTTTAACTCTCTCCTTTCCAGTGTTAGACAAGCAGAACAAGACAGCAAATTGAGACACTCTCAAGCAACTGTCTATATGTGATTTTCCAAATATAACTATAAATTATACAAGAAAGAATGTAACAATTCCTCAGGGAGGTAGAAATACAAATGCATGTATTTTTTTCCTCAAAAAACAATGAATCATTCTTAAAATCACTTTAGCCGTCAAATGTAAGTCCCCATAATAATAATTATACAGTGGAATGCATTGAAAAGTTGATTTGATATACAAACAGATGGAACACTAACTAGCATTCTACATTTGTAACAAGAATAACCTAAAGAAAACTTAAGTTGAAACTAATCAATATGTTTGAAATCTAGGGTTCTCAGTTCACCACCGTAGCGCAAAATAATTCAAATTGTTGTTATGTTTGTCTTCTGAACCGCTTATCCCTAACAGGATTGCGGGGGGTGCAGAAGCCTATCCCAGCTAATTTCAGGCAAGAGGCAGGGGACATCCCAAACAAGTTGTCAGTCTGTTGTGGGGCCACAGGCAAACAACCATCCACACACTGGGAGCAATTTCAAAGCAGCCAATCAACCTAACATGCATGTTGTTGGAGCGTGGGAGGAAACCAGACTCTTCTTCTTCTTTCGGCATCTCCCTTCAGGGGTCGCCACAGGAAGTCAGTTTCTTCCATCTAACCCTATCTGCTGCATCTTTCTTCATGTCTTCCTTCTCTGTATCCGTGAACCTCCTCTTTGGCCTTCCTCTAGGCCTCTTTCCTGGTGATTCCAAATCCAGCATCTGGGAGGAAACCAGAGTGCCAGTAGAAAACCCAAACACTCAAAGGGAGAACATGCGAACTTCATACTGAGAGACCAGTGTTTGAAGCCTCACACCCACGCCTGGACTCGTACCCCAACATTCTTGCCACTGTGCTAACCACCGCGCCACCGTGCAGCCCCATGTTGACCAATGAAAAAATGTAGAACTGAACGGTTTCATCTCCTCTTCAGCAAGTTATAAAAAATCTGTTTATTATTTTATTTTCTAACACTATTTACTTGCTAGATATGTGAGCACAATTTTCTTACATGAGCTTTTTTTCTTTTTATGGTTTATTTTGATTATGACTTACATTCTAAATCCACACAAAGGCCACTACCTGTTTTTTTTTTTTTTTTTTTTTTTTAGTTAAGTTCAGTGTTTCTTTGCACAGCTTTACCTGTAACCCAAACACATATCCACCTGACATTGGGTCTACTAGTCACTAATAGTTATACTAGCATTTCTCTCTCCATCCACTTGTTAAAACTCCCCAGGGGAAACCCGGGGCATTCCCACCCAAAAAAACGTAGTCCATTCTAGATGCCCTTGGGCTTTTCAGCTTTCAGGCAGGGGAATACATCCAGAAAAACACTCAACAAGAGAAGCAAAGCAAAATAACTTTTTAATCCGAATAGCTGGTGTTGAAATACTTCAAAAGATGAAGAACATTTGCATAAAATTGTGTGCTCCACAATACGACCTAACACAAGTGGACTGTCTGCATTGTTAAAATAGTTGTAACAAAAGCAACAACACACTGATCTTATGTGTCATTTTAAAATATTTTTTTCTTACTAAACCCAATGTAATTATTACAGATGCCAAAGAGGTTTTTTGGCACGGTGAGATTAGAAGCACATCTAGCTACACAGAGTCATGTAGAAGAACACATTTTCTGACTCCAGCTTTAATCCTCTTGACAGCTTCACTCTTCTTTTCAGTTTAGGTGCAATCCACTCTCATTGGGTTGGATTTTAAAGGATTTAAGGCAGGATATAACACTTTTTACTATAGCCCTGAGATCAAACTATCACACACAACATAAAAATAAACAGAAGAAAATATTTGAAATATGACGAGGGGAAAAAAAAACCTGAAAACAGAAATGATGTCTTAAACAAATGCAGAAACAGTTTTTTTGCATACCATATTTGTGATTAAGACTGTGAGAGATTGGAAATTTGAAAAGAAATACAGGCTCCAACCCCTGTATCTTTCTAGCATGAAGGTTTTTCCAAACTTTTAATTTCTATGAGAAAATAAACGAGTGGAGGAAAGATGGAGCCGGAGTTCGACAGACAAATGAGTGAGGCATTTGCAAAAATCAGAACGCTGCATTGGTCTGTCATGGTGAAGAAAGAGGGGAACAAAAAAGCAAAGCTATCGATTTACCAGTCAATCTATATTTGTACCCTCACCACTCAGCAAACTATGATCATAATAAAATGTCTTATGCTATACCGAACCCCGTTTTATGCAGTTTCTTTGATCATGCGATTTACTCAGGAATAGTCAATCTTCAAAAACAATCCTCCAGTAGGTTTTCTATGAAGGCCTGTTTCAAACACAAAACTTAAATAAAATAAATTTAACTGACATTTGCAAACTAACTCATTTATTTAAGTTAGGTATGCTGTGAGACCTCTGTTTAAAAATATAGTTATGATGTATTTTCTGGAAATTAAATAAAAAGTTTTCTTCTTTTTATTTTTTTAATATTTCTTAGTGTTTGCATTTTATTTCTTTCAGCTGAATTAAAAAAAATAACTTAATCAGAGTTGGAATTACATAGACTATGCATCATTACTAAATGCCTCATGTTAGATGTATTTTTATAGCAATTTGTTGTGTTCAGACTTATATTTACTGGTGAATGAAAAGGACCTCAGACACTTAGGGTTCTTTCAGAGTTTATCTTGCCCTCAGAAATGCCCGGGATTATTTAGAAGCCATAAGCACATTTGAGATGTTCAGAAGCAGCAAAACAACCCAAAACACTAGTGAACCTCATGCTGTTTGACTCAAGGGTTGCATACTCTGTTTACTTGAAGAGCTCTTTGTCTTCTCAAAAGAAACATCTCAAAGGTCTTTTATTTTCCTGTAAAACATTTTTCCAGAATATATTTGCTTTCTTTGGTGAGATTTACTACAGTATGATAGCAAATTTGCAATGCAATAAAAAGAAACATTTACCAGACACATTTTTTATCCACTTTTTACTTTCAGTTGCTGGGAAACAAGTCTCAAGGCTGTACCAGCAGGTAAGTCTGGGTGTTTATGACTGCATAGAATCAAGATTATAGTCATGCTTTGCAATAATTATGGAAAGATTCTTACCTCTCCCACCATGCCATTCCATTCACCATCAATATTCTTCCCATGCCTGCCATTGGTCACCAGATAAAGATCATAAGTAAAGCCCACGATCTTGGCGAGACGCTTCAGGACGTCAATGCAGAATCCTTTGCAGCAATGCTTCATGGGCCCTCCACCATCCACCACCAAGCTGGAGAGAAAACACTCAACATCAACAGTGTACACTTTAACACAAATAGAATGATCTGTTGTTAAAGAAATTTTAAATAAGTTGATAGCGTTTTTGAGAGGGAAAGACAAACAACATTGGGATAAGAGTCATGCATGGATGTTGAAAAATGTATCCAAGGACTATGAGTGGACTCATAGTGATGATTTGGACTGTCGTGTTTGAAGAGGTGATACTTTTCAACTTGGAGGAGAACCAGGACAATCAAAGCCAAATAAACTGAATTTTGAGCACCCACTCATTGCCTAGAAGAAAGAAGTATTCTGGAGTGACATAAAATACCATTCGCCTCTCACGCTTTAAGTAGCAAACACCTCAACATCAAGAGCAGGTTGCACAAATCGGAATCCAAGTGCATTTAGATGACTATCAGTCAAGTAGCCTCCATCAGCTCACCATGGCAAACACCAATTTGATGGGTCCTCATCCACTTACTGACCTCTTGGCTGTGTTACCCAGCAACACAGCTTGCACCTCTAGCCAATTCTTTCACTTATCAGCACAATAATGGGAAAGAGAAAATAAATAAGCCTGCAACAAAACAGCTTTTTCTTTGGTGGGGGGATTTAGTTGCATCTGTAAGCTACTTTAAAAAGGTCAATTTAATGAAAAAATGTTGACAAAAATCTTAGTACATTTGTAGAGGTGTAAAAGATAGTGAAACTTATTAATCATTACACACATATATATATGGCATGCTCACCTTCAATCGGTACTAGTTAATGCATAGGAATTAACTTAAGCAGTGGCACCTGGTGACCAATAGCCCTCAGGGAAATACATGGATAAATGTGTGTTCCTTCACGACTGAGGGAAGGATGGAGCTGGAAATTGACAGACATATCGGTGCGGTGTCCGCAATACTTAGGACGCTGCATCACTCAGTTGAAACAAAGAAAGAGCTGAGCCAAAAGGCAAAGCTCTCACTGTATCAGTCAAGCTACGTTCTTACCCTCACCTAGGGTCACCAGCTGTGGCCGAAAGAACAAGATCGTGGATACAAGTGACTCTGCAGTGTGGCTGGAGTCTCACTCAGAGATAGAATGAGGAAAGCTGCCTTCCAAGAGGAGCTCGGAGTAGAGCCATTGCTCCTTCAGGTCGAGAGAAGCCCAATGGGGTGGTTCGGTCATCTGTTTAGGATGCCTCACAACCACCTGGCTGGTGAGATGATTCACGCACATCTCACCGGTAGGAAGCCCAGAGGCAGGCCCCAGACCCACTGGAGAGACCATGTCTCGTAGCTGGCCAGAGAATGCCTCGGAATCCTCCCAGGTGAGCTGAAAGATGCAGCCTACTTGCCGTCTGAGGCTGTTGTCCCCACGCCCCGGCTTCGGATAAGCCGAAGACAACAAAGTAGAACCCAGCTCCTGTGATTTGTTAGATAATTTGTTGTTGATGTTAGATAAAGTTAAATGATTTGTACAATTACACTCCTACGTTTTTGCTTTCAAGACGCACACATTAGCATTTTTTTTCTCTCTCTCTTGGAAAATTTTAAACTTGTAGTTACAGACTTAGTTGGAGACTCAGAATTATAAAAGCACTTATTTTCCTCTGATGGAAAGAAAAGTGACATTTAGAATAAAAGCTCTAATAAGCAGTTTGGCTAGTAATGGGCAAAAAGGCAAAATTATGTAAAAAATGGGTGCTTATGAAGACAAAAGCCATTTTAAATTCAAGTGTTTAAAAATAGACAATTATACATAAATACAACACACTGCTAAGGAGGTTTTGATGATTAATGACCAAGTCATTTGGAAATAATTCACATCTAGTTTATTTCAAATGCAACTTCTGTAGTTCTGGTTGGATCATATTTAGTATAGTAAGATATGTATCATTAATATTTAGGTGGTGTGAACATTAGTGTGGAGTTGCTCCTACTGGCAAGGGTTGTTAAACTATTGTCCTCTTGTACTATTGCCCTGCTGATTCATTAAATTTGATTTAAAGCGATGAATCACCAGGAGGTCTGTTCAAACTTGTTGGAACTATTTTATTTTATTTTTTATGTGCACATCACCTCACAGAAATTGATTTTTGATGGTTACATGTGTTATGTAGAGGCTGTAATGAATTACCTTGAGTTCATGGGCATACGGCAAGGTACAGAGTCCCGTATGCAGGAGCTAGTCCCAGGGTCAGCAGGTTCCACTATGACAAAAGGTCTCTCCTCCAAGGTTACTACTCGGAGATGTTGGGAGTCATCTAGGGGCTTTAAAAAAGAGCCATAGCGAGACCAGGGGTGGTAACGTAGACGCAGGTGTCCATTTTCCCACCAACCAACCTGCAAACACATTTATGCAAAATAATCAGAGGTTATGCTTAGTAAAAAAATAAAATAAATACAAATCTACATATAGACAACCTTTGCCATTAAATTAGTTGTGTCTACCTATCTTGGTCAAAATTAAAGAGGGGTTTTGTGCAAAACTTACCAAGGGATATTTCTACATTTACAAAAAATGGTGAGCGTCAACTTTTCTAAGATGAGAAAATTCTTCTTCTTCTTTCGGCTATCCCCTTTAGGGGTTGCCACAGCAAGTCAGTTTCTTCCATCTAATCCTATCTGCTGTATCCTCTTTGGTCACACCAACTATCTTCATGTCTTCCTTCACTGTATCCATTAACCTCCTCTTTGGTCTTCCTCTAGTCCTCTTTCCTGGTGGTTCCAAATCCAGCATCCTTCTTCATATGTACTCTCTCTCCTCTGTACGTGCCCAAACCATCTCAGTCTTGCCTCTCTAACTTTATCCCCAAAACCTCTAACATGAGCTGTTCCCCTGATGTACTCATTTCTAATCCTGTCCATCCTGGTCACTTCTAGAGAGATCCTCAGCATCTTCATCTCTGCTACCTCCATCTCTGCTTCCTGTCTTTTCTTCAGTGCTACTGTTTCTAGGCCAAACAGCATGGCCAGTCTCACCACGGTTTTGTACACTTTCCCTTTCATTCTAGCTGAAACACGCTTCTTTGCCTCTTTTCCACACTCTCCATTGCTCTGGACTGTTGATCCTAGATACTTAAAATCCTCCGCCTTCTATATCTCTTCTCCCTGTAACCTCACCTTTCCATTTGGATCCCTCTCATTCACACACATGTACTCTGTTTTACTCTGACTAATCTTCATTCCTCTTCTTTCTAGTGCAAACCTCCACCTCTCCAGCTTTTCCTCCACCTCTTCCTTCCTCTCACTACAGATCACAATATCATCTGCAAACATCATTGTCCATGGGGATTCCTGTCTGACCTTGTCTGTTAGCCTGTCCATCACCACAGCAAACAGCAAGGGATCAGAGCAGATCCCTGATGCAGTCCCACCCCTACACTGAACTCCTCTGTCTCACCTACAGCACACCTCACCACTGTCTTACAGCCCTCATACATGTCCTGCACCGCTCTAACATACTTCTCTGTCACACCAGACTTCCTCATATAATACCATAGTTCTTCTCTAGGTACCCTGTCATACGCTTTCTCTAGATCTACGAAGACACAGTGCAGCTCCCTCTGACCTTCTCTGTACTTCTCTATCAGCATTCTCAAGGCAAATAATAAAAATAACATGTTGAACCATGGATAAATGTGTGTTCCTTTAAAATTCTAGAAAGGACTCAATTGCAGCTTCAAAAAATAATATATTTTGTCAAAAAGTTTATGTCAGTTATTTTCACATTCATAACATCCCGTAAACCAAAAATCTTTCAGTTAAAGAAAAGATAATATCTGAGGCAGGGAAGGATTTGTTCCTGGAAAAGAACATATGTACAAAAACACACAATGTGAACGACCCTTTTCTTTAGAAAATATTGTGCTGTCTGTTAAATGTAGAGCAAGATGAACAAACAAGGTTCATCTCCCGGTCGAACAGTGTATACATGTTTTGATGTGTTTGTACTGCCCTACGTGTTCTTTTATTCTGTTCCAGATAGGGAACATCTTAGCTACAAGCCCTTTTGTATTTATAAATGTAAAACATTTTGGTTTGCACTTTGGAAAATACATTACACAAGGACGACCTTTATCCACAATGCATCACGTTGTTGTATATCTACTTGCTTTTGTTTATATCATTCTTTACTAGTCACCATGGAGTTTTAACAACCTTCTTCAATTATAACTTGCATCTTCAAATGAACTATCACTTAAATGCTTTTGCAATGATCAATAATGCTAAAGTCAGTATCCCAAAATCTTTTCTTTATTCTCTTATCCAGAATATGTTGCAGTTTTAAAGAAAGTTTCTCTTACATAAGTGGCTAAAATTTAATAAGACTTTTTAATAATGATAGGAGGGGAAAAGTTGAAAGAATCTGTTTTTCACAATTAAGAAATCCACTCAACAAAGAAAAATGCAGCTGCTGTTTGATTGTTGTAACATCAGGCCGGGCAATAATCTGTGGGACTCCTGCAAGCAGTGAATTTATTATTTTCAATTGATTTCCTCATCTATTGTCCCTCTGCCAGCATATGAGAATAATAATAAAAAAGGTTTAAAATGCATTCTAGCAAGCCAAGTGGAAAAAATATAAAATAGCTTGGAAGGAATGATGTGGGATGCTACCAAAATAGCTCATTTAATAAATTCAATTGGATTTTTTTATTTAAATTTGTGAACTATGTCATGTGAAATGAGATTAACCAAACATAAAGGTGTATATACTTTGTTTCCTACAAGTAGATATGTTCCATAAAGAAATTAAGACTTCCAAGTAACAATGTATTTGTTCTCGGTGACAAATGATTTCTTTCTCTCCGTTATCTTCTCCTGTTGCCTTATGAAAAGAGGTGTGTAACGTTCTTGGATCCAAAAATATATAGTCATTGGTCTAATCTGCGTGGATACCTTCTGCATTGCCAGGAGCGAGCTTTTTGAATGTACATGCCCCAGCTACTTTGAAATATTTATTCATGTTTGTATTCAAATATGGATGCTTATTGATAATTCTAGTCTTTATCAAGACAAATATCAATTCTGCAACAGTTTCTATAACTTCTTCTTCTTCTTCTTCAAATCGTTTCCGGCAGGCCATACGCTCGAGTGCGCAATGCTGCCCTCCACAGGTAGACCAATCTGCAGTTAGCTTTTAGAAAATCCACAGTTAGATTTTCAAGAATCTAATTGTATTAGATTCTTGAAAACAGGCCAGTGCGGCGCAGATAAAAAAGGACAGCTTCTCCAACTTGCCCTTCCACCGAAAACAACATCGACTTGAGCGAAAAAACGGCTAACCCTGTGTCTGCCAACTGAACAAAAAGATGTCTTCTTTCTCGATTGTATTTGCTGCATGTCAACATTACTATTGAACCCAACCACTAATGAACTTTGTTAGTAATTAGCCTCATTAGCGGCAACACATTTGTCCAGCTGTTTCTTTGAAACGCAACATTTTTCACACCTTTCACTGCCTATCTCTGAATCTTTCTGGCTGTTTGCTGCAAAACAAATGTAAAAGTCTAAACCCTTCACATGATATGAGAAAAAAATAATGCAGTTTGCTATATTAAAAATAATTTTTAAGTCAGAATATCAGCAACCAGATCATGTTTATTGGTTATGCACAAAGTTTAAGACATTGTTCAGGGATAGGGACAACATATTTACTGCTAGCAAGGCTGGTAACAGTGACAAATCGCATTCTAGCAGGATGATAATATCACATTTTCAGGTTACCGGAGCTCTAAAAATCAGTTTTTCCAGAGGGCAACTTGCTTTTTATTTTTCGGCAAGCAAAGCAAAGTGTTGGCTGGAGCGTGTTAGCATTGCTTGTTGATTTCATGCTTAGCTTGCATCAGATATTGTGTCCTGGATGTGTTCCTCTATGTGATAACAAATCTGAGCCAGTTTCTGAGCCATTTCATTTTTTTTTTTTTTTTTTGCAATTGGTATATTGGGGAAAACTACCACTCAGTGGGCAAAATACCTGTGGAACACTGGGAACGATACAAATGAACCAAATTACATTATGTGCTGAGAAGTTTCAGTTTGCACATTTTCAACTCGTTGACTCTCTTCAGCAGTCCCCCCCCCCCCCCTTTTTTTTTTTTTTTTTTTTTTTTATGATTCCACAGAATTCATGTCAAATTAATTAAATAATTCAGTGTGTTCCAGGATTCAGTTTGACACAATTTTGTACATTTAGAAAACACGTTATATATACCCCGGTGGATATACAATAAAATATTTTAAACTGATATATTTTAAACTGATTTTTTTTTTTCAAATAAAGTCCCAGAGAAATTAGATATATTATTTAAAAAGAAAGAAAACACTATTTGATATTCTTTTGTTTAGTTTTTTTTTTTTTTTTTTTAAATGCCAAAACTGATGCATCATGAGACAATAAGGCCGATTGTCCCTGAGAAAAAAAGTTTAGGAGTTTTTGAAATTTTATTTCACCTCCTCTTCTCTGAAGCTATAAATACACTGATCAATTAGCGTTGGTTGTTAGGACCGAAATAAACAATAACCAGTCTCATTTCCCCTCTATGAATATTGCTCCATCTCCTGCAGTCCGTCCCAAAGTTTTAGTGACCTGAGTGACACCCCACCCTTACTCAGAGAGTGTGAAGATAACAAGAAGTATGTGATAAGTATTATTATAGTGAATAGGGGACTTAGCAGACAGGAAAGACTATGACAGGAAGACCGTGGACTCTGCGTGTGCCAAGATTTACCTTATGTTCATTAGGGGTGCCAAATCCTTCCAGGCTACTAAGGTCAGTTGTGGGCAAGGAGGAAGTAAAACTCCTAAGTCTTTCTGCACTCTGACAAACTAATTTAATTTGTGCTTTTTATGACATCATTGATCAGTGTATTGGGTTTGCTCCCACGCCTCAGTGTGAGCATTAAAATGGTTTATATTCCTGTAAATGTTCACAGTGGTGTCTCTGGAGACATCATTAAAAACAATATATTTTAACTCAAAAATCTCTGTAAACTTTGATCTGATGTTTTGTTGAATCTAATTTCCTTTGGAGCAGTCTTTTATGTGAAGACTCTCAGCCAGTAACTTTAAAGCTTTCTCTCATCTGAACTGTAATCGATGAACAGCCCCTCCTCATAGATGGATTGTAATCTCTTTATTCTGTGATGTTGTAAAACTTTTATTGCAGCTTTGAACTAAAATAAAATGGGGATTCTAGCTCTGCTGTTGTTTTGATTAAAACTGCGCTATGGTCTGTGGTTCTTGCTGCTCATTGATCTTGTACCCCATAGAAGCTCGAAGAGCAAACAAATGTAATATGACTTGACGCATCATTGCATCACACAACTCTGTATCTTCTTAAGTCATAAAAAGACATTTGAACATTATTTTAGCAAGCGCACAGAAAACCAAAAATGAAAAGAGCACATTCTATGATCCACAAATTCAAATTGTCTGCAGTAATTCATTAATAAATAATGAAATAAATGCTATTTTTAGCAATTCAGTTTGCATATGTTGGAGTACGTTCAAACTTATGGAGGCAACATAAAATAGAAATGTCAGACCTGCAGGACACTGGACCTCCAGAAAGGGAACATGACATATTCATGGGTTGCGACCTGATAAGGTTTTTGATTCCTTATAATTTTGATAAATGTTGAAAGACGAGAGCGGGAAGTCAACAGGCGGATCGGTGCAGAGATGCTGCATCGGTCTGTTGTAGTGATAAAAGACCTATCCAAAAAAGCAAAGTTCTCAATTGACCAAAATCAGCTATGATAGAAATGGTTTATGAAAGTTTTGCATGAAATGCATTAGTGTGTAAAAATATGCACATGGGGTCATTTTCTGCAGTTAAACTCAACTCCTTATTGCCGAGTGAAAAAAAAAAAAAGAAATGAGACTTTCATAAATCTTTAGTAAGCCTACAGGTTCAATCGATAATTGAAGCTAGTTAATATGTACTGCATATCATATTTTCCTCTATACAAGGCACACCTAAGCAACTTAAATTTGCTCTCAAACTGAGAGAACACCTTATATAACCTCACTAATTGACTCACTTAGCAGATAGGAAGTTGTTGCTGTGACACACAAATTTCCCATGTGTGGGATCATTAAAGTATATTCTGATCTGAACTGATAACCTGATGCACCTTATACAAGGATCAACTTGGTTAATCATGGCTACCATTGTCAGGAGGTGTCAACGAAGTAACAACGGTAAAACATTGATAAAGATATTGTTGGAATTCCAGTCACACACCACTTCTGTGTGTATGACGACCCCGAAATGACACCTTTCAAGAGACATGCTTTTGACATAGAGTTCAAACTCAAGGCTATCAGTCATGTAGTAGAACATGGGAACAGAGCAGCAGCCAGAGAATTAAATATCAATGAATCAATGGTTCGGAAGTGGAGGAAGCAACAAGATGACCTGCGCCAAGCACCCGCAACTGCTACAGAAGCTTCTATTCTATGCACGTTATTATGTAACATGCCCTTTTCATAAAAAAATGTTTTAAAGTCTTCTATTCCCTGGAGGTGCGCCTTTTAATCCAATGTGCCTTACAGTGTGGACCACCAGAGTTTCTATATCGTTTAAATGGTTACCGGTTATTTAATCTGATGTCTGAAGCTGATCTCCATAAATGGGAAAATAAAACAAAACAATAAAAACCAAATAATTGTTACGCTTCTGTTATAAAATGTCTGTTACACCATTCTCAAAAGTTTGTGATACAAGTAGAAGGTTATGCCATTTTTTGCAAAGCTGCTAAAAAATGTATTGTTTTTGATTTGAAACAGGTATTTTTTTTCAGTAAAAGTCAGGTGGTAGTTTTTCCAAGTGAAGAAGCTCTTCTGACCATTGGCCTTCCTTCTAACATTACTCACAGGCAGCTGACAGACGGAGGCACCAGACAGAGGTCAGAAGTGGTGCAGCAAACAGATCAAACACTTCAGTAACACTTACGCTCTGCTCACGTCTGGTTCTAAAAGTAAATTTCCTGTCTGGGAGAAATCTACAAGGCTGCAAGGACACTATACGGGCTGAATGATCGATTTCTGTTACACACTTCTACTTCAGTTTTTGTAATCCAAAGCTATTTTTGTTCCAAATCACAAACATTCTTTTTCTACTAGGATAACACCATTGAGAAATACACTTATTTTTCAAACACATTTTATGTCAGTGGTCACAAAGAAAATTTAAAGAGAGGGTCGCACAAATCAGACTTTTCCGAGGTTTCTTCTACAAACCTATGATTCCCACATCAAAAACGTATTTAAAGTGGTTTTTCTATTTCATTCATGCGCGTTTGAACAATTTGCAAACTCTCCCGTCTACTATTCAGATAATATTTGAGGTTTTTCTTCAAGAGAGTTTGCTCCCAGTCGTATCAACATTGTAATGTAAGCAGAAGGTGTCAACAGGGAGTGCCATAAATATAATGTGTAATAAGGTTGGGCGATATGCCCTAAAAAAATATTTGAAAACACTATTAAAAATTCAATTCCCAATTTCAATCAATTTTTTTAGCTCTACTATAAAAAAAAAAGAAGAAAAAAAGAGACTCAGAACAAGTTTTAAATTGTATTCTTTTCTTAAATTTGGGATTAGCATGCCTTCTGAAAAGAGACAAAAAAAAAAAAACTTATGAAGCCAAGCACTTGTAATGCCACTGTGAACCAAGCAAGACATTTTATTTTCCATTTGGCAATGGGGCAATAAAACCACTAATAGAACTAACTTAAAATGATTACTACTGGGACCCTCCTGCTGAAGAGTGAGTTCTAGCGCAGTTGCTTTAATGTGGACTGCGCAGCTCCATTAATGCATGCAACTTTCTTTATGTAATCTCATTCTGTCTTAACACTCTGGTATTCTACAATAAACAAACATATAACCATTGCAGCATGCACTTTAGCATGTCTACAACCTCAGCAATATGCCAAAATAAAACCTCAAGGCTCTGGTTTAGCATTAACAAACAACCTATGAATAAAAACAACAGAACAGAAACTCTTGATGCTGACGTGATGTACATTTAGCATTAAAAAGACGATTGGAATATTTGCATGACATTAACTAATGAGCATTAGCAGGTAGTGAACACACTAAAGTTTAAGTAGCTACCCAACTGATGTAAACCTAAAGGAATTTGGTAAAAAAAAAACAAACAAAAAAACAAGCTTCTAGAAAGTTGGTTGAGGTTCTTGACTGAATTGGTTGGAATAGAGGCCGGCTTGTGCTGCTTCCATGGCTAAAGCTTGTTAACAATCAGATGAGAGTTACGCTTTTATCCTTTAATCTTCCTGTGCAAAAAAACATTTTTGTCTTGATTTTCTAGATCACGTAGTTTTCGCTCGGTCGGTACCGAGTCATTTGAGTACCTATTGAACATTTGAGAAATTATTCTTGCTAATTTTCAATTTCAGAGTGAAAATCTTGATTATTAGTCTCAATTTGTAGTCTACTGAAACTCACTATAAAACTCCAATTGGCTCAAATACCCCCAAATGAATCCATATTATTCATTCTGCTGTGCAGAGAGAAAAGTCTGGTGGAGTAACACTGGTGATCCAAGACTGTGACACTTTTCTTCATTTCTTTGGTAACCTGTCAATCACTTGGAGTCCCCATTTAGATTTCAGAGGTGCTCAGAGCCCTGTGGCTACCCCTCCAGTTCTGCCAAAGTTCACATGAGCATCTTTAATGTTATACCCCAATACTCCATTGCATTTTCCGTTGGTGAGGTGGATTTAATGCTTTTCGACGTTTCCTATCTCATACGTTGACATATGATTTTTTTCTATTATTAAACCAACGAACATTTAAGCTGCAGAATTATTTAAATATATTTGCCAATCCATTGCTTCTAGTATGCTTTTCTTTTTATGAATACTGTTCTATTATCATCAAACACAATTTGTCACTGTTTCTTGATGATCTGTCATCTGCTGGGGGAGCAGCATCGCAGCCAGTGACGCCAACAGACTGAATAAACTAATCAGACTGGCTGGCTCTGTCATTGGCAGCAAACAGGACTCACTTGAGGCAGTGGTGGAGAGGAGGTCACTGAACAAACTTTTGTCCATCATGGAAAACCATGACCATCCTCTCTACCCACTCCTGGACGAATAGCGGAGCTCCTTCTCCAAGAGGCTCAGACAGCTCCGCTCGAGAACATCTCGATACCGGAGGTCTTTCTTTCCGTACGTGATCGGGCTCTACAACGACTCACTTAGCAGATAGGAAGTTGTTGCTGTGACACACAAATTTCCCATGTGTGGGATCATTAAAGTATATTCTGATTCTTGACTGCTAAATTCAAAATGGAATAGTAAAGTTTAATTTGATCAAACAACTTGTCTTGTTCTTATTTGAAGAAGTCAGGCTTATGCTTTATTGCCTGACACAATGAAAAAAAAAAAGAAAAAAAGAATTTTCTTACAAACTGGTGGACATGTGGGGCATACAAAGGCCAGTAGTAAATACAACACAGAACAAGAATGATCCACTTGTTTTTCCCCCATGAACGGATGACAAGGAGAGAGGAGCCCCCACAGGTGGCAGACCTTGGATTCAATGCAATTACAGTACGAGTTCTACACATGACCCCCAACAACAGGAATATTGGACTGTGTGTTAGCGCTTGCTAACAAGACTGACAAACACAGACAAGAGATCGGGGAAAGAGAGGAGTTGCTTTGTGGCAGAATAATGAGATCTGGGACAGACCAAAGCTGTGAGATAGTAGAGACGTGAAACTGAGCAGACATGCGCTAGCATGTTTGATGAGGTGTGAAATTGCCGTTAGCCTATCTAGTTGCTGCGTTATGATAATTAGTTCCAATTTGCCCCTGCTGTTTACTGACCTCCTCCCAGCCTCTTCCGTTGGTGTAGGAGATAACATCGAGCAGGGGGTTGGACAGGTAGCCATCACTGTTGAAGGAATAATCCCGTCCACCAATGGAAATGTTGGTAAAGTACCTGCAAATAAAGAAGAGAGAAGCAAATCAAACCAAAGGCGAAAATAAATTAGATTTCCAATTACTGTATTTTATACACAAGTTTTCTTTTAAAATATGTAGATGAAGATCACACGTTCTTAACTGATTGACTCATTACACGATGAGCTTCAGGATTTCACAGAAACAACCAAAAGGCTGGATTAGTAAACGCCAGAAACAGGTTCCCACATTATCATCAGTGATCAGGATCCCTGCAACATGAGAGCTAAAACAAACCAACCCAAGAATCTAGTTTATTCGAGTACGTACTGATTTCTATAATTTACCGTATATTTTTATACAGTATATTTATGGGACAAAACTTTTTCTTTGCAACATTATGGAAATGCCACATTTTACAATGTTTTATGCTGTTTTTCCATTGTTTCAACTTTTTTCCAACATTTTTAGACTAAACAATGTTTTTTGACAAAACAAAACAAACTTTTGCTTGTCTCTTTTGCTGCCTAACGTGTAATTTGGCTCCACCACGTTTGGTACGGTGCACCACATGAATTTTGACAACACATTGCGCTCCAGTTATTTGCACCTCTGCTCGTTACCAATGTTGTGAACATTTTAGTAACAAATAAATATAGCCTAGACTTTTCAACAAGGTTATTGTTGAGGAAAAACAATGCGAATAGAATGTGAAAAAACAAAATAAATTTCTCCACATGTCAATTTATTCCTACTGGAAATTAAAGATTAAACAAGAACTTCAACAAACCTTCTGGCATCCAATACGAGCTGCCACAAAACACCCTGAAATCTTTATGTGTTTGTCATCCATTTCTTCTCTATACTGGGGTTGGAAATATAATCGGCTTTTTGCAGCATCTTGGCCGTATTCCCGCACAGCCAAGAGGCTCTCTAAAAATTTGAAAAAATATTCAGACCATGACCTTTTTACCAAACAGATTTTTTTCTTTTTTTTTTATCTTTCTGTCAATTCAAGGAAATGTGGACAAAGAGAAGAACAATGTTTCACTTTAAGCCACTAATTCAGTCAATATATTGAACAGAAGAAGCTTTAACTGTTTCTTAATAAGAAACTCTTAAATAAATAAAGCAGCACATGGACGCACTGCTGCTAAAATAAGTGTCTTCATTCAACTGGAGCAAAAAAAAAAACCTTCAAACTAATGCCACTAGTAGTACAACATATTGATTAAAATAAGTTCATGGTTACCCAAAAACTTTTTTTTTTCTTACCCAAAGTCACCATTTCAAATTTGTAGGTTTCTTAAAGACAAAAGACAATGAGACTTTTTGAATCAAAGTAAGTTTTAAAGAGCGAGTCATTGGACTTCTTTTAAGAAATGAAGAATGAGATCTGTAGCTGATGCTACAGATTATATTAGCATATTTATAGAGTAATTGTAGTTTCTTGTTGTAAACCTGGTAAAGCAGGAGAATAGAGCACCACTGGTCAAGACAGAATGTGAAAAAAACAACAAAACAAAACATGAAAGTTAGAAGGCGTTGTTTGTCATTTTTCCTTATGCCCTTTCACAATGATAGCTTAAGTTCATTAAAAGGCCCATCTCACGCAAAATAAATATTTTGTTATTGTATTATGGAACATCCATTGCACAATCGTTATGAAATCACACTGATTAATCAGGCTTTATCACAGACTAGAAAGTGTAAAAAGCTAACTGTTGCTCATCACCACAGAAGTTCAGAGGGAAGCAATTATCCTCTAACAATCACGGCTGTGGCTAATGATGTCATCGCTTTAGCAAGAATTTGTTGTCACACTGAACGGGCAGAAACACCATACAATTTATTTAAAAACTGTTAAATCCTTCCAAAATAACAATTTAGGGCTAAATACAAGAACCTCACGTCAATTTTAAAACAAGAAAGCTCTGAAAAGTTGATTTTCCATTCAACAATTAAGCCTATCATTTGTAAGAGTAGTTTGTTTTCTTATTGGAACGGCATCCGGCCCCAACTCATAACAGGCACATTTCTGCAAGTTTTTGCTTCCAAATATACGTATACAGTACATAAATAAATGTATTGGGTAATTATGCAGAAGTTCATTGGTTGTTAAATAAATTTAATTAGAGTAAGAAGTGTTAAAGCAGAAATATATGGAATATCTTTAGGACTACAGTCTTAAGGAATGACTTTTGAAACCACCGTCTTAAAAGAGGAACAGACAAATACAGGTGTAAAAAATAGAAAAACCCAAGTAAAAATGGGGGAAATAGAACCAAGTAAAACAATGAAAGGTTCAGAAGTAGAGCTGAAACCTTCCCAGCAGGTGACACGTTGTCTGAAGCAAACACTTCTCCACTAATATGGGAGGAAATTGCTTTGTTTTTGTGTGAGACCACGAGGTGAAAAATACAAAGACGAGCAAAGACAGAGCAGGATATGAGACCAAAACTCCCTAAAATGTTTCATTCTTTTTTGTTGGACTTTGTTTCTATGTTTATTTATTTTTTTATGACTAGACGCACTTTAAAAAAGAACCATTGTTTACCAAGAAACTTGCCCACACTTCACAACTAACATGCAAACAGATAACGGTGCAAAGAAGATGTGATGCAAGTAGAAAAAGCAGAACTTTGATGTGTATTTTTTTCGTTGGTTTTAACATTTAACTTAAAAGAACCTGAATGAATAAAAACATCAAATGTATTATAATGAAATGCACATCAGCATACACTCAGTGAATCTGGATGATAAAAAAAAAAAAAAAAAAAAATCAACATCAAATGTAGTTAAACTTCAAAATAATATCATCACAAGAGGACTTTAAAAAGATATTAGCTGCGTGGTTTTTACCACTAATAACAAGTGCACTGCGGCCATTTGAACTCTGTCATAAAATTCTATATTAACTCGACCTAATGAATTGCTTTTGGAATTTCTTTTGGAATAATACATTTTGATTCAATCCTGAGGTCACCCACATATGGTCAACCGGCTGTGGGTAGAGACCAAAACAACAAGATCACTGATACAAGCGGCCAAAATGAGCTTACTGTACAGGATGGCTGGGCTCTCACTCAGACTTAGAGTGAGGAGCTCTGCCTTCTGGGTGGGGCTTGGAGTAGAGCCGTTGCGCCGCCGGGTGGAGTGAAGCCAGATGTGGTAGATTGGGCATTTTGTTAGAATGCCTCCAGAGCGCCTCACTGGTGAGGTGTTTTTGACACGTCCCACCAGGAAAAAACCCATGGACATACCCCCGACCGCTGGAAAAACTGTGTCTCACAGCTGGTCAGGGAACGCTTCGGGACTCTCCCAAGTGAGCAGGAGGATTCAGCGGGGGTGAGAGAAGGCTGGGCTTCCCTTCTGAGTCTGTTGCTTGCGCGACCGAGGCCCGGATGAGCGGAAGACAACAGAAAGAATACAATTTTGATATCATGATAGCAAAAAAAGCTTGAATTACTAGCATTTCTGTGTGGAGTGTACATGTGGTTATTTCTCTGGGTAGTCTGGTCTCCACCCACCCTCCAAAGAGATACATGTTAAGTTTATAGGCCATTGTGAATTTGCCTCCAGGAATGAGTGTGTGTGAATGGCTGTCTGTGTCATTGGCACCACCATGATCCCAACTGAGATACTGTATGTGGTTGAGAGGATGAATGATTCACACACATGATTACTTTAACATAATGATCACATAGGGAGAATCCATTTATTATTAACAAAGTTTGCGATATAGGATAGGCTGAGGCATATTGTTGAATGCCTGGACTATTCTTGCTTTTGTTGGTTTTACTTGTTAGAATCTGAAGATCGGAACTCAGACATGCCTGCCTCCCTTCCATGGGGACTGCTAGTCGGAGGTGAAGTTACATTTCTATCCTCTCACCACCATCTCTTTTATCCTTACTTTTTTCCCCAAACCTCCACTTCTATAGTTTTCTCCCCTGGCAGATAGGATTGTACAGCAATAAGAAATGAAGAGCCAGAGGTGACAGCAGGAGCAAAGACAGCAGGACGGAGGGAGGATGTGCACAAGGCAGAGGACCAAAGAAACAAAGGGACTGTGGTTAGAGTGGAGGATCCAGGCGAAGGAGAAAGATAACAAGAAATACAGAGGGGAAAAAAGAATGTGATGGAGAAAAAAGATAGATGCAGACCGAGCGGGAAGGAAAGAAGGAGACAAACTCTGCTGCAAAGCACCAGAAATAAGAAAATACAAGTAGAAATCTACTGATATATACTTATTTAAAAAATTCAACAAATGCAACCTCACGTGAACTTAGTTACAGCCCATTCAGAGTGAAACACAAGTATACTACTAAGAGTCTTCTGCAGGAGGAAATGTGCAGAGTTGCACTTTTCCAAACCTGGAGGAGGATTAAAAAAGTGTCATGCTGAGGCTCCGCACAATGACACAAAAAACATGTGTATGAAAGGGGTTTGCATATAGATGCCACATCTTCAACACTACCACAAAAATGGACCAATTTCCAAAGTTTTTTTTATTTTTTTATTAGGGATAAAAAACTATTTGGGTCAATGATATAGCTTCCAGATGCAAGATGTTGAGTTTAGTTTGATAAACTTTATTGTAAGTGTGGGTTTTTCTGGTACAATCCTTTTACCATTTTTCATTAGAAGGTCTGCATGAGGAACATATTCAAATTTACCGAGGTATACATCGACCAAAAATCAGCAAGTCACTTCAAGATGGATGAGAAACTTGTAAAGGTGGAGAAATGTATTGATTTATCTTTGTATTGGTCTTGGCATTTAGCTTAAAATAACCATGACACATTTGGTTACTTTCTAACCTCAAGCTCAATGTTTTAGAGAAGACTAGAAAGGTTTGATGGCACAGTACTACCACACCTGTGTTGCTCCAAAGCAGCCACTGTCATCTACAGTCTACATGATATCTACAAGTCATCATGTCTACAAGTCTACTGAAAGTCCACATACAGTACATAAGAGTATGTGGAGTAGACAAATATTACAATTGCTTGCATGAGATTGGGTGATAGATAATGGCCATGAATAGGTCAGTGATTGTTTGGGTAAAGACTTTGTCCATACTTTCATGTTGTTATTTCTTTATTATACTGTATATTTTTTGTCGCTTTGTAATGCTAATCTGAAGACGAAAGGTATCTTAAATAACAACACGTTTATTTGGCCATGTTATGTTTGATCTGGTCTGTTGCATATGAAATGTCCAAACCCCCTGAACTATGAAGTGGAACCCCTTCTGTACTAGTACTATTCCAGTTCCCCCTGTGCTATTACTTTAACGTTCCAGAAAAATTTTGATTTCACATTTGAGAGTGTTTACAGGACCATGTTAGATTTATTCTACTAAATGGGATGAAATGCTGGGAAAACTTTAGCGAACATGGTACATTTTGTACAATGTATGTACATCAAGAGAAATCTACAGTAAGACATTTAAGGTTCTATACACTTATATTAGTGTATGAAGGCGTTGACTCAGTGATAGAGCGTTTGCCGCCGGACCGATTCCCAGTGAGTTCACGTCTAGGGTCCTCGGAGAAGACACCTAACCCCCGTTCTCCCATCATTGGTGCCGTCGTGCTAGCCTGCTGCAGTGTGATGCAGCGTACAAATTTTCCGGTGAGGGATCAATATAGTATACAAAAATAATAATAATAATTATACTAATACTACGTTAACTGTGGATATGCTTCATGTCAGCAGATTTTGTGAAATACAATTGCAAAATAATTAAGAACGAAAATCTGCATTTAAAAAAAAAATGAAAAAAATATTAATATTCACACCTCAATTTCGGGCATGATGGTTTTTAGGAAACTTCTTTGGTCACTAAGAAATTCTCCACTTATTTAGTAAGTCATTTAGCCTCACTTTTCTGAGCTGATGGATGATAGATGTTATATGTTAATTATGTTCAAAAGCTTGTGAGCGATGATGGTGTGAATCTAAAACTAAGCCAGTATGAATAGCATTTGTATTTAAATCACAATTTCAAATCCCAGAGCTTCATAACTCTTCACCTGGTGATAAGGCTGGTAGCACTGCTTGCGGCACTAGCATTGGCTCTCTCTCCTCTGTGTTCACTCCCTAACCAATCACATTGAAGGCCATCCAGACTGTACAGCTGTTATGACAGCAAAGTCTTCAAATTATACAATAAATACAAGGCTCTTGTTGAATGAAAATGTGACTCAGATTTCATGTGATCCACACAATCAGCAATGATTTTGTTTAGATAAAATTTTTTAACTGATTTTTTTTTTTTTTTTTACTCATATTCCTTTTTACTTTGCTTTACCAATTCTGATGACCATTGATTATCGTAAAACTTGACTCAAGGGCAAAAAATAAAAGTAACAAATTCAATTTTTTTCCAAAGCTTTACAATCAGATTTCCTATGTAATTATGCTCTTCATGTGATTGCTGATTACTTTTCTACAAGATCTGTGGTTCATTAGCCTTGTCGCAGGAAGTGTTACATTTATCTTGAATTTTTGCTGATTACTAATTTACAGGGCAGTATTTGCAGACTTTAAAATGAAACACAGAAAGAAGAACAAGATGTTCACACAAAATGATAAACATGTGGAGCAAAGACCGATAATCTAGTCGGACGGGATTAAAATGTAGTATGTGCCAGTATCTTATTTCCTTCATGTGATGACGGTTTGTAACCCGAACAGAAAACGAAAATGGCCGATGTGCATAAGGGTGAGTGATTTTTCCATCAATGGGAACATGCAAACTTTTTTTTCTTGTTTTTGATGAAAGCTTGCACTGTAACCATGGCAACTTGTTCAAAAGTAAGATGAAAGAGAATCATGTGGTGTTTAAGATGAAGAATTAAAAAGAAATGCAAATACAGACAGAAATCAATGGGGAAAGATTTGTCAAGTTAAATAAAGCAATCAAGAAGCAATAGATGTTCCAGCTTCCTTCATCTCTTTGTCCTCTGATCTCAAACTCCTGGTCTTGTTCACAGGAATGGTCATGTTGCTTTGATTTATTGCATAGAAACTAAAAAAGTCAGCTTTAAATATCAAACGACTCTAGTGATAAAACTAGAAGACATAAAAAGACTTTAAACCTCTGACCAGGGCTGAGATAAAAGTGATAAAATAACATATTTAGTTCACGTTGGAACATTCAAGTAAACATTTTACTGATTCTGCTTGGAACTCAATTCAAATATTTTAAAATGTACCACCAGTAAAGTAATATATTTTCTGATAGTAAAACTGTCCGAGATAGTTTGCACATAAATCACAAGGTTGGTGGAGACGGTGGCCGCGTGGTTAGCGCGTTCGCCCGCGGACCGGAAGGTCGCGGGTTCGCGTCCCACGGAGAGCACGTCTAGGGTCCTTGGAGAAGACACCTAACCCCCGCTTCTCCCACCATTGGCGCCGTTGAAGGGCAGCCTGCTGCGGTGTAAGGAGTGCAGCAAACAAATTTCCCCGGTGAGGGATGAATAGAGTAATTCGAAATAAACAAATAAAAATAAATAAAAAATAAAAAAAAATAAACAAGGTTGCACTGGAACTGTTTTGGAATAGAAAAAGAAATTTATAACTAAAACATATACCATTTCTGTATGAAACCTCTTTAGATATTTCAAATAATTATTTATTGCTTTATGTTTCTTAACCATATTTTTAATCGTACATTATTTATTCCTCATGGGGAAATTATTCTGCTGCTTTAAATGTGAAATGCTGGTTTGATATGGGAATAACTGTGGGTTAGGTGTCTTCTCCAGAAACACTTAGGAATGTGCTCATTGGGACTCGAACCGGCAATTTTTTGGTCCAAAGATGATAATTCTACCACTGAATCTTACCACTGAGCAATGCCTCCCACTCTTTCTCTCTACATATATAGATATAAATTACACAATTTGTTATGATTTACTTTATGTTAGTAAAGTAATACACAAACCATAATATAAAAAATAACAAATATTTATGTTGTTGTTTGTCTCTTTATTTTTTTTTTTTTTTTTACTGATAACAAAAAAACAACCAACTGGTTATTAACAAAAAGGGCAGCAAGTGACAGAAAAAAATATTGTTATAAGTTGAAAAACGGCTTTTTAATGAACTTGTTGTCCTGTTCCTGTAAGACAGAACTAATCTTTGCTAAGTCTAAATGTATCTATTTTCCTCCAGTCAGGCAGCATACCTCTGTGCGCCAGAAAGTAGCCAAAGTGTAAATAGTTATGATTCTTTGTGAACATACAAAAAAGGTAAATACAATATTCGGTTCCATTGTCTTCCACTTATTCTGGCTCGGGTCGAGGGGCAACAGCCTCAGACGGGAAATCCAGGCTTCCCTCCAGCTCACCCGGGAACATCCCGAGGTGTTTCCCGGCCAGCTGTACGACATTGTCTCTCCAGTGGGTGTGAGGTCTGTCTGTGGGTCTCCTTACGGTGGGACATGCCTGAAACACCTCACCAGTGAGAAATTTGGCTTCTGTTTTTTTTTTTAGAACAAACTTTGTGGTATCCCTGGTCTATGAACCCCAAGTTCAGAAACAATGCTCTGCCCTAATGGGAGGGTCCGAAGGCATAGTCTGTCCACTGTGTCTTGGGTCTACTTCGTCATAACTGGTGGGTGAAAAGTTCAAACTAAGCATAAACAAAAACATTGCATGGAAGATAAAACCACTGCATTCCTGCTATACAACATCTAATAAAACACACTCAAATTTGGCTTTAATGGATGATGGTCCATACTGGGAATTGTTTGGTTCTGAATAAGTTACCTCCAACTGCAATGCTCCGTATCTGTCTCGGGGCACCATTAAAATCAGCAAGTTCTACTATCAGCACAGGTTTACTGACTCAGCTTTAGTGCAGATAGAATCACTTAGATTTAATGAAAACATCAATGGATACAGAGTCTATCTTCTGGGTATTCTTTATAGGAATGGGGTTTATGTTCACACAAATTGTGCAACATTTTGAAGCTAAATTATGCTGCTCTGGAAGAGATCATTGTGTCTGAACAGTTTGGTTGGTGTATTTTCAGTAATGATATCCAAGATGATATGCACATCACATTTTAGAAATAAAACAAACTAAGAAAAAAATAACAATAGCTAAAAAAATTATTGAGTAAAATCCAAATGGTGAAAAATGTAGGTATAATTATGCAATATACTTATAGTTTTTGTTCTCGACACAGTTCTGTGTTCATATTATGTGGTTTTATTAGGGTTGCTTCTTTGCTTATGTGGCCCTCTATGTGAAGCTTAGCTATTTAAACAAAGTGGTCCGTCCCATCAGTCAAAGCACTTTAAGACGTTACCTTTTAGTTGTGTTCATCCATCAATGCAGCTAGTGATCATTGACTTTCTAAAGAGACTTATTCCATTTTAAAATTCAAATTTTGGCTTATGTGAAGTTTTAAAAAAATATTTTCTGAAACAATTTGATCCAGCTGATGTCATCTAATTTTTAACTAACTTCTGAGGCATACTGGGACATACCAGATATGTACTAAGAAATGTGTTGAATAAATGAGCTTAGAGAAGAATTAAAGACTATTTGTCAAGGAAGAAGAACACTCCTCATACCCTAGACACACATTCTCCCTCCACTCAGCACTCCTCCAACCCATAAGCCCTGCAGAGCACCATGAAAAGGTTACTGCACCTGAAGGAGTTGCTTTGTTTCTGCAACAGTAAGACAGGCAGCAGCTCCAAAACACCCTGCACCCTGCATGACTATTACTAGAATACCTGTTATTTAGGCAGTTTCACAACATTTAAATTCATCCACAGCTCATACTTTTTTTTTTTTACTTGGAAGAATGAAAGTGGGGGGGTTAAACAATTTCTTTGCAATCCCCTTCCTTCTCTTCACCATGTTAGTCCACATCCTCTATTGAATGGAATGATTCATAGTTCATCATATTTCCCAGTTGCTGTGAGTCTGGGTACCTTCCTTTGGAAGCAAACACCACACCGTGGAGACTAATGTTTGTATTATTTGCTTCTGCACACACAGTGTATGAGAGTAGGAGAGACGGCTTTGGCAGCATCACGCAACACTAATGAAAAGCCTGTGACCATGAGACATTGTGATATTGTTCAGTGAGGGGGAGCCTCACAAAGGTGCAAAGGCTATCAATACTTCAGTGTGACTCAGATTCTGCAGTAAGGACTAAGAGAGGAGTCCAGATGACGATTGGTGAGACTTAAAGCTCCAAAATCGTCATAAGCATGTGCCATTTGGGTTCATTTAAAGACGTCATTGGGATGATGTGATTATGTACAGTTGTCACCTGAATTACTGAATTCTAAGTAGGACAAAACTGATTTGAGTGGAAGAAAACCAAGCCGTAATAACAATCCCTCTATCTATTTCAAGCAGGAATTCATTTTAAGCATTAAAAAAAAAAAAAAAAAAAAAAAATGTAGTATTGAGAAATTGGAAACCTTAGTTTAAGACAGACTTTAGTTATCCTCTAAGGAAATATGATTTGTCACAGTATTTCAATATTTTATTTTTTAAAATATGATTAAAAATATAATTAATAATTTAAAAAGTATTTTTCCTCTTTAGACAACATATTAAAAGTCTGACCACAGTCAGCACAAAGTTTACTTAGATTACAACAAGGTAGAATAATGCTCCCTGCGTCTTCATATCAGCAAAAAATATGTGTTTACGTATCAAATTGAATTATTTGCAACTTTTCTTAGAAGTTTTGAACTGTAAATATAATGAATATATTAGTTGCAGTTACGTTCCGTTGTTTTCCGCTGATCTGGCGCAGGGAGAAACAACCTCGGACATGAAATGGGTTTCATGTCTTTTCATGTCTTTTCTCACTGCATCCACCAGCTCACCCGGGAAGATCCCGAGTGTTCCCCGCCAAGTGTGAGACATAGTCTCTCCAGCGGGTCTAACGGGCTGCCTCAAGGTGTCCTCCCGGTGTGACAATGCCCGAAACAACTCACCAGCGCGGCGTTCAGGAGACATCGTAACCTGATGCCCAAACCTCCTCATTTGGCTTCTCTCGACTTGGAGGAGTAAGTCTTAGTTTGCAGCAAACATATTTTTAAAAAACTTAGATTTATGTTGAGCTCTAAAAAAAATAAAGCAGCTCAAAAAAATAATAAAACATAGCTATCAATCTAACACTATTCATGTACACCTTTTATTGAACATAAAAGGTTGAATTTACACCATCGTACCAAATTTTCAAAACTTTAGTGCATCAATTTTTTTGTAGAAAAATACATATCAAATAAGAATATTGAAATGAGTTGAAAACGCAGCTGCATTACAGTGCAGTGGCTACCACAGTGGCCTCACAGCAAAAAGGTCAGGGTTTGAATCCTGAATGTGGACAAGGCTTGGAACACTGTCCTTTCTGTGTGGAGTCTGGATGTTCTCCCCATGTATGCGTGGGTTTTCTCCGTGTCCTCCGGCTTTCTCTCACCCTCAAAAAACATGCATGTTGGTCTGATTGGCCGCTACAAAATTGTCCCAAGAAATGAGTGTGCAACAGACTGATGACCTGTTTGGGGTGTACCGCGCCTCTCGCCTTGAATCAGCTAGGATAGGCTTCTGTAATGAGCGGTTGAAATCCCCATTTGAAATGACAAATGACAGGTAAACACAATTGAAATAATCACTCACTCCATCTGTTTATCTTAAAATGCCTAGATTTATACTAAAAAAATAGGTACCAAAATCAAAATTTTTGATTAAAAATAGAATGTACAACAAATATAAATAACTTATGAGTTCCCGAGCCTCTCTGATGATACCAGTTGTTTTAGAGACACATATCTGATCTGTAAAAGTTTTCTTGAAAATTAAACTGGTAAAAATCTCTCTTTCTGTGACAACTTGTTTTGAAATTTAAAAAAAAAAAAAAAAACATTGCAACTCCGTCAAATATGAGTGGATGTGCTGATATGGATGTTTAGAATGTTTTTTGCTGTGAATTATGCATGGAAAAACTGGAAAGCCTGTGTTTAAATTGTTCAACATTAACATAAATATCTGTAGGAAGATGTTCACGTACTAGTAAGGAGCAAAAAAGAAGCCAATTACAATGTGAACATTGCTGCAAAAATGTTGCACAAAAATCCATTCCATTTCTAGCTAATTTAAAATTCTGTTCATTGAGCCTCAACTTCCAACTGAAAAAATACAGCTTTTTTATTTTAAATAAAAGAAGCAAAAGAAAAACAAGAATGTGACCTGTGACTAGTCATTTATGACGGTAAAGAACGAGGTTGATTAAAAAGAAGAAGAAAAAGAAAACTTTTAAGGCTATACTGTGTAGCAGCAGTTGTTGTGTAAAGCTCAAGTTGGTGTCAATAGATTTTTTTCTTCTGCAAAAAAAATGATGAATGAATGGTTTAAGAGCTCATGAGAGCAGGGCTGTAATGGTGTGAGACAATGAAACAAAATCAATAAGATCTGATGTGCCCGGCTCAACATGCGAGCTGTCACTGAAGAAAGAAAACGAGGAGGACGAGGAACCGTGGGAAGAAAAAAAGGACAAATTTAATGATGAAAAATGATTCAATGCAGGAAAAGTGGATGTATTATTAAAAGAAACAAAGTCTGCTTATAGTTTCTAGTTTGTATTCTATAGATCTTTGTATTGTTTTGAAGTCTAAGAAGTGAAAAGAGTTAGAAACATTAATCCCGACAAACAAGACATCATGCTTTATACAGCTTACAAACTGTCCCGGGGGAAACATCTGAAAAATAAAGTTGTATTTGCTTTTTGCCTTATGTTGTCTTTCCCATCTCTGCCTCTTGCTGTTACCCAAGTGTTTCAAACTAGACTCCTGAGGCATTCCCATGGCAGCCAAAAACACGTAGGAGTACAGAAGATATTCTAACTAGAATCCTGAACCACCCGATCTCATTGAGTCCCTTTCTCCGAGTGGATTAGCAAACAAAACTATAGAGTAACAAATTACCCTGCAGTCAGTGATTTTCCCAATATTCTCAGTAGACTACTGGCAGCTGGGGTTGCCAGTACTAAAGTACTGAAGTGCATGACAGTGCACAAAAGGTTGGGAAATTGCTAAACAATTTCAATGTTTAATAATTTAATCATGTATTAATAAAAAAATTTTCACTTCTCTTTTGTTTGATTTGGAGATGAGTGAATGTCATTGTCTTTGCATTGAAATTGTATGCATGTCTGAACTGCCAACTCAAAACTTCTTGATCTATAGCAGTGCGGGGTTTATAAAACTCTGAAAGAAAATGCAATAAAGGTGTGAAAATTATCAGAAAATTATGATACAAGCAGGTCAGTCCAACCGGTAGAAATGTGTGTATAATTGGAAGCATAATTTTCTTTCTCAGTCGAGCTGCTGCTTTTAAATCTGCAAATGCTTTCTAGTTTAAGTGGTTGTAAAAACTTGCTTTAATTAAAGACTTGAGCTGGAGTTTGATTTTGATTGAGGAGGTAATGATCAGCAATTTCAAGAGACCAAATGCAGTTTCACATCAAATTGCTTGATAATTTCCTTCCACACAAATAAATGAACTTTTGAACCAGGTCATCACAACATTACAAACTAAAACTACAACATCAAACTATCTGATTCAGATTCAGTTTCTTATGACACACACTTTTATCCCATCTGTCCCTTTTCTCTGTTTTCAGACTCTCTTATCCCAGTGGGGTAGTCATGATGATTCATGCTGCTTGACATTACATGTGTCTGTTAATGCTTTACACAGTTTGGGATGAACTGGAACAGAGCATCAAAGAATCAAGTTGTGTCTGGAACAGTGTCAGAGTATGACATGCAGATCACAATAAATCAGGAATGATAACTGGAAATAAAAAAGAAAGAAATTGTGAATTTGCTACATACAGGAATGATTACAGCAAAGAGTTAGGCGACAAGTTCAATAATAATTTTTCTGTTGTTTTGTGTATAAAATTGGCCAATGAAACAAAAGTTTAGAATCAGTCCTTCCAATTATTTTGTGTCATTGAGTAAGTGCCTAAACTTAAGCAACAATTGTGTCGTTTCGTTTGCCGTCTAGGACAGCATTGCAAAGAAAAAAAAAATTGAAGGAATTATGAAAGAGCCAATTTTATTCAAGTTTGTCTTAATTTGTAAGACTCCTTCTTCTTTCGGCATTTCTCTTCAGGGGGCGCCACAGCAAGTCAGTTTCTTCCATCTAACCCTATCTGCTGCACCTTCTTCGGTCACGCCAACTATCTTCTTGTTTTCCTTCACTGTGTCAATGAATCGCCTCTTTAGCTTCATCTAGTCCTCTGTCCTGGTGGTTCCAAATCCAGCATCCTTCTTCCTATGTACTCTCTCTCTCCTCTGCACATGTCCAAACCATCTCAATCTGGCCTCTCGGACTTTATCCACGAAACCTCTAACATGTGCTGTTTCTCTGATACACTCATTTCTAATCCTGTCCATCCTGGTCACTCCCAGAGAGATCCTCAGCATCTTCATCTCTGCTACCTCCATCTCTGCTTCCTGTCTTTTCTTCAGTGCCACTGTTTCTAGACCAAACAGCATGGCCGGTCTCAACACGGTTTTGTACACTTCCTTTCAGTTTCATTCTAGCTGAAACTCTTCTGTCTCACATCACACCCGATACTTTCCTCCACCCGTTCCAGCCTGCCTGAACACGCTTCTTCACCTCTTTTCCACACTCTGCATTGCTCTGGACTGTTGATCCTAGATACTTAAAATCTTCCACCTTCTTTATCTCTCCTCCCTGTAACTTCACTTTTCCATTTGGATCCCTCTCATTCACACACGTACTCTGTTTTACTCTGACTAATCTTCATTCCTCTTCTTTCTAGTCCAAACCTCCACCTCTCCAGCTTTTTCTCTACTTCTTCCCTCCTCTCACTACAGATCACAATGTCATCTGCAAACATCATTGTCCATGGGGATTCCTGTCTTATCTCGTCTGTCAGCCTGTCCATCACCATAGCAAACAGCAAAGGGCTCAGAGCAGATCCTTGGTGCAGTCCCACCCCCACACTGAACTCCTCTGTCTCACCTACAGCACACCTCACCACTGTCTTACAGCCCTCATACATGTCCTTCACCGCTCTAACATGCTTCTCTGTCACACCAGACTTCCTCATACAATACCATAGTTCTTCTCTAGGTACCCTGTCATACGCTTTCTCTAGATCTACGAAGACACAGTGCAGCTCCCTCTGACCTTCTCTGTACTTCTCAATCAGCATCCTTATGGCAAATACTGCATCAATTCGTAAGACTCATGGTTGGTAATAAATGTACTAAAAATGAAGAAAAAAAAAACATCTTAAACTTTTGCTCTTTGTGCATTGAAAACCCTCGCCAATTACTTTTTTTTGTACACTACATTGATCCCTCATTGGGAAAATTTGTGCGCTGCATCACAATGCAGAAGGCTGCCACAACGGCGCCAATGGTGGGAGAGCGAGGGCTTAAGTGTCTTCTCCAAGGATCCTAGACAAAAACTCAGTGGGAATCAGCCCGCAAACTTCCAGTTAACTTCTGGTCCACGGGTGAATGCTCTACCTTTGAGCCACCGCCTCCCCCATAAAATTGTGTGCTGCACTACACCGCAGCAGGCTGCCACGTCAGAGCCAATGATGGGAGAAACAGGGGGTAGGTGTCTTCCCCAAGGACACCTAGACATGAGTTCAGTGGGATTCAATTCCGTGAACTTCCGGAGAACTTCCAGTCCAAGGGCGAACGTTCTACCACTGAGCTATCTCCACCCCCGTATGGTGTTTGTATGGTGAGCAAAAACTATCGGCCCAGAGTCTGCCCACTGTTCAACTCTGACTTTCTGATTTTGATGAAACTTAAATAGATCTCTTAAACTTGCGCATCATAGTGCCTGCACATGTGTAAACAGCATCTGGTTGAAAACTAAACAACACAACATATTTAAGAGTGAAACATTAACTTCTTATATTTTGTTGCAGTACAATACACTAAAGTTTATGCCACATATTAATATGCCATATATTAATATGCATACCCAATTACAGTACATAACCAAGTTATAGTCAGTGTAATTTGCTTTTATATTAGCTCCTGATAAAAGATAGCAACAAAATAGAAAAGCAAGACAGTGATAAAATAGTCCTTCAAATCCGCATTGTAGCAACCAGTGGTGATTGTAAGGAACTAAAACAGCTCTCTGTTGCATACACTAGACACCGGTTTAATCAGCAGCTACAGATGACTCTTCCTTCTGTTATAAATATTTCATCAAGACTGTGATCTAACAAGTCAGGTCCATCGTCAACTGTGACAAACAAATGGTAAATAACGCTTCTTTGATTTGTCAGTGAGGCAATAAATATTCAATTCTAATCACTCACAAAAAATCTAATAAACTACAACTGTCCAATATAGTGAAAACTCACAGTTATAGATACACCACCTACACCACAAAATAAATAATAAGGTTAAAGGAGGATCTGTTTCTAAAGATGCGCTACAGCTAATCTCATGCTTGTAAAAGGCCCCATTTCATGCTAAATCAATTGTACAGAGCTGTCTATTTTCTAATAAGGATGTGTGGACTCGGTATGTGTTACCAACGATTTTTTTTTAGAATTATTCAGCGGTTTTTGAAAGAAAATGTGTTAGTTGTTCTTTCCATTTGACAACAAAGAAGTGCCTGCTACAACAATAATGTGACTATCCACAGCCATGATGCATTTACATAGCAGGAAGCATTTCCCACACGCTCATTGAGATGGGTAGAGGGTGGGTGAGGGTGGTCTTGTGCCAAATTCAGTGGCAGAGTTTGTGGGGGGGGTTCAGGATTGGTGGGGAGATTAGCAATCGTCACGCTTTCCCACTTCCTAGTATTTGATAAAACTTTATAAATTTGTGAGAGTTCCTCTGCACAGGTAGAGGATTATGCCAACTTTGATACGTTTGAAAAAAGAAAAACTTTGAGAAGCTCTTTCTCAAATGTGGCGGTAAAAAAATGAAACCAGAATTGAATACAGACATCTTTTGCTCTGGTATTCTTACATCTGTGTTACATTTTTCTGACATAAGCTAGAGGAAAAAGACCTCTGACAATTAATGATGAAACAGGAGTTCCATCAGGAGTTTAAAAGACTCTAATGAGTGAGCAAGTTTGACCAAGATAGAGAACTTGTGAACTCATAAAGCTAATTAACTTGATACTGTGTTGGCAATTTGGAACAACAGTAAAAAACACACACACCAGCATTCGGCACATGAAATGTCACTTTTCCTACAGAGTGAGTGCTGCTCCTGTGAAAGGCATGTTGACAAATGTTGGTTGGTTGGTGGAAAAAATGAGGTAGCAAACGTGATGAGCTGTAGTTGAATTACCGAACAGCTTGACGGATAAAAACAAAAAAACAAAAACAAAAGAAACTTCTTAACTTTGTTTGTGGACTAGACCTGGGACCACATTAGACGGATTAATGGTTGGACGCTCTTTTTACAAATTCACAAAACGATCTTTGCATTTCTACTTGCAGAAAGCCTGACAACGAAAACTACAGAGATTGCGTTTCTGGGTGCACAAAACTCTTTGGGGAATAAATTACAAATACATGCTGATGACATACGGTATGACCAACTTTTATGTTTAGTCAGAATCTTTTGCCATACCAAAAATTATTCAATGACAAACGAAATGTTGGTTAATTACTTGGAAAGATACAAATTACAAAAGACAAACAAACTTTCTGTTGCTGACTTCCCTGCTATGCACCTATGTCATAGCAGATGTGACTGTTTGTTAAAGCATTGATCCTTACAAAGTCAAGTATGGATGATCACTCTCCTGTGTTCTATATTTTTGACATGGGATGTGATATCCTGCATCGGTCTGTTTGTCCAAAATCTGTCACTAGACATGCAAACTAGCAGAAGACGTAAAGACACTCGAATATTGATAACTTTGAAAAGATGTTTGTCTGGTCGGAATCCAGCACAAGAAGGAAAAGCAAAGCAATCAGATAAAAAGATATCATCTACACGGAAAAATGAAGACAAGTTGTAGAAGTTTAAAGCGGTTGCGGAGTTAGTGAACATTAAAGCAATCAAGGGGAAAAGTGAATAGTTTAATTTATCAATGTCCTGCATGAATACTGGACTGTGTCATAAAACATAAAAATAATAATAATTTAAAAAAAATTAAAGTGTGGTAAACCCAACTGAGAATTAAAAAATAAAATGTAGATTTAAATAAAAAGCAGTAGCAGTGTGTTTGAATGGTTGTAAATGTGTCTTGATTTGCATAATCGAGCAGCATGGGGCTTCAAATAGAGGACAGTATTTACATAAGGTAGAGTAAAAAGAGTGAGGGAGGATCAAATGGATTTAAATGAAGAGAAAATTTGGAGGACAGATTTTAAGAAAACATGACTGAAAATTATAAGGCAAAAAGAAAATTGGAGCTGAAAAACGAATAAAACAAGAAAAGAGGACAGAAATGAAAGAAGAACAACAGACAAGAGAGGTTGTGGTAAAAATAAAAGGGATATTTAAAAAAAACAAAAATGCATAGAGTAATGATGGAGAAGAGCAGGTATTTCAACATCAAACAACATTGGGAGAAATTTAACGCTCCTTTTATTGCTCCATTTGCATGTTCATAAGAAGGGCAGGCCGCTCTGCCTTAAACACAAACGTACGTACACACAAATGAACACATTCATATTACCACTTACCTTCCTTCATCACACTGATGTGCCTGCCTTCATTAGCACTGATAGGACAGGTCGTGGCGGGGACAACATGGGAGTGTATTTTTGTGGGGGAGTGTGTGTGCTTCACCGAGTTGACAGCTCTCCCTGTGATGGCGACGGAAGTCACAGAGCCAGAGGAGATCTGCTCAGCAGTGCTGACAACTGGTAATTTAGCATGCAGCAATTGTGGTGAGTTGACTGCAAATCTAGAGCACCTGTAGCGATCAGGTGAATCTAAACAAGCTCTGGAATCCATCTCAGATTAAATAAGGTCTCTGGTAAAGTGATTGTTAGCAGCTCCTCGTAGAGAAGGTGTCTACCTTTTCTGTTTCCTCCACAGGGAAGGTGGAATCAAGATATTCTCATTGTGTGCTACACACACAACCAAAATGTGGGTTTTGGAACATTCTTACACATTAGTTATGAAAGCTTACTGATTTATAGAGCTTTATCACAGACAAAGAAATTGTGAAAATCTGACAATTGCTCATCCGCCCATTCATTCTATGAAAGCACATCTCTGCCTCAGAAATTTGACACAAGTACAAAAACAAATTTCTACAAGGAGTAGTGGTTCAGTGGTAAGCAAGCAAGGTTGATAGCTAGTTTATAGGAAGGTAGCTGCCAATATATACAAGTAGCAAGTACTAAACGGTTAGGTATCAATATAATCATGGGAATAAAAGTGTTCAAGCAATAACAGAAAACTCCAGCTTAAAATAACAATATGTGACAACCCTGCCCACCTCCCATTACAAAATTAGTTGCACGGTTCAATTTTTAGTTCAATCTGCAGAATTTGGTTTTCCCACCACAAGACCACATCTATACAACATATCCAAAAATCATTTACCTATCTTAACATAGAAAAAAGTTATACTTAATAAAGTGAACATTTGATAATTTCCTCCTCCATGTTTACAAACTGTTTACAAACAGTGTTGATCTATTTTGCGCATGCGTAAAAGTCATCAGCTAATAAGCACATTCAATAGTACACATGTGATTTAAAACCCAGCTAAAAATGGGTCAGATTAGCCTTCTTTTGGCACCAATTATTTAAATGAACTGTTAATTATGTAAAAAATGCTTATTTATGATGGAAAATGTTATTCTCCTGTTTATTTCGATAGGTACTAAGCCTGTATACTCGCAGTAATATTTACGAGTACCGGAAGAAAAAAACTGTTTTTTTCATTTGCTTTTTATAGCTGTTGTTGAAATCTGTGTACTGTTATAAAAGACGTTTTTATTATAAATAATCAAAATTTTACAATATACCTATTATTTTATGATTCTTGAAACATTGTTCTATGATATTAGCCCAAAAAACAGAAAAGCAATCATTTTCATACAAACTTTATGTTTTGCCTGTTTACTGAAAATCAATGGTGGCGACTTCCGACTGATTTTGTAATGGGGGGGGAGGGATTGACATATTTTCTCATTCACACTTGTTATAAGTATATATATATACTTATTTTTGACAGTAAAGACCTTGACTGTGGAAGGGATACCAAAATTCTGTAGAAGGCATGTCAACAGTGCAAACACAACAAACTCTTGTTTTGATACAGCTCAAAAAGACGAGCCATCTCTTCCTCTTTGCCTTTTGTCTTCTGCTCCAGTGCGAAGGAAAAGTGGGTGCTCACACTCTCTCACTTAAGCCACAAGCATTCCTCTGCTGACAAGTGACAACAAATGCACAAGGATGGCAAAGCGATTTCAAGCAAAAAGGTCCAAAATGCTGTTGTATTTTTCTAAAGTAGATGAGGACAGTGACACTGTCTCAAATTCAATAAACATATATATCTTGCAGAAGCAGTAAAACCAGTAACCTGTCCAAACACTTTACAAGAATGCAACATTTTCTAATGGAAAGTTGAACAGTGTTCGACAGTTGCAGTGAGATATCTAGCTCTGCTATCATTTCAACAAGCACACTGGCGATACAAGTAGGTACTATAAAAATGGAGATGTCTATAATTTTCTACAGGACGTTTGAGCTAAGTACTTATTCTAAATGCCACAACCCTGAAAGCATTGAGATTCTTATTTTGTTCTTTAATTTGTGAAGCAAGCAAGTACATTTGAAGATCTTTGTGTTCTTCTTATACAGCAAAAATGTAAGACACTACTTAAAATAGGGGGAGACGGTGGCTCAGTGGTAGAGCGTTTGCCCACGGACTGGAAGTTAACCGGAAGTTCGCCAGTTCGATTCCCACTGATTTCACTTCTAGGGTCCTTGGAGAAGACACCTAACCCACCCATTTCTCCCACCATTGGCACCATTGTGGCAGTCTGCTGCAGTGTAGTAGTGCAACACACAAATTTCCCCGGTGAGGGATGAATAGAGTATGTAAAAAAAAAAACAATAATTAAATAAATACTCTAAACATTTCATACTAAATTGTGATGATCAAATGCAATTTGACAACTCAGTTTTTTTTTAATCAAAGGAACGTGTATCGAGCAATGTGTAATAGACTGAGACAGTATGACACCTTTAGAAAAAAGAAAAAAATGGCCAGAGGTGCATAAATATGTACCTTGACTGCCAAGATTTCACTGATTTATCCAGTAAAAGTTTCACTACGTCTTCTTTTTTTTAAAAAAATAAATGGCAATAGCAGTGATAAGAGTGTGCTTCTGGGTGTGTCGTCTCGCTGCTGTGACTTTGTTAACCTCATCAAAAGTTACGTATTCAGGATGGGATTAGTATTGTTCTCCCAAATGTTTTGGAGGTTTGTTCTTCGGTGGATTACTTTTACTCTAAAAACATTGCAGATTAAGAGTTTTTACTTTTCCTGGCTTATAGAAAAAAAAGACACTATAGGCATGTCTGTGAGAGTGAAAATGTGAATGACAGGATATTGGATTTTTCTGAGCGTTATCTCCAGGACAGCAGACATAGCTGGCCAAGCTGAAAATGGTCCGATACTGGGCATCACTGGAGCGATAGGTGCACTCTTCGGTTACAGCCTGTGGAATTACCAATTCCGCATGTAATTAACTTTTAAACATAAAACATGTAGTCCCATCTTGAGCCATTGGAGCTGCTTCATACCACTACCAAGTGTGGTAGTGGTAGTTATCCATGTCGGATAAACAAAGGGCACTCAACCTGCCAAAGCATTCATGGGGATGTTCCACATGTCAGCTAGATCATATTTTCAACTCGTCTGCATCAACCATCTTCCAAACATTCTTTTATGTGGACATGCATATTTATTTATTTTTTCTTTTTAAAACCCCTAACTCTCCTCCTGCCCCCCATCCATCTGCCCTTCTTTCCAGTCTTTGTGGCTGCTTCCGTGCATTGTGCATCCAAATCAATCATCCAATTTACATGCAAAACGGAGCACCAAATGCCTCTGGGGGAGGCTTTTTCAAGAAGAGATGAGATGGGAGACAAAGATGGACAGAGGGAGGCGAGCACACAGGTAGATGGATGGAAGAAGCTTTGGATAGATTTAAAAGGGAGAGAGTTGATTTAATAAGAGTGAAAAGAAGAGAGAACAACGAGGGAGATGAATAAGTGAATGGGAGGAATAGAAAAAAAGAAGGAAGGACTTGGACAGGAAAAAAGATTGAATGAAAAACGAGAAAGAAAAACAAAAGGATTTACAAAAAAAGTAAACTCCATTAAAATAAAATATGTAATTACATCAAATTTATTTTTATCCAAAAATGCTTTTAAAGTACAATTAAATTTTGCTCCGCAAGTGGCTGTACTCTCGATCTGAGTCGAATGATGATTTTATCATCAAGGAGGAACTTAATGTTGTTGCTACTCTGCGTAGAAAGAAGCCACATAGGGTGTTTTGGTGTCTGGTTAGGATTTGGGGTGGGCAATCCTGCGGTGAGATTTTGTCTGCCAGGTTGGCACCAAATAGTGGCTAAGCTCAATTTAGTTTCACTGGAGCTTTTAGGTCAGGAAACCGACAAATTAATGTTTGTAAGACATTCCGTACAAACATTCCGTACGGAACATTCCGGGGAATGTTCTGTACATTCCAGAATGTACGGAATGTACGAAATGTTGGTTAATGCTTGGCCAATCAGAGAAAAGAGATGACGCCATGACGTCAAACACAGTGTCCATCCAGGTCTGATTGTTGCATGGAGGTCGATCAAGCAATACAGTGTGTTTTAGCAACAATTCCCAAAAATGAAAATTTGATGCCAGAAAAACACAATGTCCAGAAAGTTTTATTCAGGAGAATTACATTGTTCTCCTACTACCAGCTTGTTATGAGAAAAGTTTAATTTCTCAGCTAACCCCATCAAAGCACTACACGTGTCATCTTCGATGCTCACTAGAACCCAGTGATTGGTTAAAGCAAAAGAGAACTTGTATTGGTCATCGCTAGTAGGGATTCTTGGATGCCACTTAGAAGGTCTGTACAAATCCCACTGAATTGGGAGATATGACCGGAAGATGTAATCTTTTTTATAGAGTCTGTGTAGGCCAATTTTGTGTAATAGATTCAAATTGCTTCTGCTTACTCTGGACTTTTCTAGTCTGATGATGACTCAATGCACCAAACCACTCATACATCACTTCTGAGGAATTATCTGGGGATCAATAAGCACATCTGAGATAATGTGATTTTACCCAGCAACAGCTTTTTTTTGCATATGATAAAATGTATAATAATACATAATTAAAAAAAGGAAGAACACACATAAACAATGTGGCTTGCTTAGTTGCACCCTACAAACTTGTGTTCAGAGCGGAGTTATTGTGTGTCACAATGACTAAAAAGTCACTAAATTTGACTCACGCAGATTAGATTTCAGTGAAGTGCTCATACGTAGCGCTGCAGCTTATACTGTACATTAAATATATTTGTTAAATGCAAAAGAAAAATCTCAATGTAAAAGTGATTTGCTTCTCAAAATGTGTAACTCCTACATATGTGCATTTATATTGCATGCATCCTGTTCTAAATAATACAAATGGAACACTTTTTACATACAGTAATGGAAATGTCCTTCAAATCAAAACAGTAAACCACTAGTAAAAAATGAAAACTTTTTTTTCCCACATTTTATCCACAGCTTTATACAGCTTTTCATAAAAAATAAACAAGGACCAAATAACTACTTCTTTGACTAATTTAAGAGGATAAATAATGATTCTACATATATTTAAGCCTGTCAATTCTACACAAGAATAAGGTTGTATACGTGATCCCTTTATTATTTAATAGTTAAACTATAGATTTAAAAAGCCATAGTATATTTAACATTTCCTATAGAGTAAGCCTTAAAAGTCAACTTGAGTTCCACCAAACGAAAAAAAAAAACCTTCAGTGAATATCTTGTAATGCAAGATATTTATGGATGCAGGATACAGGATTTATGGATGCAGGATTTAAGGATACAGCAGATAGGGTTAGATGCAAGAAACTGACTTGCTGTGACGACCCCTGAAGGGAAATGCCAAAAGAAGAAGTAAATATCTTTTAATAGACAACTAATAATAAAATGAAAACACAGGACCACACGAAGAGGCCTTGGCTCGGCAGTAGAGGGTTTGTCCTTGGACTGAAAGAAATTTAAATTCCACTGAACCTCCTAGTTGTCCCTGGAGCAGACACCTAACCTCCTAGTTGCTTTCATCTACGGTGCCATTGTGGCTGGCTGCTTCGGTGCAATGCAGCAAAGTAATTTCCCCATTTAGGGATCAATTAGTAATGTAAAATTAATAAAATAAAACAAGCAAGTTTTTTACAGCTTTCATCCCTTCAATCTTTCATCCAGTCATATTTCTGACATACTGTATATGATACTTTCTGACAGTAAGCACTGTTTGTTTATTGTCAACTGTAAATGGGACTTCTTTAGTCTTTGTTTAATTGTTCCTTTCCACTGCCTTCCATTTATCCCGGGCTAGGTCGCATGGGCAACAGCCTCTGATAGGACCCATCCTTCCCTCACCCTGGTTGCAACCTCCAGCTCACCCAGGAGAATCCTGAGGTTTTTCCTGGCCAGCTGTTAGACATGGTCTCTCCACCGGGTCTGGCTCTGGGTCTCCTCTCAGTGGGATGTGCCTGACATACAGTACCTCACCCACGAGATGTTCGAGAGGCATCCTAACCAGATATCTGAACCACACATCTGGCTTATCTTGACGCAAAGGAGCAATCGCTCTACTCTGAGCTCCCCACGAAGTGCAGAGCTCCACGTGTCATCTCTGAGTGATTGCCCCGCTAGTGGGGCGGCTAAGGCACTTTTGTTTTTTACATAAATATGGTCATTTTCATACTATAACCATATACTGGCAATGTAAGAACAATTGTATCATCACAAAACAGTAATAATGCAACTATTGTTGCGTTACGAGTATCTCGCTTGGAAAATCTTTAACGTTTTATTCAAATGAGAAGCACAAGTGTTTTTTAAACAAACCAGTACACAAAGCAGGCATGATATTATGCTTTCGCCTCATTAAAATGTTTCCATTTCTGGCCTAATGTTTTCTCCCAGGTGCTGACATTTACTCATATTATGTAATAGTTCAACAAGGCTATAGCAGCTAATTGATTGGAAGGCTTCAAAAACAATCACCAAACTAATTCAAAACCAAATTAAACTCTGCAAACATTCAAAAGTGTTTCCAGATTATCAAATTCTACCAGTACACTATTCTTGGAATTGTCTCAACTGCAAGAAGTAATGCTATAAACTAGTTTATGGAACAGTTACTCAGTGTTTCAAAAAAGTATTTTCTTTTTCTCTTATTGCTTAGCTTAGTGGTTTGTAATTAAAAAAGAACAATTAAGGATTTTTATTTCAAATTGACTCATTAAATGTTTCTCTACCTCAACTAAAACCAGATGTATCAATTTCAAAAAGTCAAAAATCCTTACGTAAGGTAGAAAAAAAAAAAACCTAGGAGAGACACTTGTAAAGAAGGGTGGAGGGGGGTTGTGAGAAGATGGAGAATCACCATGTCCAAAGGCTGTATTTCTAGTTGAGATTGAAAAATATCAGCTGTAAATGTCAAGTTTCAGAAGCAGACATTTTCCAGCAATACCTCCACAATCAAACAGGTGAGAGACTGAAAAAAAAAAAGCCCCAGCAGTTTCAGAACAACACAAACTGCTGCAGGGGCAAAAGACGTCGAAGGTGAGTTATAGAGAGAGAGGAAAAAAACTCCCGAGATCCAGTTACTCCAATTTCATGCTGCCACAGCTGCTCTGTTCGGCTTTTCCAGGATTCATACACCGTATGACAAGTTCAGCTCCACACTGTGCGCTGTCACAGCAAAACTTATAAACTTCAAACTGGAGGTAGAAAAGGCCGGATAAAAAGCATATTAAAAAAGTCAAAACACATTTATTCTGGTTGGAGCTCTTAAAATTAAAGAGACCCAATCTTAAAGAAGGAAGCCGAAACCTCTGAGGTGACAGAAAACGAAGAAGTGCCAGTGAAAGCTCAATGGGAAAGGAAGACGGTGGCAGGAGGGGAAAAAAGGTGGAAGGAGGTGTTTCACCTTTTAATGAAAACAAGAAGAGTGAAAATACGTGTGAGCCTGTGCAGAGAAAAAGAGGGAACACCATCTAAAAGCACACCGGGAAGCACGGCAGATGGGAAAGTGAAGAGGACTGTGGATACGGATGATGAGCAACACAGGAGGGTGTGAGGAAGAGGAAAAGAACGATAGAAAGGAAGAAGATCATAGAAGAAAAAACTGACGGGCTTTGGATTAAATAGTTTGCATGAACAATATGGCAAATTTAAGTGGGTTATAATTGTTTTCTGAGGCGTTTGAACTACTCCTATTATATAGTTTGATAAATGACCCCCCAAAGACTGAACGAAAAATAAGAGCAATCACAGCTAAGTAGCCTGTTTGTCGAAACAATTTTTGCTGGCTATGGCAAGAAGAAGTCTACAATTGAAGAAACAATAATTTATAGTACCACAGGTTGCAATGGTAACCCAAATTCCTTCCAGCGCTGTTCCACCAACTGCTGTCACAGCTCTATTCCACCAAGCTGCTGTTCCACCAAGAGGCTGTTCAAGCTCCACCCCACCCAACTCGGCACTATGTAGCAGCAGTTCATAAGCTCTTTTGAGCTCTCTCTTAGACTCTGGAGAGATACTGGATGCACAAATTTTTCTATAGTATTCTATATCCATATCTGGATATGGCATATAAAGAACGTTAGGTTGATTGGCCACTGTGATATTTCCCCCTGGGAATGACTGTATGTGTGGCTCAGCGACAGACTGGGGACCTATTTGGGGCGTATCCTGCTTCTTGCTTGAAATTAGCCGGGATGTGCTCTGGCACCTCCTGAAATCCTGTTAGGGAGAAGTAGTTTAGAAGACCAAATGAAACGACTAAACTATCAAGAAGGGCATCCCTGTGCTTAGATCATAATTCCTGGGCAGATAAAATATAAAATAATAAAAAAAAAAAGATAAAGAAAAAAAAAATTGTACAGGATGGAGGAGGAAAATGTTTCTATTTCTGTTCTATCTTGTTTTTTAAATTAAAAATGAACTCATTTAAATCTACAATAACACAGTTGATTAGAGAAATAACTTCATATGAAAAGTCTGTGAGGATATGTCTCCTCATCTGGGTTCCAACATATTTTTATAATTATTTCTTTGTATCATTTTAAATCATAAGCTTAGCATATACTCACACGCTCAGGACAATTAGGTAAAAACAGCCTAAAGTATTTCAGAACAGGACAATTTTAAAGTTTGATCATTTTTATGTGAGAAAAATCTGCAACTTTCAAACGCTCACAAATTGAGAATGAGATTCTGAGCAATCACTTTCCTCTGGCAAGGAATCTTTAATAAAAATGAATCTGAGCTGACAAGGAAGGGTTTTTTTTTTTTGCAGAAATTGAGAGAACAGACTGAACAGCTACATGCTTGTCTGTACTTGCTTTTTTATTTTCTTAGGGAATTGATTGACCGGAACAAGATACTTTCACTCATGTTGAACTCATCTCCTGCTTTGAACATTACTTCCACTAGTGAAGCACCTCGGTGAAAGGTGAGCCATCAAATCGACAGTTAGAACTTCAAGTAGTAGCTGAAGTTTATTCACTAAATCCTTAATCCAGTTCTAGTGAAATTAGACGGGTGTGTTTAAAACCAGAATGGAATTACGTAGCATAACAGTACATTTTTTATGATAGCATTGAAACTAAAACGTCTTTTTTTTTTCACAACTCTAGTATATAATATCACTGTATTACCGTTGAAACCTATTCAGGACATGTTTTCATATTCAATCAGCATTTGTATGTAACAAAGTGGTCATTTTTTCCCAGAATGCATAGGAAAGAAAAAAAAAAGAGTAAAAATATTGCATCTCCAGCGAGTCCAGTGATGAGAGGTTACCCTGGATGGGGTTTCTTGACATTTTTGACCCTGTGATGGTTCATTAAGCCATTGGGAGATGAGTAAGATGAAGGGTGGATGGGAGACCACAACTGGGTTTGCTAATGAGTATGAACTCAGTGAGAAACACAGGGACGAAGCTGTTTATGTGTTTGAAGGTGAAAAGTAAGAATTCAACAATTACAGAGTTTTAGATAAGAAGCATACGGATGAGTGTCGTATGACAGACTGAGAAAGACTCAAAAATAATAAGAAAGACAGAATTTCCAAGTGGTTGAAGTTTGTGGAAGGACATGTCAGGTAAACGAGAAAAAAAAAGCGAGTTGAAGTCATCAAAATGGAGTGGAAGCAGGGTGTGGACCAGAATAGCACTGCTGCTGGGTGAGAGATGGATGGAGATGTGAGACGTGACATCAGTGGGAGGAAGCTGAGTGAGGGGCATTATTTATATGGACCTGGAATGATAAAGTGATGTGGACTGTGACAAAAAGTAATGAGAAATACTGCTGCAGTTCTCTAATCAATCGATAATTACATAAAAAAAAAAAAAAAAAGCTAGAATCATAACACACAATTACATTTTGGACACATATTCTTACATCCAAATGTATTTAGTTTAAAAAAAATAGAAAAAATAGCATACATTTGTGTAAGAATTGATGTGTAACGACAGGCTGAAAATGTACGTGTCAAACATTACAATAAATACCATAAATGACTACATAAAAATTCGTAACACTCCCTCACACACTTGTATGAGACAGAGAGGAGTGAGAGCAGCTCGTTCAGCCAGAGACTTCTGCACCCGCAGTGTAAATAGGGAGTGTTACAGACGGCCTTCAGTATCATCAGGGATGAGATCATTTAATCTGGTTATCAAACAAAGAAAAAAAACCTTGAGATTCTCTTCTGTTACTTTTATTTTATGTTTTGGGATTTTTGTCACTTGAACTATTGTGACAACTTAAATATCCTTTGGGTAAAAATAAAGTCACTCTCATCTTATAATCCCGACTACAATCAGCTCTGGACTTAAATTCCCACTAGGCCAAAGAAAAATGCTGAATTAGACGGGGCAACCAAAAAAAAAAAAAAAAAAAAATGTCGCCCTGGAGAAAAAGTCAGATTTATTTGCGGCAAGTTTATTTTACAAAGTACTCAACCAAAAACAAATATTACGTCTTAGAAGGCAAGTTATGGAAGGGGCATTACCCCACATACATGTACCATGGTCAAAAGAATCGTCTGCAAATATAATCTCATTCTTTCCACATCAAACTGGCTTTTGCATCTCTGAGTGCTCAAAACACTCAACCAGCAGACTCAAGAAAACCGATACTTTTCAGAGGTGATTATTTTTTGCTGGTAAATCAAATACGGTAGTTTAATTGGTTTCTAACATTCACATAAAAAGTTGGAGGTTTTAATGTTTTGGAAATGACTGTAATGGTTGATGAGATTTTTTTTTTATTCTTAACTTGTTGCATGTTTTCTGGAGTTTTTCGAATCTCTGGGGAAAAAGGTTTCTGGTCACTCTCTGTGGGTTTACAGCTTTATATGACATGGCTGGTGTGGAGTTTCTCCTCTCCAGATGAACAATCAGTCCTGAGAGTTGTAGGTGACCAGTCGGGCTTCAACTTTTCTTTTTCCCTAGAGTCCACCTCTCCTCTAACCTCATCCATCTCCTCAAAACCGGCTTCCCTGTTCATTTCCTGTCTTCCTCGAACATACTTTTTCTCCACAATCATCTCCTCCTTAAAATGTATTTTCAATAGTCATTCACCACCTTGCCTTTTTGAAGTGTTTTATCTGTATTTAAGTGTATTTATCTACAAATGCCAGCTTCCTGTCTGATTCTCACGCAGACGTCCTCTTCTTCGGTCCGTTTAACTTCTTCCTTCACAATGCAAGACGTGTCTCACTTGTCTGAAGGCATTAAATTCGTTTTAAACCCATCTCCCCAAACTTCCTGCCAGAGGGTTTGATGAATGAAGTGGCTCTGATCGTTCACCTAAAATGACTGTGGCCTTTCCACTCGTCTACTGAGGATTTTTCTTCATAAAAGTAAACAGTTGGAGCTGTTTTGATAAAGAATAAATGATAAAAACATCAATCAAGCGTGCAATTGGAATAGCTGTTTTGAAATTCAGGATGTATTTGACATAGAAAAAAGAAATGATGGTCATACTAGTGGTGTTATTTATTTATTTTTGCATCTCAGAGACATTTTACATCTTATTCAACATGCTTCTTCTGAACGGCTTGCTCCTAAAGAAGTTTATTTTTAATTAGATTGATCAATGAAACCAAGGTCTGGTATCCTTTCTTAAATAAAGTTCTTATGATACACACACACACACACACACACACACACACACACACACACCCTTTAACACTAGAACGGCCGTGTTCTGAATCGACCTGCATGCGTTCTGACCGTCAATGTGACCACTTATGTAATTATTCATGTTTGCACTGCTATATTGCATAAATAAACTCTTATACCACTCAGTTTTTAAAGTAATAATAATGATAAAATGTTAAAAAAAAATTGTTTTAAAGCCTCGATTAAAAACGCAAACACCAAAGTAAAATGATCTAATTTGTGAATAGCCTACTTTTTTCCGCATTTTGCGCTGCTGCTTCAAAAATTTCATTGTTATAAATTGGCTATAGGCTATTTTCCAAAATATTAACCTGAACTTTAAAAACTTATCTAGAAAACATGGCATTTTTTTATTCAGACAACAGGTTTCTTACTCTCTTCATAGTATCTCTTTGATATTTAACCCACTCAACCCTTCTAAAATGTTTCTTTAATGGCATCAGAGTCCTCCATGTCTCTCTCCACAAATATAAACACACACACACTTATGTTTGGCCATAGCAATGTGTTTGTTGCCATAGGAACATAACAACAACTTTCAATGTGTGCTTCCTTCCAGCTACTGTGCCCTGGGTAGAGTAGATAAAACGCTTATACATTTTTAAATGTTCATTTTTAGAACACAAACACTACATGAGACAATAGAAAACATGTTTATATTAAAAGTCATAAAAGGTCAGTGTCCTAGGTTGTGTTTTATTTATGCTAATTAGCATATTAAAGTGACGTGCAATCAAATTGACCACTGCGACGGTCCTAGTGTTAACACTCCTAATAAAGCCTGGCTCTATAATGTAATAGTGATGGAAATCCAACAGAATCTGTGAGCCAGATAGAGAACTGATGTAAAATTAATCTTTGCTAAAGATCCAGAACCTGTACACAACATCGGTGCTCTCAACTGCTGGCTTATCAATCAGTCAACTCCAATCTTCAATGAGCTATCAAAACACTGAATTTATTAGGTACAATGTCTGAAAGATGAAAACAGAACATCTGTTTATGTGCTGATGTGTTGGGATGAGAGCCAACAATCATTAAGTTGATGTTCAAGCAAAATTGAAATTCAATTCGAGGTCAATCATTCGTGCGAATGTTTATATGAATAAAAATTACTTCAAATGTCAAAATACCCGTTAGTGTCCTTTAAAGTAATTCGAGATTTTTTTTGTTCGCAAATAAAGATTCAAGACACTTCTAAAACGCAATAATTCAAGACTTATACCAATTGTCATTAGTTAGAAGAAGCTCATAACCGATCTGGGGAGTTGATATTCATTCATTATGGAACTGAAAAAATTGAATGTTTTAATCTATGGTAATTCATAAGAATGATCTGAATTTTTACTGAGCATTTTTTAAGTGACATAATCTACTGGAGGCTGCAGCCTAATTAAAAATTGCAAAATCTTGTCTCTGATGTAACAGCTACATCAGACAGATTTGTGTTTTTAATGACAGTGATTTTAATCCACTAGGACCCGCTTGGTAATCTAATTTGAATCTAAATATATTGAGAGCAAGAATCCATCATATCCAAAACACATTTACATTACCAGCATTACATGTTAAGCACGGGAATTACCAGCAGCTTTTGTCTGCACTTTACTTCTTGTTGTTGCCATATGTGCAGAAATTATCATGATACAAGGATGTGTTTCCTAAAAGCAGGAGTCGCCATTAGCTATGATTACGGGTACCTGACAAAATATTACCAAGAGGAATGCGGGTGTCTCGAGTACTGTGTTCAAGTAAAATGTGTTCATTTTATTACGGGGCAGTTTAGTACGGAAAGTACAAAAATTGTGAAATGTAGACCATTGTGTTTACTTTTATCCTATAGAGCATTTGTGAGGAACTTTGAAAGATCAATTCAGAGTATGTGGAATGTAAATAAAAGAATGGAAGAGAGATGTAGATGCATGTGAAACTAAATTCAGCTCTGATATTAAAAAAGACTGACAAAGATCCTTTAATTCCTCCAGGTACAACAAGCATCAAGTGGTTTCCTTGACTTATAAATTTCTTTGTTACAATCTTGTCTTTAACATTTAAACACCTTCGTTAAGCTTGTTGAAGAAGATCCCTTCTTCAAATACCGTAGTGTATACAAGCCTAAACAAAATGCTACAGTGGTCTCCAACGGCACCAAGCGAAATCAAACGTATACATTTTTTTCAAATCAAAACATAAAACAAAAATTCAATTGGATTTAAATGTGTGGCAGTTACACTCCCAACAAATCTCACTGGGATTATTGTGTGATTTCTAACTTCCAAAAATATGGACACAACATGAACAAACCACCACTTAATCAGCCTTTAACGAAACAATAACTTTATGTATTGGTCTTTCAAGGGTAGAAGTTTTATTTGTAACTTGACCATTCTTCTCACGGGAAGTTTCATTGACTTTAAAAGTCTCACTTTCCTGTCTGCTCCTGGATAGACTTCAGTAATTTCACAAGCACTGTAAAAGCATCTTGAAAAAGCACATGTCGTTGATCGTAGCCTCCCTTTTGCATGTATTCTATTTCTGTTTAGTTTGCAAATTCTAACTAGACTGGGCTTTAATTTGCAGTGCATCTGGAAAGTACGTATTCATAGCGTCTCACTTAAAAAAAAAAAATTATGTCACAATCTTATTTTAAAATGAATTCAATTAATTTTTTTTCCCATTTTTTTCTGTATACACCAAAGATATCAATCACAGGTTAACTTTTATTAAGTAGCTTCAATGTCTCAAGAATTACCAACTGAAACAGAATAAATTCAGTGAAATTTTGACATAAACACATTCTCATAACATTTCTCCACAGGGCCCGACAAAGTATGGACACATTCAAAAAGGCCGAAAGACATTCATTTTTGATAAGGCTTTTAATTCTTGATTTTATAGTTCTCTGCTTTCTGAATTTCTGCTTTGGGTTTCAAATTGTTTTTATTGTTTCTACCTTGCCAAGTTTTTATGTAGCGCTTTGGGAATTTTCTTGAGATGTAAAACGCATTATAAATAAAATGTATTATTAATATTATCATTCAGATTTTTTTTTGTTTGTTTTTAACATATTTGCAAACAATGAATAAAAAACCTTTTTTAATATTGTCATTATGGGGTGTTTTCAAAGAAAGTTTTTAGAAAGAAAACTGATTGAATCCATTTCAAAATAAGGCCGTGATATAATAAAATGTGGAAAAAGTGAGGCACTGAATACTTTCCTGATGCACTGTATACACATTGATGTTCAAACACTCATTAAAAGATTTAGAAAATTAGCTTGGAAGTAATGTGACAAGCTTGCTTTTTGCACAAAATTACCCAACAGTTTCATTGAATGTGTTTGCTACATTCTCAGAACCAAAACCACTGCATGGTCATTTATGTTCTCCGTTTCAGTTTCTGTTTTTATGGACATTTATGTAGAAATGTTCATGCTGTTTTCTGTTTTTTCTCTCAAGATTATGCACTAACTGTTACATCATTATCCTCTGAACAGTCTGAAGTCTGTAAATGGTCTTTGACATTTAGCTGTTTTTCACCAACTGTGCAAATGTTTCTTTAAAGAATTTGAATTGAAGTTTCAGGACATTAATGAGGAACATTCACAATCATGAACTGGGGTGAACTTGTTTCTTTTAGTTGCTACTCTTTTTTATTAGTTTTGTTTCTTTGTTCTAGCTGATCAAATCAGTCACAGTTTGTTTTGAATCATCGTTGCAAATGCAACCATGTCACATTGTGTGCGGAGCATTTATTTCCACGCACTGGTTCAATTCCTGCCCCTCTGCTGCATGTTTGTAACCGGGCGGCTAAAAGCTGCAAATCGTTTCAAAGCAGAGAGTCAAATCACCATCATAGTTATCTCTTCCTCCTGCCATCTCCGTCTTCCATTTACTCTCTCCTCCATCCATCCTTCCTCTCGACACTCCTCCTGTCCTGCCTGCCAAAACTTCCATCTCACACATTTCCCGTCTCTCAAGTCCTCACACTCAGTCCCTTTTCTTCTTTTATCTCTGCATCCTGATGTTTTTGTTACTTTCTGGAGAGCTCTTCAGATGATTTTTTTTCTTTTACTTTTTGGTGAAGTACAGGATGTGACGTGATTCTTTTTTTCTTTCTTACACACCCATTATCTGTGCTAATGGAACACAGGAAGAGCCAAAAAACCCACTAATAAAAGAGAGCTAAATCGCTATAAAATGAGACCTCTGATTAGAGGATGATACACGATGTCCAGGAGAAAGTTCAATCACATTCCCCACGCTTGTGTAGATGATTCATGCTGAATGGTCTGCAACAATGCATGATGTTGAATCCTAATAAAATTATTTCAGTTAGATTGTGCACATAAATATGAAAAGCTAATTATTGATATGAGCCTCACATTGAGCTTTGATTCATTATGCAATAGATTGTCCTAGAATCATCTTCTCATTTTGCAGGCAGTGTAAGCTGCCATGTCATCAAAAATCTCTTTAACAGCGGATTCAACCCAGTAAGCTGGTTTGTCACCTTCTAAAATACTAGTATCAAGTGAAAGGCAGGGGACACACTGAACAGGTCACTAGTTTGTTGTAGACCCACCACAAAACAAAATATTTCAGAATAAAAAATACGTTTTCAAATACATTGGATTTGAATGGGATCGATTCTGTTCATCACCTTTATGGACATAATATCTAGGTGCAGCCGAAGCGTTGGAGGGATCCGGTTTGGTGACCTCAGGATCGGCTCTCTGCTTTTTGCGGATGATGTGGTCCTGTTGGCTTCATCGGACTGTGATCTCCAGCTCTCACTGGAGATTTGCTGCCGAGTGTGAAGCAGCTGGGATGGGAATCAGCGCCTCCAAATCTGAGGCCATGTCCTCGCCCGGAAAAGGGTGGAATGCCCCCTGCGGGTCAGGGACAGGGTCCTGCCCCAAGTGGAGGAGTTTAAGTATCTCGGGGTCTTGTTGACGAGTGGGGGAAGGATGGAGCGGGATATCGACAGGTGGATCGGTGTGGCATCAGCAATAACTAGGACACTGCATCAGTCCGTCGTGGTAGAGAGAACTGAGCCGAAAAGCAAAGCTCTAAATTGACAAGTGCGTCCCACCTGGATGAGACCAAGGGGCAGACCCTGGACCCGCTGGATAGACTATGTCTCACAGCTGACCGGGGAACGACATGGGATCCTTCCAGGTGAGCTGGAGGATGCAGCCGGGGTGAGAGAAGCCTGTTGTCCCCACGACCCGACCCCGGAACAAGCGGAAGATGACGGAACGGACGAGCATTGGATTCAAATTGAAAATCGGTCTTGACCAAGATTTTTTTAATATAAAAAATAAATATCCTTAAAATACTTTGAGGGTTTTTTTTAAGTCATTTGGGAATATTTAGAATTTTAATTTTCATGGCAGCGATGCAGCATGCGAAGTGTTTGTCATTTAAACAACTTCACAAAATAGAAATAAAAACAAAGCATCTCTAAAACAAAAACTTGGGACTTTGACAGAAAAAAAAACAAAAAAATAGCAGCATCCTTTTCATGTCGATCAGCTTTCCAGCTTCCATTCACTGGTCAGCAGACATGTTTGGACCAATCACAGACTACTTTTGGCTCAGTTTTGACACTGGCAAGTGTTGTGTGGGTCAGCAGAAGATCAGATGGCAGCTGCCAGATTGGCTGAGATTACAGTAGGTCTCCTGTGGCCACATGTGGAGGCCATGCAACCACAGACCAAAAGTTCACTTGCTATCTGGAACTAATTGAATAGATAATTATGTTAATAAAAAAGTGCAATGATGAGTTTTTCCCATGTTAAAGGGAAAAGGCAACATGTTATTTTAGATAGATGCAGAATATTATTTGCCAGATTTGTGTTGATTCATTACATCAAAAACAAGATTAACAAAAACTAAAAGTGTGAAAAGCACATACAATGTGAACTGTGTTGCAAAACCTCTGTAATTAATGATAATAAGATAGGCATAAAAGGGAAAATGCAAGACATATCGAAGTCAAAATGGCTCGCCCATATTTAGACTAGGTGTCACTCTGTTTACAGTAAAAAGCCTCACTGGTCACAGTGTGAAAGAAGAGACATTTCTGTACATTTTGTTTCATGCTGGTGACAGCAGGCCTGCTGCTGTCCATCCATGTGTCCAGTTGCAAATAAGCAGACTTATTTGCCATGAAAACCAAAAAAGGCAAAAATTAAAACCCATTCACTGTTAAAATGTATTAAAATATGCTTTCCACAAAAAGTTTATGGTTAGTACCCATTTACACTCTAGTGGTCAAACTGAAATTCAAGGACCATATGTGGCCAACTGTGGCTTTAAACGAGGCTAGTCAATTTTTAAATGAAAAGTATATACAGCTTACATTCCTTTTTTATTCTGTGTTTCCCATACCCTCATTTTATGGCTTACTGTTGACACATTAACTATTATTTAAGATATTTAAGCTCTAGTTAGCAATATTAGAATTATCTGTTGTTTTTGTAAAATGTTTTGAAAAATTTTTAAAAGTTGTGAAAAAAAGTTGGGGAGGTTTCTGCACTGCATTGCACTGCATTAGGCAGCCACGGCGGCACAAATGGTGGGAGAAATGGGTGGTTAGGATTTTTTTCCAAGGACACTTAGGCATGGGCCCACTGAGAATCTAACTGGAACTTCTCCCGGTCCAAGGATGGGCACTACCACTGAGCTAATGCCTTCTCCCTTCACTGTGTAAAGTGCATTGGGACAACTATTTTGGGATTTTGGTTCATACAAAATCGATTTGCTGCCGAGTGTGAAGTGGCTGGGATGGGAATTAGCACCTCCAAATCCGAGACGATGGTCCTCGCCCGGAAAAGGGTGGAATGCCCCCTGCGGGTCAGGGACAGGGTCCTGCTCCAAGTGGAGGAGTTTAAGTATCTCGGAGTCTTGTTCATGAGTGGGGGAAGGATGGAACGGGAGATCGACAGGCGGATCGGTGCAGCATCAGCAATAACTAGGACGCTGCATCGGTTCGTTGTGGTAAAGAGAGAGCTGAGCCGAAAAGCAAAGCTCTCGATTTACAAGTCGATCTACGTTCCAACCCTCACCTATGGTCACCAGCTGTGTCGAGCCGCTCCTCCTCCAGGTCGAGAGGAGCCAGATGGGGTGGTTCGGGCATCTGGTCAGGATGCCCCCCAAGCATCTCGCGGGCGGGGTGTTTCGCGCACGTCCCACCGAGAGGAGACCAAGGGGCAGACCCCGGACCCGCTGGAGAGACTATGTCTCACAGCTGGCCGGGGAACGACTTGGGATCCTTCCAGGTGAGCTAGAGGATGCAGCCGGGGTGAGAGAGGCCTGGGCTACCCGTTTGAGGCTGTTGCCCCCGCGACCCGACCCCGGAACAAGCGGAAGATGACGGAACGGAACGGACTGACAAATGGACAGTTATTAGATGAAATCAAGGCAAACCGTATTATTGTCAGCAGATTATTTTATTCAAAGTGAGAACATCTTTTAAAAGGGTTTTGTCCCCCTGAGGATAAAGTTACCAGCAGATGTTACAGGTGTTTTTCCTGGCGCTGCGATAGAGGACTATCACTGCCGCTCCGTTAGACTCCCACGAGCATCGGCGCCTGCCAGCATGACAGACAGCTCGACTGCTGATTGAAAGAATACAAAAGGCAAATTCTGAAGGGCATAAAATATTTCGCCAAGTTCAAAGCCAGCCGGCTCAGTTCATTACAAAGCGGAAGCGGGAGAAGCTGCAGTAAGCATCCATCTGCAGGGGAATCGTACTGCGTGCGGAGAATTCCTCCGACGCTGTCATCAATCTGTCATGTCGACAATAATCTCATTTCCAAACATGGTTTGTTGTAATTTAGCTTCTGTATCACGGCTGTTCTCCCTCAGCTTCACTCATATGGAGCTGTTCCAACAAGTTTTGGTAAATAGGAACAAATGCCTTTAAATTCAAATGACAAATCGGTTCTATGTGTTACTTTAGGTTTATCTCACTCAGTTTGGATTTAACCAGTATCAGATGTAAGTATATATGTTCATAGATCCCATTATTATACATATTTACAGAAACATCTGCACACATACAGTACATACACACTGTATGTAGTATTTATATTCATAAGTATATATGAAAGGAGGACCATGCATTTTATACCTAGACCTTCAGTAGTGCTCTATCTGCATCAATCAACCCTTAGCAACTACCGTATTTTCACAGAGCGGAAAATAGATGGCTTTTTATTGTAACCCACTGGAAGTTGCTGCGGACCATACTCCTTCCATGGATGGGAAACACTGTTTTTAATAAAACCAAAGCAGCAAGACGGACCTCCTGAAAAATGTTCAATTTTCATTTGTTTTACTAAAACAATAGCTGTTCTGCATTATAAATAAATGAATTACTCTAGTCATCCCTCACCAGGGAAATTTGTGTGCTGCACTCCTTACACCGCAGCAGGCTGCCCTTCGACGGCACCAATGGTGGGAGAAGCGGAGTTAGGTGTCTTCTCCAAGGACCCTAGACGTGCTCCCTGTGGGCCGCGAACCTTTCCGGTCCGCGCGAATGCTAACCACTGTGCTGCCGTCTCCCCCTTCTTATGCATTTACTTGCACTTTTGTGCTATTTAGGGAAGTGCCTTCTTTCATTACTCACACTTCCCCCTTTTATTATTTTCCCGAATGTCTACTTTCTCAAATGCACACAGTACATCATTAGGCACACTGCACCATGGGCACATCATATAAATTCCCCAAATTTGGAGAAAATTTGATACTTTTAAGTGTGTATAGTCATGAAAATACAATATTTGATGCTCGTAAAACTATCATTCAATACCGAATCAATACAGGAGGAAAATCTTACAGGGACCACAAAAACTCTACAATAAGCAACTACGCGTAGTAAACAATCCAGTGGTAAAGACTTGTCCTGTCCCACACTTCTTGGATTTCTTTAATCCGTCTAGAAAATGACAATGAAAAAAAAAAGAAAATTGGCCAACAAATCTATTTGCTTTCCTGTTTAAGTCATTTGCGATAAAACAAAACTTAGAAAACTATAGCAATAAAATTATATTGCCTTTCACAATGGCAAAAGATGCCATTGTTAGCTTAACGGATGTGCTCTTTGACTGTACAATCAAAAGTAGAAAATATCCTCAAAGGAACAGTTTACATGATCTTTCTAGTCCAAGAAGAACAGCTAAAAATCTGATTGGTTTAAGGAAAAGTTTAATCAACATTCACTTTGTACAAAGACAGAAAGCAGAGTGGATTCTGAGGCTGTGTTGATTTAAGTTTAGTTGGCTGTCTGAAATCTGACTGGTCAGTTGCCTTAATGTAAAAAAAACATGTCTTAAAGGAGCACCTTCATATGAAAAGTTATAAAAAGAAGGAGACAGATTATTTGGGAAAATTAAATAATTGTCTTAGCCTAAATTTAATAAACATCAGACAGCAATTCAGATATTTTGATGGCCAGGAGAGAAGGCTTTAAAAGCCCTGATCACATGCCACTGTGAAAACACATATCGTTAGTATATTTAGTAAATTTTATTAAGTCACTTTTCTGAAATCCTATTTTGATAATTATAAATTTATATACTGTATATTTAAAGTTTTTGGCAATAGTATCGACCTGTTAGCAACATCTTCTGTAACCTTGATGAAAAAGGAAAGTCTGTCTCCCTCAAATGACTCCCACAGGGAACTGAACTAAAAGCAGGAGACAATCAAGCATTAAGTTAAAAGTTGGACTTTTGAATATTTCTTTTATATGCAGGCAAAATTGCCTAAAACTTACCTTAATTTTTTATGCTTGATACAGTAAATGGTCTCTTCAATGACTATGTGGATGGAATTTCACTGGAGGCGGACTTCAATGAATCTTTTTTTCAGTCTAGTTTGCTAAAAGATGAAAGTCTCCTTTCCTGGCACAGGCAAACATTTTCTTTTTAGGCAGTAAGAAGTCAGAGAGTACCTTAGCATCAGATCATCATCACTAAGATACGGCAGCAGCCTTATTCTTTCAAACTATAATTTATATAAAGATATCAAACTCAATTAATCACAAAAAACTTTACAATTTTTGGTCTACAGTTTGGTTTGTAAGTGATTCATATAATAGTTTGTCCAATCCCCTGTTCCATCAGAGCTGGTGTGATACTTCACTTTGTTCCAGTAATAAGGGACTGCAGATGGAAATTAGCCTCAGGCTGACTCTGGTGCAATGCATCAAATAAAAACATTTATATGTGAAATAGATCATGTTCCTCTGAAAATGAACCAATAAAGAAAACTAAAATGAAAATAGAATAGATACAGATGCTACGAAAACGTTCAATACATACAAAGTCCTATTTAGAAGGAAGCTTGAGATGTAATTTTGCCAGAATTTTTAAATTTTTTTTGATGAGGAAGAAAAAAATAACATGTTGACCCGATATCACTTTGTTCATCAGTAAAACCCGTTAAATAATCCAGGGTTTTGTTTGCAGTTACCACGCAGAGTTCTAACAAATCCAACAGGCCAGGATGAGTCAGCCCTCTGGCTTTACCCTGAATGCAGAAGCTGGTTAAAGCCCTTGCTCACTATTTACTTTTCCTGTTTACTCGTTCACTCTGCTGCATTTCACAGCCTGATGTTCCCACTCCCCCTCACCTGATTCTGTCCAGCGCTCGGTGAGTTTGGTTCCCATCCGTCTGGCAGTTTCCTGCATACTGTGCCCGGCTGGATGACCCTTGGTCCCGCCGTAGAGCCATTGCTCCGTGAGTGAGAACGGAGACTCCCTTGGCGATACGCCTGTCGGATGATCAAGAAGACAACATGAGGCAAATACAAGCAGCAAAGGGGTGGAGGGGGGTGGAGGGGTAGGGGGTGGAATCCCCTTTTCAAAACTTAAGAGAAACAGAATATTAAAAATTCTCGAAACAACATGATTAACCTAAAGCTTAAAAAGCTTATAAAATGATTCAATTTCCTTAAGAGTTTATGACATTCCCACAATTCAGATGTAACAGCTATACAGACCCAAGACAGTATTTCTTTGTTTGATTGAAACATTTTTCTCCTGTTGGCTGCAACATTTTACTTTCAATCTCTGAAATGGAGCGATGTTTTAATCTCCTAATCTTGTATATTTTTCATTGGTTCAGGTTTATTTCTTCGCACAATAAACTTTCCCTGCTTATCGGTTATTAATCGCAGCAGCTGACTGATGTGAACAAAAGTTTCTGTGGTTGAATGGTGAGTTCACAAACGTATCAGTCACACAGAGTACGTGAGGAAAGATGGAGACCAGATAAAAGAGACAAAAATAAAAAAATAACTGATAAAACTGAATAACTCAGCATGAGTTACAATGAGTGGGATTTTGTCCCAAAAACTGATACATTTTGATTTAACAGGACTGGGAGATATTGCCAAGGAAAATGGATGATAACTCAAAAAGTAACTCAAACTCTGTAAGTGATGCCGATAAAAATCTTAAACAGGAGAGTACATAAGATGAATACACACTACATGGCAAAGGAAAAAAAAAAATCAAAATACAGTGAGGGTATCATTGAATTCCAGTGCAAAACAAACAGTGGGTATACTATTTAAACCTTTTTTGCCCTCTGCTGCCCCTTGTAAAAAATAGATTTGCATCTTGTCTCTCCTCAGAGCTCTATCCTACCAGCAAAAGTCTCAATGATGTTATGATTGGGTTTTTCTTTTCTAGTTTTCTCTCGTCCTCTTTCTCTTTTTTAACAATGTTAGTAGTGTTAAATCCAAAATGGTGTGTCTTAGGAAATAAAAAGAATTTAACTTGGTGTCTTGAAGACAAACATGGTTGTAGTATTAAAAGTGTGTTAGCCAAAAAGTGAAAAAGTCACAAATTTTGTCCATCTAACCCTGGAAAGTTCGGAGGCATTTGTCCAACCAGCAAAAGTTTCTTTTCTGTTCACCTTGAGGTAGTGAGGTTCAGCAGAAAATATTCTGAAGGCTTTCTGATAAAACTTTCAACTTTGGCTCTAAGGCTGGCCAAAATTATTTAAAGCTCTGAAAAATTTGCCACCAACTGAAAAGTTATGAAAGAAAAATAACAGAATTACTGTTTGTGGGAGGGGAAAAAATGGTTAAAATGAACATCAGAAGACAGGATAAATAAGAGCAGTAGAAATTAGATTATATATAAACTACTGTATGTAAGCAAACCTCATTTTTGGAAAACTTGCTTTGATCAAACATGGAATTATTTTTATTTTGTGACATTATCAATGACACTACTATTAATATATGACTATTCTTATTTTATTATTTTGTTATTTTTTATTTTTACAAACTCTATCATCCCTCACCGGGAAAATTTGTATGCTGCATTACAACACCGCGGCAGGCTGCCACGACGGTGCCAACGTTGGGAGAAAGCGGGGGTGGGTGTCTTGTCCGAGGACCCTAGACGGGAACTCAGTGGGAATCAAACCTGCAAACTTCCGGTTGACTTCCAGTCCATGAGCAAAAGCTCTACCACTGAGCCACCGCCCCTCTCCCATTTTTTTTTTTTATTTCAATATTGTAAGATCACCCCTAGTGTATTTCTGTTTTACTTTTTTTACCCTCTTATTCCTGTTTTTAAACACTTTTTATCAACATGGACGTCCTCACTAGTACAAAAGCACTCATAAAAGCTGAAGCTCATTCCACTGAAGAAAATGATAAGCAAAAGTCTTAAAGATAAACGAATCACCCTCGACACTGATAAAAACAAAAGTTCTTCTTCTAATTTTATTCATGTGTGGATTAAATGGACACCAGTAGAGTTTCTGGCTTTGTCTCGGTTTAATAATAGATCAAACAGTGTTGCCTTAGCTTGACTTAACAAAGACAGAGATTTTTTTTTTTTGTCAACTCTTAAGTCAACTTTAATTTATTACTCATAAAAACATAATAAAAGCCACAATTTTGCATAGTATTGAACACAATACAGTTGTTGAGGGTGTAAAAATATGATGTGAATAAATAAAATATGTCAGATTAATAGTTATCCTTTATGTGTTGCCGATGAGTTTCAAGAACCTGTCAGTCCTGTCCATTTTTAGTTAGGCTCTAAAAGCACTCAGTGAGTTATCTTCTGCTTTAGCTCATGAAACAGGACAAGATTTGAAGGATTACTAAAAAAAAGAAGACGTAAAGATAAATCTGAACTGCTGCAAAGTCTTTTTCCTCTCTCAGTAGAGGTGTCTTCTGAGGATGAACGGTACTCAAATGTCACTTTCAATGTTGTAAACTGTCACAAGATGGATTATTTAATAGACCAAATGTCCAGTGAAGGTCTCGAAGAGTGGAGGATTCTCATGCAAAAGCAATTTAGAGCCACAATAATGATGCTAGAAGAAACAATACCAACAACTACAGACAAAAAGTCAGGATGTCAAGAAAAATAAAATATTAAAAATCAAGTGAAACCGTAAAAAAAGAAAAAGGAATGAATATAACACCAAAGAAAGAGATCATTCTAAACTAAATAGAAACTAACAGCAGAAGAGTAAAAACATTACAGGCAAATAAACATAAAACATAGCATAGCTTAAATGATGAATCCACAAATAAAAACGGATGGTACATAGCACAAACACATGTGAGCCAGAGATAATTAGATGAGCACAAATACACATGAAAGGAGTTCATTTAAAATCAAAAGGAAGCAAGAAGAAAAATTCGGGACTAATTTTGTACACTTATTAGCCTGAATAGCTGGAGTGTAACAGATGGGATGGGTGTTACGGTTGTGAGCCCTGAGGCTAGTTGTTTATATTCTGCCTTTAAATGTGCTCAATGTCTTCTTTTTTTTTTTTTAAAGATTGCTGATTTTACAAAATGAGAGGGATGGGGTGATGCCCTGATGGAAATAAAACCCCTTCCTTGCCTGTCTTATTATGCTGACTAAGCAAAAGCAATAAAAGACATTTATTTTTTTGTTGTTCAGTCTGCAGGGAAAGTTCTCGCTCGCTGTGCCATAATTTTTTCTTTTTTTTTATATGACACAATTACAGAGAACAGGTTACATCGTAAATGTTTCTTTTATTCCCTGGTTGTGTTTGGAAAAGTGTGCTGGAGTTTGCAGCAGGTATCAAACTTTGAAGACTGAAACAAATCGAATGCTGGCGCAGCATGCCCTGATGTAAGACTTACCGTGGCAGGTTTATTTAAAATATTTAACAGAACAAGTTTAAAAAATTTGTGGTGCAGCTTTTTGTTGTTGTTGTTGTTGTTGCTCCTGATATTTTCCCAAAACATATTGGTTTAATTCCAATGGGAACTCACAATAACAAGCTTAAAAAATGTACATTCTGACTAGAGATCAAAATCAGCTGTGACAATCATTGGCACCAATATTTGGAAATATATCTTGGATTTCGTATCAACAGATTGTTTGAAGTATTCATCTGGATCGCGCTCCTTTGCCTTCGGCAAGACGACCAACAGAAACATTTTTTGCACACGCTAGATTGATGTCATCAACACTTTTTAGATTCCAAAATTACAATTTTGTACCCGCGAGAGAGACTACGTCTCACAGCTAGCCAGGGAATGCTTCAGGATTCCCCCAGGTGAGCTGAAGGGTACAGCTGGGATGAGAGAAGCCTGTGTTTCCCATTCGAGGCTGTTGCCCCCACAATCCGGCCCCAGAAAAGTGCAAGACGATATTTTGTTTTGTCTTCTGAACTGGTTTACCCTAACAGGATTGCATTGGGTGCCGGAGCCTATCCCGGCTGAGTTAAGGCGAGAGGTAGAGTACATTCCGAGCAGGTCGAAAGTCTGTCGCGGGGCTACACGCACACAACCACTCACACACGTTACATTCTTATACAGGGGCAATTTCATTTCGGCCAATCATCCTAACACGCATGTTTTTGGAGGGTTGGAAGAAACTGGAGTACCCGGACGAAACCCATGTCTTCACGAGGAGAACATGCAAACTCCACACAAAAAAGCCAGCGTTCCCAGCCTTAACGGGGACTGCAACCCCGACCACTGTGCTAATTTCTCTGTCTTCAGTTTTCCTCTTTTCTCCTACACCAACAGGTTTTCATCATTCCCTTGTTCTAATGATCAGACATTACGATGTCTGCACAACAGGTCACTTCTTAAAACTGCAGTCATGTCTCTTTTCTTCTCCTATGTGCCTTTGATGTCATTACTTTAGTAATTACATTACTTTAGTAATGACATCAAAGGCGAAGTAATGCCATCAGTCATTGGCCAGTGGTAGACTTCAAAAGCTCAGAAATCTGACCTCACACAAAGGTGCGTGTTCTTTACTTTGTGTTACACACTGTACTTTTTAAATGAATCAAACTCAAAATATGATTCTATATAGACGAGTTTTTGGCAGGATAGTTTTAAAGTTTTCAACTTGAATACTTAAATGCATATGAAAGAAAAAATATGATAAACCCATTGACTTTTAGACCAGTGGTGGACGTTGCATTTCACAACCAGACCGTCAGTAGTGCTAATCTTCATCCTGAAGCTGCAAAAAACATTAAACACTACTGAATTAATGCAGAAAAAAAAAAGCTTGGACTCCACAGAAGAAAAAACTCCATCATAATTCAATTCATAGTTCAATTACAATTCAATTAGCGATCCAGAGGAAAAAAAAGTTTTGCATCGTACAGACGTGACACAAAATAACATTCATAAAGACGTCATAAACTTCAATTACATAAGATTGTAACAATAGTTTACTCACCAAAAGACAAAATCCATCTTACTGCCTGTTAAAAAATCCAGCTTGTCCTATCATATTTCTGCTTATGGAAACATGGTGCTCAAATTTCTTTACTTTGTTCAACTTCAACTTTAAAAAAAAAAAAAAAAATCCATCTAAAAATAACTTTCTAAGTAAATCAGACACAGAATGTTAAAATTCTAATTTTTTAGTTCCAGTTTTTTCACCCACCAGCAATGAAGCTGTTTGCTAGTTTAGATGCTGTTTTCTGTGTCTATAAAATCAGCAGATCTGAAAGCAGTGACGTAAGCATGCCCTCTAATAAGACAAAGGAAAATCAGACTTAAAATCTGATTGATGAAAACATTTCATTGGTGTTTCAATGTTTCAATGACTTGTAGGGCTAGCAGAACAGATGCTGAAGGTCTTTAGCTTCACTGATTTGCAATAATGCTGACTGAAATGGAATTGGTCTTAATGCATCAATTTTAAAAACCCAAGTTGGGAAGGAAAAGCCATGAAAGCAACAGACAGTTTGGATATATTTAATATATAATATATTAAAAATCATCAATACCAATTTGTGATTTAGATATGCTTTAGAGTAACAGAAAAGGCTTTGAAGACATTTATTACTGCTTTGTGGATTCACTATTAACCTACCAATTCTTTCCTCTAGAATTTCCATCCCATTCACTGCTTGTCTTTTCGTCTTGGCTTTACCCTCCTTATCTTGCTGCTCCTTATCGTCTTCTCCCTTTTCTTCTTCACTCATTCATTCCACTGTTGCTCTGTTTTAGATCTCACAGTTATTTCTGCCTTTTAAAATTTTCTTCCTGTAAAGAGTTTTTTTGTTTGTTTTCCAGCTAACATCTGGTGGAGAAACAGAAGAGCTGGGATTATGCCCACACCACTCTGAATCCCTCAATCCCCTGACATGCTACCCACTTAACTCCCTCACAAACAATGACTCAATCTAAAGCAATATAAGTCAAATCTAAGGATGAAAACTTTTTTGTTTCATGTCTGTTTAAGCCGTTGGCTTTCACAAAGAACATTTAACACATATTTTTGGATTTACAATCTTAAAAGCATAAATTATAAGACATGATCAGCTCTTTTTATGGTTATTAAATCATTTCCAAAGCTCTTGGTATACTTTTTTTACATCCTTTTACAACTTCTCCAGTCATGGCAGGCATTGCATCAATCAAAAAAAGGCCGCACATATCTCCTAAATTCACTCAGCTCATTTAAATTTCTCAGTTATAAAATCCCCGAAGGTAAAATAAGCTCAAACCAGAAGACTCTAAATCATATACATGCCAGGTAATAGTGATATTTTACTATCTACTCTGGTGTGTTTGAGCACGGCACAAAAAAGTATTTATAAGGCATAGAAAAGTTTTTTTTTTCTTTATCCTCATGCATTTTTTAAATCATCAGGTTGGATTTTTAGCAGCTTGAAGGCTCAACAGGCTAGAACTCACTAAATCCCAATAAATTCTCTCTCTGCGTAGTAAAAATAATACAATGTTGGAGGTGCGTGAATTTATAGCTAAAGGAATAGAAGCACTAGCTGTAGAATAATAATGAATAATAATGTAATAAGTCTTTCAGGACTTTAAGGTGTTGCATGTTGTTTTGCATAAAACTAGAAAGAGTAGAAGTACTAAACTATTCTCTGAATTGGGTTTATGATTCAGTAAAACTCTCATTTCTGTCTGTTTTAAAATAGCAAACAAGTTGAGCTTGGATCACAGATTTTTATTCTTTTGATTGTGAACAATGTTCCACACAGCTGAACAAAAAACATCCAATTTGTTCAACCATTTAAAAAGTCTTATTCAAATAAAGGGTCTCCAACAGAGTCTGGGACATATTCTTAAATTGTGTTTTATGAACCGAACTTTTCACAAATTTTTGGACAGATAAACAACACAAAGCCTAACATTCAATTCACAAATTTTCAACCCAAACCATTCGACCATGTTTGGGTTGGTGGAATGGGGATACTGTCCTTAAACACTGCACCTCTGCATAAAAGCAACATCTAACATATCTATTTATCATAGAAATATAAAACCAATCACTCACACTCAAATACCCAGGAGCAACTGCATCCAACAAATACCTCAATGCATTTGTCTTTTAGTGATGGCCGAGACAAAAAAGGGGTAACCCAGGACGTAAGGAGGGGAAAAACACATGAATGGATGACGAGAACATGCAAACACCTCACAAAATGCTAGAGTTTCCAGTTGGTACACAATTTTCTCAATTCTATTGTTCTTGTCATTAAGTCAAAAACATTAGGCTTTAAAAATAAAAGAAATATTTTTGGGTTCAATATACTGTAACTATATTTTTTGGCCAAGATCAAAGTTTTCTACAAAAATCACAAATACAACTTCTGGTTTCTTTTGCAATTACATGTTTATTCATGCGTTAGAAGAGTATTTATTTCAAGGTTGTGAAAGCTGAATTGTTTGGAACCATTTAAAATTCTCTACCCACCTGTTGTCCATCACTTAATGCTAATTTAACACTTAAATGTAATAATAACCACACTGTTTCTGAAAAGTTAATGAAAAATAATTACCCTATAACACACAGCAAAACCCTATGTAAGATATGTTCTATGTCCGTACCTGCGTGGCTCATCCCTCCATCCCTGTGGTCGAATGGCAAACAAGACCTTCGGCAGTCCCTCAAGACCCAAACCGGATAGAGCTGGTCCCACGGCAAACCACATGTGACTCGGTCCAGCCTGACCCGATGCCCAAGCAGCTCGGAAAATCAGCTCCGCTTCTTCCAAAGAGCAATACAGCAGACGGACCTAGAAGAAAAAAACAAGAGTAAAAGCTGGGAAAAAAATCTAGAAGGATATTCTGGCCTGCTAGCCAGCTGGGATAGCTAGTGTGTAGAATCCTGTGTGATCTGGTTGTAGACTAGGCAGTTAAAGAAATCACAGAAACATAGCAAAATGAAAGCACGCAAAGTAAAACACTCAGATGGAAGATAAGGAGCAAAAACATTTATTTTAAAATGAGGCTTTTTGGTACACTTAAATACCTATACATACTTTTTATAAAAGATGAGACGCAAATGAGGTTGACAATCAAAACATATCTGACACCAAAAAATTTCAGCTAATAAAAGACGGTTACAATAATTGTGGGAGTTGAAAAAAAGTGGAACGGGTCATGTTTTAACCAGCAGGTATGTGGTGTGGAGATCCAGCAGTGTTACGTGTCAGACAAGATGACAGCGATTCTCCTGCTCAGCTGACAGCGATGGGAATCAGGTCAGCATGAGGTCTCGGTCCTCGTCTATCACATCCCCCCAAGAAGTCAGCACGTATTTAGGCATCTGTGCACAGGAACTCTAAATTTCTCATATTCTTCAGTCTTTGCTCAGCTCATCTTATTTTCAATGGGAATTCTTATTTCTTGTCTTCATTCAGAACAAAAACAATAATCTGTTAAAATCATTTTCCATCAATCACTTTATAGTGGAAGTGTCTCATTTTTCAAACCGTTGGACATTTAATTTTTGAAGAAAATATTTTATTTAGATCCATGAGGGTTCTTCATATTTTATTTTGACATGACCTAATTGCATCACAGCCAAAGTTAGAATAAAACACGCCTCTTTTCAGAGAACTGTGCATCGCAAATAAATAAGGAAATAATCTGATTTTTTTCTTTGAACTGTAACATTTAATTTTAATGCTACTTTACTCTTCTACAATTAAATTTTACAGACTTTAGTGGATTTGAGTAAAACATATTGTATTAGTGGCGAGTCACTAACACCTTCAAAGCCATCACTGCTGGCCAAAAATATCTGAATGACAGATTCAGCACAATCATTAATATGTATTAAATACTTCTAAATAATCCATTAACATTCATAGATTTTCAATAGCTGTGCTACCTCGACATTTGTATACTCATATAAAAAAAAAAATTCAACTTATATTTCAGCCAGGCTTTGTTATCTGGTAGATCCGAAATCAGCAGATTCTCTCTTGTAGGACTTCAGAACCTTTCCTGCAGTAAATTACCTGGCATGGCATTTTTGCTTTGACCAATCTAATTTTGTGCTAGATTTTCTGCTATTTGGAGATTGTCGAGGCTATTTCACCAGGTTTCAGACCGATGATACTGATCACCGGTAATCACCAGATAGTAATTTAAAAGGTGACGACGGGATTAATATGCTACGTGGCACTAGAAAAACATATGATGAATTACCTAGTGATATGGGATATCAACTATTAACGCTGGTAAAGAGCATTTAGCTCTGATGAGAGATTTAAGACATTGTTTTCTGGGTGTGAAACCTACTTTATCAGCTCAAAACTATGGAAAAAGGAGATAAAATAGATATGATGGTGCACTTGTTCATGGCCAGTTTTTAAGTACCATGTCTATCTTTAATGCTGGATCTATTCACACACTATATCAGCATAACATTCTTGTAACAAGCATTCAAAGGATATGAAGGGATTGATCCAGAAGGAGTGAAGAAGAAGGCCTAGGTGTTAAATGCACAACCTGTGTATTTGGAGACTGAATTAATCGCTTGTGTTTTCTCTAAAGAAATGTCTGCAAACTCGTCCTGTCAGGTACAACATTGCCTGCTTCCAGCTGGCAGGAAGTAGTGTTCCATCTCCAAACAAGAAACATCCCTTTGGCTGTGAAACAAATGTACTTCTGGTTGAGATAGATCACATTCTTGGCATGCACTAAGCAAAGAAAATATCCAAGATTCTATTAACTGGCTCGTAAATGGTCTAATTTATCAGTGAAACCGGAAGCATAGCTGGCAACCTATGAGGACGAAGTGTGGTCGTATGCAGATATTCAGTAGTTGCAAATAGCAATAAGAAATCATTGTAATAGTTGTAAAATCAAGTAATTACAAAAAAAGGGCCTGTTTTTACAGTGATAGAGCATTTCCACTCCCAAATTCCAAGGGCAAATTGGGCTAAACTGCTGTGTAAGCTAAAGAAAGTGCTCATTAGTGACGCCAATCAGAAAAAAAAGGTTTTAGTTTGCCGCACATGAATTGAACAAATGGGAGGCCATGTAGTTTGATTTGTCCTGATTTAGCCTGCTTCAGGGTGATGTGTCCACTGCACAGGTCTGTGCAGACACTCAGTGATGCGGGGTAGCAACACATGGTCAGGTAAAGGTTCAGCAACTGTGTCGATTGAGATAAATATACTAGATAACTGGGTTGTTCCTCAGTGGATTTTCTCTTTCCTGGTTAGGAAATACAGATGTATTGGACTGACCACCACAAAATCTAGACCTGGGATGAACAAACTTTTGTTTGTTTTTTTTCCCCATTTTTTTTTTTTTAATAGTTTTTTCAGTGTTATATCAAGTGTAATGTCATGCCGAATGGCTGTTTGTGTGTTAAGTTTTTTTGCACAGAGATTTCTCTGCCAAGAATGACACATGTACCAAAAGTTTTTGGAGTTTTTAAAATGTTCTTATTATTGAGTAGCATCTTTACCTGGTTTGGTTTGTTTGAAAAAGCAGATATAAAGCCATGTTAAAGCAATTTTTAACATTCAACAATGAATTACACAGCAGGCAACGTGATGATGGCAGGGTATATAGCAGACAGGAAACAGTGTGAAAATTAACAAAAAAATTAGGTTATAAAAAGCTGTAACGTGGGATTTATAGCCTGGAGTTGAAGCAGGTGTTGTGGCATGTTTTAATAAAATGTTTTTTAACCCTTTACAGAGTGTATTAAGCAATACGGCCGAAAGTAGCCATGAAAACTCAAGACAGAAAATGAGATTATTCAACTTCTGGGAATTTGTTATTTTCTGGTGTCCTGTTTGTTCAAAACCGTGTGTGTCCGTTCAAAGTAAGAAAAGTGTTTTTTTTTTTGCCTGTTAAAGGGTTAAAAGAACATTTTAACAAGGTAGTGCAGAAAACAGGAGCTCTGTTATCTTTACTCTGAAACTCTAAGAAAAGGCAGCGAACACTATCCTACAGAACCTGATAACATATTCAATTTTATGCTTTTTAGGGTCGCAAATTCTATAACAAAACTTACAGAAACTCTGCAGCTTGCCAATGTATTGAACTGTATGAAACTGGCCCTCGTGTAGCTGCTATGTTGTGTAAGGCATTGAAAAGGCCTGACAATTCAGTTTCAACTCGTTGCTTCACATTAACAGGCGAGAGATTTATGGCTTATTTCTCTCACGAGATTTCAGCGACACAGGGGACCTGTTTAGTGATAAATCCAGTAGGTATGTGTTCTGCCCAAGTGAACTCAGAACATCATAAAAAGTCTTAAATTGGGTTAGCAAAACTCTAAGGAACAATAGGACATAATAAACTGATGTTTAGGGAACAACAGTAGCAAAATTCAGAAACCATCTGTGATTTATGATGATTAGATTGCTAAACCAGCAATAATTTACAGCGATTAATTTTTGTTTGACATCATCACTTTGTTACATCCCAGGGGAGGAATTTACAGCTTCATTCTTCCCTCTATTTATGTTGCTGCAAGTCATTTAGTTTGCATGCATTTGTTTCTCTATTTTTCTCATCAACACAATGAACCGTTTATTCAGAATTAAGTCTCTTGCATACTGTTTATGCTATTTGGCAGAACTTTTGTTGAAAAATGATGAATTAAACTTTGACTTTGAATGGCAAAACAAATGACTGATTGGTATGGTCTAATGCTGTTTGCAGGCATAACACATTAGACATTGTAGTTTTTAGCATTGATGATCAAATTTGAAAAATAAATGAAGTTAAATATCGATTTGCTTTTTGTGACTTTTCAACATATCAACCAATTTTAAGCTGTGTCATTATTAAGCTGTGTTATTATTATTAACCTATATTGAGCTGCGTAAATTAATACGCTTCCCTCTACATATGGGGAAAGCTGTGGAGCATGTTGACAGCGTGAAATTCCTCAGCATCCACGTCTCCGCAGACCTCTCGCACAATAGTCAGCATCATGTCTCTCAATATGACTGCGTGGTATGGCAGCTGCATCACACAGGATAAAAAGGACTTGGCCCGGGAGGTGAAGACTGCACAGAGGATCGTAGGGTGCCGGTTGTCAGGTTCAGCAGAAGGCAAGACGGACAATGATGGACACCCACCCAGGTTACTGACTGTTTGTACTTTTCCCATGAGGTGCGGGACCATAAAAACCACCACTTCACGTCTAGAGACAGTTTTTTCCCAGAGCTATGAAAGCAATCACCCCTCTAACCTCCATCCTCTTGCACACTCATCTGAATAGTACTAAGAACACTTTACAGCAACACGCACTATAACACTGCACTGTTAAGTATTTTTGTAAAATCCTCCAGTTGCCCATTTATACTGTTTTTGTGTCTCTTTATATTGCTTTTAATATTTTTTACTTTTATTTCTACTTCTTTTTATGTGGGATATATACGGTATATATGTTTTTTAGCCCGACGCCTGTTTAAATTTCACGGGGAGAACTTCTTCTTCTCAAACTGTCTTGCATAGTTTTACATCGGATGCCCTTCCTGACACAACCTCTGTGATTTTCTGGGCCTCGCTGCCCATTGCACAACCAATTGGATGGTTAGCGTTTAGATGTTTCATTGAGGAGTACAACATCTAAACGTGTAATGAAAATAAATAAAAAATAATAAAAAAAAAACAAAAACAAGTAAGCCAGTAAGTATGTAACAGCAATGGCTGGAACATGCTAATAAAATTTCAAAATTCAAAAAATGCCAATCTGAGCTGGTCATCTGGTTAAGCAAAACGAACCATAGCTATTGCAAAAATACTACTAAAAAAGTAAAAACATTTTACTGGTAATTATTTTTACTTTTATTTCTACTTTTTTTATGTAGAACATACTGTATACTGTATATATGTTTTATAGCCTGACGCCTGTCTAAATTTCACCGGGAGAACGGTGACAATAAAGAATCTTGAATCTTGAACGTGTGATAAAACCAAACATTTTTCAAGCTGTTTATGCAGTTGCTGAAAATGAAGCTGCACATATATCGACTATATGACTTCAAAGTTTCCTCATAGTCAAACACAGAGCTTTATGAGTCTTTGATCTATTTGTAGCATGCATCGGCAGTAATAGAGGGTATGGAGGGTAAAATGCATCTACAGTCCCTTACTTTCCAGTCACATTGTCATGATACATATCATCAGCTGATGCCTGCAGTATGCTAGTCAGCAGAGGCAGACTTTGAAGTAAAATAAATGGTCCATAAAGTACTGCAGCCTCCCTGGTGCTCTGAAGAGTATGCATAAAAAACACACAAGATTAATATTTTTGCATTAACTGTGACAGGTTTGTCATTTATCTTCTTTCGGGAGGCTTATGAATTTAAGGAGAGCAATCTGAGGTAATTTTAGTTTTGGGTGGAGAGGACAAACAAAATGTTCAATCACCCATGTACTTTGTTCAAAAAATGTGCCATAAGTAAAGTAGACAGGGAAGCACAGCCTTGAAGCAATAAGGGGAGAGACACAAGAGAAAAAAAGACGGCTTAGGTAAAACTTTAACAAGAAGCGGTTCTAATCATCTGATTTATCGCCCCGTCGCAATTCAGATGGAGCGCATTAAATCAATAATTCAAGCATCCAGTCAGTGCGGGTGTTCATACAATAAGGCAATTTAATACCCAGAAAGGAGTTTCTTTTTGGGAATACACCTGTAGCATTCAGCACTTAAGATGCACAGTCTCTATAAAAGACAAAAAACAAATAAAAAAAATCCCCAGAGATTGCAAAAAACTGTGGCTCCATAAAAAGAAAGAAATGCCCCTCCGAAAATATGTATATTGGGTTAATTGGCCGCAACAAAACTGTCCCAGTTGTCTGTGTGTCCGTGCAACAGACTGGCGACCTATTCAAGGTGTATTCTGCCTCTCGCCTAAAATCAGCCTGGATAGGCTCCCATTAGGGATAAGCAGTTCAGAAGAAAAAAACAGAGGACACCCAAGGAAACACAAAAAGCAGTTTTTAAATGATGGGTGAATTTATTTAGTCACAAAGAAATACAAATCTATCATTTGAATCAAAAAGTTCATTTTACCAAATTGATTTCTATTTGTCAAGTCACTTTGCTTGTTTTGCCTTTTGACCAAACCATTAGCGATAAGCCGTTCAGAAGACAAAACAAAATAAATATATATATTTTATCCAGTAATATTGTATGGTCCAAAACATCAATTTTTACTCAGACTCTTTAAAGGATGAATGGTATTCATAAAAATGCTATTATTTTGAAAGGAAAGGTGCGACTCCATCGTGCTCCCTGAGCTGAGCTGACTAGGTATGAAACTATTATGAGCGGATGCATCCAGCAGAGCTTGCATGTCAGTGATTTGTTGTTTCCTTGTCAGCAGCACGCTTTATTTTGATCCTCCCAGTGTTTATTGGATGCTAACAGACTCATACAAAGACAAACCTTCACAATAAGGCACTGTAAGAAGATACCAAACCTCTTTTGATCACTCCTATTTCCTGACCGATACAGCTTTGTGTTTTTCACACAACCAACACACACTCTGGCCTCAAGCTTTAGCACACTAACAGCACTTTAATTACATAGCAGCATGATGCCGATCCCTATGCTTTTAACGTCTAATACTGACACATGGTAATCATGCCCAAGGACATCCCATTCTAACGTCTGAAGCTAACAGATTAAACAAAACAGTGACATTATGGAAACAAAGGGAGCCTAATTTTATTGATCCAACATATGCTTTGTGATGGTTTCCCGGATTTTCTCATGAATTACTTTGTACTAAACACACTAATGTAAATAAGAACTTTGAGTGTCAGTTAAAACAAAAGCATGAATCACAAGTAAGACCATCATAGCAAAGTAGCAACAAACTAAAAACCAGAAAAAAAAAAGATATTTTCAAGGACAAATCACATGCTGCTGCTGAAAATCTAAAATATAAATGGATGGATGCTGACACAGGGAACTGGAAACCAAACCCAGAGGGCAACCTTTCAATGGAAAAAGAAAAAGGATGTTCTTGGAGACTATCCAAATCCTTGACCTCTACATTACATCCAGTGTTGCTGTTGGTAGGAAAGTGGACTGTTTTGCATTTAGTAGCATTTATTTTGGTGGTTGCACATATAACTGTCAGATGGTAGTCTCAGCCAATGTCACTTTGACTCTTCATTTACCAGCTGTACTTAAATGTCAAGAGGATCTTCAATTTTAGAGAATCTCCTCCGAGTCATGCTGAAATACCTCTTGACTTGGGATTGAATTTATTTTTGGTGATTTGTATTTTACAGTTGGACTTTTAATAATATCTAGATTCACGTTACTTTGATCTCTTTTAATTAAATAGAAAAATATTTAAAACTATAGAAACAAAATTAAGTGTAAAAGAAGTGTTCGACATGCAACACTTCTCTTGGTCTGACTCTCCTCCCTCTATGCACTCTTCTGCTCGTTTCCCCCCATTTTTTTCCCTCTCACATTTTCTTTTTTTTCAAAGGTCATTTACTAGAACGAGTCAAACAGAAGTGAGCAAAGAATGAAAAGGATGGAATTAGCACAGCATGAATGAGAGTTAATACAAGAACAGAAGGTTGAAAGAAGGATGAAAAAGGTTGGTATCCATCTTGTGAGTTTCGAAGAAGATAAACGTGCCACAAAGACTGATTAGACCAAAAAATGTATGTGTATTCATGCAAACTTTTCATCCAACACTTTATTGGCAAAATCTTGCAATGACCTGTATGGTATTGTATTAACAATAATACAGCAATAGTCAGACTTTCACACTTAACTGGTCTGTGACAAAGTTCTATAATTCTAATGGATTAAATAAATCAATGAATGTTCCACAATCTAAATTTGGAATGTTTACGTGTATAAGATTCAATGAGAAACATGTTATTTGGCACGAGAAGAGAGCTTAATTTCAGACAGATCCTTGATCAATCCTCCATACAACCTATGATTCAGTGCGTAGATGGGAAAATCAACAAAACATTTGAAAATGTTAATCGATCTGCTATCCACCCACCTGGGCTTCGTTGTCTTTAAGCGCTCGCTTTGTTCGTGTGCCTCCGGGGTCGTCTGTCACGTTAAGGACCACCACGCTCTTTCTTTCCCAGCCAATAAAGGAGCCATCTGTCATGCCCTCCACCATGGCTAGGAAATCCTCGTAGCCATGATGGCGAGTGGTGACCACTGAAAAAGACGTCCAGTCGTATTCTTCAAGCACTTCGAAGATGACTTCGAGCTGGAGCATGGTGGAACAGGTGAACTGGAGGTAGATGGAGCCACTTTCCTGAAAAACAAAAAGAATGAGTTAGAAGCAAAAGATTTTGAAATATGTTTAAAAGAATTTTCTTTAGTCACAAGTGTTGCGCATAGAAGCCGAATTAGCAAACCACATCCTTGGATGTATCCTGTATAGGTCATAGCTGCGTCAGAGAAGACAAAAATGTTGTTTTTTTTCTGCGACATCTCTGCATACTTTTACTTTGGCTTTGTGCTTTCAGGCGCCCGACAAACATTAGTTATTTTTCAAGAGGAAGAGATTGAAAGGAATGACGCAGGCATTGGTATTGGAGTGAAGGCCTTCACTGTCAATGGAAGCTACAAAAATGTCCATCCTTTGCTGCTCCCATCACATTTAATCTTAATAAATGAGACACAGGTTGCAAAATGGATTTGTTTCTATTGGCTTTTCTGCCACTGTGTTTCTGTAAAAGCAAGAACAAAGTATGGCAATGAGAAAATCGATATGAGCTACGGGTCTGAATGAATAATTAACTCGTTTTCGTTCTGCTTCCTTTTTGCAAATGACCACCAAAAGCTATTGTTGAAAATGATATTTTTCTGTACAGTAACTGTAGATAAATGGCATATTTTTACGTAAATTATCTTAAATATGCAGTGTTAAATTTGCAAGTGCACATGGATGATGAAAGGGAATCTATAGGGAATATCAACCTTATTCTTTCATGTCAAGAGGTAATGCCTCTAGTTTTGCTCTTCTCAACTGGGTTAAATATTAGGTCAGCCTCTTGGATTCCAGTGTACAGCTCGTCTGCTCTCTTTTTATCCCGGTTGTGAGGATGTATAGGGAACACGGTTTGAGTGAGGTGTGGAGCAGTAGTGTGAAAGATAAATTATATTTCTGTGTCCCATTGGAAGTTAAATACTCTATTAGTGATCTTGAGTACTCACTAGAGGAAAAGAAAGGCTCAGACATTGCTGCAGATGAACTATTGACACGAGGTTGATTGATTCTTGATGTTCATTGGAAATGTACGTGACTTGTCATCTTAATGATAATTATGAAAGATTTGTTCACTTATAAGAATTTCCCAAGTGTAACGTACTCTCAAAGCAGAAAGAACAAATACATTAATTCTCATATGGGAGGCTGAACCCTGTTGTGTTTAATTAAATTACAGTAAATAATTAGCAGCTTGACTGAAAGTATCTCTGGAAGAACAGCTGATTGATTCTTGACTTTTCCTGACCAGGCAGTGAAATGTCCTTGAGAAAGACAGTGAACGTCCCATTGCCTTCCAATGCGTCCATTGGTAATGTGTGCAAATGCACTCAGTATAAAACTCTGTCATGAGTGTGTATGGGATTGGGTGGAAAAAAAAAACATGCACAGGCAGAGTTTCCTCTCTAAGGTCAAACTAACCTTTGCTACTTACTGGACAATCTATAAAAACCTTTTTGTTGGCTCAAAATTTTCAAATTGGCTTCACATACAAACATATCAAGTCTATAATTGTAGTAAATATAACTTTTCACTTAATTTTTTTTTCAGAGACATTCAACAGAGTAAAAAAAATAGGAGTACAACAATATAAAAATCTCACAAAACAATATTATACTACAGAAAAGTTTAGGAAGTGGGTAGCATGTTTAAAATGTGTGACATACTGTACATTAAAAGTGTCATATTGTATCGAGTTACTGTATGTCATCGACATGGCAGGCACTTGTTCATTGTCATGTAGGACAGGGGCAGAAGTAACAATACTTTTTTTTTCAAAACTTGCAGAATCATTCTAAAAAACACTTTGGTGACTTAAACAATCTACACAATAAAAAGTTGATTTAACAAGAAGGGGGACCTTTAAACGTCCACAATGACTGCATAAACCTTTTACTTTTGAATCTGCAAGTAAATTTCCATTGTTCACATCCCGATTCACAGAGTAGCGTATGTGTATCTTTGGGCAATCTGCAGCATGCATTCCTATTGGCTAAACACTGATTCAAAACGTATTGGTAGGTAGAGTTACTTTGATCCATTGGTTGGTGAAGCCAATTAGAAAAATTGGCTTCTGATTTTTTTTTTTTTAACATGATGCAACAAAGGCGGCAATGTTACTGTCCCAATAGCACCAATTTCACTGCATTTTAATAAAAAAATACTCAGCCATTTACCAAAGGCAACTCAATGGTTCCAGATAGGTCTTTATAGCAAATCCTGATTGACATCAGTTATGCACTTGCAAACCATTGCATTCGCCACATTCTGACATGCAAGCCTTCTGCACTGTAAGGCTACATGCTTTGAGGCTTCGGTTTCAAGGTTTATTAACTCATTAGAATTTAGCATTTTGAGCAGTTAGATGCAAATAGTTTTTTAAATGACTGTTAACTGGCTTTTAAAAAATTGACAATATTTAGCTTCTTTTTGAACACGTCTCTAACCAACATACTGATGTGCCTTAGATTTTGGACATTTTATGGCATGTCTACCTGGTGTTAGCTGCTGTAGCTGTGAGTAAAAGTCCTCAAATCTGATTTATCTCATGTTTCATTCCACAGAAAGCTATCAAACGGAAGGCGAACGGCATGATGACGGCTCGTTTCCAGTAAAGCAATCAAAACTGATTTCCCTTCAGATGTAACACACGCACAGTCACACATCACTCCCTGTCTTATGAAGTGACATTCTAATTGGCTTCTCATACACAATATGGATAATAGGATAAGAATCACAGAGCACTGTTTCATCTGACAGGAACCAAACGTACCCTTCTAGCATGTTGTCTCTTAATAAAGAGCACACTGTGGATCAGATTGTTTGTATTTTCCGTAATCTAATAGAAAAAAAAAAAAAAAACCTGATGTAGGTATCACTGGTAATATCACAAAAGCGAACGCATACAAAGAACAGAGAATGTTAGATGCAGGATTGTAACTAACCTCACGGGGAGCAAAAGATTTCACTCTTAATTACACATACATCTACTTTTTTAAGAAATTTTCAAGTTCAATGAACAAGAAGTTTGTTTTACAACTGCAATTTAAGACTATAAAACTGTGTGTATGGTAGGAGATGGAGAATGGGGTTTTAAATAATTACATCCACTTCTGACTCACACTGTGAAACAGTGAACTAACTCAAGCAATTTTACAACTCGTTTCCACTACTCAGCGGATCTTAACCTAAAAAAAAAAAAAAAAACCTAGAGTAGAGAGCTTGATTAAAGAAATGAAAAAAATAAAAGCCATTTCCTCTGTCGTAGTTTTCCTTCCTTCTGATTAGGTCACACAGCAGGTTTTCTGAACACTTCCAACCTGAGAGATGTAACAGATTGTTTACTCGGTTTCTAGATGTAGGACACCTAGATTCTTTCTGATGGAGTGTTACATCAGCCCCAGGGTGTCTGTCAATTCTGAAATAGATACGAGCGTTTATGTGAAAAGCTACGAGCCCAGAAGCCAGTCGTGGTGAAACAAATCTGCAAATTCACTGTCTTTGTTTTCATTAATAATCTCATTTACATAAACACCCTCTTTGTTCTCTCAGCAGACTGCTGTCTTATTACTCCCACCACAAATTAATAAACACTACTGCAGACTCTAGTTTACCACAGAATAATAAATAGATTTCAGAAATGTCAAACAGTACTTCTAAGATATAAAGTTAGCTTTTAAAGCTTAAACTCTAAACTAGGTATGTCGAAGTGGGCCAGACCAAAAAAACAACCACTATAAGAAACCATAAATAAAGAAAAGGGTTTTTATATTGTTTTTTTATTATTATTAGAAACAATGTGAAAAATGGAAATTAATTCAATTTGTTGCTTAGTTCTAAAAGCATTTATATAGATTATAATGACATATTGGGGGAAGGATGGCTCTGTGGGTAGGGCGACCGTACCATAACCGGAAGGTCAAGGTTCGATCCCCCGCCCAGAGTCCATGCCCAGGTGTCCTTGAGCAAGACACAGAACCCCCAGTTGCTTCTGATGATAGTGGTATGCGCCTTGCATGGTAGCTCCCATCATCAGGAATGAATTGTGTGTGTGAATGGTTCTATGGCATGAATAATGCATGTGTAAAGCGCTATATAAGTTCAATGCATTATTATACGTATATAGAAAAACAATGATCTAATGTGCAACTTGATCTAATGTACAATCAAATTTTTATATGTATATATAATGAGAAAAATAATATTGTATCTATTAACTAAAACATAAAAATAGTTGCTTTTAACATGTTTTAATGTATAATGTCATTTTTTTTCAATGTATCCAGATTGAACCCATGAATGGGACAAATTTAGTGTATGAGGCCTTATGTTTGAACGCCGTGCTCTAAATTCATAGTTTTATGTAACCGTGTAATGTCCAATGAGATATTATTTTGGAAGATTTTAACCTTTTTCTGCATCAAAATTTTAAAATTCAAAATGAATTCAGAATATTTCCCTCTCTAATCTGAGCCAAGCACATTGGAGGAAGGACATTTGAAATCAGGTTGTTCATATAGATAAGAGTTGGTACCCTTGACAACATCAAAAACCTTGGTAAGAAGTCATTCAGCATAACTTTGGCAATGTGAACTTTAGTTTTTTATTTTTTTCTTTGATGTAATGAGCATTGTGTTTTCATCCTGAAAGCAGGCATTGTTTCCTGTAATTTAATGGAAGATTTGTCATTTTCATTCAAACTCACCATTAAAATACTTGATTTTATTTTTTATCATGTCTTCAGTATGGTTTCTTGCAGTCTCTGTTTCATCTTTTCACCACAGACTTGCTTTTGTTCAAATGCAATGAAACAAAGAGAATGATGCAATAAATAGCAACTCCTTCCTCTACCTGTTGCTCCCGTCCCAGGCTGGCTCCTCCACCGACGGCAACCACAGGAACCCCCGTTTGAGCAGAAACAAACTCCAGCATCGGGGCCAGCGGGGCACGGTTAGGTGGGGGTGGTCTCTCTTCCTCAAACACCAAACCCTGCGTAAGTTAAAGATACAAACATCAGAAAAAATGGCCTTTTATCAACCTCTTTAAGGTAACTAAAAAGGATCAGCATTCACAGATGTTTAAATTGAGGATTTCATGCTAAGTCAACTTTCTCAAGGTTTCTATCAAACCCAAAGTGGTTTTCTGTTTCATGCATGTTTGAGTAAATTGAGTAAGTGCTCTCCGATCTAGTATTTGGATACAATCTGAATGCAATGTAGTTCTTCCAATTTATGCAGGAAGTGTTTTAGTGCATGTGCTCTAGACTTTGACTATTGTCAACGCTGATCTTAGGGATCAAAGCTGTCCAGGGAGAAGGCTCAGGTAGAATGTCCGCCCTCAGACTGGGAGAAGCCGGTTTGAATCCCACTGAGTTCATGCCAAGATACCCATAGGAAACACACCTAACCCCCTGTTTCTCACTCCATTGGTGCCATCCTGCTGCGTTGTAATGCAGCACAGAATATTTTTCCGTAGAGGGATGAATACAGGACTTTCAAATAAAAAAAATATTTTATGTATGTATTCATATTTTTTTTTAGTTCTTAAGAGCATTTTTATACCTATTTTATCTTTTAATTTCATTTTTGAAAAGTAACAAGAAGTTTTATGTAAAAAAACAAAACACAAACAGATATGTTCTTGATTTATAATTACAGCCTGGACTTCTGCAGCACACCCATCAATTTTCCAGCAACGTATTTTAGTCATCTCTGTGTTTTGGTAAGTTCCTAATAAATACACATGGTTCTGGCATGAACCATGTGTATTTAAAGCTGTTGCTTTATGCAAGATAAGTTGGAGTAATAGAGACTTCAGGCTGGCTTCATGACCGAACACTCTTTTTCTTGTAACAATCCAGGGGAGCAAATTGAAGTTAAGTGCAGCTGACAGCTCAATTCTCACTGGGACATATTTGATATGCAAATAGCTTCTAAACAAGACCTGGAAATAAGACAGTAAGTGTTACTTAAAAGAGTCAATATGTTAGTTGATGCAAATACGTGAAGAGGATACATTACTCACACACGTAGAAGACATTTTGAAAGACTTAATTTAAAAAGTATGACATATGGTCAATGTTTTTTTGTTCTTTTCTAGCAAGCAGCCTAAAAAGAGTTCTTGCAGCAAGTCAGTTTTTGCCATCAAATTCTCATCTTCTCCACTTGTTCTCCACTACCTACAAGTGCTTTTTCACCTCTTTTTCACACTCTATATTTCCCTGGACTTTTGATTCCAATTGCTTAAAATCCTTCACTTTGTTTATATTTTTTCTCTGTAACCTCACTCTTCAACTTTAGTCCCTTTCATGCACACACGTACTCTGTCTTACTGTGACTCCTTACTTTATTATTCATCATTCCACTGTTTTATTGTCAGCTTTAATAGACAGTTCCGTGCAAATAATTCACTAATCAATGCATTTTCTCATAAATCATGACAATAAAACAAAATATTTGCATGCATGGGATCATGGCTGTTAGTATATTAAAGAGTGAGACATTCAGTAATAGCAAACATTACTGGGTCATAAAACTGACATATCGTAAACACATGTTATGAGAGTAAATATGAACTTTCAGCTCTGCTACTGTATAAATGTGTCACCTGTGTGGTTTTAATTTTAAATCAATTAACATTTCTCTGGAACGAGACTTTGGAAACAACTGCACACATTCTTCTGCAGTTGAATGCTAAATAATCTTATATTACCAAGGCAAATCTTTTACTGCAGCACAAGTAAGGATCGTGCTGCTTAGTAATATGTTCCTCTGCCAAAACCATCTGCATCGCCTAATAGAAAATCAACACTCTTTCGGAAATCCTCATATTTGTCAAGCAGTAGCAGCCTAATGCAATTGTTAGAAGTGTTTGCTGTAGGCAAACGGCGTCCGAGGGCGAATCGATCATGCAGGAAATCAATTGATGGTTGAGGGGAGAAGCCACCAGAAAGAATGAGGTATGCAGCACTTCCAAATGTTTTTTTTTTTTTTTTAATTATTATTATTGTCATTCGGGTTTTTTTCAAACTCTGTTTTTCTTACTATCAAGTCAAAAAAACAGAAGAATATTGTGATCTAAAAACGTTTGTCATTATGAGACAAACTCTCAGAAAACAGCATTTAAAAAAATGGTGGCAACAAATTTAACTTGTTTAAATAAAGTTATGGTTAAAAAAACGGAAGCAAACTTTATTACAGACTAATTAAAAACGTGTCTGATAGGTCTGACAACTCAAGAAATAAATAATTAATTTTGTTCTGCTGCAATTTAATTATTAAAACCTATCCATCACTGATATTGTTTGCTTGGTCTTTTCCACTCTTATTGGGGGTGGTGTGATGAGTGTCTGTGAATGTGTGTTTGTGTGTGAACAAGATAACTCCAAAAGTTGTGGGGGATTTTTTATTAAAAAAATCAACAGTGAGAAGATTTTGTATTTCTATTTTTACATACTCTATTAATCCATCACTGGGGAAATTTGTGTGCTGCACTAGTACACCGCAGCATGCTGCCACGAAGGCGCCAATGGTGGGAGAAACAGGGGTTTAGACCCTAGATGTGAAGTCAGTAGGAATTGGACCCACGAACTTCCGGTTAACTTCCAGCCCGCGAGCAAACGCTCTATCACTGAGCCACCGTTTCCCTTCTCCGTCTTCGCTGTCTCCCGTCTCTCTCTTAAGATGAAAAAGTGATTAAATATTTTAGGGGTGATTAGCTCACAATTTTGGTCCAGCTGTGTTTTAAAGGTTTTGTTTTTAAGTCTAAAGTCTTGTCCATTGGCACTTTAAGAGGCAGGAACTCTAGTTTCTATGGACATTCTAGGATGTGTCAAGCTCCCACATCGGTTCGGTTAGTTTTTTAATCTACACCAATTGGCTGGAAAGAAACGGGGTGGCCTTTTTTTGTAGTCTGCGCTCTCCAAGAGCTGTTCTTATTTTACATTTGGTGTTTAAGATTCTCCTGTTGGTTCTAATAAGCACATGGTTCACATCGACAGTGTGCATGTACTTTCACTCACACTGTATCACACTGTTCACTGTCCGCTATGTTCCTTGCAATGGTATTATAGCTCTAGTAACATGTGTTTTTGTTCTACATCAACTTAAACTCTTGTTTTTATTTTTTTTTTCTCCTTAGATAAAAATAAAGATTTTCCTGTATTTAAGGTAATTTTAAGAACGGTGGCCATTTTTGTTCCAAAATATGAAAACCTAGACATTTCAAATATTTTGCCAGCGAAAAAAAAAAAAAAAAAAATTCCATTTGCATGTTTTATGTGTAAAATAAATGGGAGAATCGCAATATTTCTAACTGCCCTGGTTCATCCTACCAATCTTTCATCCTTTGACTGCAAACTGGTTGCTACTAGAATTTGCTACACAACTAAACCTGGACTCATAGTTTATCATCCATATAATGAGCGTAACTCATAGTTGATTACAAATAAACCATTGAATTTAATCATTTTAAGCACAACCAATCTGAAAAATGGAGATATTATTTGTTGTAATTTACATAGAAATCTTCATTTGGCTTCATTCATGAGCCAAATGAAGAGAGAATGTGGAGAGAAATAGAAAATCAAATTAACACTCTGAAATGTGTCACAATAATCTGTTAATTTATGGCAATCTGATATAAAGCAAATCACGTTCTCAGAACAAAGTTCTCAGCCGAGATTCATGGACATTCATTATTATAACAAGACTCCCTGGCACATGTTAAATACAACAGAAATTTATATGTGACATTATATTGACTGTGATTATATGAGTACATAAAAAAAATGAAAACACTGGTTGTGATCATGCTTGTGTTTTTGTGTGTACTTCCATCTCTCATGGGGGTCTCCCGTACAGACCGTTTAACAAGCATAAATACTACGAATAAAAGTTACTTTGAATCATAACCCAGCAGATAAATTGGGGCGCTATTATCACAATCCAAAACAGAAAAATCAGTTTACTTTCAGAGATTTAAGGGATGTGAATATATGTGAAATGCATTCAGTTCCACCAACAACTGTGCAGATAGAAGAGTCCTGGCTCACCACCTGCTGGGCCATTTGCATTTCATAAGTTAGCTGTCATTGGCATCACATCACTGGAGGAAGATGTTAAGGTAGTATTTTATGGTGCCACAGCATCGTGATTATTCTACAGTGAGTAGTGTATAAAGTCCCTCATGTTAAATTAGTGCCAATAAAGAAATAAAGGCGGAGGTTTTATTCTTACAACAGTAATCAAGAAAAAATTTATTGGTAACAATCAAAAAGCTACTATAGCTCAATGCAAACCTATTTTTCTTTTCTGACTGAAAAGATACAAATGAATAGTGTGGCATATAAAACATAAAAAAAGTGTTTACATCATAATATGAAGCGGTTGGGATGAGAATTAGTATCTCCAAATTTGAGACAATGTTTCCCAAAAAGAAAACAGGTTTATTCTGGGTTGAGAATATGGTGGTTCAGACCGTAGGACAAAGTTAGGTATCTCTGAGTTTAATTCTAAAGGTGGATTTTAAAATAATCTGTACAATTTTAGATGGATTTTTAAGCTTTTCTTCATACTATTTTTGTCATGTAGGCAAAAGTCACTGAGACGTTTGTCTTTGAATTGTAACAAATAGTGAAGTGTTACGTTTTCAGAAGATGGTGGATCACATGTATAGAATTTTACTTTAGTTTAATTTCTTATTCCGAACCGCTTTTACCATTAGTGGATGTCAAGGGGTGCCAGGGAATAACCAACTGAGCCATAGCAGTGTAGTCTCTGACTGGTATTCACCACGTGTTTGAGTGTGAAAGTGTAGATTCACTAACTCCAGTGCTAATGTCTGATTCAACGGCAAACACAAAATGTAGCGTCGGCGTTGAACAAGCTGAATGCATGTTTGCCCAAAACATGTTGCTCTAGATCTCTCTTTCATGTGGATCCCCACGAGGTTTCTTATTTTTTCCCCATTGGCCCACAGCCTACAATCACTCTAATTTCTTGAGCTTGGTGACAACTTATTATTTTTATTGATTAGAGACACAAACCCAGAAGAAGCCATAAAAGATCAAAGTGGATCTAAACAATTGTAAGCATCACAAACAAATCAACCTTTAGGAACCAATTACAGAATCTTTTCTTTGGATTTGCTCATAATTTGCCAGAAGTGGTTTGTGTTAGCGTGTACCTGCAGAGGTGTAGTTGCCAGCAGCTCACACAGCTGCAGCAGCAAGGTGCCAGGACTGCTCTCGTTCACAGCCAAATAGATGACGTTCGCTTGACCTGATGGCGTCATCACCGTTTCTCCCACTAGTGCCGCCAGAGACAGGTAGGACGTGGAGGATAAAGAGGCCATGGCCGCCAGTTCTGCTAGTGAAGCTGTGTCCATTACTCCTCTTCCGCCCCCTCCAGGACCATTTCCCAGACCGGACCCAGGACCCGGCTCACCGACACCCGCGCCTCCCACCACCGCCGTCTCCGGGAGCAGGGAGGAGCCAGAGTGGACTACGGCTATGTTGACACCACCCGAGTCCCTCTCTCTCTCCCGGGGCCGGAGCAGCAGGGGGGGCGAGGGGCGTGCGGGCCCCGTGCAGGCCAGGACAGCCAATAGCAGTGAGAGGATGGGCCTTGGGGCCACCATGGGGTAAAGAAAGGGCCAGTGGAGGTTGTCTGATGGGGTATAGCGGATGAGGTCTGGAAGGGTTTAGGGATTTCAGGGTAGCAGGGGATGTCACTTGGGAAGGAGGGAAGATGATGAGGGCAAGTCTGGCTCACAACGCTTTACCTGATGAGCAGGAGAGACCCTGGGAAGAAAACACAAAGAAAAAAGAAAATGGTATTAATTGCTAACAAAAACAGATTGTAGCTACTGTAGACACTGTATTTATCGTTTATCATTGTGCACATCTAAGGATCTTCCCAAGCGGAACAGCTGAGTAACGTGGGTGTTATAAAAAAAAAAAACCTGTTATCCTATAAACATTGACTATAAATGACACGGAGTACACCTACACATCCTAATTGTTCCCACCGGCACCCTGCTGTCAGCAAACATTCTCCTCTTTCTTCCAAAATCATCTAACAGTAGGATTTTATATCCTTTAAGCAAAATCCTGCTAATATTTCTGATTACCAGCAGAATTATTTGAGCCATAGATTTGGAATTATCATAGTAATTACACTCTATAAATGAAGATATCATACAAATGAAAAGGAAAAGCTTGTGGCGTCGTCCTTCAGAAGACACATAGCATCAGCTTTGAAGAAAAAGTTGTCCTCAAATACTTTTGCACAATACTTAATTTTTGAAGCAAGTAACGTTTTTACGCATGGAGGTGCTCTGCTCACACTTAGTCCTTCCCCCAATACAGGGTTGTGAGTTCCCAAGGACTCTTGGGAAATGCTTAATTTTTTTTTTGTTGTTGTTTTTGTAAATTGTCTTGCACCCATATCGCTATGGAGTGAAGTCTGAAAACCAACACCAACCGACACGGTAAACTAAGGAGTTAAACACAGCCTAATCGCCTATATTTTGGGAACAGACCGAGCTGTTTCCAATGGTCTTAAGTGTGTTCACCAGTCTCAGTGGCAAACAGCCAATACAAGAGGACATGCTAAAACTAATTCCCTCAAACACCAGCGTCCTTCTTCTGCATGTTCAGATCCAGTTATTCAGATCCAGTATTGGGAGCTTGCCATTAATCCCAAAGACCTGCAAGGCTTTCTGATACACAGGGAAACTCTCAAGCACAATGAATAGAAACTCAGTGATTGGTAGTCCAAATATGCATCTTCTGGAATTCTGAAAAAGGATGGCTTGCAAATTACTCACAGATCCATGGATACAAATTCAAACACATAATTGAAAAAACATGAGTAAATTATTCTTAGAAAATGACAAAAAGTACTGAATTACCAACACCGAGGCATCAAAGTAAGAAAGAAAAGAGCACAATCTGTTAAAAAAAAAAAAAAGGTGAGAAAATGTGTTCTTTCAGCAGGGATTCTAAATGGTCTGTGCAAATCAAAAATTAAAAGGCAGATTATTTTTTAAGAGCTTTCACTTTAACCTTCTAATCTTTCTTTCGGCAGATTATGAGGAGGACCTAATTTGATGACCGAAGAAATCTGATATGTCTGTAGGTTTTGATTAATAATGAGCTGCTGTTCTTTTATGTCTTTTAAAAATAAGAGAGAGAAAAACAGGTCAGTAGATTTGATTAATTTTAACACCAGACAGTGTGTGTTGATGGTTTTCTCGGTCCTACAGTCGGATGACCTAACTATGACATGCAGCTGGCTTTTTAAGTAGGCTCATTTCAGATTAGTTTCCATTTTAATCGTTCATCCGAGGTCAGAAAAGAGGAGCTTCCAGCATTCGCTCAGCTCACAGAGGGATTCTCCCTAAGCTATTTATGGAACAAAAAAAATGTTTTTCTCTTATTAACCTGAGCAACCTTTCAGGATCTTTTGCAAATGTAATACTTTTGCTGAATGAAGATTTTCTTATCTATAAAAAGCTAAGAGGAAGGATTTTCTCCACAATATACGTGTTGTTACTCACCTACTTCATCTTTGTCACAACGGTCGCTTCCCTTCACAAAGATGCTGAATATGTAACAAAACCAGTAGAAACTACTGGCGAATAAAAATAAAAAGAGGTTTACCACAAAAATAGTTACCAGAACGGTTTAAGCTTACATTGTAAGACCATGAGTCATATTTAAAGTGTCACTTTGCAGAAAAATAGACCCTGAATATTGTTCGTGAAAACAGATTTAACCCTTTAATAAAAAAAAATTTAAAGCTATTTATAATAGTAGGTATCAAATATTTACGATAACTAGCCCAATGTAAAAGAAGCAGTTTCTTTTAGGATTATCTCCTTTATCCATGTTTAATTCCAATCATTTATTTATTTATTTTCACTCACTCTATTCTTCCCTCACCAGGAAAATTTGTGTGCTGCACTCCTTTACCGCAGCAGGCTGCCACAATGGCGCCAATGGTGGCAGAAACGGGGGCTTAGGTGTCTTCTCCAGGGACCCTAAACTTGCACTCAGTGGAATACGAACCCGCAAACGTCCGGTTGACTTCTTGTCCGCGGGCAACGGTGGCTAATTACTGAGCCACCGTCTCCCCGGTATAAGAAGTCAGATTGTAAACTACAATACTCCAGAGCTCTCAGTCCAGTTTGAGTTGGCTATTTTTTTTTTTCTTCTCCTTTTGCCTCCTTTCAATTTGTAACTGTTGTTAATTTTCTAAATTGTCATTAGAGCCATTTAGTTGGGTTGGGAAAATGATTATGTTTAAGTTCAAAGTCATTATGTTCAACCAAGCATGTCTTCTCATTTAAACCGCTATACAGGAGGTTTATCACAAAACAAATATTTATAGACAAAGGGTCCGAGCTAGGCTTTCTATGACTATCCTAACATATATCACTTATAGAATAGATTATCGAAAAAATCTAATAAAGTAATAAAACATTTATTACTTATCTGCAACTGTAGGAGTGAATTTAGTGAGTGTGACGTCACCTGTAGCATTCAGCTCAAACCAAATGAAGACAAATCAGTTGCCATTTTCTGTCAAATATAGATTTATATATTTAGAAATTTTAGGTAAAATATGAAAAACACTAGTGGGTTAGTTGAGAGGATAAGTGAAAACTAGATTAGACGTAGATATCTGATACAATGACGGTTAGAATGAGAGACTAAAGAGATTTTTGCTTCTGAAAATGTCCTCCCAGATTGAACAGGTTGCATTTGATATGTTGCATGCAGAGTGTGAGAAAGACCACATGGGAGTTAGCAGAGCAGCTAGAGTTTGCAGTCTTAGCAAGCTTGCGGGTATTGCTTCACTATGTGGAATACTGTAAGCTTTGTTCTAAGACATTACCAGAAATAGCTTGGAAATTCCTCCTGTTATGTTTCCTAGACTTGCAACAGAAGAGGATTTTTAACCTCTAGTGGGCTGAGTAACTTTTATGATGTAATTTACTCATGCTAGCTTTGGGCTTTCAGACAGGTGGAGACGACATGTTTTGCTATTTCTGTCCAAATGTTTGATCAAGATAGAAGTAAAAAAAAAAACAAAAAACAAAAAACAAAAAAAAACAAGAAAATCAAATTGTTGAATTTTTTTTCACAAGATTGAGATTTCTTCGTGTAAAGTGATGACATAAAGATCAATGCACTGTGAACAATTATTTATAATTTAATCAAAGAACAATAATTGAATCATCCAAAAGGTTCCAAATCTAACATTACATTTTTGCTTGAGAAAATTAAGTCTTTCCGATACATAATTTTTAGAAAAAATTCTAAAAGACTTTCAAAAGAAATAGCTGGACTCTCACTCAGAGTTAGAGTGAGGAGCTCTACCATCCAGAAGGAGTGAGGAGTAGAGCTGCTATTCCACCGGTTCGAGAGAAGCCCTACGGGGTGGTACAGGCATCTGGTTGGGATGCCTCCTGAACGCCTCGCTGGTGAGGTGTTTTAGCCACGTCCCACAGGGAGGACACCCAGAAGTAGACACCGGACCCGCTGGAGAGACTATATCTCACAGCTGGCCGGGTAACACTTCGGGATTCTCCCACGTGAGATGGAGGATCTAGCCGGGGTGAGAGTAGCCTGGGATTTCTGTCTGAGGCTGTTGCCCCCACAACCTGGCACCGGAGAAACGGAAGACAACGGCATGGAATGAAAAGAAATTGGAGTCACAAAGCCCATACTTTTTTGAGAAAATTACGTCACAAGAATCTTTTTTTTAAATGAAGTTGGGGTACAAGATATTTGGATTGAAAAAAGTTAAATATCCTTTTAATCCTATTAATGTGTGAGTAAATTGTTATTTTGTTTTTTTGGTTTTTTTTTTTTATTATTAAAGAGGAGTATAACAGGGCAAAATGTGTCCCTTTTTTTTTTTTAACCATCACTTAGTCTTGTTTCCAAATCCGCAAATGAATCCGAAACAAGGATTGAGCAGAAAGCCTGCATGATGTGAATCATACCTGTTGGTCTTAATACCAACCATTAGTCATGCCATTGGCCCTGGCTGTACTGTGTGTGCAGGCTCAAGCTGTTAACACTTATCAGGCCTGGAAACATGGAGAATATGATGCAGTTTGAAGGCAGCGTGCTGCCAAACAGAAGAGCCAGGCAGCTGGCAAGGTGCTCGCATCACTTCAGATTTTAGTGGTTGAATGTTCACTTTGTGGAAACGATGCAACCGAAACCCAATGTGTCATTTTCATCTTTGCATACTGATGAGAAAAAAATTAAAATGAGAACAAAAGCTTCCTCCTCCAACAAAAAAAGACGAAAAAACACCTTGAGGTTTTTGTGTAAATATGTATTTACTACACCCCTGTACTTCTGGTGTCGATAAACATTTCTAGATGATGATATCAGTTTGATTAAAGAGCGCTTCATATCTTTCATACGCATCTCGTTTTCATATTTTTTCTCTCTTCTTGCTGCTGCCTTGACCCACTTTCTCGATCAGCATCGTTAAAATCTCAACATGGTTCATGTTTTCTGATCTTTCCAGAGGACAAGATTATCTTTTGTGTATTGATTAAAGTTAGCATGTGCTCTGCAGAAAGCTGCGTTGAGAAAAAAAGCTTCTGCCAGCCATGTTTGTTTTTTAACAAGCATTTGTTTTCTGCGACTTTAAGCCTTTAAATATCTTAAATATACAGATGATACTAACTTGTTAATTAGTCAATCAAATGCCACAATTGAAGTAGTTAAATTAAATAACCAAAATAGGTTCAGTTTCAAATTTTATCTATGTATGTATATTTTCTCTACCTGGAGAGGTGGCGGGTTGCACTAGAAAAAAGCGGAATGAAGATTAGTCAGACAGAGTACGTGTGTGAATGAGAGGGATCCAAATGGAAAAGTGAGGTTACAGGGAGAAGAGATAAAGAAGGTGGAAGTTTTTAAGTACTTAGAATCAACAGTCTGGAACAATGGAGAGTGTGGAAAAGAGGTGAAGAAGCGTGTTCAAGCTGGCTGGAATGGGTGGAGAAAAGTATCAGGCGTGTGACAGAGATTTTCAGCAAAATGAAAGGCAAAGTGCACAAACCGTGGTGAGACCGGCCATGCTGTTTGGCCTAGAGACAGTGGCACTGAGGAAAAGACAGGAAACAGAGATGGAGGTAGCAGAGATGAAGATGCTGAGGATGTTTCTGGGAGTGACCAGGATGGACAGGATCAGAAATGAGTATATCAGAGGAGCACACATGTTAGAGGTTTTGGAGATAAAGTCAGAGAGGCCTGACTGATATGGTTTGGACAAAAGAGGGCAAAATGTACATTTTTTTGTTTCGTATTTGTAAAATCATACACAGCATTTGTCCGTTGGGGAAAAGACATTGCTGAACTAAAAAGTGATGACTGATGAGCATTGGGTAGAGTTGTTCAGGTTGGGCTAACCAAGTGCATGGAAATCTCAACTACCTCAACTGTGGAAAGTTTACTGCAGATTGGTCAAAGTATCGAGAATCAAGAAAACCTTTATTAGTCCCACACTAGTAAAAATGGAGGTTTGCATTTTGTATTTGTTTTTCTCGACAATCAACTGATATGGGTTTTCCAGAACTGATGACTGTTTTAGTTGTTACATGAGGCAAAAGTAATTTTTGAAACCACTATTATTCCCACTAAAAGTGCAAAAATAGACATAATTGTTGAAGCTGAGGTGATGCATAAGTGAAACTTAATTTTGTTTTTGAATGTGTGCTAAATCCTAAATCATGCTAATGTTCAGCCAAAGAAGCATTCAAACCTACTGTTTTAACTTCCAAAATGATGTGCTGTACTTATCTTTTTTTTCTGGTCTGCATACACACTGCAGCCTGCAGAGGATAAAGATGAGCAGGCACATGATACAACAGTTGCATCAGTTGCATTTGCATTTTTGTGTGCTTTCCATGATAAAAAAATAATACTACTAAGATTTAATTTTGTGTCAATTGTCCGCTGGGTTCTTCATGGTAATGTGACTGGTCTGATGTGACGAGGCTAAATGTATTGATAACAGAAAGTTGGCAAGTAGCAAAGATATATGCGTTAGCTATCTAGCTGGTTAAGAAGCTGGGTTAAAAGTGTGAGAAAAATTAGAAGAAAGTTGGGTGATTGCGAAGAGGGATTTGGGTATTCATTACAATCTGAGGATTTTTTGAGTTTATCTTTTTCTCCTGCAGCAGTCGATCCTTGACTTTTATATGAGATTTGTTGTCTTTTTTGTCTGAAGGTTTCTCATTTTGTTTACAGAGAAGGTTTACTTTGTAAAAGAGATAATTAAATCAACTTTTCAACAAGAATACCTTTAAATGTGTTGACTTGTGTCATTAGAATAAAGATGTGACTTTTTCAGCCATTAAACATTTATAGGAAAACGTGGACTGAACATGTAAAATGAAAATCTGTAAATGTGTCAAAATCTGATTGGTGTGAAGCCATTGTAAAACACAAAGCACATCCTACACAAACACCCTCTGGAGGCTGAAGAACAAGGAACAATGTCTTTGTGTCTACTTGTTATGTTTATGCTGGTTGTGTGAGTTTATTGCAGCAAAAGATTTTCTTTTTCAGTTTTTGTGTATTTGTGCAAAAGCTGCTAATGGGCTTTTTTTCATCATCAATCAGTTTTTGGCTGTCAGAGAACTAGGCGGTATGCTCACAACCTGGAGCCATGTGAAATTTCTTGTGCTGTGAAAGTACACACCATTCCTCAGATATTATCGAACTAAAAACATTAAAACTGTTTCAAAGTGAATGTGTGCACAAGAAAAAAAAAAGCTGAGAAAGTATGCACATCCTTAAACAGCTGCAGGAAACAGTCACATTCAGAATTCCTTGGCTTTAAAATATTTAAAATATATCAAGTTCTCTACATTTAGAATTTTACACCCAACCATTACCAAGCAAAAACACTATCTTTCACTGTTTAAAAATGCAAAATGTGGCTTGTGGGTTTTTATTTCTTAACACCTCAAACTAGTAAAGAAGCACAAAAATCTAGCCTTTTATTGTAGTTCAAGCTTCTAAAATGCATTTTATAATCAAAATGTTGACTTTGAACAAACAACCAGCTTCTAAAATGTGTACAAATCTGTTTTTTGGAACCTTAAGCCTGCCAAAGGACTGAAGCTTCATGTAGAAACTCAAATACAGACCCAGATTACTTTTGAAGGCTATGAAACATCTAGTTATCGAAAGGTCGAAAAGGAACTAGATGGTAACAAGTCAAAAAGATTTCACACATTTAGCAAACCACTTGTTCTGACTATTGACCTTTTGCGAGATGTAAAGACATACTTTCTTCAGTTCTCAAAGGAACTCCTTGAGATCTTATTTAGTGATCAATGAGCAACTGAGTTGCAACCTGACTTACAGGATGACCAAACAAGAAATAGTCATGACAAAACACTGTTTTGTACACAAGGTTATTGAACACCACATTTTTTCTTACACCGTAGGTAAACATTGTTTTTTTAATCCACATCTTTTAAACACTGTTTTAAATTATACACTTTCACACTATCCAACACCTTTTAGGTTAATTCAACTTTCCTGTTTATTGTAGACTTTGTACGTTTTTGTATGAAGTAGTATCTGAAATGAATATGTTTTTTTTTCCCCCTATTTTTCTACTAACGTGCCATCTCAATGATACTTTTTGAGTCCTCTGGTTTGTCATGAGGGTCCACAAGAGTGCTCTAATATTTTTGGTTTGCAACCATCAAGTATTCAGACTGCACTTGGCACCAATATTGGTAATTGATAGATATAGGATCATGCAGCCACAACCTCAAGAGTGGCTAAAAGTCTTTACTCGCAAGTGATCAAATTTCCAAATAAACACGCGACCTTTCTCAATGTAGCGATGTTTTATGCCGTGCCACCTATTCTTGAGCCATAACTGTGATAAGGACTTTACACAGTGAAGCCCAGCAACAAGCAAACTGGTAAGATAAAACCAACATTATGAGAAAAAAATCCTTTTAATTTTGTGAATGTGCAAGTTGACAGAACATGAACATCGATAAGCACATTGATCTGGCAGCTCATTTGTTCAATGAACATCTCAGATGTTGAAGAGCACAGAATGAGATGTTGAAGGAGTGACCATCAAGGGATTACAAGCTTGATGTTTGAATTGAAGAAATCCTTCCACTAGCTTAAGCGATTTTTAAAAAAGAAAGAACAAAGGCACCCATCCTGGCTGGATAGGAACAAGCTCTGATCACCAAAGACAAAGAACTACCACATCGTAGGATCTGGCGGGGTGAGGAAAGTGACTACCAGCTGGCAGGAAGACTGGGTAGGAACAGCTTGATCCTGACAGCAGAGACAGTATATATGAACATCTGGATCTGGGTCATTGAGATGGTATGCACAAGCATCTGGATCTTGGTGGCTGATTCAGTGTACAGGCACATCTGTACAGAGTATTGACTGTCATAATGACTGTATGGTACCATCAAACCAAACAGATGTTGTGCAAAAAAGAACTGTAGTAGACGTGCCATTGCTATGAGCTATAGGGAGGAAAAAACTGGTCAAACAATGATATCTTTTTAGTTCTAAAGGAAAGCAGATTTTAGCCAGAGAGAAGTAGCTATAGAGGAAAACCATGGAGAGTCCAGTGTATACAGAGATCAATCAGCATCAATTTAGGTCAGCTTAGCCACAAAGAAGAGAACAGTATTCATCCTCAGGAGCTTTGAACCTCCTGCTCTGAGGGCAGAGCCAACATGGCTGCTCCCCTGCGTATTAATTACTCCAACTCATGGCACCCAGAGGTTTTAGACTGCCATACTATTCCTCTACAGCAGCTTTTTTTTTTCTTTTGGAAAACTCTCAGCTCCATTTAGGCTTGCATCAAATCTCCAACTTCTTTCTCCCACTGGTTGCACAAGCAATCAAAATAAGTGTTCAATTTTGAATGCAGGATGAATAATCCGTATTGATTGGTGTTGCAATAAAATTGTACTGAACATCTTTTAGTAGTAGAAGTTTACATTTCATATTGCTTCTGAAAAATAGAAAAACTCCTCTACTAAAGGAAAATGCATGGAACATAATGCCACGTAGAGAAACTAAAAAAAAATTACAGGGGTTTAGTAATACCCACTGTTACCTCAATTGGAATAAACAGTTCAAAACATAAGTAAATGAGTTTTGAAATCCAAGAAAGAAAATCTTTTATTTTTCTGGGTAAATTTTGTCATTTGAATATTTGGAAATCCCCACCTTTCCACTTAACAAAACAATAGATTTTAAATCCAAACTGAAACTAGCTGCGAAATTATTGCTTGTTTCAGTTTATGAAAAAGTTTCAACAACATGTGAGAATACCAGGAGACACATTTTATTCTCATTTTAAAAGTAATGATAATAATCAGTAAAATATGCGGTTAAAATTTAATCAAAAGCACTTAATCAAATGTGGGCATGTTATTTTGATTTTACTGTCACACTTTAAACTTGAGAATGGAACATTAAGCATCTTGTGTAACAAAATGTTTTTTAAATTTTGGTGTTCAGCTTGAAACTTTTGATAGTTTTTCTTTTTTTTTTAATGTCTGAAAAGCAAAATAAAAACAAACAGATTTTTTTTCAAATCTACTATACAAAACAAATGTGAATGTCAGCATAAAGATTGTTATAGGAGTGGTAAATTTATCAGTGGTTCATCAATATTCATTCATCTTCTAAACCATGTTGAGGTTGCCGGGGGTTGCCGGAGCCTATCTTGGCTGATTCAAGACGAGAGGCAGGGTACACCCCGAACAGGTCGCCAGTCCTGTTCGGGGTGGCGAACAGGACTGGCGCACACACACAACCAACCACTCAAACATTCATTCACAGAGGCAATTTCATTGTGGCCAACCAACCTCAAATGCATGTTTTTGGAGGGTGGGAGAAAACTGAAGTACCCAGAAAATCCCTATGCATACATAGGAAGAACACGCAAACTCCACATAGAAAGGCCAGTGTACCAAGCCCTGTCTCGACCTGGGACTCGAACCCCCGACTTTCTTGCTATGAGCCCACTGTGCTTACCACTGCGCCACTGTGCCACCCGGTTTATTTACACAAGAAGCTGAAACAACACTGGTTTAATTGTCTATGATTCTGTTAGATGGCATGTAAAAGTTCTTCAACTTTTGTCCTTTTTTAAATTTTTTATGACGTACTGTACATACATCAAGGGATTCATAATATAAATTTTGGGGCTTTGGAATTTCCATGAAAACCAACATAAAATTGAATTTAATCAACTCCCATTTATTTTGTCCAACTTGTAGATTATTTCTTATTAAAATGATCTAAAATGATTTTTAAAATTAAGGTACTCCTGGATTTCAAACTGGTAACGATTAGCGGGCCAAGTGGAAGGAGTTAAGCAAAAAACTGTTGGATTGGATCAATTCAAAATCACATGAAAGGGTGAAAAATAATTCAGTAAGGTTTCTTGTTTACTACCGTTTTATATGAGAGAAAAAGCATTGGAAAATTTTAGCTGTTATAAAAGAAAGCCAAAGGTTATAACAGATGATGCTTGACTCAATAAATTATTGTCTTCTGTAGTTAAACATAAAAAGTATTTTCACAATCACAACTCACTCCACCAAGATATGGTAATTTAATATTTGTACCCTGTAACAGAATAACTTTTGATGTATCCTGGTGGGAAAATTTGCTTCAAACAAAAGCGCTGACTCACCACATTTAGACATCACAAACTAAATAGACCATAAAAAAAAAAAAACAGGGTAATTAAAGTCTAATTAAAAGCAGTTTAATATCCTTAATTGCTTGTGTCATTCAGAGACAGAAAAATCTAATTAGAAACAAATTGCAAATAGTATATTTTCGTCAAACACGTATATAACAAAGTGGGGCCTTTCGGGTAAACGGTTGCTGTCACGCCATGTTTAGTGGGCAATGGTTGTAGTTTGAGCAACAACTTTCTGACAGACCCAATAGTAAATGTCTCGACTTTCCAAGAAGAAACAATACAAAATCCGTGTTTTTCTTCTATTTTTACAAAAAGTTAGCTTCAAAATCTTGGCTAAATTAGAAAATTCATATCAGCGATTTCAGCTTGTGACTTTAAATCTCAAATAAAAAAAACCTTCAGCACGACAGAAAAGGCATATTTTTTTACCCAAAAAAAACATGACTTTTTTTTTTTTTAAGGAATAATGTTGAAGCATTTCATGTCGCTGAACATTCTCGGTACGACATATTAATTGATTTGCTTGCAACTACATGTTCCAAATTGAAAGTTGGTTATTTAAAAGAGTCTAAACAACTTGCTTATTTTTCTCTTGTCCACCAACAGTTTGTCAACTTTGGAATCAAACTTGTTCCCTGCAAAAAATATTGTTCAGCAATATTTTTATTCAAAGTCCCAAATGCACAATAAGTCAATTACGATCAACAAGTAGCTTCTAGTAAAAGTTGTAGTTGATCTTGTGGCTTATAATTTTATCCTAAGCTTGAAGTTGGATCAATATGATTTGCATACAGGCAGGGCAGTCAACCAAGAAAATTTTCTTGTTAGCTTATTTATTGTAACCATGGTAACTAAACAGCACAATCCTCTCAGGTTTCTTCTTCTCCATCTCTGCTGCCAAGGCTTTTCTCCTCCAATGTGTTATTACTACAATTTTTAATATCTTTACATTAGATTTTGTTTGTTTGGGTTTTTATTTATGAATATGATGCTAATTATTGCATGCTAACCATATATTAAGTCAGAGCAAGACAAAACATATTCACATCAAATCAATTAATCAGGTTGCTCTAATTCTGCTTTTTTTTAGTGTCCTCATCCTCTCTTCAATCGCTCTTTCATGCCTCCCTTTCTTCTACCATTTCATCTTTTTGTCCTGCTCCTCCCTTACTACACACTTACTTCCTCCTATCCGTCTCCGCGGGCCATCGGGATTCATTACAGACTGAGCTGATTCATGGTTCGGTCTCACATCATTGGAGAGTATGGAGGCGAGCATGGAGGCGGGCCTGCCCATAAATCTGCACGTACACACCACACAACAGTCACGTACACACACTGCCATAAAACATACACTGCAGCACATAAGAGCAATGAATATATAAACCTGGTGCATGAAACAGACCATGAATGTGGCCACACACTACAACAACACTCAGTCACACAACATGTAATTACACAACACTCCCGGATCACGCATGGTACAGCCTGCACCCTGTGGGCCATCATTACATGCACCAACCCACTGTACGTCTTGTTCTGTAGGTTTGTGACAAGTGACTCTTGTTTTGGGAGCAAGTTCTGAACATCGCCTCACCCCACAAATTGAACAAACGTTTTTGGGGTTTTTTTGCACCATGTGTGCATTTGAGAGACGCATGATGCCAGGTAACAAAGCCACACGTAAATTGACCACCACTCAGCATTGACAGGTGTTGGACCAGAGTTTATTTTTAGACATGACAAATAAAGGGTAGTTAGCTTCAATAAAACTACAACCACAATCTTCATTTTGAGCAAAAACTTGAAATTTTTTTTTCTAGGATGCTATCATTAACTTTACAGTGATACTTATCTCCGGATTAGCCTCCACTTGTTTTTCTGTAGCTATGATACAAATGGTTGCCAGGAAAAAAAAAAAAAGCAACAAATAGTTTGAATATTACATAAACCAAATATTTCATTATTTCAGCAATACTTTTTATCTTTAAAGGTTGCTTGTTGTCTACAAACATAAAAGTACTTAAAATTGTGTGATACTGAAAAAAAAATTATTTAAATTGACAATTATTTTCAGTCAATTACTGTGTATTCAGATAATATTCGTGCCAAACCGTCATTTTTATGAACCGTTACACCCTAAGTAATAACACATTTCAGGGTTTTTTCTTGGAGTTGTCAGCACTGTAGAATGGTTTCTAAACCTAAAAAAAAAAATAAATAAATAGACTTTTTTACTAGCTGTGAAGATTTTGCCCAAACTTTGATATGTTTGCGTTTTATTTCTTCATTTTTTACTCAACAGACAAAGTGAAAATCACTCGTATTTAAAAACTGCTTGGGCTATCCAACATGGTCTCCATGGGGGTGTATGTGTACTTGTTTGTGTGCGTGTTTGTGTATCCATGTCAGTGAATGAAATATGTGCCTGGACGTGAACCAACTGAGCATCCAACTGAGTATATGAGAACTTAAGGAGATGTAAACAGCACGAGTCTATGCATCATGCTCAAGTCACTGAGCTCACCAAATGTCTCACACAAGAAAGAGCCTCTTCAACACCACCTACACACATCCTCCATCTTTTCCTCCACTTGTTCTAACACTTTCAGTAATTAACCCTATGCTCTTGACTTCTCTCCTCAGATTGGCAGAAATGAATGCCTGGACACGGAAATTCATCCATATGCTCAACTGAATTGCTCTTATAGAACTTCAAACTTTTCTGATTTTGAAGAAAAGTTTAACCATGAAATGAATGGACGATAACTGTGAAACATAAATTTCTATTTTGTTAGGTACTTACACACATGCCTCCCGCAGAGTTGAAAGCAGATTTGTAGTTTTTGCCAAGTTCTGAAAGCCATAACGATGGAGGTAAAAAAAAAAAAAAAAACTTGATAAGCAGCAGCATGGTGAACAATAACCAATCAGCCATCTACGGGCAAAGAAATGTAGAAAAAACAGCTGACTGTGGAAGATTTAGCACTAAAGTAAGTAGCAGTAAGTGAAATTCTCGAATAAGATGATGCCATACTCTACCATTTTTAACAACCTCACCATGAGCAAAACAATCTCTCCAGAGCATTGGGCACATGTTAGGGTGAAATACTAAGTAGGAAGCTCTAGAAAACATGGGGAGCTGGCTTCACAACAACCTGAATTATTAACTTCCCAAAGTAACCATAGTTTGTGAAACTAAAAAGTTTCACAATCTCACAATGAACTCTGACAGTTTCTTTTCAAGTCCCTTTTGGAAATGTTCTGTTGACTCTGCTATTTTTGGATCAATCAGTGACGAAGGAAATACAGCATGCAGGTCAATTGCTTTGTTGTACGGTGTAGGAACAGTCACCTCAACATAGTTTGACAATAAGTCAAAGTGAATTAGTTTCAGGGGAAATGGGTAACTCACTACTGTATAAATGTACAGTATGTCTGCATCTTTCTGCGAGAACAAAGAATAAGTCCACACCACAGTGTTGAGTCCAACCATCATTTGGGGCAGTGACATCAGAGCTAAGTACGACAAGACCTCAACCATAAAGATGTTGTCTAAGAATTGGACTTTGCAAAACTATATTGTATAAATCTATATTTTATATTCCATTGGGACAAAACCAATTCATACTGTACCTAGGCTGGAAATACCAAGTGGGCCAGTTACAGCACCTTCCAATATTATGGCCTACAAAGACTTCCTTTTATATGCCAATTGTTAGGAACATCATCCAAATTCCTAGCAGGTGGACTGGACTGACTTTGGCAGGTCAATGTACTTCTTACATTGTTCATTGTGGTGAAGAGAGAGCTAATAAAAAGCATTTTTGTTCCTACCTTACCAGTGGTCACCACGCTAATCTGAAGCTGTTCTCAAGTAGGTTTAATTATCCTCAAATTAGCAATGCTATTTAACATACATTTATCCAATGGCATTGATTCCCCACCTGCCAGTTTTGTAGACCGCAGCATTGTCACCACAACTCAAAAACAAAAATTTAAAGACAAATGAATAATGGTAAAAAAAAAAAAAACTTTTTAAGAAAAATGTCTTTATTTGGGTTTTACTTACAAACACTACAGGTACACATCAAATCTGCTTGTGTGAAAGTGAAGCCAATATTTTTTAAGTGCAGACACGCACCAGTTGACAATGTAAAGGAAATGCACTATTTGCAGGTTCAAAGGGCAGAACAAGGGGTAGTAACAATCAGACACTCTTCTTTCCTGCAAACACACAATCCTGAACTGTCACCTGCTGAAATTGTTTTTCTCCTCCAACAATACTCACTCCTATTTTTTTCTTTGAACCTGCAAGCAGCCTGTTGTAATACTACTTCTGACTTAATCTTCCCTTGTTTGATTTTTTCCCGGTATTTCAGTGCCAGCAGTCAGACAAGTGAGAAAAAAAGATGAGATGTATAGATCAAGATAAAAAAATGCATTTCATCAATAAGGAGTTACCTTTCTTTTGCAATATAACTTACAAAAATCACTTCTTGATTCTTGATAACTTAAAACTGTATTAGTTGAGCTTCTGCTAGCTACTTTTTAAAATAAACACGGGCTTTGTGGAACACGACAAACCTATTGTTTGGTGAATGAAAACAATTGGCCCGCAACCTGACAATCACTCCAAGTTGCTAGATTTGCCTTTCTCTTATGCAACATGCACATTCTAGTGTCTGCACAAGCACAAATTGAATGCTATTATTTATTTTCAAAAGCGATTGTATTTGACAACCTGTTTTTGCAGGAGCAAATAGTGAATGCTACTTTCAAATGGAGAGTCCAACAAGAAACACGTTATATAACAAGTTTGATATGATCCGAGCATATGTTGGTGCAAAAAAAAAAAAATCACACAGGGAGCAGTATGGGCATGGGATTGATCAGTACAACATCCAACAGTTTCCACTAGTGCTGGATGATCTTTTATACTGCCTTTATCACGAGCCCACATTTAGTAACCATGGTTAAAATGTTTAGAATACAAACTCGCTCTCAGTTTCTTTGAACGCTCTTCTGTTGAAAGAAGATGCTCTGACCACAAGTCACAGCACTGACTTGTGGTCAGTGACCTTCACCACAAGTCAGTGTCCTATCTGGATGAAGCCCATATGCTACATTTTACAACTATGAAGCATTGCTTTGGGGAATGATTGAATTCCAAGGCATGTAGCAAGAGAGGGGAAAGGAAAAAGAATCAAAGAACTAGTCAAACTGAGGATTTGTACTATGCTATTAAACTTTTTTGGGGGGGCATGATAACATTTATGTGTTATGGAACAGGATGCATGATGCTACATTTTTTCAATGCTCAAAACTACCTCTTCTTGCCACAAAAGTGATACACCTTTCAAAAAAAGAGACTTGGAGAGGGCTGTGAATCGCATCGACCAAATGACTTAAAATCAACACCCACAAAGTAACCAGAGCGATGGACTTCATTGCAGTTAGTCTGAGCACCATCACACCATACCAACGCACGCAGACTTCAGCACGAATGGTGAAACCCAATGTGAATGGAGGCAAAAGCGGTTCTGGGGATAAGGACAATCATTCATGGGCGTAGTTCACAACATCCATTCTTAACATGAGTACATCCTAAGTCTATTGTATAATTATGTAAGCAGCGAAGAGGGACGAGTGAGAACAGAAAAGAGCAGAAGAGAGATATTAGGGTGAAAAGTCTCCTGCTCCAGCTGTGCTGGCAGTGAGGACTTCAATGAGGCAGAGAACAACTCCTGATTTGCGAAAAGCCTTTGCATTATTCAAGCAGATATTAACAGGCTGCCACAGATGTCGGCTTGTGATGAGAGGAGAGGGTGCAGGGGTTGGTGTGAGGCTGCTGTGTATATGTGTGTGAGAAGGAAAGCTAACACTCCACACTATACAACACAGTCTTCTACACACTGGATTAATTTAGATTCATTCTTTAGCTTGTGACAATACTGAACAATCTTCATAGCGACAAATGGTGTGATGTCACTAAAGTGAGTGATAAGGACGTTTCATTTCCCAGTTTAAGCTTTTTTTTTTAGACATGGGATTTTGTCTCTCTTTGTATTTGGATTTTTTGGTTTGTATCAATAGTAAAATGGCCAATCAGCTCTGGATGTTCCCACTTTTTAGGCTGCTTACATGCTGTAGTCACAGAGGACCAGCGGGCAACATGTGGTAGTGTAAATATTTCAGCAGTTCTGGCTAATCCTGCTTACCAGGGAGCCGCTGTAAACAAGGTCAATAACAACAAAGAGCATAAGTGTTACCACATCCAGTTGGAATTTTTACATGCACTGGACACAAAAATACTTTTTTTTTTTATCATCTAATGCCCCTGATCTGGAGATTCTGAACACTACCATAGCCTCATGCTGAGGATCAACACAAAACAAATATGTGGATTATAAACTAACAAAAGGAGAGTCGAAAAGTCTTTTTAGAGTCAGTTTATTTTAAGTCATGAATCAGTTGACAGTTTTAAGCTGACTTCTTGTTAAATACAAAAAACTCTGGTTTGTTCCATAAAAACTAAATAGGGTTAGAGGATGATTTGCCCAAAATAAAACTAGAGACTTTGTGAAAATGCTTTTGAATTAACTGGACTGACTTTGGATCCATAACATATTACTATTTCAATGCACAGAGCCCGTAATGAGTCAAACATGTTAAAAGCTGACACCAAAAGAGCTTTTTTCTCCTCTGGTTTTGTAAAGCATTTTCAAAACCGCAGAATAAGGGGCAAGACTATTAAAATACTTTAAACATCATCTGAAAAGATGGAGGAAAGCAAAGATTTGAAAATGTATCTGTTAAAAAAAAACTTTCCTTTTAGAAATAAGAATCATTGAAAGAAAAAGAAACATTAGTCATGTTGCTGCATTGTCAAAGGTTTGGGTAAGCTTAGTGTCAATGTGATCTAGACAATTTTTTTATAACATATCCATATGAAAATACACAACAAGGTAAAAATGTTACAAAAACACGTATTTGTCTTTCGCATCGATCAAAAGTTTTTACTCCCTCAACTTTCCGATATGGACCTCATTACAAGTCCATCTTAGTTTGTCAGGAAGACAAAGTCAAGTTGTAACTCTGGGAAGTACAAAACATCTTTTTTTTCTGACGCTCTCACAGCTTGAGATGGCAAAAAGGTTAGAACACTTTTACCCATTTTTATTTCCCTTTGTCGATTCTGTGCAACACATTTATGAACAACCTTGACAAGTCATCACGTTGGCCTTACAACTTGGAAAAAAAAAAATCAATACATATCCAGTCATAACCTTCTTGTTACGAGAACTAGAAAGAAGGTTTTTGGGTTGTTTTTTTTTGGTACATATTGTGTTTAAGAGCAAACAAACCTATGATTTTACTTTAGCTTTATTTGTAAAAAGCGTCAAAGTTAAATTGATATGAAAAATTGTATTTCACTGTCTCAAACTTCACAGTCCTTGTACAGCTTCATCATAGTCATAGGTGCGTCCAAGTTTTCTGAGAACCTTTGTGGGCTTTTTTTTTTTACTACTATTTCTTGAAGTAAGTAGGTCAGCTGATCAATAGAGCAGCATCCCTCAGGTCAATGAAGGACTGATAGATGCACCTGCCAAAATGCTGAGAACCTCAGCATGAAGAATATATAATATGCTACTAAACGCCTAATCCCAAGACAACATGCTGTTTTATGGACTTCAAAGCAGAGTGAAAAAAATACCTCTCAACACAGAACCTCAGATGTTCCAGAAGCTGGTATTTAAATAAAACCATCACACTCATTATCATATGAAAACCTCTTTCTTCTGAGGTTTTTGTTATTTTTGAAGAAAAAAAATGTTACCTATCTTTTCAAAGTAAATCAGTCAACCATAAAAGGTTTTTTTTTTTTTGGTTTGTTTTTGTTTAGCTTTAGCTGAAATCAGTAAATAAATCAATTCAATGATTCTCGCTGGTTGATTTAACATCACACCACATATGACTGAGAAAACAATCATCTGGAAGTTGCCCATGGAATGTGTAGGAGGCAGTAAGTAGTCAAGGTGTCCTTCTCTAACACGTCTTCCAAACAACTAAAGGGACATTAATAAAACTGCCCAGAGTTACTCGGACTCTGTCTAGTTTTTACTTTGTGACAATAAAGAATCATGTACACCTCAGACATTCATTATTAATACAGTGTGTGATACACAACAGGTAGAGGCTTATTGTTGATGTCGACTTATTTTTGATTTTCAAGAGAGGAAACCAAAAAGAGTAGGAAACTATTTTATTGGATTCTTTAAAGCAAAGTTGGGGGTAGAAGTCAACTTTGAATCGGTGACCTTCTTTTCCAATTTGCAAGCCTACCACCCATGCTGATTCACTCTATGGCTCGATCTCCCCCGCCACTCTACCAAGCACCAGCACAACCTAAATGAGAAAAAAAAAAAAAAGAACAGGAGTTTCTCTTCTCCTGCTGACTGTCACTCGCCATCCATCGCACTTTTACTGCGAGGTTCCCCGAGACTCACTGCCGTGATGAGATGCTACGAACGAAGGTGTGTGCTTGTGAAAACCGGGATTCTCACTTTCTTGTTATGTGTGTGTGGCTGAGAAGTTTCTGCACTTCTGCACTGCAGGCAGCAAAATGTGCATCGTGGCGAAATAGAGAGAGAGTTGAAATATGTGCCTGCGATGGATGCTGCGTGAAATGATGTGCACTTGTGAGTTTAACGCTGTTGGTGTTTTTGGCCGGAATGGCAAGCTGCAGTAATCAGGAACCCGACTGTCGGCACCACAGGGCCTCTGTGCATGGGTCAGAAGCTTTACAGCAAACACACACACACACACACACACACACACACACATTTATATCATTGCACTTGTAAAAAAGGCAATTAGCTGCATTTACAGCCACTGCACAGCCCACATACAACGCAGGCTGGTAATATATTAAACAAATACCCCTAATTACACTTATTTAGAAGTGCTTACATTTCGCTTCTCTGTAAGAAATCAAGACGAGCATGATGGTAAAGTTAGAGCAGGAACATGTAACGTTTTGGGAAGGAAGACAGCTTTCATTGATATGCAGAAAAACATTTGAGCAAAGTTGGTGTTTGTTGTGTGGAATAAAAATAAAAGAGACCAGAAATCTCAAATTGGATAGAAAAATGAATAAATAAACAGAAAACATAACTGCATAGTTATATTTGGGAGGTCCAAATTTGCCTGAAATCCAGAATTATATATTTATCTGTACAGTATTTGTTTTACAAAGAACAGTCTGGTCACCACGTCCTTCAAAAATGGACAAAACTCTCAAATGAAAATCACTTCATTCTATCATGTGGTTTTTGTGAGAAACCACAATGCCTACAAGCAAGACATTCACATTCCATTTATTCCATTCTGCAGTGAAGTCCATCTCATCTCAACGACACAAGTCATTGATCTCAGTCTCGCTAGTACCAGCCATGCTTATTTGCATTCTCTAAGTTCACAACTAAGATTTATTTACTTCTGCGCAGTACACGTTCTGGTCGCTTTGTTTATGTCACTTCCGCCCTTTTCTCATCGATTCACTTTGCCGCCTGCTTTCCCAGATTTGCCCAGTCTCCTTTCTAAAACAAATGAGATTGACTCACAGGCAACCAGTCATTCACTGGGAGAGCAGTGAATCTGTTTCCAGCCAAACTCTGAAAATGAAAACAATTCAAACTTAATGAGATCAACAGTCTTAAAAAGCTTCAATTTCATGATGTCAGTAATCATTTATGTTACTGTGGTGAACTTTGATGCTAGTGGATTACAAGTTGTTGAAACTGTTACTTAACCCTGCACATGAATCCATTAACCAGTAAGAAAAGAAGAGCATGGAATTAGCATCCCTGAATAATAGGTATTGACATCACTCATTGAAAAATCCATGTTCAGTCAATTTCTACTTTCCATCAAGGTGTATTAAGGCAAGGCAAGTTTATTTGTATAGCACAATTCATACAAAATGTAATTCAAAGTGCTTCACAAGAAAGAAAAGAAAAAGAATGCATTAAAATCACAAAACATAGAATCAAAAAGTTTAAAAAATTAAATAAATAAAATCATTAAAACAGATTAAAAATTGAGCAATTAATAAAAAGCACAGTTAAACAGAACTGTTTTCAGCCTAGATTTAAACATTGTCACAGTAGAGGCCTGTCTCACGGCCTCAGGAAGTTTGTTCCAGACTTTTGCAGCATAAAATTGAAATGCAGCTTCTCCATGTTTAGTCCTGACTCTAGGCACCAGCAGGAGGCCAGTCCCGGAGGTCCTCAGTGTTCTAGATGGTTCATAAGGTACTAACATATCACAGATGTACTTTGGTGCTAGACCATGGAGAGACTTAAACACAAGCAGAGCAGCTTTAAAGTCTATTCTCTGAGCCACAGGAAGCCAGTGCAGAGACTTGAGCACAGGACTAATGTGATCGTATTTTCTAGTTCTTGTTAGGACTCGAGCCGCAGCATTTTGAATAAACTGCAGCTGTTTTAAAGCCTTTTTGTTCAGACCAGTGAGTAGACCGTTGCAATAATAGTATTAATCATTCCCTGCCTCCTCATTTCCTGAGAAAAATCCGCCCAATGTGGAAAGTTGGCGCTTTCGGTCAGAAGACAAATAAACCTCTCTACCTGTGTCTAAAAAAATAAGATGGTGTTATAGGAATGGAGAACAGGCCACTCGGGGATGCTTTCACAGTCCATCTGGTTTCCAGGTTTGTTCAAACCGGCGGCATTGGGAGAGCCTGTATTTCCATTCCTAGTTTGTGTTCAACCATTCCATTTAATCATGGACTTTTTTGTTTGTTTGTTTTTCTTGTCATGTAACCTTGGAATTGCCAATGGATATCAGATCAATTTATAAGTACACTTTTTATTTAAAAAAATAAAGTTAACTAGGTAGGCACAAGAAGACATCTTATATGATCTGTTCTAATATCTTTTTAGAAATTAAGCTAAAATTCATAGATTTGTGCTGCTGGTGATAAACGGCACATGAAGTATGTTCTACCAACCAAACACTTCATTCATTAAAGATGAATTTATTATGCAATTCATTCATTAATTCATTCAGTATGCAAAATCAACTTTTTGGAGCTTCGTACAGTGTTTGATTATCATTCCCATATCAAAAGCTTGCCACAGTTGAGGTTGACTTTGTGTAACCTCAACAAAAAAAAATAATAACCATAGCCATAACCAGATTAACCTCATCATTTACAACATTTATTTTCTTTTACTTAAACTCCAACCAATCCTCTAACAAGGTTATTACTGATCCAACAACTTTTTGGGCCAGATATTTCTTTTTAGTTCAACCATCTACTCAGCCTTTTAGGGCCACATGTGACAACTGAGATGTGTCCCCAAAACCTTGTCTGCTGTCCTCATCTAAGCACCAAGTATGCAAACAATTCAAAGGAAGGAAGACTTAGAAAGTTAGAGACATAGATATATGGTAACATTTGTGTTTATATTATGAAGAAAGCTCTAAAATTGCAACAAGAAAGTTGAGAAATACTACAAAAAAAAAAAAAAAAAAAAAGGTGTCATTCGTATTTAACATGAATCCAGACTAAATAAGTTTCAGGTTTGTACATGTAGCCAGCATCCTCCTGCTTTGTCAGTCCCAACGCTCTGAGCTACCAGATTTCTTTAATACCTTTTGTTATTTTCTTTGGAAAAGTTTGCTGCTCCTTTCTTGCGGCATGTTCATTCACTAGTCAGCTGGAAGCCTGTACGAACAAGCTGCTTAACAAGACATCAATCTTTCCCGATACATAGATTCTGACATGGTTCATGGCTTTCTCATTCTCGTCTACTCTTCACATTTCACTTTTGTCTTTCTGAATCCACCGTGCTGTTTTCATCCTTTTCTCTGTAAGTCTACTTCCATGTTTACCTCGTCATACCTTGCTAGCTTACTAGTTTCTGATCACCACCCCAGGTCTTTGTTCTGTCATACTGCTCTCTTCCACCTTCTTTTCTCTAGTCTTTTTCAGATCATTTGTCAGTTTTTGTTGTTGCAGGTTTCTTCTTTTGTGTCTTGTTGCAAAGCCAAGAATTTAACTTCTGCTTTTTGTAGATACAAAATCTTTGATTGGGACAAATTTAGAAACAATCAAAGAGCATTGTTTCTAAATTGGAGCTTTGATTAGACGGTATTTGTTTGAATTGTTTATTTGCATTTCTCTAATGACACAATTAGACTGTAAATCTTTGTTTTTAAAGAAAAATATTTAGCTATATATGTAAGATTTTGATAGATTCAGGATAACTGGTGCCAGAGTTTAATCTACATTCCAGTAGTAAGTTGAATAACGTTAAAAGGCATTAAAAAACGTTGAAAGGCCCTGCCCCGGGCGGCTGCCTGCTGCGGTGTCTCATGTTTTTTTTGGCGTCTGCTTGTCTATTTTTGCATTTTTTCCACTCGATTTCTGTTTGTCTTTTGCCTGTGTTTGGTCCCGGTCTGGAGATGTGACTTTGTGTGCTCTTTGGACGTTGTTTTGGACTGCACTGTTTTGCTTCAGACGACTGTTTTTAGGCCAAGAGCTAGACATTTTTTTGTTTCAACGGCTAGCTCTCCGTTTTGCTGGTCACATAGCCGTTTTGCTTTTTTAGCGAGGACTCAACCAGCAGCTAGCTCTCGGAACAAGATCCACCGTGGCTGGAGGAGTCGATGCAGTCTTGACAGAACTGAGAAGGAGACAATCAGAAAGGAGGCGCTTTGAGCCCAGTGTCCTTGCAGTTGTCATGGGTAACATCCGGACGTGCGCTGGCAAGATGAAGCAACTGGGGACGCTCGTTCTGACCCAGCAGGAATGTGGAGGGACCACTTGGTGTGCTTCATTGAAGCCTGACTTTGTGGACTCATTATGGACTGTTTTTTAACCGTTCAGTCGCCAGCTTTTACACCGTGTAAGCGGACTGGGAAGGCGTCGAGGTGTTAGCACCGCAGCATCAAATTTCCCTATGGGGATTAATAAAGTATTTTCAATTCAATTCAATATGGAAGTTTTATGGTGAAGGTTGGATTCTGCCAAATGGTGACAATGTGATTTGGTTATTTAGTTTATTAATAGAATTTCTAGGCAAAGTCTAAGTGACAAGGCATCCAATTTAGTGGCCTCAGGTTTGGGTTTCTGCTTTTTGGAGGTGATGTGGTTTGTTGGCCTCATGACGCCATGATCTTCAACTTTCAGCAATGCTGCCAAGTGTGATGGGCTCAGGGGTAAGAATCACCGTGCTCCAAGTCTGAGCATGGTCCTTGTGGTATGCCATTATAAAAAGTTTACTGATACCTATCCTTCAACATATGAGACAAAATTCGTCACAATTACTCAACAATTCAAGTCAGACACATTGAAAACCTGTGAGGTTTGGTTCACCCAAAAATACCAAATCTAGCAGCATTTATACTATTCAAAATTTTAGAGGATTTCCAAATGATTCTTGGTCAAGTTTGATCTTTGCCTTTGTTGCTCTCTGCTATCATCGGATTACATCACGTTTTGGGGTTTTTTTACGAGAAAACTTTGCCACCAATCCTACCATATTCATCTTTTCTTACTCTGGTTAGTAGTACAAACATATTATCCTGTCATAGTCCACCAAATGTCTTGTCTACCCCAGCTGTCTTGGTTTTGACCCTTTCAGACCTTATTTCTCAGCAGCACACGGAAGGTGTAACTGCCTGCTTTTTTACCATCAATAGAGTGAAAGCTTTGGACAATTTTTCTCTCCAACTGAAAAACCACTTTATGCTTTTATCAAAACTTGGTTGGATTATTGGAATGCGGAAACACATCGTCATTCGGTGCTTTTCATTCAACAAGCTTCTGTAAGAAAAGGTTATAAATAGCTGTAATCAAGCAGAACAGCCATGTGAAGGTCTCTGGCATTGTTCGAAGAACCTTAAGGATGTGTTTGTTAGTTGTGTCCTTGGCTACTAGGATTAGAAAGTTGAAAAATTTTGCAAGAAAATGCTTAACTATTTTTCCAGTTTTTCCCTTAATTTAAGTTATCTATATTTACTACATAGTTGTTTTTACAGCTAAATCTTCTTCTTTCGGCATTTCCCTTCAGGGGTCGCCACAGCAAGTCCGTTTCTTCCATTTAACCCTATCTGCTGCATCTTCTTCGGTCACACCAACTATCTTCATGTTTTCCTTCACTGTATCCATGAACCTCATCTTCGATCTTCCTCTAAACCTCTTTCCTGGTGGTTCTAAACCCAGCATCCTTCTGCCGATGTACTCTCTCTCTCTCCTCTGCACATGTCCAATTGAAATGTACTTATTTAATTTAACAAGTTTACTTTTGACTTAAATTAGCCAGGATGGGCTTTGGCACCCCCCGCAACCCTGAAGGGACAGACGGAAAAGAACATGACTGACTGACTTTTGACTTGTTAGTTTTTTGTTTGTTTTTTTAAATGAAGCTAATGAACACAAAATAAATGGTATTCACAGTAATTCCTATATTTTTTTCTATCACAGTCCTATAAACTAGTCCACCCCCTCTCCAAAATATATTTTCAATGATTATTTTATATGTGTAACTTTTTAATTTATATCTATTTGTACGTATATGATAAATATGATATGATATATATTATACTACAGTACATGGCCCTCTTGCCACAGCTTTTCTAGAATGTCTCTGATTTGAACCAAGATGAAAAAATCTGTTCATTTTTAATGTTGACGATATAGAGCCTCCCATGCCGCTGACCTTAATGTTGACCCTTGAATGTTTGTATTTGACAGAGTAGCAGTATCTGCCCTCGCAAAATGAGATCTCTTCTGCTTTATCTCTAAAAAGGGTCAAGCTAACGACATACAGAAGGTTTACTTTCTCCTCACATAGACTCTTTGACCTTTGCTCCTGGTTGGCCCTGTGTTGGAACCAGCCTGACTGATGTTTCTCACTCACTAAAACCAAGAAAGATAAAGACTTATGTGTACAAAAGTAAAGCAATAAAGCAATGAACATCTTTTTGATAACTACCGATTATTGCATCGAGTCCCTGCCTCCTCACTTTCTTTTCTTGTTTCCTTTTCTTTCTTTTACACTCTCTTTTCTCACCTTTTTGATTCACTCTCCTCTCTTTGGGAAACAAATTATGAATATATAAGAATTCATTTAAAGTGTGAAGATATCTTTGTGAAGCGAATAAGTCCACTGAAATTTGGCACAGAAATCATTATTCAGAATATGGAACAACAAACAGGATAGGGTTCAAATAAGAAAGAAACAAAAAAAAACCCCAAACAAACAAAATAAAGAGACCAATTATGCTGCATCGGTCGTGGTGAAGAAAGAGCTGAGCTGAAGAGCAAAGCTCTTGATTTACCATTTCATCTGCGTTCCTACCTTTACCTATGGTCACCAGCTATGAACATGACCGAAATTACAAGATCACGGATCCAACTGGCTGAAATTCGCTTTCTTCGCAGGGTGGCTGGACTTTCACTTAGCTATAGTGTGAGAGTGCTCTGCCATCCAGGGGGAGCTCAGAGTAGAGCCACTGCTCCCCCAGGTCAAGATTTAGTGGTTCAGGCATCTGGTTAGGATACCTCCTGAACGCCTCGCTGGTGAAGTGTTCTGGGCACGTCTCACCAGGAGGAGACCAAGAGTCAGACCCTGGACTCGCTGGAAGGACTATGTGACATGGCTAGCCGGAGACACCTCAGGATCCTGCCGGGTGAGCTGGCGGATGCAGCTGGGGTGAGAGAAGCCTGGTCTTCCTTTCTAAGGCTGTTGCCCCCACAATCTGGCCCGAATAAGCGGAAGACAATGGAACAATATCAATTAGTCTGTAATGGGTCCATGTAGGCGGAAGCCACTTGCTAAGTTCATTTTCTTTGTGGTCTTTGTGGAGACTCCATGTACAAAAAGGAAAAACATGCAAACTGAAGTAGAAAGACCAATGGTTCAATCCCCAATTTAGCTGGGGAGATGGAGTTGAACCACAGCTTTAAGTCAAAATGTTAAACGAGACGTTAAGTGATTTCAAACCAAGAAAACTTTACATTTATCAAAGTGTGCATTTTTAAATACTTCTTCTACTGCAAAACATAGGGGATTGACTCATTTTACACAATCAGTAAAAACAAGAGGACCAGAATTTTGAGTCACAATAAAGTTTCATAACGCTTCGTACATCTCTGCCACAGGTGAATCTTTTTTCCTCGGCATCAACAAAACTTATTTTTGTCACAATTTCCCCATACCTGGCTCTAGCATCTTTGAGACACATAAACCTTTTTATCTAGCTTTTTTTTTTTTTTGGTCGCTTGTTTTCTACTAGTTGTTTCTCTATAAACAGAAACGTATCTGCAGCAGAACCTTCCTGGATGCTTGATACAATGATAAATATAACTTATATTTATTTTCATTGCATTACACAAACAAACCGGCTACATGTACAGTAGGAAGAATTATAAAATATAGCAAGCATAAAAATAAAGTATTTGTTTTCTGAACCACTTCATTAAACTTTGGGTTATGCGATAGGTCACCAATCAGACTCAGAATCACACAGAGGCAAGTAACCACTCAAACATACACTGCTTCCAGGTGCAATTGTATAATGACCAATCACATGCATATTCTTAATAGGTGTTGGATTCCCCCTGAGAGAAATTACACACTCACAGGAGATAAAACTCTGCACAAGATCGAAATTCCTGTGGGACTTATGGTAACCCTTGTGGGATTGGCTGGGATTTCCATTAACTTGGTCAATCAATAACACTTTGGATCCTGGCTGAACTCCAACCAATGACTGATAGTGTTGCTAGGTGTACACAAATAATCATGGTTGTAAAGACATTTTGCACTCTGTCTGATATACAATTGACAATACCCATCAAAAAGTCTAAATATGCAGTAATTCGATCACTCTGCAAATGTGTGATTGTGATCGGTTGTAATTATCTGGTCACAACTGTTTATGGGATTTTTCTGTGAACCCTAAAATCAACTGTTTCTTGAAAGAGTGAAAGAACTCTTTTGGGCTATTTCTTCCACAGAGTGAATGAAACAGTCTGACCTCGCAGGATTGTGGTTTGCTGCCTGCACGTGAGGGCAGGGATACTTTTTTTTATTTAACCAACCGTTCCTTTTTGCACTAGACAGGATATAAAGTATGTAATGTACCTGGAAAATCAGTGTTGTGCAGAAAACACATTGTAAATAGTAACTTTTCCCCATTGTCAGCAGGACAACCACTTATTCCCCTAAAAAATACTTTCTGAACATTGTCAATAAATTCTCAATCTTGGGAATCATTGCCAACACAAACTGTATACCATGGTTAACCTCCATTTTTTTACAGCTACTGAACTCCCAACATGGGCTGGACAGACGTTTGGGTTCACATAACACTGTCATCTCTGTTCATTGATTGGATGGAAACTTTCCATCGCCCCAGTCGTAAGCTAATCCCTGCATTCCGAGATGTATTTTGTAGATGCAAGAGTAAAATGACAGAAGGCAGACAGATGCGAGGGCTTGTAAGGCTCAGATTTCAAAGTGCTTTGAAGTCACTTTGCTAACCGTTAAACCCACATGCAGCCTGATTAAAAAATAAAGTGATAATATTTTTTGTCAAATTGAATAAACTGTTCATTTTTCTATGTGCATCAAACTTGTGTTGCCCAAAATGTGCTTTACATTCTCTGTTTTATATAAAGAAGTCAGAGCAGAGACGAATAGAAAATCACTCCTCACGCTCTCTAAGTTAGAAGAGCATCTCTCCCACCAGCAGGACACGCTTCTTCCCAAATATTGATCCTACGAAGAGATTTTGTGCGCCCGGTTGTAATCTGCTTAGAGTCCGCTTGCTGTTTGTGTTTTAGCTCCAGCGGCCACACATCAGAGTAAACAAAATGTTATCGTTTTATGTGCAACATGAGAGCGACGCTCCGGAAGACACACAAATAACATGATGCACACTTAAGCCCATGGCTGCTTTTCACTGCAATGGGCTTCCCCAAGTTCACACAGTCACAGCCCGTTTAATGTTTGAAGCAAACACGCATCTGACAGTCTAAAGCTCCTCAAAGGACCACTCCCCAGTCAAAAAGTAGTCATACACAGAAACAGAAGAATAGATTAGAACTAAATAGGATGAGCGGCCTCTGCAAAATGCTGATGCAGCTCTTTCTACCTCTGTGTTCATGAGTGTGTATGTGTTCATTGAATGTAGTGAAAATCTATAAGGAAGGTTTTATGTTATTGGAAAAACAATAAAGTGTGTGTGAAGCATCTGTGAGTGTGTGGGGTGTATGTTAAAGGTCAACAGAGCAATTCGACTCTTGAATGCAACAGAAATCAATGATCTTAAACACTTTTGACCCCAATTACCTCCTTATAGTTCTAAAACTTAGTCAAAAAAGTGTGCATAGTGACAAACATTTTAGTGAGAAGTGTGAATTGTGTGCTACCACGAGGATGGCCAATATTTGCTGAAACATGTGGTAAGAAAAAAAATGAAACAATGAGACTATAGAAAAGCTAAACAAGGACTGCAGAGAACGTCATTGTTTTTCTGAAAATGATCATTATTAAAGCCCCCCTAATTTTCATTTAAATCCCTTCCCTGGATAGTCTTAATTGAATTGTGGCCAGGAATGTCAGAAAAATAGCCTCCAGGCTTATCTGATTCTCTTTTTTTGGTTTAGTTTGCAGAAAAATTAAGCTGTAGTTTAGTAAGTTGATCTTGCGTGACAGTTCAATATTAAACCTTCTGGGAGCTGTATTATTTTTTATTGTTGGTCCAAGTTTACGTGCAAAACGTGCCATGCGTTGAGTATTACCCAGAGTAAAACACACGAGGGGATCTTGATGATGAGACCTAACTGAACCCACAGACTGTTAATTTTGCTCAGATTGTCGGAAATTCTCTTGATGCTATCGTTTTATGTTTGAGGTCTGAAATATTTGACACCTTCAGCAATGTTATTTCTATTGTTAATTCTGTTCCAACTGATTTTCTAAAAAAGATAAAACGGTAGAAACAATCAATCAAATGATTAAATTAAAGCTAAATGATCTAAATTAAACCGATCAATCATTTTAGAATATTACACAAGAGTTAATAAAGATACTAGCTGCAAATTTGTCTAAGCAATAATCACTTTTATTACAAATACATAAGTTGAAGTTTTTCTTTGAAAGCATTTTAAAGTTTTCAGAGATGCACTTGTGGGAAGGGCTCTTTTTTGCGTCGAAATGTAATTATCCCAGAGAGACACGTCAATATAAGGACATGTGCATTTTAAAGAAAAAAGGAAAAGTACAATCTTTCATATCTGAGTTATTTTAATAACACGTTATAAAAAAGCAGTCAGTTTTCTTCAAATGTCATTTTACACTTTAAAAGTAACTAGCTATTCTATCCAAAATGGAAATAAAAACCAAAATAACAATTCATTACTCTATTATGCCAGCTTATTTGGTTTGGCAACTTCTCACAGCTCATCTGAGAAATCTCATTGTGCTCTTTAGCCATTCAAAAGACATAGTCCTTACAGTGTGCCCTGGGTCGTTTGTGGAACCTTCCTCCTGAGGAACATAACCGGAACATAAATTACAGATCGCTTTGCTAACAAAACGCAGGGCAGTTAGTGTTTCCTATGATCACTAAAAGTCCCAGGAGTTTTCGCTGGGCAGGAGTGTTGGTAAAATAGTTAGCTATTATTGTTTGCATTAAAAACATTTTTTTTGTTAAATTCGCTATGTGAAGTCCATTGCAATAAATGTGTTGTGATATTGGGCAATACAAATAAAATTTAATTGAATGTCATCAATGAGTTGTCACGGAAATATTCTAACAAGTGCATAAACGTCTTCCTCTGGCTTCATTGTATTTTCAGAAGAAGAATTTAAACTCAGAACCTTTTCCAGATGATCAAACTCATATCATATTGTTTTTTGGTGATAACCATGACTACCGATGATTGTTAGAAAACAAACTGCTTGCCCAAGAAACATACATAATGGGTCATAAACTGTAGAGGAGTTGAGCATAATGAGTGTGTATCAACTATTATGTTTGGCCACATCCAAATGAAACCAATTACTTTTCCATTTTCTACCAATTTTGACGATGCCAAGTTCAAGTTTTTGGAGACGAAATACATAATTGTTGATCAGGTCTGGATTTGCATGACAACTACCTTAATAACCAGGAGGGTGTTTTATGAAAGTGCACGTCTTTGCCAGTGGTTCACGCTCTGGCTTCCTGACCATGAACCACCAATAAATTACATTTTGTTGATGAGTGCATCTATTGTTAACTTGACTGAATTCTGTTCAGCAAATTACAACAAAAAATAGAAAAAGTTTATGGGGACTCAGTCTTGTTGGATCCAGCAGTTTGACAGGTATGGGTTGCCATGTTCATATACAGTCATTGTTTTGGGCTCAGCTTCTTAGAGTAGAAACTCATCAGAATTGAGAAAGTTTGCCATCTTTTGCCATTGAACCCTTTTTTCTGACTGCTTTGCCATTTTTCTTTTTTTTTTTACTAAAAAAGTGAAAGAAGCCAACAGGACCGCAAGCATTAGGCTTGACATTAAACAAGAATAGACAATTTCAAAACAAAAGCACATAAACTTTTTCTCCACTTAATGGGAGTTTCGACTCCAGTCATTAATCATATAAATTCCTGTCAAAGAGGCGGTGGCCATATTGTGTGTTGGAAGGCTTTTAGGAAATTGGGAACATTAACCAAAGGGAAAAAAAAAAAAAAACAACAACAACAGCTTTGAGTTTACACTTTGTGAATGCTTTGATATACTTTAAAAATGTTAAAGACTCATTTTTCTTATTATAGATTGACTACTTAACTGAAAACACATTCATGTTTTCTTTGTTATTTTTATTGCATTCATTTTTTTAAACAAAGTTGCCAACCATAACGGTCACCACGTTCCTCATTCTTTATGGCTTCGTATGAAAAGGAGACCCATTAAGTTAGTCATTTTGGAGACTTTGGTCTTTTTTTTCCCCTACAATTTAGAACATTAGTGAAGGAAACGCATGTATGACGACTAAACAAAAGATTTCACTGCAAAACTTCTGGGTGGCAAGCAATTATGCCGATGATAGTTTTATATTATGTTGGTTAAATTTGCATCCAACAGCATTAAATAAGAAGCTCACACTGAAGACCAAAAGTCACAGTTTCACATACATTTCAAAATAAAAGAAAGCAGATAAAATCGTCTTGCTTTTTCTTTATGTTGAAAAAAGAAAGCAAGTTCTGGTACAGACAAGTAAAAGACCAGACAATGAACTAGAAAAAAAGACAATGAAGTACCATATTACCATGGTTAATAATGGTACAATAACTTTCAGGATGTTTAAATTATGGAAACTTTCAAGTCTCTCTCTCTCTTTTTTCCCATTTCACAAAAATTAGGTAATTTAATCCTAGATAAAAAAAAAGACATCTTAAATTTATGACTAAATATAAACCTATAATTTCATTCATTCATCTTCTTAACTGCTTTTCCCTGACGGGATTGTGGGGAGTGCCGGACCTATCCCACCTGATTAAAGACAAGCGGCAGGGTATATCCCAAATAGGTTGCCAGTCTATTACCGGGCCACACACACACAACCATCCACACACTCATTGCTTGAGCATTTTCGTAGCGGTCAATCAATGTAACATGAATGTTTTTGGAGGGTGAGAGGAGACTGGAGCACCCGGAGAAAACCCACACATATACAGGGAGAACATTCAAACTCCAAACAGAAAGGCCAGTGTTCCAAGACTCGTCCCCGCCCATGATTCGAACACTGACTTTTTTGCCATGAGACCCCTGTGCAAACCAATGCGCCACCTTTTTACAAACTGAAAGTCAAAATATTAATTGGTTGGATTACATTTTACTCATTTTACATCCAGAGTTTAAAAAGTGTTAACGGTGAATACTTCTGTGATTCATCATATTGTACCAATCAAAATACAGGAGTGTTACATCATTTTTCAAATCTCTTCTGTACACAATCATTTAATTTACAACCATTTATTGTCTTATAAATGCAAATGGTATCTCTTATCATTCATTAGTGGTCAGTTTGTGCCTATGTGAGCGAATCACGCCATGGAATCCAAGACTATCCATCTCACTATCTCAACAATACCACTAATTCCCATCTTTCTCATTTTTAAATTAATCTATGAGCATTAGAAACACCACAAGAATTGCTTTTTTATATAGAATAAAAATTGAATCACAAACTTCTTACAGTTAAATCATGCTTGAGTTGAAACATATAACTACATAGTGACATCCCAAAGAACATGACCGCAATTATTTAGAACGTGAACAGTATTGTCAGATACTGGGTTTTTTTTCCTAGTGAGCCTGTTGACACGTTGGCACACATTGTTGCATTGAAAAGAGCAACAGGAGGTGTGTGTTCTGCCTCATCACCAGTACTAAAACCCTCAAAGATGCACACACACAATCTGGAGATGGTGCACAGATACAGAAATCTCTCTGGATTCACTGACTCATCCACCAAAACTATGACTTATATATAAAACTATGTATATGCAAACATTCAATTAGTGGAAGTATAGCTTTATAGCTCATTGGTTAAAACCAGAAGACATCCCATAATTCATCATCTTGTTTCCAAGACTAACAGCCTCCTCCGATGCAGCTCCACCCACTGAGACTCAATCACACATAATATCATACACAGAAGGTCACACTGTGATTTAGAACCTCAGCATTACACACCCCACTGTTTTAAACACACATACACACACACACGCGTGCGGAGATCAATCTTCTCACAGCAAGCTGTTTTTCATGGAGGCTCACAAGTCTGCATCTACTAAAGGGAGGACATTTTAATAACAAAGTATCATTACTAAAGTATCCCTCTGGTTTCAATAAGACGTAACAGCATTCTGGATCCATCAGCAATAAACTGGCATTAATGAACAATTAGCAATCAGTGCTTTGCTCAAGGGTACCCCGAGCAGATTTCACTATCAAAGAGAGGAAAAAAAAGCCATTTTCTCTTAGCGTTAATACATCGTTTTATGCTCAGCAGCTGGCTCTCAGGCTGGGTCTTATCTTTCTGGCTGTCGCTTGTTTTATGGAAATGTTCAAACCAAGCAGGCGTTGTCACTCATAATTTCAGATTTCACAGACAAAATGGAGGAAAAGGCTTTTTAAACTGTTTCTTCCAGGCACCTAAACATTTGCTGCTGCTCATAGTCCAAAGCAATGACACGGATGTTAAAGAAATCCGACTGAGTCCAAATGTGAGGAGGCTGGTTGTTGTCTCTGTTGGTTAGCGTAAAATGAGCAAGTTGCATCATACTAGCACCAGGCGTTGAGTCAGGGTTGGTTGGACTCCTCAAATAACAATATGTGTAATTAGAGTTTTGCAGCAAATTTTTCTAGTTATTTTTCTGATCTGTTTACTTTTCTGTGATTTTAATTCTGCAGAGCAACAGCTGAGCATTTGAGATAACAAAGTAACCCATAGTTCGCTCTAAAACCAGCCAACAGTTCTTATTTCTTTTATCTAAAGGTTAGGAAAAAATGCAGCTTCCATGGTGTTTGAATAAGACAAATTTTATCGTAAACACCAATAAATTCAAAAGGTTTGTAATGAATCCTTCTTGATTTGAATAAACTGCCAATCGAACAATCGGTTTTGGTTTCTAACACAGTACATTTTTGTTAAGCCAATCTGTTATCAGAATATTCAACTTTCTGCGTTCTTTTCTCAACATTTGGAATGTTTTTAAGAAATTTCCTAGTCGGAAAGTTATTTTTCAAATTCGAAACATTTCCTTTTTAATCCAATTTAACTTTGTTCGGCTTGCCTTTTTGCAAAAAAAGATTATCGTCAGATAAGTACGAGTTTCATTGTAAATATCAATGAAATGAAAAAGACCAGATGTGGATGAAAATATTTTGTATTAACTTTAGAAAAAAAATTGAAGATTGCATTTCTTATGTACGTCTTTGATAGCATTTTTCTTTTACAATTTTTTTGTTGATCCACATCTGTATCTGATCCAGGTTTGGCCCCTGGTCGTATGACAGGGTCTTTTGTGGCAAAAGTCTGCCTTTACAGCTTTTTTGCCCTTTTTTTTTCGTCACATTCCTGGCATCCCTAAAAAGCATATTTGTTCAATTTAACTCCAATTTTTGACAACATAAATTTCCCTCATCTTGAAACTCACTTAGTCCGGAAACATATCACAAATCTTGTTTAAGGCTGTAAATACAGTGTAAAGCACATTAAGTTAGTAAAGCTGGCACATATTTATCTAAATTTTTTCACATAAAAATTGCACTTCCTGATGAGGGGATTGAGCATGAGTAGAGCACAGGCACTAAAACACATCTTTCTTACATTAGAATGTAGAAGTGGAAGAGATTAAAATCATTGGCCAATAACAACCAGACATCTGAATAACATCTGAATGCCAGATGGAAGAAATCGTGAATTTCTCAAACATCTATGGCTGAAATTGAAAAACACTTCTAGTTTGTATTTGATGTGGGGAATAAAAACAAGGTAAAACCTCCAAAAACAATAAGCCACCTTTAAAGGAGAGTGACTTTGAACCGGAGAGACTTGAGTGTAAAGTAATAAAAGAATAATATAAAAGAAGTAGAGTCTTTTGGTGTTATATGTAATCCAAGAATGTCATTTATTCTGTGCGTGGAATATGATGGAATGCTCTCTAAAGCCTGCAGGGTGCAGACCTAGACGTCTTTTAAATGCACAACAACATTTCAAAGTCAAGTTTTTCTGAAACTTTGCAAGTTTAACTATTTGTTTACTAGTACTTTGAAAAAAAAAATGAGCTTCATGTCTTTAATCATGTTAATTTCCAAAGTTTCATATGTTTCAGATAGGTCACAGGGACACTGTTAACGCCCCCTATTTCACAAGACACCTCACTTAAAGTCCATGTAATAAACAATAGAAATAAGTTGTTGACTTTATATAAAGCTTTTCTAATGTGAAACCAGAGAAATCAGTCGCCTGCAGCGAGAACGTTTTTTTAAACTAATAGACCACAGTCTGCTAAACAACTCATTTGATGCTCTGCTGAAATCAACAGATGCACTAATTACCTTTCAGTTTTAATTTGCGTGCAAGTCAAGATATCTTTATTCTTTGAAAAGAAAGCACAGAAGTTGTGATGTCTTTCAAGTTCTCTTTGTTACTAACTGATGATGAGATGCAAATATGAAACTTTCCCGTTTATTTGGTCCTCTATAGTATCCTTTGCCTAGCCACTTTCTACAAATAAAACTCGCCAAACAAGTACCTAATGAGTCCATTATTACTCTGTACACTGCTTATCTGTGTCTGCAGGCTTATCCCAGGATGCAGCACAGAGGTGAAATTGATATACAGTATATACTAATGTGTGTCTGTGTGTGTTTCAATGATTCAGATCCTCTGTGTCTGTATAATCATTTAATTTCATTAACAATATTGCTCACAGGTTTCAAAAACCTCAAAAAAGTAGTAAAATTTACCTATTTTGACAAGAAAATCTCACCAGGACCCACAAGCATGATGAGCAATCAAACTCTTTCCATTATTTAATATACCTTCAACTTAAAAAAAAAAAAAAAAAAAAAATCATCATCATTATCTAATTTTCAACAAGCATCGGTACAATTAGGAAATACCAATCAATAAGGAAATACAAACTTTCAAGAAATTAAGCAGATATCCAACATTTTTTTCTATGTGATTTTTAGTGGCACGGGGAACATTTCTTCCATCTCATGATCTAAGTGAGCGCTACTGGTTTTAAAGACAAAAGACGGTGGCTCAGTGGTTAGAGCGTTCACCCGTGGACCGGAAGTTAACCGGAAGTTCACGGGTTCGCATCCCACTGAGTTCATATCTAGCGTCCTTGAAGAAGACACCAACCCCCCGTTACTCCCACCCTTGGCGGCGTCATAAGTAGCAGCCTGCTGCGTTGTAATGCAGCACACAAATTTCCCGGTGAGGGATCATTAGAGTATATTTTAAAAAAAAAGTATCAATATTACAATAAATTGGTAGCATGTTCTCATTTGTCATACTTATCACCTCTTTTGAGTTGCACTATCCTATTTTAGGAGAGTTTTTTTTTTTTCATCTAGAACCAGTGTGACATTCCCAAGTGACAGTGATAGATGGTCTGTTCTACAAGAACACAAAAAGAATCTAGCTAGTTTAAATTATGAACCTTCGTGCGTTTGTAGAACAAACTAGTGTCGCTCCCTAGAAACAGTCTGCCTTTGCAGGATTGGGGTTCATTCGTTCCACTGGTAATGCGCTAGTAAGGCTAGCTTAAAAAAAAATATTCTTCCCAAATCCCATCGGCAGCAGATCAATCATATCTTTCTCCTGGGTAAAACCCTCTTAGTGTTTTCTTTGTTCTGGCTTTAAATTCCCAATTTGGGAAAAAGTTGCTGACTCAAACCAAAGCGTATGGTCGATCTCCATGCTTAGCTATGAGGTACTCCCTTAGAGGCAAGACGTTTTCCTAAAGATTAAATGCTCTGCAAAGTTTTAGTTTTATGAAAAATACAGTTGACGACCCAAGGAATAGGATAAACTTTGTAGTTCAGTCAGACGGGACAGAAATTTAGAAAAGAATCAAACTCAATGTTTACCCTTTTCGAACCCCTGCAGTCTAAACCTCATTATTGCTACTGAAAGAGATAAAATGTTCTGTTCTGTGAACCAAAACTATCTTGTGGGTGGCTAGCCTGTGTTATCTGTCTAATTCTGTGGAGGGAGTTGCCGCTTTTATCTCTGGATCTGTCTGGTCTCTGCGGCCGTACAACTGCTTCTCCTGCTGTCTCTGAATCTCCAGGTCTTCTCTAATTGGCAGGTTAACATCATTTTATCTGCTTAAATTACTTGAAAAGTACAGCCCCACATATTTGAGCGTCTGACCTGCTGGTAAATCTTTGAGACTCACCTTTACAGCACATTCATGTCTCAAACTGAACAGAAATGAAGAAACATAAAAGTAAGAATATAAAGTGGTTTCATTGGTAAAAATGTAAAGGTCAGACATACCAGTAATCAAACAACAAAATTAAATGTTAAGCTATCAAATGTTTTTAACAAGTAAATTAGTTAATCAGTGGAGCGAGTCGGGGCGGATCCAGGATTTTCTAAAAGGGGAGGGGTGTGAGGTCATTGACAAAGCCAATATAGATGAAGGTGGAGGTATTCAGCCCCCCAGAACATTTTTAAAAATAAGAATAATTTTCCTGCATTTTGATGGCCCATTCGCTGGCCCTGCAAGGGTATAGCTTGACTAGTCCCTTTTTCTGTCTTCTGTTTTTATTTTTATTTTTTTTTTGTGGATACCCCCCCAACCCTTCCTTGTGAACTCCCATCACACTTAAACTTATTTGAAACTCATTTTAATCACAAATGTTCTGTTACAAGAAAAATTAGTTGAGAATGATGACGTAAAACTGTAAGTTTCAGTGTATTTTCAACGCATAAAGAAGTTAATGCAGTCTTTGCATTTTTAAAAGGATTTTGAGTACATTTCAGAGTTGATGAATAAGGGCTAGTGTCACCCACATGAAAAAACAGTTAATTATAATTAAATTTGAGTAATTTGCTAACTCTATGTGCCATTAACTGAGTTTCAATTAATTTATGTGTATTTCTGTATTTTAAATCTTTCATTTTAGATTTACACAAGATAATAAAACTTTACTGAGATGTTTCATCAAACTAAACCCCAAACCTTTTGAAGTAAACATCTGCTTTTGAAGATTTTAAACTAAAAAAACAGTCATTTTTCCAAGTTTACTAAATTTTTGCAACTTGATACCTATGTACTCTCTGGATGCAAAAGCACATAAACTTTCGATTAATTGTAAAAAGTTTTAAAACAGGCAAGCCAGGACATTTGCAGCACCTTACAAAAAAAGGTCATTTAATGAAACGAAACAAGAAGTTTGAAATACTTGTTGACATTTTTTTTCATTCAGCTTTTTTCCCATTTCTTTGCTAACCCATTAGGGAAACGTTTCAAACGCTGCTTCTGAACATCGATTGTTGGGTGCATTGCACACGTCCCGTCCCGACCAATAGAGTAGTGATTGGTTGAAGCATAAAAGTACCCATCAACTATAAAGTGAACAAACCCAATTATGAGAGGTCAGACAGTTTCTTTCACTCTGTGGAAACCGTTTAATGCATCAAAGAAGATAAAGAATTATTAGCCTTCAAAAACTCAAGTCAGTTAATCTTTAATTAACTAAGGCAACTGTAGGCTGACTTAAAAGTCTATCAAAACCAAATATTTATCTTTCTTTGATTTAGTACCAAACAGAACTAATAATTGTAAATAATCTATCAAAATAGAATAAATGATCATATCTGCTGAACATTTCAACCGAGAGCAGTTTGGGCAACTTCCGGAGAGGTAAAAATTAATTGCAAAACCCGAAAATATTAATATTGTCAAAATACGATATTTTACTGTGAGTTAATGAGATGTTGTGGAAAATTAAAGCTTTTAAGCTATGGCTAGTGCAATAAATATCCAACATATTAGAAATTTGCTGTTTTCACCCAATAGCAAACATCATATCAAACTCTGTCTCCAAGGCCCACGGATTCTATCATTTAAAACCAAACGGCTACGGTTTCTGCATTATAAGCAGCCAATTGAAATGCAAAAATAACAGTAGCAAGTGAAATTAATATATTCCACGGCCAACAGGGTTTTAGAAACATCCGTCTTGTGTTTCATTATGCAAACGAAACTGATTTGGTTCCACTTGTCATCTCGTGTGTTAGTGCAGCCGCTAAAAGGTCGCACAAGGCGTGAAATAAAATAATAGTTTCTCCTGAGGTCTGACATGCTAAACATGATTTTAATTTTTTTTTTCTGTTCGTTTCATTCGAAACATGTTAAAATGTCCAATTACAATCACACATGGCATCACTATAAGCCTATTGTTCTGTAGAAGCTTTACAAGACCCTGCTCTGCCACCCAGACATCACCTACAACACTTACCAGTGGGGTGTCATGTGGGGGTTTGTATTCCCTCTGAGGCTTTTTCCTCACACCTGGCAGGTGACATGGCAAACCAGTTTGAGCCGCAGGGATGAGTTGTGACACTTCACTTTATTTTAAAAAGTTTGGGAAGTTTCTAAACTGTCAATTTGAAAAGGGAATGGTTGTTGGAGTTTTTTCTTAAGGCTTTATCTTTCATATGCTTCACTCAGCTTGTCTTGTCACAGTTTGAGTGAAGCTGAAAGCAAAGTCATGGAAGTCAAGAAGACAGAACAAAAAGTGTGCGCCCCCTCATTTAGTTTTAAAGCAGTTATTACATCAAGATTTCTACAAAAGAAGAAAGTAAGAGATCGGGAATGGAGATTTATTGTTTCACACCCGGAAAAAAAACCATGGTGGTAATTTAATGTCGCCAAAATGGCTGTAATAACAACAGTCCAATTCAGCCAACAATTTCCTTTGAGGGCAATAAATGTATTCTATCGAATCACTGGTTCAACGTTTATGGCAAAACCTGAAATTTCCTTACTCTGCTACTACTTTGAGATCCCAACATGTTTCTGGATAAACATTGAAATACACTCGGTCGTATCCAAATAAAAATCTTTTCAACTTGCAACCTTCATCATTTATGCACACATGCCACAAAAACAATCAAATTTGATTACTCATTCTCAAGTTATTGCAGGCTAGGTGTACTTTTATTGTTATCTAAATTATGTGCCATCAAAAAGACAGATCACAGTTTTGCAATGGGAAGGTGGCAAATAATATACAAAAGCTACCTACTCAGCAAAAAAATAGTCATTCCCAAGGGGAAAAAAAAAACAAAACAAAACTATTCTTTGTATTTTTCGTACTAGTCACAAATTTTGAAATGATCTTGTTAGAAAATAACTAGATTGCTTTATGATTGCTCAGTCATTTGGCTGTAAAAAAAACTGCATACCATCAACCCTCCACTGCCGTGCTTAGTATACAAAATCTGGTGTTTGAAAATAACCAAATTAAACTTGTTGCTATGAATGGCTGCCTAAAGTTTGAGTTATTTAAGAAGGTTTCTAATGTGTACAGATGTAGATTAACAAATCTATCTTACTTTGGCATTTCTACGTCCGACCCAAGGAAACACAACTGGTTTAACTTTGACACTTAGAAAAAATGTATTTGGTTTTGCACCAACAGTCAGTGCTTCTCTGTACCAACAATGAGTTCTTTGGTGAATAAAGAACCGAGCTGAAAAGCAAAGCTCTCGATTTACAAGTCTATCTATGTTCTATCCTCACCTATGGTCACCAGCTGTGGGTAGAGACCGAAAGAATGAGATAGCTACAGGCGGCTGAAATGACCTTCCTTTGCAGGGTGGCTGGGCTCTTACTCAAAGATAGAGTGAGGAGCTCTGCCATCCGGGAGGAGCTCACAGTAGAGCCGTTGCTCCTATGGGTCAAGAGAAGCCAAATGGAGTGGTTGGGCATCTGGTTAGGATGCCGCCCGAATTCCTCGCTGGTGAGGTATTTTGGGCACCTCCCACCAGGAGAAGACTCAGAGGCAGGGCCCGGACCCGCAGGGGAGACAATGTCTCAGAGCTAGCCGGGGAACACCTCGGGATCATCCAGGGTGAGCTGGAGTTGGGCTGAGGTGAGAGAAGCCTTGGCTTTCTGTCTGAGGCTGTTGCCCCATGACCTTAACCCAGATAAGTGGAACACAACAGAACAGCACAGAACAGAAAGTTCTTTGGTTTACTGGAGTTTGTAAAAGTGTTGAAAACTTTGGGTAAATTTACTTGAATGGTTTCTCCAAACCAATGGTTATTTGATGCAGTGGAATTATTCACCTAACATCACCTGAAAAACTACAGTCTATTTGATTTTTTAGAAGCTATGAAATATTATTTTTCATAAATGTAAAACTGTGATCGTGCAACACAACAGCGTTATGGCAGGATAGGTTCATCAAGAGTTGCTCACAACAATGGTCAATCAGTGGAAAGACAATGGTGCCAACACTTTTTCTGCTTGCCATTTTAGTTTCAATGCTTTACTTTTGCTACTCATTTTTGGACCATTCTATTTAGATTAAGCTAGTTTTGCCTGGATGAACAATGTTCTTTTATACATTCTGCTTGGAAAAAGAAACAAAGACTGCCTTTTTTTGATAGCTGGAAAAGCTCAAATAATTGTCTCTATTGACAAAGTTATCAAATTGGAGGAATGTCTTTCAGATGTATATTTTAGAAGATATGCAGACATTGAACCAATACACCTCCTTCAACATCAATCTGAATTCATCCTTCTTTGCATCCATTGCTTTTAAACATCTGACAAAGTCCAAAACCATCGTACCTGAAATGAAATTTAACAAAAACCTTTTAGCAGAGCAAATAGGAATCACTTTAATGCTCACTCAGACTCCTGCTTGGTCGAGCTGCTGACTGCATGCAATCCTCCTTCATGTTCTGTGACACAAGGTGCTTTCAGCTTGTAAAAGAATTCACTTCTACTGCAAGAAAACCCATGTCGTCTTAAGAAAAACACATTCTGAGCGGATGGAAACACCCGTTGACTGAAGATGCAAAAATGTAAAGTTTACAGCTTTTCTTCAAATCAAGATAATTTAAAATTAAATTACACAGAAATGATACCTTACTGCTTATTTTCAGAAAAGATCAAAACCACACTTATTGAGCTTGTAGAATTTATAGTAATAACAGTATTTAAAAAAAAACAAAGATATGCTTTAGCTTTGAAGTCATTAAGTTGCTAAGCTCCAAACAAATGAATCTCATTGGATAGTTAATCCACAAAAGTCACTCTTTGCTCAATTTATTTAGTGTTTCAACATTTAATTTATTCTAAATTCTTTGAAGTACAATTGCAATTTGGTTCAGGAGTGTTGGTGTTGGGGGAATTTCAAAGCCTGCGACTCTGAAGTCCTCCCAGACATGCTCATTTAGTCTGAACACTAGTTTGCATCAGGCTTTGTTCTTAAAAACCAGATAAATCAAACTAATCCTTGAAAAAGAGGACAAAATAAGACAGAGATTGGGTCATTGTAAATATTATTTGTGCCAACTTTGCACAAATAATTAATGTTTTCATGTATAACTAATACAATTGCTGAGTTGTAAGCTTTTTTGTTCTGCTTTTTCAACATTTCAGGTTTTAGAAATTGAGTGGTATTATATAGACATCTGATGTACTATTAATATTACTTTACTGCTATGAACGGAAGAAATTCCAATAAAATCACATGAGCAAAGACAATAAATTATTTGTCTTTGTTTCATAGAAACTTGTCAATTAGATTTCAAAAAGAAAATGTGGCAGTTTACCCAAGCCAAGCTAATTTAGGACATAAGAAAAAATAGAACCATAAACCATAATACGTGGGTGCATGGGTTTTCTACAGGTACTTAGTTTCCTTCCACTCTCCAAAAAAAAAAAAAAATACGCATGCAAATTTGGTTTATTGGCCGCTATGAAATTGGCCCCAGGAATGAGTGTTTGGATCGTTAACTGTGTGTGGCCCCGAAACAGACTGGTTTGGGTTGTACCCTGCCTCTTGCCTGAAATAAGCTGGGATGGGCTCCGGCATCCACCGCAATCCCGTTGGGGATAAGCGGTTTAAAAGACGAAATGAAAATGATCATTTAAAGACGGCGTCATGCAAAAGGGAAATTTTTTTAGAAAATCCCAAATTTGAACATTATTCCAACTGTAGTAACATACTGTTTAAGTGTTTAAATAATCTGCAAGCTCTCCTATTCAGTATTCGGCTACTTTTCGAATGCCGAGTTGTTCTTCCACCAGATTCCGAGCATGCTCAGTGTCGAATTTTTGCAGCAGCGACGAACAAGCTCTGCTCAGTTTTTATGAACCAGGAGTGCAGTTTTTATGTGAAAGTACCAAAATAAGAATATAGAAGAATATGTACAAGCTTTGCTAAATTGGGTACTTTACTTTTTTGTATAGGCTCAAACTAGATTTATGTTGCTTTCCGTCAAGCAAAGCAATATAAATCTAAAGTAAAGCAAGGGGGCAGGAGGGCATTGATTAGAAAGCTTTATACAGAAATAAAGCTTTATAATCAATGGTTTGTATCTTTTTGGGTCTTTACCTCTTTATTTAGTCAAAGTCATCACGTCTGAAGGAAGCATTCAGCTCCAAGCACCTCCATCAGAGTCGGCCAGAGAGTTTTCTACTGCAAAGGCATCAAATAGGCTACCTGGTTTGTTCAAAGATGTTTTTTCTGCATTCACATACATATGAAAAACAACACACCCTGAGCTTTTTCTGTGCATTGCAGCTGTGAACCACTATCAGGACTGACTGGGGGTTCAGTGTCCTGACCAAGAAGACCTCAGCATGAACTCCTAGTGGGGGATCAAACCTGCAACTCTCTGGTTGCCCTACCCACTGAACCATCCTCCCCCCGACTGAGCGATTCTTCAAAAATGCATTTTTCTGAATTGCAATGTGCTTTAATCGTATTTGGATGTTTGTGTTTTCCGAGCCTTTGGTTCCGCAGCACAGTGAAAATAAAGTTAGTCAGCAATTTTAGAAACTCTGATGCCACATGCACCGAGAAAAGTTTCATAAACTGCTTAAAACCCTGTGGATGTGTACATTTTTACATTTTGTGTCAGAAAAACAAAGCAATTTGAATTTAAGTTTTACTTTACTGCATAGTGATTATTCATCACATAGAAACCCCCCATAAAAATATAAGTTAAAGTTTTTCTTCTTTGATACTCTTGTTTGACTCATCCTGAATTATGCATTGTTTAAAACTGTTAATTTCTTTGTTATTACATTCTCAAATAATCAAAATGTATAAGTCAGATTCAGCCTTTGATGCAAACATACACAGGAATATTCCCTCATCACATATACTCTGTGAATTGCCTTCAAGGCATGGAGGACTCTCTGACTTGGACTTGACAGGCTCAAAGCATGGAAATATACAACGCTGCAAAAGTAGTTTTACTGAAGTTTGGAATATTTTCAAAGATGGCCCTTAAAATTCAAATTCAATATCCATCTCACATTCCTTTTTCTACAAGTGACTTAGAGTCATTCAGAGGTCAGCTGTTGATCTATTTCCTGTGCTGCCTATTAATACTAGAGCTGAACCAGTAATCAGCATTGTGCCATGCATAACAAATGTTGCTGTGCAAACAAAATGGGTCGATACTCAAATGTAGTTCATTTTTATTCAAAAAGTGCACTGAAATAAAATGTGAATGTTTTACCAACCAAAACAAATGTTTTTTTTTTAAATGATCAAGAAGCTAAATTTAGGTAGACAGCAATGCACCAATATTGATAATTTTTTAGTGTTGCAACAATGTGTAAAGCTCACTTTATTGTCAGTGTTGCGTTACGCTTTAAAAATTATCATACTGTCATAAATAAAAGGAAAAAAAATGTATTTTGTTCCGATACCCGCTAGATGAAGGTAACTAAAGGCTTTGTGTCACTGTTTAGCCATGGGAGCACACGCTGCACGTTGCCAACCACACTACTCAGTGAAAAAAAAAAGCAATAGCTGTGAGTTGTGAATAGATTTAAAAAATGCACATATCAATTGGGTTTTTTTTTTTTTATGTTTACCAAAACTTAAAGTAAAAAAACAGATCGGTTTCATGCACACACTGCATTGGCATTGTGCATAGAAATAGGTATTTAAATGCTGCATGTTTGGTCAAAAACAAACTTTTTGGGAGACAATAACAACAGTGGTTCCTAACAAATGGCATTGGTTTTAAAATGCTTTGTTTTTTTATTGTTCCAGAAGGTCATTTTATTTTTGCAGTTCTGTTTTACTTGAACTCGGTATCACTCTGCAGGAATTGTCTACCACTTTGCGATTGGCATAAATTTGAAAAAGATACCTTTCAAATGACCAAATATATTACCAGTGAGTGTAATATTATTGCTGGCTTAACTAAAAAAAAAGTACTTTAAAGCTGCTAAGCGACAAAGTTGTTTCAGATTGAAGCAACAGTATTAATATTTCAGAGTTTTTAAATTTTTTTAATTAGATTTTTTTTATGATCATAAGTTTATCAGTTGAGCCCAATTTAAAAACGAAAACTCAGAGATAGTGTGAGGAGCTCTGCCATCCAGGAGAAGCTCGGAGTAGAGGTGATGCTCCTCCAGATCGAGAGAAGCCAGATGGGGTGGTTCGAGCATCTGGTTATGATGCCTCTCGAGCGCCTTTCTGGTGAAGTGTTTCAGGGTGTCCCAGCGGGAGGAGACCCAGGATCAGACACCACACATGCTGGAGAGAGTATGTCTCACAGCTGACTAGAGAAACCACTATGGATCATCTCAGGTGATCTGGAGGATCCACCTGTGGTGAAAGAAGCCTGAGTTCCCGTCTAAGGCTGTTCCCCCCACAACCCAGCCCCAAATAATTGAAAAACAACAAAATGGAACTTAGAGTGTTGTTCCACATTATTAAACAGCAGAAAAATTGTCTGTGCTGCTGGAAAGCAGGTAATAGGTTGATAAAAACAGCGTTCAAAGAGATTTCTGTCTGATTTCAAGCCCACACTGTTCCGTGCAGATACAGGCATGGTAAGGATTCGGACAAAAAAAACGTGCCAGAGGGTGAAAGCGGCTGCTGAAAGGACATTAGAAAGCAGCAAAAAGGAAGTGATGGAAACATCAAAATGTGAGATCCCCAGAATCTTGCAGTTCTGCAGAACAGTCTACAAAATAATCTCATCTGCTCAAGTGTTTAGAATATTGTGTACTGTTCAAGATATAAAGTATGCAATAACAGGCTTAATGCTTAATGCAATGAGCTTAACATACGATAGTCTTCTTATTATAAATATGCATACGTAATTATAAAATCCTCTGATATACTGAGCCTCCCACAAAACTGTGATTAATATTTCATTGTGAGGTTAATATAGTGATTACATTCTGTTGTACGATTTGCTTATAGTCATATTACTGTGAACAAATAATCCCTCCTATTAAACATGAATCCAAACTATTGATGCCACGCGACAAAAAAAAAAAAATGACCATGACAGAGCAAAAACTTATTTTTAGGTTCTTTCGCTCATCTTTCACCCACACTTCAAAACTCTCCTGACAACATGACATCGTCTTTCATAATCAGGCTGAAAGAGAACAAACAGGAGTGTAAACCTTGTGATGATATTCCAGGCATGCTCCCAACATTTCAGTCTCTTTAAATGTCTTCAAAGTAATCAACAGGAGCTTGATCAGTGACCTTCTGCTGCCATTGGTGCCGGTTAGCACTTTAATTGTAAATCAGAAGAAAGTGTTGGAGATGGAGGTGGTGGCAAAAGACTGAGAGGAAGCAGGAGGTGAGTTATAGATGTACAATGGTGCTTTGTTTTCAAGATAAAAAACCTTGAGACAGAACAAGACTGCAGCTTTGTTAATGACTCAATATTTATGAGGTACGGAAAGCTAAATTTTAACCTTCCTCAGGCTTTTAATCACGATCACAAGCATGAGGTAGAAATGCTACCCATGTATATGTGTGTGTGTGTTTTTATTTTAAATTAGTCCGACAGTCCACTTTCTCCACAGGGCAAATGGTTAATGAAGTCTTTTGGAGTCGTTAACATATTAGCTTGCATTAAAGCACTAAGCTAATTTATTTTACAATTAGAAAGTTGGACTAGTGAGACTGGGCTGCTTTTTTATTTTTACTTTGAGGTAAAGATACCGAAAGAATTAGTATGTTCAAAAGAACATTATGTTCCTTTCAATGCAGAGGACCTGAATCTCCTCCTTTATTGACGGTGGACCGTAATCTCAACGGGGTCATGAGTATTCACCATAATGGAGTTTTTGTTCCTCGAGTCCTATTAAATTTTAAACTGACTTATGAGTGGTTTGTGCTTCAGTTGTTTGAAGAACAAGAGGGAGAAAACTCGATAATTCCCTGTAAAGAATAGTCAGAAGAAAGGAAAATTTTCAAATCAAAAGCTATTTTGGATTTTTTTGGAATCACCCAACAACATTTGTGTAAGGTAAACTGCTTCTGGCCCAGGACACTCTTGAAAAAGAGTTGCATGTTCAGTTGAAGACTTGTCTGAGGCAAATGGTTCAAGCAAACAAAAAACTATTAGTGTTTACTTAAATGTAAGTGACTGACCAAAAGTTTAGTATGATCGACAGGTGGCATCTGGTAAATTTAAATAAATCTGAAAGTAAAAACATGAAAAAAAATCACATACATACACATTGAGAACATGTAAACTCCTCACAAAAAGATCCATGTGTCAAACCTCCCAAAGACCACTTTAACCAGTAACCTCATAATGGAACCACAAAGAATAATGCCACTGTGAATAGTCAACTTAAATATTAACTTGCTCGTGTCGACATCATAGGTGAAATTAAACACAAAACTGATCTGAAAAAAGCATTTAAAATGTTGTTTGTCCATGAACCACTTATCTCTACTGCGGCCGCGGTGGGTGCTGGAGCCTATCCCTGCTTATTTCAGGCAAGAGGCAGGTTGCCAGTCTGCCGTGGGGCCACACACACAGAACCATTCACACACTCATTCCTAGGGACAATTTTGTAGCAGCCAATCAACCTAACTTGTATAATATTGGAGGGTAGGAGGAAATTGGAGTACCCAGAGAAAACCCGCGCTTAAAACGGCGTAGTTGTGAAAACGTTGGAGTGGTTGGGCAAACTCGTGTGTTATCTGGTCAGAGTTTGGTCAATTTTGCATCAATAGTTGCAATTGCAATGTAACAAAATTCTGAAAGGACTGCGCTGGCCTTACGCCAAAGTGCTCTCACAAGATATTTCAACATCTTTCAAAGAGTGTGTATTGCGCTCTCATATGTTAATTATTCTAGTCTCAATGCATAAAAAAAAGAGAAAAGGTGCATCATACATTTTGTTACCTCAGAACAAATCATTTAATTTGGGTAAAATCATAGCACATAGGCACCAAAACACCTAGATTTACAGCTTTTCCAAGCAACTTTGTGAAAACGGTTTTTGCTTTTAGAAAAATCTAAAGTTCTTGCATCGTGTCCAGGAACCCATTAACTCTCCAGCAGTCCTTCGTCTTGCATGGATCGTGAAGAACAGCACCATAACAACCCACAGACATGTCCACAATGACCTCATCTTTTCTTTCAAGTTTTTTTCTTTTGCTTTTGTAGAAAAGATCTGAAGAGTTTTCTCTGTTATGAGCAAAACTAAAAGGAAAGGTTTTTAAGTTGGGAGCCAGCAGAAAGGTGGCTAAAAATGAATAAAAGACCAACAAACATAAAAGATTCTCAATCACTTCAAAGCCAAATAAACGATGTCAATGATGCCATCATGCAGAAAAAAATTAATCTTATTTGTGGACTTATTTAGAAAAAATAATCAAAGGTTTTGTCTCAGGATGGTTGATGCTTATCTAAAAAAGATCCACCTTCAAATGTATTTTTCTTAAATTGGATAGAGAATGAACAGAAAACAAATTTATTGATCTGCTTCTTTCGGCACTTCCTTTCAGGGGTCACCACAGCAAGTCACTTTCTTCCATCTAACCCTATCTGCTGCATCTTCTTCGGTCCCGCTAACTATCTTCATGTCTTTCTTTACTGCAACCATGAACCTCCTGTTTGGTCTTCCTCTAGGCCTCTTTCCTGGTGGTTCCAAATCCAGCATTCTTTTTCCGATGTACTCTCTCTCATCTGCACATGTCCAAACCATCAGTCTGGCCTCTCTGACTTTATCTCCAAAACCTCTAACATGTGCTGTTCCTCTGATCCTGTCTATCCTGGTCACTCCCAGAGAGATCCTCCGCATATTCATCTCTCTGCAGATCTCCTGCTGCAAAAAATTACAACTTGCTCTAAAGCGTACAGTTTGATTACATATTTCCTTCTAAATTGGCTTCTTGAAGTTTCTTCAAACGGGCATAAATTTAAAAAGAAAACAGGAGAGTGCTTGATGTTTTATTTTCTTTTTCTAACTACAAAGATTTTGAGGAAAGAGCATTTGATGCTCGTCTGAACATCCGCCTTAAACATTGAATCATCTTCAAGTTGAAAAATAGATGGCGTTTTGCAGATATATTGACTAATATTGCTGTTTGGTGCATTGATATGGTCAATAAATCTGACCATCCGGGTTGTTTTTGCCGAAATAACCCGGAAACGTTCCTATTTATTCTATTATTTTGACAGCGGTTAAAAGCTGTCTTTTTTCCTCAATTCAATTCAGTTTAATTTTACTCACAATGCTCGAAAGTTGGTACTGAGTAGCCATGGTCGGACAGAAACATATGACATGATATCATGTTCAGTTAAGTGTTATGAAAGCAAGTATTAACCCACCAAACTGCCCAAGTGCTTAATGCTCCCTCTGTACTGTATTGTGTGTGCAGAAAAACAAAAAAAGCAGACCTCAGAATTTATTGTTTTTTAAATTGTGGAAATATATTTTATTTATTTTATGTTACTCTGCTCCAATGAGTTGGTATAATGGAACTCGCCGTCTACTGCAAATACAAGATCAAAATTTAAAAACAGTTGTGTTTTTTGTGAAGAAGAGTTTGCCAATCCTCCCAGTAGAGAAATTATGTCTCACAGCTAGCCATGGAATGCCTTGGTATTCTCCCAGATAAGTTAAGAGATGTAGAGTCAGTGAGGAAAGTATGGACTCCTCCAGTGAAGTTACTACCCCTGTAAACCAATCCTGGATGATTGGATGGAGATGGTTCAGGTTTTGTATTTTAAAAGAATGGATGGTAAACAGCAGCTAAGGTTGTGCCACAGATTTGATGGGCACAAGGTTGCCCATGTCCGTGCTGCAGTGAGGAGAGCTGAGTGGAGGAGACAGCTCAATGCAAACCAAGTTCGCTATTTGAAAATCTCTGTTATCTTCACTGCAGAGACGGGCGAAGGAGGAAGAAACTGCAGGAGGGAAAATGGGGTAAAAAGAAGGAGGAGGAGAGCTTAAGCAAGGGAAAAATGTGACATCTGGCTAAAGGGGGGAGTAAATGACAGAAAGATGGCGTGAAATTGAGGGAAAAGTGTGGCTAGGGAAAAAGATTGGTGGAAGGAAAATGAAGCAATACCAAATGTGGCCTAAAGGGACAATAACGAATGGAATGAATGGGTAAAATTGGGAGAAAGTGTTCTTAAGGAAGAAAATAAAAAGTAAGAAAAATAATGGAGATTGGAAAAAACATTAAGAAAAGAAAATGAGTTAGGAAATTACAAAGCAAGGACCAAACTAAAGTGATTAATGGGAAATGATGCAGAAACAAAAATGAATGTGAAAAGAAAAATTGGATAAATAATTGAGTTTGTTACCAGTTTGGGTGCTAACAAAATGCTTTTAACACAGTTTTAATTTCTATATTTTAAAACAATGAACGGGAACACAGAGCATATAAACCTTCTCAAATCAAAATTTTCAAACCCTTTTCATAATTAGATAACCTTCAGAATATGTTTTATTATTACTTTTAATCAATATACTTTATCCCTCATGAGGAAATTCTTGTGTTGCATTGCACCACAGCAGGCAGCTAATAATGGCACCAATGGTGGGAGAAACAGGGGGTTAGGTGCCTTCCCCATGGACACTTAGACATGAGCTCAGTGGGATTGGACTCGGTGAACTATTTGATGTTACGAAAGTAAGAGCAAATTCTTTTAGAAAGAAAGATAAAATTTAGTTTAATATTTAGCACTTTTCACCAAATTTATTTGATCCTAATTCCTTTTCCACAAAAGACCTTGTTGAAGGTTGAGATCTGAAGTGAATGAAGTGGCATTGAGTTAAAAAAAAAAAAGAAGTCAAAATAAGGATCAAATCACTGAAAGGATGAAAATTAAACATCAATAAATTGGTTGACCCAGAAAAAAAGGTCACATCGTTGTGGAAAAATAGATTTTCTTTCCTTCAACTCTCCACTTCTACGTCTTTATGTGCTTTGTGGTACGTGTTGATAAGAGAGCAGTGAGTAATAATTTTATTTTCTCCATGTGGATACCTTGCCACATGCAGTTTAGTGTGAACTGGTTCTGGTATGAAAGGGTCTAAGATAAAGCTCGAGCACTTCAAGGATGGAAGCTAAGTGGAAGAAATCAAAGTTTCATGGAAAATAAGAAAACAGAGAAAAAAACCATTTTTTAAAAAGGAAATTTGTGTGTAAAAGTTTGGAAAAACAATATTGCTGCAGAGAAGAGACAGGAAAGAATTATTTAAAAAATATTTGTAACAAAGAAACCAACACAAATTGATTTTAAAATTGAGGAAATAAGCAAACACAATAAAAGCGTACAGTTTTAAAATGATAAAGATGAATAAAAGGTTGACAGTTGCTGAACCAGCTGTGGGCAGAAGTCCGTCCACTGTGTGCTTGGTCTGCCAGTGGGTCTCCTTCTGGTGTGTTGAGTTTGGAATACTTAACCCCCAAGGCATTTGACACCCAAACCGACCCCATCTGGTTACTCTAGGTAAAACATAGGCTCATAATGCCACATGTACTGCAATCTTGTTTTTTCAGTTATGACAGCTGGTGACCAGAAGTCATGGTCAGAACGCTGCCTTTTGTCACAGTAACGTTGCCTTTTGTCACAGTTTTCTTCACCATGGCACTCAGATGCAACGTCCAAATTAATTCAGATACTGAAATAATTTGCCTTTATTATCATAATCCATTCATTTCTCACTTGAGAGCTACTTATGAGATACTACAACTTGAGGCCTTTTTCTGATTTGTGGAGGAAATGCCACCCTTTTCTGATCAATGATCATGGTTTTGGATCTGTGGAGAATCTTTTATTGGTAATCCGGTGAAAGTTAGTGATCACTGAGGCCAACAGAATCACATCATCTGAATTGAATCACATCATCTGCGAAAAGCATTCCAGAGACCAACAAACTGGATATCCCCAGCTGGTTAAAAAAAAAAAAGGACAGCTTCGGCTGAGTTCGACTCTCAGTCTAAATGAGTTTGAGTTACTGCCGGCAATGCGGCCTAAGGTTTGTCACAGTTCATACAGAACGGGACAAATGACAATGGAAACTATTTTTTTTTAGCACAGACAAGTAGTCCAGTTCTCGTATTACTTATTTTTCACACAATCCAATTTCAGTTTCATCCGCTAGCAACTCTCTATGAGGTAAAAAAAAAAAAGAAATCTCTTAAATAAAACATTATGATTCACTACTCCACACTATTCACGTCCTGGGGTCAGACTAGTCCCCAAAATTGTCAATCAAAAGAAGAGACAGCCAGTAAAAACAAACAATACATATAGGTTTACTTTTCTCCTCACAATCATTTTCCCAAATATCTCTAGGTTTAAAAGAGCATGGCATGGATCAGAGTCCATTCAAATCAAACAATCTGACAACACAAGTTTTAAGGAATGAGAAGAGATCAAATCCCATCCAGCTTCACTATATCACAAAGTTAAATAGTGAGATTTGCAGAGCAGGATGGAGAAGGGATATTTACAATCCACCATCTTCAGCCAACTGTTCCAAGTGAAGCCCTAATAAACAAGTTACAGCCCTCGATTAAAAGACGGCATGCAAATGGGGATGACGAACCATCTGCTCGCCACCTTTTAGCCTCCTTACATGCACGTGTGTCAGAGAACAACCCCAAGAGGCCACACTCCCTCCCCTTTCTCATAGAAAGTGACAAAACACTGCTGAGTCAATGAGTTTAACAAAATATCTTTTCATATAAACTTGAATAGTTAGCAAAAATATGGTTGTAAGCACTCATTTGGTTTCCAGAGATAAGCCATATTAGATCTATTCCAGCAAAAAACTGAATGACTGTTTTTGCATTACTGCTTCGTTAAGTAAAAATAAGTGGTGCCATCTTGTTTTCTAAACAGAGAGGGAGAGAGAGAACCACAGTGTTAAGATTAAATCATCCGGGGCAGCAAACACTGCCCACACTCCTGTTGCCATATGGGCGAAGGTGAACCTGGAAGCAAAGCGCTGTAGGGAAATTTAAAGCTCACACCTCACTGAGAGCTGTGGTAAAAGCCACCAACCACATCCTTGGAGATGGTCCAGTCACCACACTGGCAGACATGTGGCACACCATCATAGGTAGGCCAGATGGTGAAGGTAACAACAAGTGCCAGGGAGGATTGTTCCGACTGGCTTTTCACTTGAATTTTTGCATGCAGGAAGCAGATAAAGGGATATTCCCTCAATGTGTTTCTTTATTTTTCACAGCACCTGCTTTGCCCATAAAATATGATACTTGCTGTGTTTTTGATGTATTTTCCAGACTATGTCATAATTTTCCCACTGGCTCCGTAACCTCCGGACCTTAATTCATCCAATCCGTGTTCCTGTTCTGATCTGCTGACTCCTATCCTCATTTTGAGGCGCTAACTCATCCCAACTTTCAAGCCCATCTACGACATCTTTAAAACAATACCTTACTTTTGTAGATCAAGATTGTCTAATCTTTAATTGTTAGTCTATTGTGTTGTCAGCAGAGGAGGATGTCTCCACCAACTGGGTCTCCGTGAGGTTTCTTTTTTTTTTTTTAGTAGGTTTCCTCACAGAGAGAAAAAGTAAAACACAAAAAGTGTGGTATTTCCAAAAGCACTTACTGTATGTGATTTTAATAAAATCTCCCACTGTTTTTCACCTTGTGAACTGCTTATTGCCTTACGGCTTTGCTAGGAGTGCCGGAGCCGATCCCGGCTGATTTCAGCCGTGCAGCTGGTTGTAAACTCATTGCAAAAAAAAAAAATAAAAATGGTGTTTTCCAAAAAAAATAATGCAGAATGTTATCAAAAGGAGCACATAACATATTATTATTAACTTTTTGAATAAAATATACTTTGTATGACCTTTTTAACACATTTTCACACAATCGTAAAAAATGTTTGAAAAAAAAAAAGGAATATTAAAATGTTAACAGCAAAAACTGAATTTCCAGAATGAGCAAGAATTTTTAAACATTCCCCCTGACCAGTGTAATTTGGTCTCACTGGGGTTTTTCTTCACAACAAAGAGTTCCTATTGTGATCACAAGAAGTAAATCATGCAAAAATCAATAGGCTACTGATTTTTTTTCTTTTAGATGAGGTCTGAGTCATCTGTGCACCCTTAAATAGTCATAAATATATTCCACTATCAGTTCACACAGGATACAACATTTCCTTCTACAAAAGGTCTCCTGCATTAGTATCTGATGTCTTTAAATGTTTTTATTCATGACCCAACAGTGACCGTTGAGATGCAAAAGGTGGAATGAGTAAGCATTGTTAGAGAGTAAATTTAAACATCAGAAATAAGCCAGAGTTCTGCATTCACAGAAAAAGATACAAGGAGGAAGATAAAAAGGGAAAAAATAAGGTGCGAGAACGTGACTGAGTCTACGTGCTCAGCCTGTAAGCCAGTTAACGTTGTAAGGTCCTGCATTATTTACCAGCTTGTCAAAGGACATGCAGAGAGGATAAGACAACGCGGGAAAACAGCTCTAGGTAGTCGAAATGCGTTTGCAGAGCTAATCTGTTTCTGGGACAATTCGCTTGCTGCTAACCGAGACCGGACACGGTGGCTCAGCTGATTACACTCGGAAAGAAAAAATCAGTGAGGCTTTGTGTTTATCTGCTGAGTTAATTTTCAAATATCAATAGGATGTAGATAAAATTAAATTAAAATCAAGCTCTAAAATACTTACATACGTATTACTCTGCATGATTGGAAAACCACTTTTTTAACGTAAAACTTTGATAAAAAATCTACTTTATCACTGTATTGCTTTTTTCCATTTGGAGATCAATCCCATAAATAGAAAACGTACTTTAGAAAAACTAAAGTTCAAGTCAAATAAGTTGTCCAAAGGCATCATTAAGGAAACCAACAGAAAAAAAAATAAAAAGTTGAAGCAATGAGCTTTTCCAATTGTAAATTGGTGTAGTGACAGCAAAATCTTAAAATAAGGAGTCATAAGAAAAGAGGCTGTAATGATGAAACCTGACTAAGATGGGTTAAGATGACCTTTGGAAAACCAGTGATGTTTGTTGAATTCTCAGAAAAGAGAAATGTAAAAATCTACACGTGTCACAATCCGAGTGCAATTCTAAAACTCATTTGGACAAAATTGACTGCCTGTTGAAAGCATGCCATCAGTTAGACACGCAGAAAACATTCTCCTCCAAAGATGTAAAAAGAAATAAAAACAATAAGTTGAAAAATTTGCTAATAGAAGCATTAGTCAATCCTGCTCATCTGTGTTGCCTAATTTTACAAGTACCGGTAAATGCATTGAGGCGCACAACATGGACAAGCATCTTTGAAAGGCAACAGCACATGTTACACAGATAAGAGAGGAAAGTAATCTTTCTGTGTTAAAACACATGGCCAAATAATTATCAACATGTCAAAAGGTTAGAGGACACAACTCTGAAGCAAAGCAGACAACATGTATCGTTAAAGCTTAAAGGTCTATCTGAACAGGAACCAAAGCTGTCAGGAGCTTTGATTTCACAGAAGAGCCATGGGGCTAGGGGCACATGATGAAGGCTGGGCTGTTTGAAGGCAGCTTTTATCCTGGACTCATGGTGGCACTTTGTTCAGTCCATTTATTACACATTCTTACTTTGGACCATTTTAGATTACGATACAAAAATTCACTCTGAACAAAAACAGAAAGAAGCCTATGGTTGGTGGAACGGTGCTTCCTAATTTCTAAAACAAGAGTTCAAAGAGCAAAAAGTGGAAGAGTTTAGATGTTTAAGGGTCTTCCACTTGAGTGAAGGAAAGCTAGATTGTGAGATCGACAGGTGTGGCATCCTCGGTAGTTAGAATACTTCATCAGTCTGTTGTGAAGAAAAACTGAGACTAAAATCTTTATGTACCGGTCAAAATACATTCTTACCCTCACCAATGGTCTCCAGCTGCTGAAATGAGTTTTCTCTGCAGGGTGGCTTGAACTTTGCTTAATAAGGTTGCAGAATTATAATTGCAGAAATAAGTTGACATGCTCTGCCTTCTGCTCATTTGCATTGAGAGCAGACAGATGGGGTGGTGTGGGCATCTACAGTAGTCAGAAAGCCTCTCATAGTAGCTCAACGATGAGTTGCTCTGGATACATTGCACCAAGAAGAGACAGAGAGATAGATGCAAAACTCGTTTGAGGGACTTTGTCTCACAGCTTGCCAAAGAAAGCCTCACAATCCTCCTTGTTGAGCTGGAAGACATGGCCCTGGTGAGGAAAATCTGGGATTCTGCCACTGTGACCTTATTGTCAGTACAGTTTGGGTGGGTAGTAAGCAGTGCTATCAAAAGTGTAGAACCAATGACCACCTCATAAATAGAAATAGCAAGTCACTTCTGCCTCTGAGATATTTTTTATGTAGATACTTACTCTAAAAAGTCTCAATACCTGTGAACTTCTTTGGAAAATCAATTGATTTTACTCAGTCAAAATATTTGTCACCATAACCATTCTGGCTCTGTTACTTTAGTTACAACACATTCTTCATGGTTATCTTTTTACAAAGGTTATTTGCCCTGTAGCACAAGTTATATTAGAATATGTTAGATTTAAGCTCAAGTGTAGCTGACATTCAACCCATGTGTGGACATTTGACGGTTTGATTCGGAGATTTGACTTTGCCATAAACAGCAGGAAAACAGGCGGTGAATCATACGAAATGGGTCCAGTTAGTGTCTCTAGTGGAAGGGGCATGTACCTTCAAAAGTCTTACTCCTACTTAGTGAGGTAATTTGTATGCAATTATAGACAGAACCAATGACTGTATAAAAAATACAGCATGATGTTGTGCATTAGGCAGAAACTGATGACCAAATCGGTTTCATTGGAATAGAGTCGAATGCTAACGGTAACTTCACACTCACTACCTCCCCCTCTTGTATCTCTTTTAAGGATAGATCTTGTGTTTTAAGCTCTCATTTTTTAACTTAAAATTTATTGAAGAGCACTTTTTTTTTTTTTTAATTGCGTTGGCTAAAGATTTTCTTTTTTGGAATCTCTACCTTGTTCTGTTTTATTTGTCCTGCTGCCCATTAAAAAAAACCTCTCTCATCAATATATTTCTTATTTAGCTTACTTATTTATTTAGTTAGTTGTTTATAAAACTCCAATTTATTTTAATTTGTTTGACCTTAAGCCTTCATTGAAAATTGCCAAAACTCATCTTCTCAGTGAATAAACAAATCTTTACCATTCCCTCAGGTGCAGATTTATTTACATTAATATTTCACATAGGTGTGGATGCTCTTTAGGAGAAATGATCAAACTTGGAAGAAAGAATGACTTGTATTAATGATTATTCCACCAATTTAGAATGAGTATTATCACAGACAATAGTATATTTACAATGTGCACCGAATTTTTCAAGGTGGCACCACCGCAGCTTGAAAGCCCCAGTTTTCATCAAAAAAGGTTAGGGGAAAAAAACAATTATCGAGACAGTTATTTGCTTTTCATTTGGAGCACCTTAGGTATTGTGGAATAAGCTCAGGGAACTAAAGTCTAAATTGGTTTTCTTTGATATCACCTTATTTTCTAAAGCAATTGCTTGTTTTCTCTTGATGTATTTATGAAAAACTTCATAATTTACATCCAATTATTAGTGAAGCCAACAGAGGCTAGTTTAATCTGTGCTGGATGGTGTAAAAAAGAAAAGGAAAGAAAACTCATTGTTTCTTACCAAGTATCTTACACAAGAAAGAATATTTGGACTAAGAATTTTCTGAACATATTATACTAAATTTGAAAAAAAAAAAAAAAACGTACTTTTAGGGAATTTTGGCTACAATATTTTTAAGAAAGTCTCCAAATTTGAAAAAAGTCCATTTTTATTCTTTTCTTACCTACTCTATACATCACGAGTCCAACTCTAAGTCCAACTCTAAGTACTACAAGGAAGAAGTGGACAAAATCTATAGGATCAGTGTTATTTTAATTGGTGAATAAAGAAATAGAGAGCACACACACACAAAAAGGTATTAGCACAAAAGGCCTCAGATTTTGGAAAAAGGCTCTTGGTTCTAAATTAGTATGAGGCCAACACCAATTATAAATTTCTCTATTTACATTGTACTTCCACACATGTTACATAGTGGTACACACAAGCTGATTATCATGTCACCCTCTCATCTCCTAAAAGCTTGTGGTTACATCTACTGTATGAACCAGTTTGAATCATAACACAGGAAAGATTTTTCACTTTTCTTAATGTGCATAAATCTCATCACCACACATCCACAAGCACTCGTAAACAAATTCTGTTAGAAAATATGATTCATTTATTGATCAAACTTTCCATATTTTAGCATTTCTTTAATTTGGTAATTAAATAAATACCACCTACTAATTGAGGTGGCGGCAAACATTTCTTCTATTTTTTTTACAAAAACAAAACAAAAAAAAAAACTTCCTTGACGTTGAATTGATATGTAGCTAGTGAAATGGAATGGCTTATCTTTTGACAGTGATAACAATTAATTAAGAAGTGATAGTAAGGCCCACATTTATGGAATGATTGTTTATCCAGCAACTCGAATGATATTTCTGAAGCTCTGAAAAAGAAACAATGATGCCAATGTCAATAATTCAGTCAGTCATCTTCTTAACCGTCTATCCCTCACGGGCCGTGAGGGGTACCAGCCCCAGACAGGAGGCCCAGGGTACTCTCACCCTTGCTGCATCCTCCAGCTCACCTGGGAGGATCCCGAGGTGTTCCCCGACCAGCTGTGAGACATAGCCTCTCCAGCAGGTCCGGGGCCTGCCTCTGGGTCTCCTCTCGGTGGGACGTCGCCAAAACACCTCACCAGCGAGGCACTCGGGAGGCAGCCTAACCAAATGCCCAAACCACCCATCTGGCTTCTCTCGACCTGGAGGAGCAATGGCTCTACTCTTGAGAGTTGAATCTTTGTAACTTTTCTGTGAGACTGCAATGCTAACAGATTAGTGACACAGTTTAACCTGACAACATAAAAAACCTAAACTAAATAGAAACAGAAAGTTTAACGCCTACATCCAAAGCCAGCAGTTATTCTTAGAAGCCAAAGAGAAGAATTTTGGCTTTCATTTTTAGATGACCAAGAAGACAAAATTTTGGTTGCATTCAGGCCGCTAGCTTTACACCTGACCCTGGGTAAGGAAAAGAAGATAAACAGATAGATTATAGATTAATTATTCAAAGCCAAAAAATAGCTCATTAAAGCTGCTAGCTCTTAAAAACGCATCTTCAGCAGTCTTTTTAGTTAACTAGTACCGCACTGATGTGCCCTTGAGCAATGCAGTAAACCCACTGCTCTTCATGAAGGGTTTTATGCAGATGTGAGCATTAAAAAAAAACAGTACGTCTGTAAATGGATGTGTTCAGTCTTGTCTGAACACCTGAAAATTGAAATAAATCATTGTGTAATTAGCACCGGGTTCGTTTCAGTGCTGTTAAAACTCCAACCGGAGGCGAAGTCATGCCGCTGATTAAAATCTGCCTGCACGCTTAGTTTGCGGTTTTGCCAATGCATGAGATCATTGGACACCTTTTTATGGTTAAATAAACCTACAGCACTGATTGTTTAATTTACATACGAATCCTTGACCATGACTTAGGAAATGGATCATTAGTCAGTGAAGATTAGCTCCTTTTTTGTAGCAAAGCCTACTTTAAATGTTCAATAAAACCAAAGTCCAATGTGTTAGAAACACTTTGAACACTGCCCTGTATGTGAACCAGGCAATAAAGCATAAAAATTAAGAGGAAACTAAACTTAAGTATGCCAAGTCATCAGTAGCTAATTTTATTACTGTGACTTGGGTTAAGTGTGCTGGGAAGCAGGACATAAACTGGACTACCGTGCAGCTCCTCTCTAGAAACAATAGATTTCTATTCAGGAAAGTCAACTTGTGTAAGTACACATCGTTTGGTCTGGTAATCATGAGGCCAAGGTTTGAGTGCATACAAGGATAAGAGCAAAGAAAATTACTTAACTACTAGCAAATACTTTACTTAATTAATAACTTAACAACACAAATGTTTTGTTTTCTCTTCAAACTGCAGCTCGAATTTACAATGGTAACCATCAATGCCACTGACATTTATTTTTTTCATTTCTCATCAGGTATAAAAGAATCTGCAAACCGCTAAATAATACCACTTTAAGTCTTAAAATGGCATTACACCTTTGAAACGTTCAGTTTAACCATGTTTCGAGTGGTTGTCCTTCTATGTCAAGTCACCTAATCATTGTTGGTGATTACAATGGCATTGGTGAGTTGACCAATATCATCGCAAAAACACAAATTTTCCATTTATTTTTTTTTCCTTCTGTTTTTTCTTAACCCCGTCCGGTTCAGCATTATGACAAGCACAATGGTGATCTTTGTGTCAGGTTTTGCTGGACAGATTAAAGATAAGATAAAAATTGACTTTATTTGTCCCTGGAAGGAAATTGATTTGTCACGGTAATTTGCTCTAACAAGGTTAACACCATGCAACAACCTCAGCAAGTATTTATTTGAACTTTCTTTCCTAAAAATTTACGTTAGAGCATAAACATTTGTGACCTACAACCAAATTATTCCATTTGTTTTTTTATTTCCATTTGTTTGAATGCCTTAAGACTTCATTTACTTTTATGCCACTGTAATGCTTTTAAAATTCAAAACAAAGCATATTAGGTAGAATTGTATATAAAATCTTCTCCACACTAATGAACTCTTTTTGCCTTTCCACAGTGGCTCAATCTTCATAAAGGGGTTCGAATTTTCGTTTTTTTGTCTGAGTTAGAAGGTCTTCTTTCATTCATTCATAAAATTTTATGTTAGTTGCATACTGTACATATGTTTTATATAATTTTGAAATATTTAGCTGAATCAGGACAGTGTATATTAATCAATGTGTCAGCAACAGCTTGAACATATTCAAGCTGAATTAGCACAAAAGCTAAATTTCATCTGTTGTCCTAGAGAAAAAGAGGTAAAAAAAAAAACAATTGATAAAGTAGATATCTTTTTAAAGTAGATATCTTAGTTTAAAGAGCCAAAATAAAATTATAATTCCGTCTGTGACTGCAGGACTGGTTTGTTCTATAACTTTGCTATAGAACTATAACTTTTTTTGACTATAAATTTGACTAAATCTAGTTCTATGTCTTTATACAGTCTCCAGCTCTGCAAGTAGGATTTTTTTTTTTTTTTACCACAAATACACTGTTGGAGGTGAGGGGCAAGTCCGTGTAAAACCTTAAAAGTAAGGTAAGCAATTACCATATTTTTATGACCATAAGGCGCACCTAAAAGTCTCAAATTTTCTTCAAAATGAGCGGTGCGCCCTATTTGATTTGTGATTTGCGGACATATTAGAGAACCACGAGGTGGACGCAGTTGTGAACATGAGAACGTTAAAGGGGGAAGTGTGGGCGTGAATTGTTTATGAAAGAACAGGTATGTGCTTTATGCAGAACATTGCTGTTTTAACAACACTGAAAATGGAAAATGAAGCTCAGTTTAATCTGATGGCAATCAGCTACGCGGAGGAACATGGGAATCGAGCCGCCGCAAGAAAATTTAAAATGAACGAGTCGATGTTTCATAAGTGGAGAAAACGAGCTGCGACAGGTGAAAAAGACGCAGCTGAGTTTCCGCGGAAATAAGGCGAGGTGGCCAGAGTTGGAGGAAAGACTCCAGCAGCGATGGATGACCAGAGGAGACCACAGCTTCACGGAGGGTGGCAGGCAGCGCCGAGCGAGTTACGTCACAGTTTGCCACTGGATTGTAGTTGCTTGAGCTAACGTGTCTGCTGGCACTGTTGTTCGAGCTTTCGCAAAAGTAGGCATCATTTCCGAGGAGCTGTAAGGTACAGAAAGTGACTCTGACAGCGTGGAAAATGAACCTGCTATGTTGGATTAAGAGCAGCTGTTAGATTCTGAAACAGAGGATGAGGACTTGGATGGATTTGATAAATGACTTTATGACGACTGTAACTAATATTTAAATAAAAGCAACCAAACTGAGTTTTACTCCCGATCTTTTTTTAAATACGCACGTGTGTGTGCTTGCGCGCACGCATGTGTGCATGTGTGTTGTTGTGAGGCGGACGTACGTAGTGGAGGATATGTGTTTAAAACCTGCACCCTATCATCAGGTGCGCCTTATGTGTGTATTAAAAACAGAGCACGCAAAATATGGACTGCACCTTTTAATATGGTGCTCCCTATGGTCGTGAAAATACGGTCATTCTAATATACTATACTTATCTAAAATATGACCGGAGTGATACTGTTAAAGGCTTTCTGTCAAGATAATGTGGCATCCACAATAGTTATGACGTACTAATCAATTGTGTTGACTGAAGAGCTGAGCATCTTTGTAAACAGCTCTTCCATGCAAGAGATTAAATTTAAAAATAAACAAGTACAGAAATCTGACATAATGTTTCTTTAAAAAGAAAATCATTCAGTGTCTTCTAAAAGAACGACAAAATGCTTTGTAGAGGGAGACAAGCAGGCAGAATAAGGAAATAAGTGTGCCATGGGTGCATTTAGGTTCAGATCTTTGCTCTGCTGTCTGCTGCCGTCACTTTGTTACTCTCCTTGTCAGAAAAAAGGGTATGAAGAGCAAAAGAATGGTACCAAAAATAGCTGGAGAAATAAAGCCTTGAAAGCGAGTTTCAAAAAACATGGACCATGTTTCAAAAGCTGGGTTTGACAAAAGAAGACCCAGTTTGGAGCAAATGATGCAGACTTATATGGACGTTCAGAAGCTAAGTAATAGGTTTAATACATAAAGTTAGTAAAATGATTCCTTTACATACAAAAATGGTACTCCTCTTTTGGACAGGCCCAACCGATCTGGAATTAGGAAAAAAGTTGCTACAGTACGGCATTAGGAATTCTTTAGGATACTGACTTTTTGCTTTGATGGAACATCAACCAATCGTTAAACATTGACCCATGTGTTGGGTAACTCATTGGTGAATTAAAGACACAACTCTGTTGGACATTGTTAAAGAGCCCAAAATCAAGCAAATGTTCACTTTTATAACAGGTATATGTCAATACCAAGAAGTTGAACAATATTCCTCAGACTGCCCTATTTCATATTAATTAGGAATTGTTGAAGTCTTTTTGATAACTAGATTAAAGCAGTAATATGTTTAGAGTTTTTTTTTCAACTCTTATCTCAACCTCCGATTGCTTAAATCAAAAAACCTAATCAGTTCATCTATAGTCGCTGCTGAGTAACTGTGGACAGTTTAATTAAAACCCCATCAGAGGTTTGGGAGTTATTGAGTTCACAAAAGTGTTACAGAAGCACTGTCAGTCTGAGTGCTTAATGTTCCTTTAAGGATCAACAGATTCAAAGGTAATTCATCCTCCAGGGCACCTCCGCCAGTATGAGTCAAAGCCCACCCTTTAGACCCTTTTTACAAAGTCCACATAATGAGATTATGGATGGCTATTTGATGATGGCAGCAGTTTTTATTAGTGACCTACAAAGGATGAGGTTTTAACGTTCTTCAACCTTGATGAATGCGAACAAATTTCAAAGAATGGGTAAATTTCCCCCCAGGAGCAGCAAGGTTCTCTGTAGGACTGGCAATGTGAATTATTTACCTCACACACCAGATAATCACACCGGATCCTGTGCAATCAGAACACAGAACACGTCGTGATGCACACAAACTCACAAGGTCAGTTTTATCTGAGGCTAGAAAACAGACTCTCGGCTCAGGAACCTTGAAAACAAACACTGAATAGAATGACAAAAAAAGAAATAAAAGGTAGAAAATGGGTTTTTATTATTTTCAATTCAGGATCTATGGCAACCAAACAGTTTTCTGACATAAAAACATTCATTCTAGGGTTATGTTTTTGTCTCCAACATCAATAAGAGGTTTGGAAATTCCCCTTGTGTCTCACTTACCCCCTGTCTTACCAATCTTTCATCACTGTCTCCTGTCAGTAGCTGTCTTAGCCAATCATTTCATTGTCCCTGTTCAAACTGGGCTTCTCAGTCACACCTGATCAACTGCATTAAAAACAAAGTGTGGTCCTTTAAAATTGCAGATTTCTCACAGTCAAGGTGATGGGCTTATCTTCAGCTTCATCAAACTCAGAGATAAACAATCACACGGACATTGATTGAGCTTGACATGCAACAATTTCTTGCAATATCT